>JALECJ010000020.1:637341-1274682 GCA_023515745.1 Amoeboaphelidium protococcarum | reverse complement strand
GATTTAGCATTAATAGGTGAATGAAGAAGAGATTTTGAGGCAGAATCTGGAGGCAGCGTCATTGAATATGGTTGACTCATCGATGGAGTTGATCGATTTGATAACAACGCAGCAGATACACTCTTTACGTAGTCGCAAATACAAGAAGAAATTGAGTCCTATGCTTCGGCCTGATTATGTCGATTTTGATGAAATTATGATGGATCGATTGAGCTTGGATCAGCAGGATGATGACGCTTTCAGTTGGCCGCTCTCTCCATCTGGTGGAATTTAATCATCGTCCTCGTCATCCAATAAGAAGAAAATACTCAAATGTCACAATTCGTCAGGTTAAGAATTTAGTGGCGGTAGAGTCGTTGTAAATGAATGTTTTATATCCATAAAGCCTTATAAGAACTATGTGCAGAAACAGCTATTTGGGCAATCTAATCTCACCACGCCGTCTAAGAATGTTAGATTTGACGGTTATGATAAAGATTCCGCGTCTAATTAATCTTCCTCAATTAACTAGATCTAATCTGGCAATAGAGATCGTGCTGCCAATAGTAATAATAATCATAATAATTTGCAGCTTAATACTAGTCCTCAAAAAACTTTTACAAGAATTCCGAAAAAGATCAAGAATAAAATTGATTGTAAACTGTGTGCGGATAGTTTAATTATTTAGGATTTGGATAAATTTGATTTTGCAATTTAATAAGCTCAGAATGGTGAGGTGGTGAATGTTAAAGAATGCAGTTGTTGGAAAATGGTTGTTAATGAAGACTCTGACGATGATATGAACGCAGTTGGTGGGAATAATAATAATAATAATAATAGTAATAAACACAAAAGAAGCAAGTAATCTGCGCTTAAGAAATTTAATTATTTAGTTACAGCATCGAGTCATGTCAAGGATGATGATGTTATTTGGTATGAATTATTCAGCTGGCTGCGACATTATGATTTCTCAATTGATAAAGGCCATCTGGATGGAGATTTTCGTAAGATTTGGATCAAGGTTCCATTCGCGTAGAGTAATCACAGTCTAGATGGAGCAGGTAATGTTGGTAGAAATAGTGGCCATTAATCTCCTGGTAAACAATAACCTCATGGAAATGATCAACGTGGTAGAACTGAACGTAAGAGGCTATTGTCTTGTAGTAAAGATGGAACTTCATCATCATCGTAAAACAGTGGCGGAGGATCTAAAGATGGCAAGAATCGAAAAAAGAGTCGCTCATCTTCTCGCGGCAAGAGCAAAGAGAACCAGAAAAGGCGCAATAGCTCTGACGGACGTTCTCATAAAGGCAGTCAACATTCTAGTGCAGATGATCTCTCCAACATGTCATTTCTTGACTTTCTCAGAATCCACAGTCTCATAGATTATGGTTCTTAATGATGGATGACACGTGTCTAATTTATTTAAATAGATGTGTTTTACTTGTTCCTTATTATAACACTCTTTTAATGATGGGCTATCTACTTTTATGCTACTATATGGCGACTATAATCGATCAACTACAGTCCAAATTATAACGATCAATTCGACGGTGCGATTACGCTGTTGCGCTTAAAACACGCGCGTCGTCCTCCCCCTTTAAATACGTTAAAGCAGTAACGATTGTCGGTATCTTAATTTGTATTAGATAACGACATCATCATTATACTATCGGAATGACCTAGAAAATGCTGAGCGAACAAGTGGAAAAGTATGTGAACTGCCCGATTCAAGGCCTTATCCCTCTGACTAGACTTTAATTACGTTACATTGACACTCAGTAATTCTAGCGACTGCGTGAATTAAAGCAACTCGGCACTGCTTCTTACGTGTACCCAGGGGCGACTCACACCAGATTTGAGCATAGTATTGGAACATCCACAGTGGCACGCGCTATGCTATAGCATCTGCCCACCGCTTCCTAGTAACTAGACATTTCCGAGTTTCAATATGAATCAGTCATACTCGCTGGCCTTCTGCACGACATCGGGCATGGACCGTATAGTCACATCTTTGATGGCGCCTTCATACCGCAGTCGAAGCAGCGAAATACTGGATGGACACACGAGAAGGGAAGTCTGATGATGATCGATTACCTGGTCGACGATAACGGTATAGACATTGATACTGATTAGCTCAAGTTTGTTAAATCCCTCGTGATGGGAGAGCCAATGTATTCTAATCAAGAGTATGGCTATCTGTACGATATTGTCAGTAATAAGCGTAATGGTGTCGATGTGGACAAGTTTGATTACCTGAGACGCGATTGCTACTATGTTGGCGAATCTTCAACTTATGATTCCTCTCGGTTGATTATCAACTCCAAGGTATTAGACAATCAGATTGTATGGAATAAGAAGGATGATTGGAATTTACATAGACTCTTTCAGTCGCGTCTGAACCTGCACCGGAGTGTTTATACCCACAAGACTTGTAAAAGTGTAGAGCTTATGCTGATTGATGCTCTGTAGATTGCCGATGAAGAACTCGGTATTAGTGATTCTATCCTTCATCCACAGGAGTACATGAACATGACTGATGGAGTTGTGCGGGATATTGAGAGGAGTAAATCGGAGAGTTTATAACCGGCCAGGTAAATCTTACGGCGACTGAGAAAGAGACATTTGTACAAGTTTGTAGATGAGCTCCGCCTCAATCCGGCTAGTGCAGAGTTGGTATTCTAAGGGTGCAAGATGGAGGATGTTATATCAGCAGAGAAGATTGTTGAATGTTAGGATGTGAATTAGCCATTCAGACTGGAGGCTAGTGATATCGTCGTATCTTTTGTGCATTTGAACTTTGGTATGAAGGATAAGAATCCGCTGGAGAATATCAGATTTTTCAATAAGTTTAATCCGGACGTTTCCTTCAAGATTGACCAGGAAGACTTATCCTACCTGACTCCGGTTTGCTTCTAGGAACTCACGATATATGTGTTTAGTCGCGATGCTACCAAAGTACCAGCAGTGCAGATTGCTTTCAGAAGGTTCATGGCGTCACTGCAAAGTAATATTCAGGCTGAACGTAATGGAAGCGCTACTCTTGGCTCACTTAATAGCGATAATCTAGATTCTGCAGCTGCTAGTAGTATTACATTCTATGCCCGTGGTGCTGCTTATTCGCCGTCTAAAGTGGACAAGTTAATGACCAAAGTCCCTGATCAAGAGACGTGGAATGCAATGGCAGAGTCGAATGGATGGAGTCCTCGCTAGTCCTAAATGGGTAGAGGTATATTATCAATGTCTGATGATGGTAATAGTTTTACTGATAGATTGCCTCCTCAGTGAGAACTATCTCAACTGATTTTATTATCTTATCAGTCTTGACTAGTCAAAGTCCAAGTTTAAAGCAATAATCGCATACGTGAATTTGTGTAAAATCATAATCAAAGCATGAAATAAAGTGTTAAAATTTGCATCGTATATTCAAAATTGTATTTAAACAGCTTTAATGTCAACGTGGTCCTTCGCCGATAAAATGCTTTAGGATGCGAAATACCAACGGACTTAATGTCTCTTTCTCAGTAGCATAAAACGCCATCAGAATACCAAAGGCCACGCTACTCATCACAGTCTAAAATCCTCGGACTTTAAACATTAACCGCCGTTTATACAGCACTCTATACAATGACTCTACTGCTTTGGGAGCGACATACATTGCCAGCTCAGATCTGCGACTCTTACTCTCCAACAAAATTGTCATACCGCTCAACACACCAAACAGATAATAAAAGTATCGATGATCTCTCTTGGGATACAGATAACTTAGTATGTTCCACGATTAAAATATCTTGTCATGAACACAAACACTACCCTGATACAACGAGACTAGGCATGCAAAAAATGCACTAGATCTTACCGCAGATAAGATTCCCTTGCTTATAATGTCAACTGGTCTACACATTTCATCAATTATTCAAGTAACAGTTTTATAAGTATATTCTTACGCTTTAACAAGTGATTTATGCTTCAATAAAAATATGGGAACCAGATTGAGAGGTATATACACAGCCACGATCTGTTTGAATACATTCACCCACAACGACAGATTGTATGGTAGACATAGCTGATTTCTCGTATGGATAACCGCGCAAGGGAGATGATTAATATCAGCTTTCAATTAGTTTTGTACAAAATCCACAGCTGCTTTATTGCCACCATACCTGAACAGGACAAAATCACGCAACTTTTGCACGTCAATTCTACCACCCTTCAGATTCTACTCAACCTGCCTCAAAATAAAGTGAGGTATCTAGGCGCTCTACACCATGAAGCCATAGAAATCTTTTGGCAACGTCTGCGGATGCATAACATAGGCATATAGCACTTGAGCAGTACCCAGCGTGAAAAGCACCACGTCTCCATACGGAAGATTAATGAGACCTCTAGACTTTCCAGCATTGTAGAGACATTACATTGATCTCACCACGGCCTGTTGCCCAAACATCTTCATCTTTGATTTGGACTCGATTAGTATGGTGAATCCACTCAAAAATCCAGCTATGAATCCATTTAATCTGTTTATTCGTCTTTGCGCTGTTACATGATCCTGAGACTATTATTATATAAGCAACAGTCGAGACATAAATCGAGAATTGGAATAGTCTATAATTTACAGTATGGGAAATGCAGTCTTCCAAACAAGAGTAAATCCGCCCATGAACGCACCGAACCTAAATGACTCTTATTTCCATACAATGGACCATAAGAGGTTCAAGATGGAAGTCTTAGTTGCGGACTACCCTCCACGACGACTGAATAGACGCGAAAGTAGAGCGATAGCAACATTTATAGCAACTCTAGCGCCATATGCGTGGGCGAACGAACGTACGGCAGATTAAACAGCTCTCTTTGTAATGGGTGACAGCAGCAACTTGAGCTTAACTTTAAACGGTAGACTTTAACCAGCACCATAACCTTCCTGAGGCAATTCAGATTCAAAACCACCCTCCTTGCTACCGCTCTAAAGAGGTGATGGAGACATAAGGACATCATCCCAGAACTTTTACGAATTATGAGCATATGTGCCAACTTGTAATTATGACACTTGATTCCTGATATTACTAGATGACATCACTTCAAAAACGCTCTGGAGAAATAAGATTCTACACCTAGAATCAAAAGATTATTAAGATTGCAATGTCTAATAGTACCTCAGCGATAAGATCGCACTGAGAATCCACTCAAACAGTCACTCAGACAGTAATGAGCCACAGCGAAAGATCGATCTTGAAATTCAATTCTCTTAGTGCGAAGAGCGTCAAGCGAAACATGACGAGGCGCGTATTGTTTCAGGTCTCCATCTTCAATCATGAAACTGCCTTTAGAGGCGCGAGGAATTTTTATATTGTACAGTAGCAGTACTGTAAAAATAAGCAAAATTTAGTGTATATGAAGCGGTAATTATATCGAGCCGTTTCGACTCTGTCGTGATGTATGTGGTTAAAAAGCTTATGAAGCTGTAGAGCAGAGCTGTAGGGCAGCTAAATGATCGTGAGATATTGTGTCCTTCTTATAAAGTACTTGTTCAACCAAATAAATCGAAAGCAAGTGATCCCTGAAACTCTCAATCGTTTAAATTTAATCTGTTAAGCCTTTTCACAGCAACTTTAGTAGTGAAGCTGATGTTATACTTCAGTAAATTAAAGATAAAATAATATCAAAGATTGCCATCATCTCGTATTTTGTACAAGATCGCATTACACACCTATTCATATCACGAGTGAGCTCTAATTTTCTCGATATGGGTGCAATTAATGAGAATAGGCATCCGAATGTGATGAAGTTACAGATCACCGTGTTTTTGTCCTCAAGATGTTAATTCCCGAACCTCAAAAGGCGTAGGGCGGCAAAAGACTTGCAAAAGGCTTGGGGCGGGGCAACAGTCGCTGGGAAGCAAACAAATTTGCGGCGGTTGCGAGTGTGGCTATTTATAGCCTCACGGCCGTGAGGTACGGGCTTATCTAGAAAATCTGGTTCCAAAATACATATGCCATTTTCGTGTTGTCAGGGTAATTGACCGCTAAATAAAGCCCACATTTGTGCTATTTTAAGTTTTAAAGTCTAGATCACAAGCAGATCAAATCTAGTTTTTAATATCCATGGCTGCCAAACAGTCATTGGTCCATAGCAACCCGCGTGGCTAATTACCGCATTTCAATAGCCACTAGACCTATGCACTTTCATTGCTGATACGGGTCTGGCAGTAGCGATTCAAGATGCAATAACTGCCTTGTAATATTGTAGCTACCCTCTTCATTGGTTTACCTATGCAGTATTATAATCTCAATTATGAAAGTCTTTCTGTTCATAAAATTAATGCAAAAGTGCTAGCTGAAGTGAAGCGCTCCAAGTAAATGTGTACTTTCATGTGGCAGTCTGTAGCTGAAATGACACAAACTACTGATTCAAATACAGAGGCGAGTTTCCGGACGAGTACATAATGAATATGATCAACAGCTATCATGTACAATATAATTGATATGTGATACTACACTTCTTCCCAACAAGAAATTAATGGCCAGTCTTCATAATGCTGTTATGTCGGCTCTTAAAGATGGATGGGTGTAGTAAGATTTTGCAGGACTAAAAGGGAAATTGCTCACTTTGTCACAGTATGTTTTAACTGTGCAGAAGGGGCGTGCTGCTCACATGTACGAAGGTGAGGCGATTCCTGAAAATAAGCGTTACTGTCCTTGTTTCCCGGTCTAGGATATTAAAACCAAGTCGGATGTTGATAATTTGGTTCCAGGCGATATTGTGAAAGTGGATGTTAAGCCAAGGCTGTATCGTATTAGAGATGAATTCAAAGTTGGTTTTGTGTTGGATCTGTGAAAGTCACTAAAATGAAGTCTTGAAGTCTTTAGACAAATAAGATTATGGACAACTCTATCAGCAACACAGTGGAGAAAAATTGGTGGTTGACTTGTCGAATTTTGAGTTTTGAAAGTATATTCTTCATCAAAGTGACAAGTGACAAGGTAGTTCAATGAGACATTATATAAAATGAGTTTGTTCTCAATCACATTTGTATCATTAGTCTACTAAAAATAATATGGTCTGAACGTAACGGCTCTGATAAATGGAAAGAAATTTGCCACAGAATTAGGGATATGAAACTCAATAACAATGTCACCAAGAATCAATCACGCGTAAGAAGGAGAGGTGACGCTGGAGTCCCCAGTGAAGAGGCTAATAAGAGAAGGAAATTAAATCTACCGTAGTTATCAGTGGTAGTGATAAAGGTGCCCAGAAGAATGGTAAATGGGCAGACAGGCATCAAGCTACGCTTCAAGCGGAAGTTAAATGATGACGGCGGTGACGATGAAGAGGAAGGAAGGAAGAGAGAAAGGTTGCCTGTAGCGTGAAACAAGTTGGATGTATCAGAGAGCTATCCACGTTCCGGTCCCGAAAGGTGACTGTGCTTACTAATTTTCATCAAGAAGGTCAGATGATTCTTCTTCCTGTAAGGGCGGCTGATATAAGCTCGCTTAGAGTATACAGACGGACAATTAGTCTTGTGAATTAGCTACTAATAAAATTTATTTATATGTCAATCACATTTTTTTCATTTTCACTTTTTTGGTGAGTCGGGTAACGCGTCGTTACATTGAATAATGTGTTATCAGGGTAAAGACCGCGAATAAATGGAATAGCTTGACTCTTACTACTTTAGCATATTTCACCATGCAACAAAAGTCCTTGATACAACTCATCTCTTTAGAATCGCACTTATGCTCTAAATTAGAAAATACTGCCAGTGAAGACTCTGATGACCAATCCGCAATTTCAACTTTAAAGTAAGTTGAAAAGAAGTCACTCTAAAATCCGACTTACAAGACTCTGGATGCAACCGTGAAAAAACGCACCGCCGGAACGCCATTCGTGCTAATTACAAACTGGGTATCCCGTAACTAAAAGGCGCCAATGGTATGGAAAGACATTAAGAAAATGCTGGTTTAACTGCTGCCCTAGAACTAGTCATCTACGGTGACTGTGACGCAACTTTGTCAAAAGTGAACATAATAGCAGAGTGCGTACATCAAATTTACGTCACTAGACAAGAGTAATCTCCTACTACTGTGGCAACCATTTCACCAAAAAGAAAAAGATTGATCTGATTTTTATCCATTTGCTCCGACACGCAAGTGATCACTGATGATTTACTGGTAAGAAGATATAATACACGGTTTCAACTTTATGTGTTTAATTTCTTCCATTTTAAACAATAACAACAACAACGTCCTTTTGAGGTTCGGGGCAAACCAGAAGCTCTCCGCCACGCGCGAGAGAGCTCTGGGTTAAATTGTTAATGAGCAGTATTACTTTTTGAAACGATGCAGTACTACAGTATTATATCAGATGAGAGTCCTCCAAGTCACTATGAGTGGTTGTTGAATGGACATATCAATTAAAGTAAGATGCCAATCACGAGGTTTGTTCTTCCTTTTTTCCTGATCTGATATCTTACAATTAATTATATATTTACGGAATGAATAATTAACGGATAACTAATTTGTTGAATTATTTGCAGTCATTATAGCCTGTGCCATAGAGCTTGATTACTGACCTGTAATAAAATCAAGATGATGCATATTGGCGTTTATTTGGTTTATCTAGAAAGCAATGGTAGTAGAGGGATTCTGTCCATGGAAATGACATCTTTTATAATTTTGTGTATTCGCACACCAAGCCGCTTGAATTCATTAATGAAGTTATTGATGTTTGTTTTTAGGAGTGTCGCTGGGATTAAATGAGAAGTAGCACTTCCACCACCAGAAGTGTTAACATTAAATATCCTCAAATTACGAAAATTGATCTGCGCGAGTGGAAAGATTTTGACGCGGCTGTTTCAAGCTTTGTTGCGTAACTGCCTGATCAGCAGCTGATTAAATTTATGTCTTTACCTAGATAGAGGAATGTGTACGATGAGTCTGATGTGTAGGCTGTGCTCATATATACAATTTTGCAAATGGTATCCTTATGCTGTTAGTCGCTATCTGCTAATGAAGATTATTCATATTTTCGAGGTAATTGTAACTTTGTGTCAATTCACGGCGCATATGTATTGGGTGATCCAGATCAGGTTTGGGTGTCTGATAAAGATAATGGGCTTTCTAAACTGGCAATTGAACTTAAGACTCCTTGGGCTGTCAGCGGTCTAGCTGATCTGATATCTAAGTACTAATAAGAGTATGCCGACTTTTATGATAACTTATCAGAAGATTAGCAGTCTGATGATTAAATTGAAAAAGGCAATATTCTTTGTGCTGTTGAGTAAATTTACGCGTATATGACACTCAATTGCCATCGCTATGGTGTTTTAACAACGTTTGATGAAACGATCTTTTTTTCGCAAAGTGGAAGACCCGGAGCATCAAGGACGATTAGTGTTGGAAATTTCACCTGTTGTGAAATGCTCATAGTCAAAGCCATACACAATCGTGTCAGCATGGATATATGTATTGTCTATGATTGAAAGCTCGGAGAACGAATAGATTAATGCTTCTCCTTATTACAACAATGTCACAACTGGAGCCATCTCTTTGGAAACGTCCGTCGCTAATTATAACTCGGTGCCTTTAGATTCTTGCTGCGGTTTGACTTCATTTATCACTCGCGGAAGTGCTGGCGCTGTTTTTCTTGGTAATCATGCAAATTAATCAGGCGTTATTTTTAAGACGGTTGATTTGACAAAGAATCCTGAGGCGAAGGATCTTTTTGACCATGAGGTTCGGATGTACTAGGAGTTGGAATCGCTTTAAGGTTCAGTTATACCCCAGTTTTATGCGTACGGTACCTTGTGTGGACTGCTGCGGATTATCGTGATTGAGAATGTTGGATAATCTATGACTATTGAGTAGTGCAAAGAACGCAAAGTTGATATTGACGCCGCTCTTAAGTAGATTCACGATCTGGGCTATTAACATGGAGATGTGCGACCTGCTAATCTGACAATTGACAATTAGGGACGCGTTCGCATTATTGATCTTGAGCGTACCAAGAAGGCTGATGGTGAAATTTGTGAGGTATACGACTCTGATCTTATTGATTGAGATCTTCCAGTTTACCTACGACTTTTATATCGTTAATTGTACGCGTTGAATGAATAGTTTTGGTCTACTAGCAATTAATCATCGTAGTGTTTAGCCATCGGTACTTCTCTGCAGTGCTTATGGAGATATTGAAACATCATTCTAAAACTCACCGAATTATGTATGAGCTTATGTGCCAACTTGTAATTATGATGACACTTGATTTCTGTCATTATTTTATGGCATACTGCAGCTTAAAAGCGTTATTGAAAGATACGATTTTTCTATACTTAAATCAAAGATAAGATAATGAATTTCTAATTTTACTTCAGTAACAATCAGTAACTATAAAACACTATAAATCCACTCAAACTGTCACCCAGCCAGCAATATGCCACAGAGCAAGATCTTGATGTGGAGTTTGTACCTTGTGCGAAACGAAATATGACGCGCGATGTTTCAACGGTCTCTTGATACTCAATTTACAAAGATATTGAGGTCTCCATGTGAGATTATTTGAGAGTTGTATAGAGGCCTCTACTTTTAACTCTTCCAAGCATCAACCTCAGTGCACAACTACAGTGTACATATTGTAAATTGTGAAAAGTAAAGTAAAGACTGGGACATTCTCAAAGATTTACTCAAACAATAACTGAGGATTAGGAGACGCGTTTTAGATCTAGAACCTGTCAATTTCAATAGTGCGTTCATTCGCTCAATATCTGATGTGAATGTTCTTCATGCTATACAGGTCCATCTTAAAGTGACGTCGCGTTCGGCAAGTAAGATTAGCCGGGTGGCCATCCTGCTGTGACGTGGCATTGACGTGTTGTTGTTAACGTTGAGTCATATCTGATACAAATACGCGCATAACGCGGCATTTCATTTCTCTTTTTATAAACGTAAAGAACATGATAAATCATGCTAATATCGTGAATTATTGTGTGAAAACAATAATATTGCTTCTACATCGTCTATCACATTGCATAACTACCGCTGCAATCTACCCAAAAAGGGGAACAAGGCGCCACCTTGGATATGATTGAAAAAGGCAAGATCATTCGGGCAGTCGAGCAGATCTACGCGTATATGACGCTTAATCGTCATCGTTACGGCGTTTTGACTACGTTTAATGAAACTTTTTTTTGCGGAAGCTTGAAGACCCAGAGAAAGAGGGATGTTCGGTGCTAGAGATTTCACCTGCGGTGAGATGCTCTCAGCGCAATCCCTATACTTTGGTGGCCGCATGGCTTTGGGTATTGGCCTAAATTGAAGGCCACCCCAGCTAATGGATGTATGCGTCACCCCATAGCGGTAATGTGGTCAGTCCTGTTATCTGTCGAAGAACGTTAATAGGTAGCTAAAGGTGTGATCCTGACTCAAATACATAATTTAAGTGATGTTGAAACTAAATAAAATAGCTAGTTGATGTTTCTCCACCCCTTTACTTTTAGTTGAACTCTTACTGTTAATAGAAAAGTTGTTGAAGTTACCGCAGTTCTGATACAATCTCTCTATACGCTAACACCAATGTCATTTCAACGAACCAATAAGAATAAGATCAATCAGAAGTAAACGGTAGTATACATTAGTATTTAGTCTCTCATGTAATACAAATCAAATAGTGAACCTCAGACAAGATCACAGCCACATTACTATAAATCAGTCAAAGAACTGCTTCCAAGAGTTTGACTAACGAATCAGATCGCGAGACACGTACAACTTTGGACGTCCATTGCGCAATTCCACCTGCGCAACATGTTTTCCATCCTACTGATGATCTTTAAAGCGCAAAACATCATTTCCAGACTGATCCAATACATTAACGTAGTCATGCTTCAGTGGAATCAAAATATCGCGGTTCAGTTGAAATCCATTGCCGCCGTTAGTGACACAGAGTATAACACCATTTCTCTGCAAGACATGGAAATCATCGTTAGTCCACAAATGCTAATGCATAGACTAGAAGAAGCTCTTGCCAGCAATTTTTCTAGCCAGATTGATTCTATTAAAGAACTGTCCTAGCTGAGGTTGCTTGCGATGATAGATATCAGGCCACATGGACTCCCTATTCTTTGGATCATCACCGCCATTAAACAAATACTCAGTACCTTGATACACAATCGGAATACCGGCACAGATCATCATATACGCAAGAGCATTCTGGATAGAAGCCTCATCATTGGTGGTATGCATGAATCTAGCGAAATCATGATTGTCGATGAAACTGCCTAGTACACTCACATCTTTGAAGCTATTGCTCAACTGGTTCCAGCGAGTTTCCAAAGCCCACATAGATTAACGCTTCTAGAACACGTCCAGCAAGGTGAAATACAGTGGAAAGTTGAGAAGAGAGTGCAAGTATTGCTGATACGGACCAACGTATGCAGGATCTCCATGTAACACTTCACCGAAAGAGAAGACGCCAGAGCTGCGCACGAAGTCAGGCCAAAACTCTTTTCTGACGTGCTTAACAGTATCAATACGGATTCCGTCAAAGTCATACTCCTTCACAATCCACTTGATCCATCTGCTCAGTTCCTAAGCAACCTGTGGATTTTCAGTATTCAAATCTGGCAAACTAGACTCGGCAGATCCTATTCTGCAATTCTCCACTTCTGCCTGATTGTCATAATTCTTAATCAGACAAAAGTCGTGGTACTGAGAAGAGCTATTAAACGGATTAATCTCATTGAAACCAACTCGGCCACCAACATGATTAGCCACAACATCCAGCATGACCCAGATATCGCGTTTATGACACTCCTGCACCAATCTCTTCAAGTCTTTAGCCGTACCAAAATGGCGATTCAAAGAGTAGAAATCTTGGGCGTAATAACCATGATATCCTCCAGCAGTATCTACACATATATACAAAAGTCAATATATTATATCAATAATAAGATTAATAATACTTACTCTTCACAATAGGAGAGATCCAAATGGCATTGAAACCCATAGCCTCAATGTGATCCAGATTCTTCCTCAAACCATCAAAAGTACCACCACAGTACTCCATCAGGTTGTGACATCTAGAATCAGACTGATGAGTTGGAGCAAATCTACAAACTTTAATATGTTGCCGTTACAGGGTTATAAGAGATGATAACACCAATCAATAACTACAGAACTCACCTGTCAGTCAAAACTTGATAAATAGAGCGAGAACGCCAATCTTTACCTCCAGTAGGAAAGGCAAGGTTGATGTTGCCGTCAGGCTACAAAAACTTGGCAATACCATCGGTAGACACCACATCCAATGCATGATGATCAGAGAACGCATGTTAAACCTGTTCAGCCAGAGACAACTGACAGAGTAGTTGAAGAACCAAAACTTTACCAAAATACTAAACCATTACGAACAGACAACCAAGGTGAGCAATAGTGTACCACTTGAATAAATTAGGAATCAGAAGATAAGTAGATGTGGATAAGATCTTCTCCAGATGATGATAGCGATCAGAGTAGTCGAGTCGAGTGGGGGTGAGCAATCCGTGTATGACTACAGCAAGGGAGGCGTGAAATTCAAAGTAGATGGATGACTAACACTTGCCTTCCTAATTGACTAAGTAAGGGTAGATGGCGTCGATAAAGATGAGATCGTTAGTGTATGAGAAAGTGTGAATATGCAAGAGGGGTATTTTCACACGGTCTAGAACATCACGTGTGTGTTTTATCGAGGCTTTATCATCGTTTTACCTGAACGCGCTCTGTCTGAAACGGGAAAGTCTCCCCCTGCCCCTTTCGGAAATAGTATGCCTGTTGACTGGCTAAAGAAGATATGGTAAAATAGGCGTCTACTTACAGTTGGAATCTTTAAGTGTAATTTCTATATATAATCAGTCAGTCCTTGTACATCACAATCATTTCAGCATCCGAGTTTTTATGGTAAGCTTTGTGCGATCCATCAATCAGCGATTTGACACCGTGTAGTTGTAGATTGGACGGTGATTATTAACCATTCATATACGGTTGCGTCTGCTGTTGTTATTACTGTTAGAACGCGCGTGATGATTCCAACGCTTCATCTTCATTACGCGGCTCTACATTGATACCAGCATGTCGCGATTAAGAGTTGTTAACAGAACTAGCACTGGGAGAGGCGTGCATATTATGTTTAACGTGCTAGTACATCCATAATCCTACAAAAGTGAGTACAATACCACATATTTACACATTCTCCACATGCTAGCCAAACCACAATATACTGGCCACAATCACTACAATCCGTTTAATCAATGACGCTATACTGTACGTGACAGGACTCACCAGAGACAGGATGGAGAAGGCGAACACGTTCTACATGAAATGACTGAGGCCATTGAGAATGAAGAGAGAGGAGACGGTGTACATACTCCAGTCAGTGCCTGATTATGCCGCATGAAGATCTGGCACCACATCAGATTTAACAAACCACCCATGACCCTCGGACCAGAACCATATCGGACACATGAATATGAATGATAACGAGTTTGAGTATAGGAGCATGTTCAATTTGTCCAATGTTCTCTCTTTGAACAGTTTTTTTGAGAATATATTCTGGCATACAAATATTAAAGTTGAAGCCAGCGCACAGAGAAGACCAACCATGTTGAAAGATATCTCGGATGAACAGGCCAGCATCACACCCAATGTCAGAGGTACTAATGAGACATAAATAGATGTCTAGTACCGCGTCTTCCACACGAATCTAAATATAAGCACTGTGAATAGAGGTGATAACGCCTTGATAGTATGCACAAAGCTTACAGGAACATTACTCAGAGCAATACTGCTGAATACATGACCACTGATAAGGAATACACTGAGTGGAGCCATTGTTCGAACTATAGACATTGATGGCTTGAGAACGTGAGTTTTATGCAGCCTATCTCCATAATGCTAAGCTGTATTACTAACACCACCACCGGCAGCCATATACTCATCTTCATGTATACCCAGACCGAGTGCAATCCAAAATCGAAGCAGCTTCCCAAAGTAATGTATAATGTCTACTAATCGTGATAACACCCAACCGATTATAAGAAATAATATTCTAAATATCCTCCTCAAAAAGGGAAATGGAATAAGACGAATGGATGGCATAAACTTTCGAAAGCTCAAGCCAGAGGTGAATATCTACCACCACTAAGAAGAAGCCTTACCGTGGTCAGAAAATGTATCACTCGCTGATCCTATGAGGGGAGACTTGCCAGCAGCGACATTCACGGCACGGTCAACCACATTGGAAAAGTATCCAAAAATGAAGCAGAATACAGCGTTGAATCCGAATTAGACATAAGTCAGAGTAACTGGACATTTAACCAATTGAAAGATCTACTTGGCAATATTATTAGTCATCGCGCTACTTCCATACCAGAGTAGACAGAGAACGATAAGCTGTACAGAATCTGGTTACAAAATCTCCCTTATAAATCCCCATCGATCTATGAAATCAATCACCTTCCACAAATACGCCTTAGATTGCTTCAACTACTATTATGATTACTATAGAGGAATCCGATACTGTTACGGCCGATGCTAAGATGAACCATTTTTAAATTATCTATCAGCATTATTATTATTATTATTACTGTTTTTATCATCAAGATTGTGGATACTAACAACTTTCTCTGTCGTTAATCTGGGCACTGATGACTGCTTGGATATATTGGTACTAATACTAGGATCGTGATGAAAGTGAACTCTTCGGTGAGACATGTTAAGATCTCCAGTGCTGAAACTGTTATTAAGACTACCAGCGTGAACGTGTGTATTAGTAGCATCCTCTAATGAGGCCATCTCCATAAGACTATCTCCATCCAATAAATCAGAATCTCTACAACATATAATATTATTATGGGTCATTGAAAATTAGTTGATCTTGGCAATTGTATTGCAAGCCATACCTTGACTTTTCCGCAGAGCTTTTTCTGTATGAATGTTGCAACTGTGGTTCAGAGCTCACCATCATATCTATATATATTTGTAATGACTTGGTACACAGTTAAGTCTTCAAAATTGATGGAAAGTATAAATGAATTTTAGAGCACTCAGACGCTCTTTAACGAAAGAAACGGCAGATCGGCAGAAAGTCGTGAAGAAACTTTTAATGATCAAGTTGGGGGATGATAGATTCCAGCTAAAAGTCAACGTTGTCTGAGTCAAAATTACTGATAAAATATTCATGAAACAAATTCAATACATATGCAAACAGATCATCATGATTAATGAGAGGTAGACTAACCAGAGACTTCCATCTTCTCACTCTTGCGCTTTATGGTCAACTTTTCACGCACCAGGGACCCAGTGTGACTGACTACAGTGAGAATCACATCTTTCCGCACGGTCATCATAAACTCTAACCAGGTCCACGTCCTATTGTGGTACTCCAAAGTGGGCAACTTCAAGACAAACTTGTCCAGATCCTCAATGTTCTTCTCCTTTTCTCCGTGATAACTTATGCAGTGGACAGATGACGGAACTTTAATGTACACAAAACTCTTGATGACAGAAGCACGGTCCTTCATAGCCTTGATATCTTTATCAATAGTTAGTACATGTGCATTCTTTGATACAGACAGCGGAATCAATTTCTTGAGCAATCTCTTGCGAAACTTCTCCGTTGACTTTTTATCAGGTGTTTCCTAATCTATATGGTCCGACAAGACCGATTCAAGATCCATCAAAGCATTATCAGACAACTTATCGTTCAATTAAGCTTGTACTTGCAGCAAAACTCCACTGCCAGACTACTACTGCTGCTATTATTATATAGATGGTTAAGACTTCATAGTGTTTGAACGAGACCTTTGAGGTGTACGACCAACTCTCGGACTACCAAAAGGAGATTTGAGAATTGAAGCAGGCACAGGCTTGACATTACCAGCAAGAGGTGTAGTCTAGTCTTGTATTGTGGCCAGAGTGGCGGACAAATTAGAGCTTGATGTTGATTGTGGAATATTACCAATAGTCGACTACTCGGCCGAGTCTACAAATTTCTATTTTTTAGGATAAAAGTATTCCACAAGAGCTCTTCCAATCTCATAAGTCATACTCAACTACAGTGGGAATATATTAACTTCAAAATGATCGACAACAGCTATACCAGCCACTGCAGGCAACTCGCGCCAATAAACACGTAGCATTTTATGACGAGAGAAATCGAGCTTTCTATTCTAAGGATTATAGAAAGACAAGGTATTAGCGTAGAATTGGTTCGGCAGAAGATTATCAACAGAAAGTCTATCGACTTCACCAGTGTTGATATGAGACTGATCCTCATATCCTGTGCTCATATACTGAAAGTTCTCAAAGGCAATCTTGAATAAGTTCTACCCACTATCTCTCTTTGCCACCCACTGAAAATCATCAGATTTTACCAAAAGTCTAGAGCTCTTCTTAATACCAGTCTTGACTTTGCGTTAGAATGCAACACGTCGAATGGCTTCCATATAAATCATGAGCTTCTAATGAAGCATCGATCGCTAAGTCAAGAGATAGTTTAGCATTTCATCAGAGATATCAGGTGCCCAGCTATAGTTTTCCCAATTCAGAGCTTCCTATACAGTCTGTAACTAATACTAAATGTCTGCTAGCATGTGAGTTGCGTCCGATAAATCTTCCTTCGTCAAAGCCAGAGTAAGGGAATAAATCTACTCAATACGGTCTTTTCTCTCAGGATCATTGTATATCAAAACGTTAGTAACAATGTCATAGGTGCAGAGGTACTACTTGGATGAAGCAAATAGCTCAATCTTTGGCAGATTGACAAAGACAGTATTGGCATGTTCAAGCTCAAACGGATTCTCGGAACTTTCCAATCTGTTGGCGCTCACATCTCGATCAAAATTCTTTCTAATGTATAGGGGATTGCAAGAATCGATCTATACACTGAATCTTGAACCAGATACAAAGCGCAGGATCCCCTAAGACTCAACCTGAAGATCAATCATACTCTCTATCGGGAGCCACACTTTGTTAGCATCAAATTGATCCCCTCTGCGCAAAATCAAATCAGACAGCTCCTGGTGAAAGGCAGAAAAGAACTGTGCTTTACCAATACCGACAATACGTCTATACTTTACCAGTTTGACAGATTCATCCTGATGAGCAACAGTCTTATCCAAGATCTAGAACCCCTTCATATCAGCATATTCAGCCGTTACGATCACAAATCCATCATCAGTATGACTATCAGAAGTCTTGAATCTAAACTATGGATAAAAACACTAAATAATCATATCAGACTTCTTCTTAAAGATGGGCGATATATACAAAGGATCATTGGGATCTACGTTAGGCTGCTTGGATTCAGGCGATGGCTCCTTCTCAGCGACTACCAGCTTCGTGTTCGACTCCTGGACCAGAAGAGAGAGAAGCTTAGTAGCAACATCATCACGAACTTTATGATCCAAAGGCACATTATCGTCTTATTCCGCATAATCAAGAGAACTCTGACTAGTATTCTGACTACTTAACAGC
The DNA here is from genome assembly GCA_023515745.1 of Amoeboaphelidium protococcarum. Classification (NCBI taxonomy): domain Eukaryota; kingdom Fungi; phylum Aphelidiomycota; class Aphelidea; genus Amoeboaphelidium; species Amoeboaphelidium protococcarum. The sequence goes on along the minus strand of JALECJ010000020.1, from coordinate 1,256,206 downwards.
ATAGCATGTGCAAAGGAAGAAATTCGTTCATTTATATCTGCTAGAGCGAATGACGAGCAGTAGTATCGCATAGCAGTTTATTAAGCCTCCAAATCACCAAACTTGAACATTATATCACGCAAAGTTAAATTCCAATTGACTTTCAGGCTGTGGATAATGAAATGATGCTTAAAGTTGTCTTCAACTGCAGCACTGGCATTAGAATTCATTGAATTAACTGAGCTTCGCCTTTATCTAGCTATAGACAATGACTGCAATAATTTTCTGTGTCCTTTCACACCTTTCATTTAAGAAGAAGGTAATCGCACTTGCGAACTGCTTTTAACAGCAGTGAGACTGAACATCTTCTTGGTCTGCTACTCTAAAGCATCTTGAACAACTTTAAGCTTCTCATAAGAATTAGCAATTTTATCCACCAAGGCCTAAGATCTAGCTTTTAGATTGTCATCAAAATACAGAGTCATCCTTTACTCCCATTGCTTTAGATTCAACTTATCTTGTTCTATCATCTACTTTAACTACTCAATTCTCTGGGTGAGAAGATTGGCCTATATCTAATGCACGTCCTTATCAGGGGCTTGGAAATCGAGAGCATACGCAAACTCGTACTATTTTTCTTATCCTTGCCGGAAGTATATAACTCTTGGGGCTTCAAGCAGACTGTACAACCTTATAATAGAAGATTATTAAGCATCAGATGCATCAATGTTCAACCAATCACTGTTGTCTTAAAGCACTTCATCAACAAAGACTTTAGTCTAAGGAGCGATTGATTAATCCAAGTACATTTGCGACAGAGCACATGCAGTAAAACTGTTCAAGTCAAAATCAGCAGAGATCAAATCCCAACCAGCACCTCTGTTGCCAGGTGTAAAGTTCTACTATTACAAAGAGAAGGTTGAATTAATACCGCCAATTCTGCCACTTACACCAACAGATACACTCTCACTTCTGTTCTTATAAGTACCTAAAATATTCTTCAAGCTGCTAGCAATGTTAATGTCTTGAATATATCTGGAGAGTTTCTGACTTTTCGGTACCACCATACCATCTCTCTAATACAAAGATCCTTTCTTAATCGGCAGAACAGATAGTATTGACGTGAACAAGCGTGAGAAGGCGGTCAGACTATTGATAACATCTTGATTTAAATCGACAAAAATTGAGTTTGATCCACCAGCTGCGGCAGAGGCGAGCAATGGAGCCTAAAGGGAGTAATTCATGGAAAGGTACTTGGATCGGATCATCCAAAAGGAATCATAAGTCTCAAGATCAGCCACACGCTCCGGGGGACGCATAATTATCTACGAGTGATTCGATCCTTACTCAGTGTTGAACACAATCTCCAATCCTAATTCCACACCAGATTCAAAAGCAGCAAACGTGTGCTCAACATAATCCTATGCACTTAAAATACCAACACTGGCCCGACCGAGACGAATCTATATCGGCGGCCTCCTATTGTCTTGGTCAATCTGATTTTCCGACCTGTCATATCCAATGACGGCATCAATACCATTTTCAGCTTTAATTTTCAATCCAGGAACTCGACCAAATTCATCAATAGTGTGAATGTTCCTCTAACCAAGCAAATTAACTTCCAACTTGGTCAATTGATCAGCACGTATTCTTATTGTTCCATGGAACAGCAAACATATCTTATCCCAGAAGGGAAGAGGAGGTGAAGGATCCACACTCGTAGGAGTAAGTCCGGCAAAAACTTTATTCATATCTGCTAAATGAGGCTCCAATCCAACACCATAAGTGACACTGCAATCATTATCGGGAAGATTAAGTTCTAAGGAGAAGTAAAACTTTGTCGGAGCTATTGTTCTAATAATACTCACATCGCCAAGTAGTTGGCCATCTCTGAATAGGACAGGAATATTGACTCTCCGGTTGGACTAGGATGCGTCACGAACGGATTCAGCGATCACAACGAGACCACAGATTGATGCAGCGCGATCAATCTAAACCAATTTCCACGGGAAGTCGCGTAACCCAACAGATGCATGGTCAAATTGCAATTTAATCTATGCAGCGAGAGCCAGATCGTAATCAATGTCGGCAGGAGTGTCAGGATCCAGCTCATGCAATGTCTACTCTACAGTCTCTGCAAGTAGAAGAGGTGGATCAATCTGAATAGACGCATTGATAAGCACAACATGGAACAGAGGAGAATTTTTCAAATTGCCTTGGATACTTTTAACGTCTGAGGTGACCCTATCACGATGCACTCTTTCTATCCATAGTTAAGAATCTAGAGAACGCATTTCATGCCGAAGCTTTTGCAACTTATCAAAATCGGTAGCATTCTGGAAGTCACTCTTCTTCAGAATGCTGTCCAAAGCACTTTCGCGCGACTGTCGCAAAACACACTCGTGGCCACCAAGCTTAAAGATCCTGAGGAGATTAGCGTCGAAGCAATCATCTTCAAATATCAACTATACTAAATTACACTAAAACACCACGGTCGGTATAAACTAAAATTGTCTTTTTCTAAACTCAGCAGCCTCCGGAAGTAATGGCTCATAATCACAGCTGATAGATTAGTACTGATGCAACTACTTGATACTTTTACTCATATTGGCGCAGCCATCAACGAATGAAGCAAAGTCATATTAGAATGGCAAAAACCAAAACGCCGAGTCACAAGATACTTCCACTAAATGCCTAAAATCCTCAGTCTATGAAGTATTAGCGCAGAGACTCTGCAACTTGAAAAGATCCACCCTATCAGAGGTAAGTATATTGACAGAGTTGGCATTTCCTTAACCGCTAAACTTTTTACCATCAAATGAAAACTTGAATGAATCAATCACCAAAAACAGCTTAACATCTTTAGGCAACCACACAGTTAAATCCAGTTTATCCACTAGCACTTCAAAATTGGGTGAACTCTTAGTAGTTTCTTTAGAAGGCGATACTAATGAGACGTTCGATCTTTAAGCTGAAAACAAGGGCTCCAGCAAATGATAAATATCATACACAACAATGTGTTCCAACAAACCATAATTACCAGCAACATTCTGAACACTAAAGCTATGAAGAGCATCGGAATCAGCATTTTACGATACCAAATTAAATTTCCTAACACTTAACATTCGTTCCTTCATGGAACTTTTAACCAAATATGATTCGATAACTTCAACGCGAACATCAACATTGCTAGATCCGCCCAGAGAGTTGTGAATTTATTTAAAAAGCATAACTGGCACTTAAATATCTACTACAGTCTAAAAAGTTTTGCCTTCCATCTAAACGCTCGAGTTATAACATGCTATTTCTAAATCTAAACTCCTAGATATAACATTAGGAAAGCGCTTCTTTGTACCAATACCACTGACTGACTTGGAGCCTAAATAGAGAGCCACAGAGTCAATCAGTTTATCATTAAAACCACAATCCCTAATCAAACTTGCTCTAAAATCCTACAGGTCCACTTCAACTTTAATCTTTGGGCCATCTTCGTCTTAACTCATTAACGATTCTAAAGTACAGCGCCCAACAGATATCAAAGGCTGATCTTAAAACCCAACAGAGAGTGGTAAAACATCAAGCATTCCTTCAACGGAGATATCCATACCATCATACACAAACTCTGAAGATAATCGAACTCCTCCAAATCTTAATCTTAGAGGATATTAACAGAACTTTGTCAAAAAACCAAACTATTGCTCCAATATGTTAACATTACACTTCAGTTTTATACCCTGTAAAACTTGAATCACAGGAAAGCCTTTGCGCTGATTATCATTTATAGATGAGGACGTTGTCTCACCATTAGTCAAAAAGAACGCATCCAAATTAGAACACTGGGAAGCACCAACCTTCATTTCTAACTTTGCATTTTCATCTCCAATCGCGTCATCAAGAGGAACATTCAACTTAAGCTCACTGGACGAGTGACTACCAAATGTAAGACCACTCTTTTTTGCCTATACGTCATGGATCATAAACTTGCAACTAGCCCACTTCCTTTCAATGCATAAAGAGGTAGATAATTCCATTTATAATTCAACATTATCTTGAAAAACTAATTTCACATTACTGGCCTTAACTGTGACAGCAAAATACAATTTCTTGATCCATTGCGGAATATTCAACTACTACTTGGTCTCTTAGTCACTCCGTTATTTGACAATTTAACCATAACTGATGAGCAGAGGTAACTAAATTGTGGGCTATTCAATCTAAATATCTAGCTCATAATCATTGTAATTCTTTAATGAAAACTACAAATTAACAAAATTGCACCCAAGCAATTATAAACCATTAAAACTGGCAACAACTTCTTGGACAGAGATAGTAGACTGAAGAATTACAGAAGACGGTTCACTAAGGTCTACCATTAGTTGAGATACTTGACACTCCAAATCACCATCCACCAGTATCATATTCACAATTTCAATCTTGATCAAATGCCAGACATACTTCTTAACAGTATTTAGTGCCAGAGTAAGTAATTGCAATGAACTTTCCGCGGAACGAGTCGATGTAGGAGACAAAGGGACATTTTCAGCATTACGCCGCCTCTATTATGACTCCAATCGAAACTCTCCGATATTAACAGTCAAATCATATATCACCAGCTTGATAATCTTTATAGGACCTTTCCTTGATATCAAGTTCTCTAAAAAAGATACTTGCAAAGTTTAAATCGAAAACAATCGGTGCTCAACGTAGAACAATGACAGCCATCCAAACCAGCCAATACTCAACTCGAATCTTTTGAGTAATCTTCGATACTGAAAATAGAGATAAGTAGCAACTAGAGCCACAACAGATACAGATATCCCCGCCGCTGTCTGCACCAACATTAGTATCAATTTATAATACAACAAAAATGCGCTCTATAACAATGACTGACACTATAACAATGACTAAAGAGAGATGGAAATTGAGAGAATAGTGAAACGACAAAATCGCTTTGAATCTGAAACGGTGCAATTGTTTTCAACAACAAAAGCTTTGAAACAAAATAGAAATATGAAACGCGCACTGAACATCAATAAGAGTCGTCTTTAACAGTATAAAAACAAATTACATTAAATCACCAACCATTTATCCAACAACAACGTTAAGCGATAGTATCATCTGCTGAGAAGTTTTTGAATGGCTGCATCCTCAAACTTTTTAAGAAAATTGACACGCTTCTCAACAATATGATCACCGCGGAGACGAGCCATTTACTCCACTGTCCAGTACTGACTATCATACTAAGATTTTGGTACAAAATTGAGCAAACCCAGTTTTCGCAGACGGTGTTACGGCGTCTTGGCATGTATGATGAAATCCTTAATTTCCTGAGTTGAATACATATCACGCTTGTACAAACTGCTATTCTCCTGGTCCAGATATCGTCCAATGATCGCGTCATCTCGCCTAGTAAAATACATGTCTCTAATCACAGACTTTCTGGATTCCTGCAAAGCAAAATACCTCCTGGTCGTTATTATATCTCCATTGCAAGAAAACAGAGCATTCAGTACAGCCAATTCCGTTGTATTGAACGCCTCGCATATATTTTTGATTTATCGTTTCAGCTTCTCCTTCTTGGTGAGCTATGTTCTCTATCGTTAAGATGAATCAGTAGTTTAAGTTGGCTATGATTGAGATTAAGCAATAGGAATATTATGAGCAGGCTCTTGCTCTTGACTAAAATCAACATGCACACGAGTAGGATTGGTGGGCAAACTCTGAGGATGAACATTGAACTCTTCAGATAAATCATTTCCAATCCTGAAGCTAGAGTCCGCAGTATCATCAATGACCACGACACTATGATCCTTTTACTGATTAGATTTCTGTGAATTCTATCGAAACTATTCACCAGACTACGATGTCAATACATTGCTTTTATATACAACAGTAGTTTAATTATCCTCAACTTAAACAGGCATACCTCGCGGAGTTGATGATACAAAAGAATCACTGGCCAGAGGTTTAACGCGTTTAAATTATGGCCTTATAGGAGAAGTAGACGCATAAGGCATAGTTCTTTTAGCAGTAGGAGACTATTTTTACTTTACTTTAAAGAACAACTCCCCATCTCTGATTTAATCTTATCCATTATCTTCAATGAAGTTAGTTCCCAAGTTACTTTAATCAGCATCATCCAATTGAGCCAGATGTTATTGATAATAATCTCTAAGCAATTGAGGACTTACGTCAATGTCATCACGTATACCGACCAAGTTTTACTACTTATAGCCTTAAAAAAGTCCATGGACTGCAAACCACAGACTCTTACTGTTAACATCAGCTATTTAACTATAAACTTTCACGTACTCCACTATGAATTGACGAATATCCTCAGAGAATAAGTCAATATCAATCAGGTTGTTATTTTAGTTAGTTCCAAGAGCATTATCAGATTGCTGGATAGTAGACTAAGTGCTTTACTAAGCTGACGAATTAGCTGCACTGAAAACACCAGCCTAACTCACAGTAGGAGGTGCAGCCACATCAAACTCTGGAGACCGAGCTTGAGCAGTACAATCATCGTGGTGACTATTACTATTTTGCTAATGTAACAAACTGTGATATATCTCATCATGCTCTAAATCCTTATTGATAAACTTCATAATTTAGCCAGACATATCCAACAATAAATATCCAGGTAAGTATGAATAAGATAGAGTATTGTGCGCTTTTACACAGCAAAGAAGAAGAAACCAAGATCAAGAAACAATGGAAATTTCTAGTGAAACGAACGAGAACAATTGCCTAAAAACCGTGCGTGATTAAAAGCATACAACATTTAAGGATGGAATTCCCGTTTAACAATCAATAAACATCACAAAAAACAATGTAAGGTAATCTGAAACGAAAGATTGGGAAATTATATTGATAGAGGCTAAGCTCCTTATGTGAGTTCATCTCTCAAATGATCGTCTTCTCTTTTTCTCCTTTTCTTTTCCTGTGTCAAAGAGCCTTACTGACTAATAAAAAACTATTAACTGAATAGCGTGTTGTTATTTATCTACTATCATGACTGGAGTAGTGCTGACAGAGTTGAATGATTATATTGCACCAGCTAATTTGTGCGTGAAGGGTGAAGAGGAAAAGACTGGATTGGAGCCTGGGAATGTGTAGTAGTAATAGCAACAATCGGGATCTGGAGATGCAAAAGTATTTGGCTAGATTCAGTTGCAGGATTGTCTCGCGTGCTCTGGATGTATTACATCTGCAGAGACTGTTCTTATTCAGTAGCATTAGTATTCTGAGCTGATACGGAATCTCAGCGTCCATAACAATATTGTCGTCGCAATCAGTCCTTAATCAAGATCATCACTGGCATTCTAGTACGACCTCACGCACGCTTAAATAATGCGTCGATTGTAGTGGTTCTTTTCTCATCATCTGCCATAAAGGCACAATCCTTAATGCCACATAACATTAACTGATACATCGATCATGAGGAATTTAGCGCTGATTGAGGCCTACAATGAGTACAAAAGTCGTCGCGTGTCGAATTAGGTATAGACATCATTGGCATCTCCTGTTATCACTTCATCATGTCCTGGATTTATATGCCTTGCTGAGAAGACTCTACCTGATTGTATTCCATATATATCCAAAGTTAGATCTCCGTAATAAATATTTGGCTTATTGTGCAAGAGACACCTCGATCAAGACGTGTAGTACACAGTGTCTGTTATGCCGTGTGCAGATAAAAAGCTTGAAGCAACTAGGCCTGATTTTGCAGATTCTGATACTGAAAGTCATGATGTTGATTTGGTACTTACCACCATGGAGTTGGACGCGTTTCTATAAGAGGAAGGTTTAGATTTGTAGATGATGACGGAAACGCCATATATGCCAATGTAATTCTCGATGAATGAAGACTGTCCAGAATTTTATCGCTCCTCAGGCTCTTCATCTGGTGGTTATCTACAATATATTGTTGATAGAGTCTTGCTTGATTTATAAGATTTTAGTAATATATAAGTTGTCACATTGCCTGGTAAGAATGCAGATATTCAAGATGTGATCATAGTGCGCGGCAATGATGAAATACTGTTCCGTGGTGCGTATTGTTATGGATTGAAGAATATTTAGAATATGGTCAGATCTTTAACATAAGGCAAGTAATCTAATGCACCATAGTCAAAGAGGACACTTTAATTAAAAGGTTTGAGAAAATCTCGTCATTAATAATCAGATTAGGTGGAAGATGAAAGCTTCAGGCAGTTGCGACTCAAAGCTGAGCAGATGCGTTATAATTACATTGAAATCATGGCGTGTCCTAGTGGCTGTATTAATGGTGGCGGATAGATTAAATTGGACTTTAAAACTTTGGAAGAACATAGATAGAAACTCAAGTAGTTGGATGATGTATATCGTTCCATCCCGGTGGTAGATCCGACGAGCGCTGTCGATCAATCTGTTTATCACTCTCTGCTTAGTTCTCACGGTCTTATGACTGACTATCATCCTATTAAGAACACCGGTGCCACCAAGACTAATCTGGAGTGGTGACCTCATCTAATATATCCCAACTCTTACTCTTCGAATAGTTTATGCTTTATAAAAAATTTCAGGTTTTAAAATAGATTTTCTAGTCACTAACGAATGTCTTGTCTGATCAAGTGATCTTAATTTTCTCTTACTTTGATGGATCAAGATTATTAACTTTGGGCGGATATAATCGCAACTCTTATGATGACTCGAGATTAACATCAAGAGAAACTAGATCGTAAGTTAAAGGTAGTAGAACCTACTATTGATGAACAGCCTACTTCAGGTAAATGGAATTATTTTGTAAAGTCGCTGATTGCGGGCAGTATCAGTGGTGGATTGGCAAAAACTTTAACGGCACCGCTCGATCGTGTGAAGATCTTATTCCAAGCTCATAATCCTCATTATTACAAGTATTCGCAGTAGAGATTCGGTCCATTTAAGGCTGTTTATAAGATTTACTAGCGCGAGGGAGTTTATGGTATGTACCAAGGACACGGTGTGATGTTGCTCCGGATTTTGCCCTCTGCTGCCGTTCGATTCATGACTTACGAGTAGATTCGCATGTACCTGATACCGAGTGCTGAGTATGACAGTCCATGGAGACATTTTCTGGCCGGTAGTCTTGCGGGTAATGCTGCAGTTCTACTGACTTACCCGCTTGAAGTGATTAGATCGCGGATGGCTTATTAGATCAGATTGTACAATTCATCGTATGGTATCTCGCCGACAATCGCTGAGATTTATAAAGAAGGTGGATTGAATGGCTTCTATAAAGGATTCGGTGCCACGATGTGTGGTGTTGTTATATATGCTGGCACTTCATTTTCGAGTTATCATTACATGAAGAAGTAGTGTATCGAGTAATCGCTTTCGAAACCGTACTTGCATTGGCTCACATTCACGGATGGTAAAGGTGAGTAGAGACTTATAATTCCGGCTCATTTACTCGTTGGTGGCCTGTCTGGTATACTTGGCCAATCATTCGCGTATCCATTTGACACTATACGACATAGGATGCAATTGCACGGTGTCGCTGCTCGTATGGCCATGAATAGTCAGGCACCTTACCCGTTCTATCGACATACTTTGGATGCTCTCAAGATTATAGTTTCTACTGAAGGTTGGCGGACTTTCTTTATTGGTCTCAGCATCAATTGGTACAAGACTATACCTGCCAATGCTTTCGCTTTTGTCATTTATGATTATCTCAAAAGATATCTGGACATGAAATGAAACAGCTGGGTATCAATAAGATGATGATATTGTTAGATCAATCTGTAGCCTATGAAAGCAAAACTCAATTTAATGGATCACTGTGGTGAAATCGTACAACAATATATATATCATAGATGCTTTATATAGAAACCATAGTTCACATTTATTACCAATTGTTAGACAATGCTAATCTTTCCACTTTTGAGGCGATGTATTGAGGAATGTCATTCTTCAGATACATCTACACCAACTGCTGGTATCGCCTTTTGTTCAAAGTCATTACATTTCCAATTTGAGTCGTTCCATTAACGTCTAGATACGGAGCAGGCACATAACATGCACCAATGTTACGCGCAAGTAATAGAATTTTACACTTCTTCACCACCAAGAACATTCCCGCATCGATACAGCAATTGCTCATATGAGCATTACATTCGCCTCTACTTTGATCTCGGTCCAGACAGCAATAGCCCATGACACAGACCACTTTACCACACAAAAGGCAGACCCCAATCTCATTTGGGACAGTATTACACTCTTTGCACTGTTGTGAGGCATAATGTACAAGAACGTCGTTGTATGTATGAGGCAGTTCAATTGGAGTAAATACTTCGAAATAAGGCACAGTGTTATCTAAAAGAGGTATCCGATTGGCAACTTACTTCAAATCATCCAGTGCAGCATCCATATCAATGCTACTGCTCGTATACTAAAATTCGGACTACTATTGATGATTTCTAGGCAGAAAGCGTGATCTCTAGGCAAGACTGTCATCATACTCGGACAGTTAGCTCATTATAAGCATATAAACGCTCTTATATTCTTGCAGAGTTACCAGAGAGGATATCGATAGATTGTGCAATTTTTAGAATTGACTTTCATGAAGAGAAGAGTCCAATTCAAAGATACAACTTATAACACTTAAAGACTATTTCACTCGCGCGTTCCATCCATCATAGAAATTAATCCATTACTGCTCACTTCTATCCAAAACAAATTTGATCATGAATTTATCCAGCCTAACGTGATCAATGTTCTTTAAATGCCCTTAAAAGTATGTACTACATGAAGTGACCAGATGCAAAACATCGATAGTAAACCTTTAAACTGGACTCATTGAATCTAGAGTATGTTAATAATCCCGGAAATTGATGGAATCACGTTAATTACCAAACTAATTAACGCGTTCGATCAACTACCAGAGGAAGGCTGAACCAGGACCAAACGCAGAAATAATCATCGCGGCAGAGTTGTGCAATATCAAGTAGCTAAATAAATGCAATCTGAACGATTCATTATGCATGGCCAGCAGAATGCTTCTATTCCGTAGACTTTGAATTAATGGAATAAGAATTTCATTACGCTGTGATGGTATCCATCTCTTACCACAAATCATGTCACAAAGATAAACATCATATACTTAGCCATGAAAATCAACACCTGCTAATATTCTATTCTATGATACCAGAGCAACTAATGATCTCAGTAGTCTTAACTCAACCTCAGAAAGGTGATTATTGTTAGCGTGTATTTAAGCATCAGCTATGGATTCTACTAAAGACTTGATTACTTCACCATCATAAACACTATACTGACAGCATTATGCACGGACAATAGTGGATAATTAACTTTAAAACTAGTCGGAAACGTCCACCAGCTGCATTTGACTTAAAGTATCGCGTAACTCTTGAATTCTCTATTATACACGAGCATTGTTATAAGGATCTTTAAACCTATTTATTAAACATAACTAGTTTCTAAACTACAGCATTTAGAGAGATGCCGGAGGTTGGGACCGTGGAAAAGCATCGCAATCGATAACTTGGCCAAATAAATGCAACATTTAATGGAAGCTATTATAATCAATGAATTTGTGCAGTGCAGCAATGAGATATAGATTCTTTTTCTACGGAATGACAACATTACATACAGAATTACATAGAGGGCATCTCACAATAGAATTTAAACCAACAGGCAGTTATTAAAAGCATTCAAAATGCACCGCATGACCACATGAATGAGTATAAACTTGAGGAGTGAACTAATGAGCGACCTAAACTTGCATTTCGACATCCATAGACTCGGTAGTAGGAGAAATATTAAAATCATCAGCCGAAAAATCAACTTATCCAGCGTTTAATTATTTATGGTTCGATTAGATGCACATATAAGCCACTATACCAAACTCCTTCTCGCCAAATACCAATTACTCTTGACACGCCATACAATTTCCATGATCAAACTCCCATTTTTTATCAAGTTCTTCAGCATACTTGTCACAAGGATCACAGGGCTCTTGCTACTCTGTGTCTTGATAATCATAGGCTTTCTAGCTATCCATCATATCCTCGTCATGGTCGTCGGTATCACCATACTCCTCTTGTACGGACGCAACAAAAGAGCTCTAAGCTTTCTTGAATTGCTCCATGATAGCCTTCTACTTTTCTCTGGCCAAGTCTCTCTAGCTTTATGATCTCTACAGCTCTTCACTAGCTTTTTACTCAGAAGCACTATAGTCCATGCTACTACCGCCTCCACCACTTGTATCATTAACATTTTAAGATACATTAGGGCCGCTTTCTTTGCGAATAAATTCGTTTATCAAGTCCAAATAGTCTGCATAAGTATCATACTTCTTCAATTGATCCAATAGCACTCTAACAGATTTATCAACACTTGGGGACTTATATACTCGGGGATGAAAGTACATCTACATCAGGTAGATCACTTCAAAAGCAAATATTTGCTCAATCTCATTCTCTTCCACAAATTTCATTACGACATCATAAACAAGGTCATTCAAGAGGCTAACAACATTAAGCAAAACTTTAAATTGACTCGATTCCAGGGCAGCTAAACAGTTATCAAGGAAGACCCGAGAATCTTTCAAAGTCCACCCGCGCTCAGTCATGTACAGCAGCGAATCATTCAACTACTTTCCAGAGTACTAAAAGTGGAAGCAGTTGTACAGTTTCAAATACTAATCTTTGACTCTAAAAAGACCAACAGCATCCAGTTTCTCCGGCAAAATCATATCCGCCACTTCGCCAAGGATCTTGCCTAACTGATGCGAATCGTTATCAAATCTACCCAGGAGACTTTCGGCAATATCCTGATATGACTTATCACCAGTGAATAGGATGTGGAGAACTTCATCACGCATAATAGCCTCATCAGCAGCACCTATCGGACGCATGTAATCAGTAACCAAGTATATAATTAATCTTAGAAACTCTTGAATCAGCACGGAGTATCTCGAAGTTTCAAACTACAGCTTTTAACTCCCTTCACTATCCCCCTCCTAGTACAAAGATATTAATTCAAACTTGTCCATGATATTAAAACACAATTGCTACGGCGAAATCAACAGAGACGCCATTTGAAGGAGAAACAGCTCACTATCATACGCGAAAGCTCTGACAAACGGTTTACAATAGTTGATCATTTACATCTGAACGGAGCTTCCATTTCTTACCCATAATCCCGCTTTGACTTGAGCCATGAGACTCATCACGCGCAGTGGGTGTTCAATCAAAGCGTCTCCCAAAACAGCCGATTGAACATTACTGAAGGGATTCTGGCGCATAAAATCATTAAAATCGAGGCCTAGTTACAATGCAACTTTGCAAACCTGCCCTAAAGACCAATACAGCGGATTAAAGAACGTACCATGTTAAACGGAGACTTTAAAGCGAGTAGAGTAATAATCTTTCTCTCCCTCAAATAGAGAGCCCACGACTCCAACGAGTTAAACTCTTTACTCTTCATCTTCCTTAGAGCCATGAAAATAGCCATTGAACAAATCAACTAAACAAAGCATCTGTTTTTGCATTAGACTAAGCAAAACCTCCATGTTACTATCTCTCTTCAAGGACTGAGCCATGTTCTATATCAATGGGCCCAGTGAGAAGAGGAAATTAAACGCCTATATCCAATCCTGCCGCTCATACTCTACATGAGTACCAGTTTTACGTGGTTCACTGACCATATTTTAAAGTTGATATAGAAGCTGAATATACACACGGGACACCGATTGATAATCAATATACGTTGTGATATTCTTCACTTGCAGGATGTAAATCGAATCATTAAAAATACTAGAGTAAAGACGTCTTCTAAATAGATTATGGTCAGAATTCAACTAGCACATTTGACGCCCAGTATAGAATAGATGGCCTTCATCAAGGAGATCAGACTGAGCTACAAACAGCTCATCACACAACGTTTCCAGACACAACTTCAGTTGAGACTTATCACGATTCTGCTCTAAAGCCTGTGCAATCGAAGGCGTGGTAAACAATTGCACAGAATAATGGACAAGATTGTGCTCCAAATCGCGTTCACTATTCAAGTATTGTCCATACATCAAGTCATACAGTGACGAATACTAAACAGAAAACTGAATCTTATCCGAGTCGCCAGACAGAAATACATTACCAAAAAGTTCCTTTTGCAGTTGCCGGTATTGCTTCCATAGTTGATAATCAAGCAGGATCAAGAGCTTAACCGCGCTCAACTGAGAGATAGGTACTGCAATCAAATCCCAAAAATTATCGGTCCCCATAAAAAACAAATCCTCATTCTAATATAATAATTAGCTCAAAACAGAGACATCCAATAAATGCTTAGATGTGAAAGCTCTAACTTGCTCAGACTCAGACGAAAGTTAGTTCAACATGCGCGAGAGCTTATACGCACATTCCTGGTACACGACATATGCAAAAGGGATAATAGATGCAGCCAATCCAGATTAATTTACCAACAGTCTATTCATTCTAAGCAAAACCTCACAATCTTCAGATAAATGCAGAATATGGCGACCAACCTAATCAACAGTCTATGCCACAGCTCGACCATCAAATGCATCTGAACACTCTTCCACAATCTCGATAACTTCATCAAAAGAATGATACTCATCATTCCACAAAATCAAAGCGAATCTTTCATGATCCGGAAAGTCTACTTGGCGGAAGAAGATATCCCTGTTAAAATCTGACGGGACACTTTCAAAATTATGACCTAGAACGAGCGTGAGACACAACAACTAGACCACATCTTTGATGAACCCATCAACAACTTTAGCTTCGTCATTATCAACCTAGGCGGTAGTAGTTTCAGCCAACATATCACTGCTACTATCGTATTAATGCAATGAACAAGCGTAATGCTAGCTGAAAGCCTCAGAATCACCGCAATCACACAAACCGCCACCTTGCCGGCTCACATGCACAGAGTACTGATGCTTGACGTGGGCAGAGTTCTGGAAACACTCATGGCACATTACACAAGTGTTATCCGCACCACAATCAATACAACGATATATCAAGTCTCCATTAGCGAATACCTTGTTGCATGCATGCTTCTTGTCAGTATACTTGATCTTCTCCTTGACACCATTCAACCACTCATCAATGAACGCGTCCAACTACTCTTAGGCTTCTTTCAAACTTTATGACTATGCAATAGTTTTCACCCTATCCAAATATTGTAAAATCATATTAAATCACTTTACTTCTCAGCAATTATGAAGACTCTGACTCAAATCAACTCAAATTCAAAATATTATAAAGTAAAGAATAGAAGCTGAAAGACAATGGAGAGAAAAGAATTATGGAACCCAAGAAACGAAGGTCTTTGCGAAACGAGACATTGGTTGAGCGGACGGGTGAAGTCGGTGAATTTTTTTAAAACTAATGCGTGGAGCTTAATATTTGGGAGTTAAGATATGCGTTAGTCCTGGACTTAACGCGAATAAAATATCTCATCGATCAAGTACACCGGGTGCAGTTGTGACAAATAGAGTACCTCCTCCAGTCTGAGTGCCAGCAAGTTAACTATTGACAACGATTCTGATAATCATCCTAAACGTGACAAGGCATACAGTGAATCCTGTAAAAGTAACAATTAATGATATACTCTTCAATCCTCATGCAGAGGTGTTTTAGTGTGAAACGGTCGTTACTCATCACCAGAATTTCAACCGGATCGCATCGGTGTTACGTTATCGACAAAAAGACATCAGAGTGTTTGTATACAGTATCTCAGCAAACATAAATTAGAAGAAAGCCAACGTATTTCATAAGAATACTCAATCTATATACCAAATGACGATAAATCACTTTTACTCTTTATGAGGCATTTACGGAGATGTCTGTGGAGAATTATCCGCCTTCTTGATAGTGGAAGGACCTTTCAGAAATGACCAAGCAGATTACAGTGGGGATGTCGGAGAGGAAGACGGTGTTTATTAGCCCATAGTTGCAAATCTCAAGTTTGTTGTCAGTCTAGCCACATCCATATTCTAATCTATTAAATCTAGTAAATACGATTTATTGCTTCTATAATGATGACAAAGAGAAATTTTAATGTGACGTCTCTAGGGGAAAGCTGCGATCGAATCAATGATTGAAATTCGAGGGAAAAACGTGCTGCGAAAAAACTCGTGCGCAAGGGCTGAAACAACAATACGCACAGTCATTACGCATCACTAAGTCGCAATACAATCCATATATGTGTCATATCACAATAATCATTGAATTGTCTGTGGATACAAAGACAATGTGCAATACTTTCTGATTAAACATCGATAATCAATCACAATGTCTAAATCTAAGAGAAGCAAAGAAGAAGAATTGGAAACAGTTGAAAAGGCAGAGTAATTAGTGTTTAATATTGACGAGGAGTTGATGAGTTTGGTCGAGTATTTAGAAGATGTTTCGCGTCAGTTGCAAAGAGAGTTGCAGCAAGGTGAGGCAACTGAAGAATCACACTCGAAACTGAGAAGCTTGCTGGATCGCGTCACCAACCTGAGATAGGCAATTGGTAACAAGGCTGTAGACTTGGCGGAGAATGTAGTTGATCGTGTCAAGGATTTATGGCGGGAGGCCCGTCAACTCGGATCTTCCACTTTAAGAAAGTCGCGTCATGGCACTGAAGAAGCTGTCAAAGAGGCGGGCCAGAAGATTAGTAATTGGTCGCAAGTATTCTCGAGTTCTGAGTTTGCGGAGTATTTCCAATCTAAACCATATTTCAATGCTGCTGAATGGTAAAAATACCTCTCTCATTCTAAATATGATCCACGTTATTGGCGTGAGGTTGTAGAAGAGTTTGTCTAGTAGGAAGTTTAGCCTCGCCTTCAATCTGCTGAAGATCGCCTATTTCCTTATGAGCCATCGCGTCATTTATTGTCGAGCAGTAGATTATACCGTGGACATGTAAAAGATCCTTATATTGGAATGACGTGTGCAGCTTTATTGTTCATGTATCTGTTATTATTGATAAAAAGAAGTTGGAAGATACGCAATCAGCATTTGATATTCTTTGGCGAACATCCAGTGGAGGAGCGAGTTGCGCATGGTACTGGGCGTAAAACTCAAGTTATTCAGCCTGATGTCCTGATTGAACTCAACTCTGTTAATCATTGCGTGCAGACTATCGCAACTTTAGCCCCAATGTTTCTTCTATGTACCATAGTTATGGAAATGTTTGAAGTCGGCACCAAGTTTGTGATTATTTTATGCTCTGTATTTTCTGCGTCCTTGTTTCTGTATAATAGCACGATACTGGAGCATCATGGGCATAACGTGTTGAAGACTACTTATGAATTGATATTGTTTGGAGTCGCGACTGTCGCTGCTATTGTCACCTTGCTCTAAAGCGCCTAATTTTATTTTGCATGAATTTGCTCATACTCTCTGCTGTTAAGAAATCTCTATTAGCATCCAATATAATAATGTAATACATTGTTTTTACGGTGTACTTTTAGATTGTTTTCTTGACGTGCAGATTGAGGCTTAAGAGAGCCCGCTTTAAACGTTTCGTTTCAAAATCTTTCTATTTCGTTTTGTTTCAACTGCGAGTTGCTTCATTTTCTAGTTGTTGCATTTCACATTTGCACTTATTGTACTTCATATACAGATCTGTAGAACCTGAAAATTACGTTTAAAATAGTCTGCATGGAAGATTCTAACTAGATTAGAAGAGTTCTTCGCTCAAGGTCTATTGCTTCGTTGCCTCAGAATTAGAATGTTGCTTCCATTTAGATTCAACAGGCACCTCGAAGAAACACAGTTGCTCCTGTAGTTAAGACTAGAACTAAACGGTCTAATGCTGGCTAAGAGAATACTCGTAATAAGTAATCCAAAGACTCTAATAATTCTATTCCGGTTAAGCCTAAACTTTCAAGCATTTTACATGAACAAGTGGTTGTTTAGTCCTCTGCCAGTGGTGCTTGGACGCCAAGTAAAGAAGTTTATGTGGGAAGAGTTGACACTGAGGAAATTGACTTTCGCAAGATGCGCGATATTGAATTGAAATACTCCCGCCCCTTTGAGGTGATAGAGTGTAGTGTCATTAAGCTGTAAAGATGGTGTCGCAAAGTGAAGTCTTATCGCACTTAAATCTAAAGTGCAATTGTTATTTAGCAATATTGTAGACAGTATTTGAAGTAGCAGAATGCTCTTTAGCAATTTGAAATTGAGAATAATGCGGCTATTAAAATTTAGGCTAATGTTAGACTGTATATTGTTAGATAAAGGTACTTGCGTTAGCAGCGTGCTGCTCGTTTAATTCAAAGCAGGTGGAGATTTCGATAGTTTATCCAGAGACGGGTAAATGCTGCCTTTTGTATCCAGGCTTGGTGGCGAAAGGTGTTAAATAAATAGAGGTAGTTGCAGAACAAGACGAGAACAGTTATTGTCATTCAGAGATGGTTCAGAAGAATGAGAAAGCTTCGCTTTTACGTTAAAGTATTCAAGGCAGTTTATGAGCTTCGTCAGGTGTTTCAGCTTAAATCTAAGTAGCTGAAGAGTTAACTCTGGAGTGATTCTGTAAAGTAACAGCTGCTAATCGCTGCTCATGAGCCCGTTTTTACATAACTTTAATATCAGTGTCGAAGATATCTGAAGTTGAAAGCTTTTTAGCAGAGCGCCCCATCATCGAAAGTGATCATCTTGAAAAAGTCGTTGGAATTGAGTGACAATTTATAGGGTCTTAAGAATGACGTTAGAGTCGCTGAAGATCACCTGGCCGTGAATTTATTGGTGGAGAGTTTAAAAATTTCCAAGAGTCATGATAGTCTGACAAAGTTGCCTCTCCCTTAAGTGTCTGGGGTACCGCTGAGCATTGATGTATCACAGCTGGACTTAAAGACTATTTCCACTCTGGACAAGGAGACTTAGTAGAAAATACTTGATGCCGTTAGATAAAAGAAGCAGTTGCTCGCAGAGAATTTGTAATCTCATAGTAATGCCAATAGTAAATCTGCATAATCAATTGCAAAGTCTGGTAGTGGTAACTAGTAAAGAGCTGGAGTAACTTTTAAGGTTAAGAATGCAACATCCACTGTCCATCAAACGTAATCTTACACTATGCGAACTCGGTCAACTCCCGCACCTAAAAAGTAGTAGCAGCGGTAATTTCACATTCCAGTTGGTAAGTCGCTGAAGTAAGAGTAAATTGATTTGTTGATGCAGAATTTGCATGAGCTGACTTAGTATGAATTAGATCAACTGACCGAAGCCAACACCTCATTGAATAAGAAGTACCACCGCCCACTCAAGTATAAGACGATTTATAAGCATGGAGCAAAGCCTGCGAGTCCTAATGCAAAGACTCTGGCTAGATTCGCTGCTATTTCACGCAAGGAGAATGACTTGGCTCTCGTGAATTAGAACTAAAGCCGTGTGGTAAGTTTAGCTGGTGCAGAAGATAGTTAAGCTGCATAGAAGAGAATTTAATGGAATGACAGTAAGAATAAGGTTCTAGCTGATATAAAGACAGAGACAGATGCTTCCGCTACTCCTGTCCATGGTGATGATGATGATGATGCAAAGTAAATTTCCAACATCTAACCGCGGTCTTGTCTGAAGCCCAAGAATCAATCCAAGCAGTCTTAGTTTAATGAAAGCTCGTTGAAAGTTCCTGTGATAATTCAAAAGTTTGTCTGGGATCAGTTTCCACCTCCACAATAGTAGTAATAATAGAGACTCCCGCAGAAGAAGTAGGCCGACAGAGATCAGAGTGGAGTCAAGCGGCCGTTTACCACGTCAATGAAAACTCAGCCGGTAAAACCAACGGCGGCGGCAGTCAATACGAAAGCCAAGTCTGCCAAAAGTCCGCATAAAGCTAATATCACCACTCGGAAGTGATATCGAAATATGAATTATTCCCTTTTGTATAATATGAATTTAACTAGTGAATGAAAAGTTTTGTTTTAAAGTAAATGTTATATCAATAGTGGATTCACCTTTATATCGATTGATCAATCAATCACTCTTGGGCCTCTTGGCGGCATATTTAGATCGTGATGTCATTCTGCCAACCACACCTTGCAAGTCATACATACCACGAATCATTTTATATTTAACACCAGGACAATCACTGACTCTACCGCCGCGTACAGCCACAACACTGTGCTCTTGCAGCGTGTGCCCTTCCCCGGGAACATACGCAATCACCTCATTTCCATTCGTAAGACGCACCTTGGCCACTTTTCTCTGCGCACTATTAGGCTTCTTTGGCTTCACGGTGTATACTTTCAGGCAGACACCTTTCTTTAAAGGACATCCTTCCAATGCCGGAGATTTTTACTTTCTATATCGTTCAGTGCGACATCCATTGATGACCTGATTAAGTGTAGCCATTGATCTCGACTACTAAAACTGATTCATATGGAGCGATGCTGAGGCAGAGGATCTAAAGCATGGTAATGATGCTAGAGGAGTAGCGACGCGTGATATTCCACTTTACTGAGTGATAGATACTCGAGACAATGCTCCACAGAGTGACGCGAACATACTGTAACTCAAATTTTCCTCTAATCTTTTAGAAATAAAAAAATGCTTCAGTGTTGATAAGAGATCCCTATCGCGTCTCGTCTTTCAATTGGTCAATTTAAACTCTCGAAAGTAAAGAATTTTGGAGCAGCTTTATAAGAATAAATGACGCTGTAAAATAACATAAATAGTTAGAAAAATGATGTTACTATTATTGGTAAGAGATTTGAATACCACGGCTATTTGGGAACTGTGAAGTATTATGGCAAGCTGCATTCAAGATAAGGTGAAGAACTGTGGTTTGGTGTGGAGTGGGATGATTCCAGTCGCGGCAAACATAGTGGCAGCTTAGATGGTGTATAATATTTTAAATGTAAATAAAATGGTGCTGGTTCATTTATTAAAGCATCTGTAAAACTTGATTTTGGTAGAGATTTTCTGGAGGTTTATCAAGAGAAGTACTTGGAATCATTTCAACTTGATTCTGAGGGATTTGGCTCTGCGAACGTTGACACCTCTCTGCGGCGATCCAATATGAAAACTATTCAAACGGTAGATCTGAGTAGGTGTCGCGTATCATCTCTTGATGGTCTTTTATCGTCTCTTTAAAGTTAGAATATTACTAGTGGGAAAGCTTGTATGAATCTACGTGATACTCTTAATTTAGATCTGTCGTACAATCTGATCAATGACTTGTCTCTAATAATTCAGTGCTGCCACCACCTTACCAACTTGAAGGTGCTCAATCTATCTGGCAATCATTTCGATCCCTAATTGCATGCCAGAGATGTGCAATAATTGAGTGTTAATACAAGTGTGGAAACTCTGATTCTGAATAATGTTGATCTATCGCCACAATCTCTATAGGTGATCTTGAATTGTCTGCCGAATGTCAAAGAATTGCACCTGGATTGTAATAACATTGACGATAAGATTTAGGAATTCTCTGTACTCCTTTAATTACCTCAAATATTATACCTTAGTCTCTAACGGAACTCTATATCAGATATGACGCGCGTAGTGTCATGGGTATATTGTCACTTTCCCAATGTGCGACATTTGGAATTGTCTCACAATATGTTGTAAATAGTCGAGACAGTTCCCCGTAGTCTTGATAATTTATTCAAGTTGAATATATCACACAATAAAGTCTCAACTTGGATGGAAATTGATAATCTCAATCGGGCAGTTCCTAATCTGGAATGGCTTAAACTAGTTCAGAATCCATTGGTTGATGGCGGTAATGGTGAGCATTGTGGTTATGCTTTGGATGAATCCTATGATCGATTTATGAACATTTGTATTGCGCGTTGTCCCAAATTATAGTATCTCAATGGAGTGTAAATTCAAGAATAGGCTATTACCAAAAGACTTGATAGCTATTCCAGACGTGATGCTGAGCTGTACTACTTGAGTGTAATTGAGAAGGAAGTACAAGCTTTGGTCAAAAGATATTCTGAAGAGCAATCATAATTAGAGGATTAAAGTGAGTTTAATGAGGCTATTACGCGATTAAGATTGAATAATTACCGATTGGAGGAACTTTGTGTCAAATACTCTAAAGACTTGATGATCCCTAATGATATCAGCCAACTAAAATCTATTAGCAAAGGTGCCACGAATCCCAACATGATTTCTGTAATTGCAAGTATAGAAAAAGATTCAAGTGCTAAGAACACTGTAAAAATCTAATTATCTAAGCACACACCAGTTAAAATTCTCAAACTTCATTTGAAGAGAAAGTTTGCTCTTCAGGTTGGCTGTCACGTAGAATTGCTGTATGAAGTTCATCCTGAATTCAAAGAGCCTCTTAGAGATCATCATTAAATTGGATTTTATATGTAAATTGGGTAGTAGTTTATTGAGTGTGAAATGAGAATAAATCAATGATCAGAACTGAATGTATGATAAAGTATAAATGCAAATTTAACAATAGCCCATAATAAGTAATGAGTAATCGATTCTATTTAAAGAGATTTCAATCAGTCGAATAGACCGAATCCCATGTCATCGTCACTCTCCTCTTCCTCCTTCTCGGCAGCCTTCTCCTCAGCCTTGTCAGCAGAGGCACCAGCACCAGATGAACCAGAAGCGGCACCACCGGCAGATACAGAGACGGAAGCAACGGAAGCCAACTTGGAGTTACCCTCGGTGATCAGCTGTGCCAGATCCTTACCCTCCAGAGCGGTGAACAGGGCGTTCAGACGGTCATCAGCAACCTCAGCACCGACGCTGGACAGAATGGACTTGACCTTGTCCTTGGTAGGGGCCTCTTCGGTCAGAGAAGACAATAAATATGCAGCCAAGTACTTCATTATTATTATTAATCAATATTTTTATGTAAATGAGATTTAAAATCACCAGGTAAAGTCTTTAAAATGGCTTTCCTCGACGCGTAAGTCAATTAAGGTGGGGATATAAGAATAAGAATAGGTTGAGGGAGATTAGGCGAAAATTTCAGTTTTCTGTCAAATCTTAGAAATTTCGGTCGCGTTTAACCTTACACTGATTGATCGCCACATTGCTCGCTAGCTAGACACCGTCAAAGGAGTGATTGAGAGATTAGAACTTGGCGATCGCGCCATTAACTCGTTTGAAGATTTAAACAAGGTAGAGGTTATAACTTTGCAAAAGAAAGATATGAGTACACTCATTGTAGTGACTGGCGCATCTAGAGGATTTGGCCGGCAGATTGTTTTATAGAGTCCATTCTTAAGGTCGAATACTGTTAACACTGAACTCCTTTTAATTGCACGGAATGCACAGTAATTGAAAGAGTTATAATCAGAAGTTAAAACCATAAATTCAAATGTAAAATGTCACATTCTTGGACTCGATCTATCTGGTCTCTAATGGTAAAGTGAGTTTGAATAATCACTGAAAGATCTCCTTCAAAGGGCGAGTCGAATCTTTTTGTTTCACAATGCTGGATCTTTGGGGCCGTTGGTGAGAGTACAGGATCTACACAGACACTCTGATGATCTATCTCAAGTCATAAACTTGAACTATCAGTCAGTTCTCGTAATGACATCCTTAGTGATGGATATGTGCATTCAACACGATGAATTACAGGAATTATTTATTGTGAATGTTAGTAGTCTGGCTGCAATTGCACAGTTTGACGCGTGGTCAGTGTACGGTTCTTTAAAGAGTGCGCGTGACCATTTTATGAAATCAGTCGTGGAAGAGTATTCCATATAACAGTCTTCCACTGATAACAGGAAAATAAAGTTTCAGATAAAATGTCTAAACTTCGCTCCAGGCCCATTATCTGGCACTGATATGCAACCACTAATACGTAGTTCCATGCCTGGTGATTCTCCAGTGTTGAAGCAATTCCAAGATATGCATTAGTAGAATTAGTTGGTTGAAGCATCTGACAGCGCGCGCGTTTTATGGAAACTTTTACAGTCTGATCAGTACATTAAAGGGGAGCACGTAGACTACTACGATGTTAATAATAACAAATGAAAATGTCATTTTTTAAAAGATAATTTTCTATGCATATAAATTTATATTCACAAAGTGTTTGCATTGCTATCCAAAACTCCGAGATAATCTTCTCTCATTGTGCCGATGGCAAATATTTCATTAGCATCCAGACGTGTACCGACAATCCTCACTCGCACCCAACGTCCACTCTCCACTCGCACGGATCCATCATCATTTACATAAGCAGATCCACCACCCAGACTAACCATTTGGCTCTATTGAACCGCATCATCGCCATCTCCGCCATCATCCAATTCCATGCTAGAACCGAGATCGCCGCCTATAACACCTCCGCCACCACCCTCATGAAACTCCAAATCAGCCGGAATCAAATGCTTACTCACAAATATCTAGAGTGGGCCTGCATGGGCGAAGAACCCCATTTTATTCACAGCACCCACTAGGCAATCGATAACTTCGCCCTTGAAAGGCTTAAACAGGATAGCCTTATACTTAACGTGATAGAATGCTGATCCCGCAGATTGAGATAACAAATTAGACGCAGGAATCTCCCCATCAGATACCTCTTCCACCTATGCGACTGCAATCTAATATCCATACCGCCCAGTGCATCCCATAGCAGAACCAACAGTATTCAGGGAGCTTTATCCAAGATTAGTGGCTGCCGTTTATTAATTTAAAGTGTGAGCAGATTTGATCATCTGCGTGAGTTTCTCAGCAATCGTTCCCTTGATATCTGGTCCAAATTCACTAGGCAGCACTTCCACTCTCTATATCAGCGATTTCAAAAAGAACATTTTAATATAAATTTATTAACGCTGTAATTAATGGATGCAGTATTAACCAATGCTTTTGAGTAAAAACTTAACCCATTGAATGGGTCGAGAAAACAAACAAGCGAAGCGAAGCGAGCGAGCGATGCCAAAAAAACAAAACTAGGTAGAATTCGACTATATGATTAAATATTAATTTTATTGTCAACATCAACTTGTTGTTGTCTAATTGTGTACTTGCTATAGTATTTTTATGTGATAAATCGATATATCACAACGGCACGAAAATTTATTGAAGTTAAACACCTGTTTGAACTACCATTACTGTTGCCTCTCTTATACGCGTTAACCGTCGCTATTAAAGAGTTGGTGAGTATCAGTTCAGTGTTTGGCGAACTCTTAGATGTAGGACTCCAAGTCCATGCATAAAATATTTGGTTTCCTAATATTCAGATGTTGTTGTCATAATAAATCATAATAATGAACTATAGAGTAAGATATGAGATCTTGCGCTTAACGTAGACGAGCGTTACATTTTTAAGGATTATGTTATACTGTCTTATTGCCAAAAAGGGTCAATATTGCACTAACCCACGTACATACTATTAAATTGAAGCCATAACCGAAAAAGGCAACTCAGAGTTTGTTCATATAATGATCCGTAAAGCCATCAATAGTCACGCGCTTTAGAATAGGAGCCGCGTTCAGAGATCTGCAACCAATGGACGGATTTTTATAGGACCAAAAAATTTGAAGTCAGCATCTTCTAAAATACAACATACTTTAAATTAATGGATTAAAACTTAAAATTGAGTAATTTACTTTTTTTGGTTTTGGGCACTTGTTTGTTTGATAGTCAAATTTGACTATCAAACAAAGCCGACCCATTCAATGGGTTAAAGATATCGGAGAATTGCGCGCACGAACAGAATAAAAGGAGCGCTCGCAGAGAAGATTGCACTTCCATCTCTAACCTCGTAAAGTTTTTTGTGGAATAAAAGAAGTAGGAAGATAGTATGGCTAACTAAGCATAAAAGAAAATTATACAATAGAACGCATAGCTGCTGTCATAGTTAAGAGTACTGCTTTTAATAGCGGTTGTGTTGAGTTTCGCTTTACGATTGTTGCTCATAGCTGTGTATCGCTCCTCTTATAACGCCGCGTGGACGCCGTTGATTGTGCTTAGTGTGAGCACTATTGTCGCGCTAGGCTACCTGCACTATGCATCGAGACCTGTCAGAAGTCAATCTAGTGCAGATAAACAGATAACCAGTCTCAACTTGCATGAACCTACACTAGTCGCTGAGCTATGCATTGACGGTTTATACCTAACGGTTCTGGTGTTTATATTTTCACCTTTTGACGAAATTCTTACGTGGACTCTGCCGTAATTCATAGTGGGAACTCAGCGAAGAGTGGTGCTTAACATCTGGTCATTATTCTGGTTCCTACCACTGTACGCCTTGTATAGAGTCGCGTCTTCTACATTGAAATTCGTGTCCACTGTCAAATAGATGATGCCTGGTGCTATGCTCTAATAATCTGATTCACAACAGATGATGAAGAGCAAGACGCAATAGAAGAAGGAGGCTAGAAGAAATAGCAACAACCAACGCGTAGTTTACAAATGATTATTCTGTAACAATAATAATAAAGAAACTCTTTTAATTTCCCTAATAATTAATAAGTAGATTTATATTATTTGTATTTCACCTGGTCATTTGCTATTGTTGTTGCTACATTAAATGCTGCCTTAGGGCCAAAACTTGTTACTTTTAATCAGCAGGCAGAGCATTGATCTGTGCATCTGTAAGTTGCATAATCTACATTATAGCCTACTGCTTAGGGTCAACTTATTGACCACCACTAGAAGGCTACTATTATTATTACTACGGTGGCGCGTATTGCTGCTACAAAGGATTAGACGGTGGCATGCCCATAGGTTGTTATTAATGCTGCTGCTATTGCTAAACAGGACCACCACCTTGGAGTACACTCTGCATTGTGTTCTAACCAACTACACCCATCAGCATGAGTGATTAAAATACAGCATAACACACCATTGGATTATTGACTAGAATACTTCGAGCCAGATCATAATTAGTGTGAACCAGAGATTTTAACTGACTCAACAAATCATATAACTAGCTAGGAGTAGATTAAGAAAGTAGCGCTTGTATAGCATCTTCTGTAGGAGCAATAGGCATCATTGGTGGCTATTACTATTACTACTATTGTTATTATTACTATTATTATTATTGCATAGGAGGCATTTACTGAGGATACATTCCAGGCATTTAACCATACTATGGCGGCATCATGGGAGGCTATTACTACTACTAAAACTGTTAGTACTACTACTACTATACATGACCACCACCACTACCACCAGGAGGAGTCTTCTCCGCAGTTGCATCATCAACACTGTAATGTACACGCAAAGGACGCCCTGATAACTTCTCCCCATTCAAATTCCTCACTGCACTCTCCGCCGTGTCAAAGTCATCATACTCCACGAATCCGTATCCCTTGTATCTACCAGTGTCCTTGTCTGTCAGAATCCTTACACTCCTCACGGGCCCGACACGTCCAAAGATCTCCTGCACCATGGCCTCTGTGATATCCTGATTCAGATTTCCCACTACATATTGGATTAAGTAGATATATAGTAATCACATGATGAGCATAAAATTACTAAAATATAAGCTTACCAAAAATGATACGATTTCTAGGCTTATTATCGTTTCCAGGCATTGCTGTTAAGGTATAGTGTTATTAAAGTGGCAAGACGTGCTCAGCTAACCAATGTTTAATGTGAAGAAAAGAGAAAAGCGCGAGACAACGACGGCGAGAAGAGGACGAATGAGAAGATTATCATCAGACGCGTTCTATCAGATTCTTGTAATAGTAGCTTTGCGTAAACATTAAGTTAATTTAGGTGCGACCATTAAGGAAACTAATTGTAATAAACATGGACCATTTGGACGCGTTGAGATATAGATTTGATGCACTTGAATAGCATTTAATTGATGACGATCTGAATAATTACTCGGGAACCAGCAATAGTCTGATGCAATTGCGTTCTATTGTCAATGCATGGAAAGAAGTGCAAGAGAAGGTTCGGCCATTGTAACAATTGATTTCAAAGTTGTGGTAACTCGACACGGTGTTGAATGTTGTGGATGTTAGTGAAGAAGGTGATCAAATTGCTTCATCTCAACAGGATGACTAGGAACTAATTGAATTGCAACGACAAGACATTGTGGCCAATAGAGAGAATCTGATTGAGTTTAGTCAACTGTTGAAAAAGATTTGCTAGCCTGATCTAGTGGAAAGCATTGACCGATTATGCTAAATTGATAATGATTGTAAGTTTAACTCTACATACTATTTACTACTACTCATATTCTAATGATTGTAGATGTTCAAGTTAATAAAGTGATAGAAATGTTCAATACCTAACGGCATTAGATTCAAGAAGTCATGTTAATATAAAAGCGTGTTGAGAATTTGCTAATTGGTTATGAACGTTACGCGTACTTGTTGAGGCAGTTGAATACTGAATGAATACACTTAATAGTTGTCAATTGAAAAACTTTATCTTTGTATGTATTCATTCCTATTGCATTATATTAAACACTAAATCAGTGATAAGCACGTTTGGATGTCATTGTTTCCAAAAGCACTATGGCGTAAGAGTACACATCCGCCAGATAAAACATTTGCGGATCTTCTCGTCTTGTACCTCTAAAAATCTGCAAGATTTCTGGGCATGCATAGGACAGAGATGCGCCCTTCAATTAACTAATCTGCATGGCTTTAACTTTAAGAGACTGTTGGTCAATGATTCTAGAGATTCCAAAATCCGTCAACACTGGAAACAGCCTGCCTTCAGAGTCAATGTTCAGTAAAGCATTGTCTGGCTTAATGTCCAGATGAGCCACTCCATTGGCATGCATCAGAGTCAGGGCTTGAGCCAACAATTTCAGAATGTATAAAAACTGGCGTTTACTGTATGGAAACTGACGGAGTTGCAAGGATTCGTGCCTTTTGAATAGATAACCACCAAGTGATCCGAACTCGTAATGCATCATCAAAATACCGGCCGGTTCTTCAGTATAAGCATACAAGCGAGCAAATCTTGGATCGTCTTTGAACCTGTACATTATGCTAAGCTCTTACATGAACGAGACTCGCATTATCTCATTCAACTCTGTTAACTTTTTACCGACCGATTTGAATACAATAGGTACTCCAGGATCTACCATATTCTGAAACAGCGGATTTATAACCTGCGCCTGGAATATAGTACCGTTGCCACCTTTGGCAATAGAGTCTCCTATTCTAAAGTCTATACCAAACCTTGCAAGCATAAAGGCTGGAATAGCAAAAACGTGAGCAGTTGCAACTTATGTCTGCATACTATTCGATGTGTTCTGAGTAATTTGTGTAGTCATATCATTTTAATAGGATGTTCCATACCAAGGCAGTGATGACGTATTACTGGAGATATTCTAACGCACCTTGGATGTAAAGCGCGATTTTCGCTGTCTGTGATACTTATACAGCGCAAGCAGAGTCAGAAACATAACAAAGAGTACAATCAATATGGAGATCAGAACAAACATAATAGTGGATCCAGAAGATTGTGACGAGTCAACTCCAAAATCACCATTTCGGGGACTTTGAGTATTAGATAACTCCATAGAGCTTGATACATGCCACACATCTCCACTAGCATGAAACTGATGCGACGTCTGCACCGTGGAACTTGCCGGTGTTGTACTAGAAGGCAATCCAAAATCATCCCCCAGGCTAATAGAGGATGCAATCAAACTTACAAAATTAGAATTTATAAGACTTGCCTGAGATACTGAGGAGCTTTACGTATAGTACTAGGATGTTGTCTGCGATGATGAGGACAATGAGGTCGAATAGCTGATAAGTGCCTCACTTGACGTAAACAGATAGTAAGCAGATGTAGTAAGATCAACAGATGCACTACCATATAGATTTGTCGTGCTATTCAATCCAAAAGTATTTAGCGAGGAGGACACTACGCTACCGGAGGCGCTATTAGCGGACGATGTTGCAATTATTAATGTAGTTGCCGGCGTGGTAGTAGTGGTTGTAGGTGTAATAGTAGAGGCAGTAGTAGTCGTGGTGCTTGTATTGGTAGTAGTTGTGGTGGTAGTGGTAGTAGTTGTCGTCGTGGTCGTAGGAGTTGTAGCAATAGTAGTGGTAGGAGCCATGGTAGGAGAATAACACGCACTGACGGTAATTGATGCCTGGTATGGCTTTAAGGCATTCGTATTAACGTAGAAACCAGCGCGACCAAAGTCAGCAGTAAAAGTATCATTAGCGCCAACTGCAAATATTGAGCGATCATTCAGCAAAGCAACAGAGTTCAAATACGCTATCACGCCAATAGACGCAGAGTTGCTCTAAAACGAGCCAAATGTAGTCTCCAAAAATACATATGTAGTGGCACCTATTCCATTTACCTACTTTCCAACCATTATGTAATGGGTAGACGCGGCATCGTAAAAGAAGTCATGACAATAGTCGGCAGCACTTGTTCCCCAAGACTTGACAAAACTTGAATCCATGATACCATTCTGGGAAGGAGAGTAACGCGTCAAAAGGAAATCGACATTGTTAGAAGTCTACCCACCAAGTGACCCTTAAAATGAGCCAGCAGAGTACAAGTATCCACCATAATATTTAACGCTGCGATACTCACTAGCAATAGACAATGACGATGACCAAAGTAGAGTACCATTGATGGCATAATTCCAAATGGCAGCTCTGTTACTAGCAGTACCGACCCCGACTAAAGCTACGGACGTGTTTACATATAGCACAGCATTGTAAACTTGATCATTCACAGCGGCATTTCCGAAAGTCTTGATATATTGAACTGCGCCATCACTGGACACAGAAGCAAAAAATCCATCTAAATCAGAAGCCGAAGGTTAACGCGAGACGGTGAGCCATCCACCAAGAAGCACTTATCTACTGATAGAGGAGTATTACACGGTGCTAGCAACCGTCGAAGCTGTTGTCGCATTAAAAATCTCGGTTGACCACAGC
This sequence comes from Amoeboaphelidium protococcarum, assembly GCA_023515745.1. Classification (NCBI taxonomy): domain Eukaryota; kingdom Fungi; phylum Aphelidiomycota; class Aphelidea; genus Amoeboaphelidium; species Amoeboaphelidium protococcarum. The sequence goes on along the minus strand of JALECJ010000020.1, from coordinate 1,225,431 downwards.
ACTGTACCATTGCGAGCAATTCTGGATACAAACGCATTTGTGCTATCACCATTACCAGTTTGACCTGAAACAAACACATCCTCTGAGCACCAATCCATCGTGATAGCATAAGGCCAATTCTATACAGCGGAGGGATACTACCAAGTGACGGTAGAAAGCACACTTCTATTGCTACCCATGACCAGTATTTGATTCTCATACAAAGGAGATTAGCACGCTATAACCGCCACACCATCAGACTACCTGTTCACAACGCTGTAGCAATATCTTTACTGACTTCTGACCGTTTCTGTCATATACTTATAGGAGCTTAAATTTAGTGTGTAATAATATGTGAACCTTGTATTTGACTTAAGATCTTCTAAATGAAGATTTAAATGTAAAATTAGCATTCAGTGAGAATATTGACAGACGTTGTCTAAATTTATCTAAATTTAGACTTGGCATATATCTTCTAGAAGTCTTTTGAATGGACAACCTGAAGCCAACTAAATGATACAAATAGCCGGTAAAGGGCATGCATGCAAAAATAATAAATCAATAATATGAGCCATCATGTTTATTTCTATGATGATTAAAACTATAACTAACTGCTCGTCTTCTCATAACTGTTACCGCTGTACTGTAAATGCCAATTTGTAAAATTCTCAATCAATCAATCTATCTCGGGTGGCTCAATATTATCGGCGGACTATGATTGATTGCTATTTTGCTGCTATTGAGCTGAAAAACTCTGCGACGCCTAGCCTGATATACTATTACTGTTTACCGTAGCTCCAGTAGAAGGAGATGCGCTACCAGGTTGTTAATTGACAGCATTTACAAACGCGCCCGTCATTGTCTAAAATATACCGTTCAACCAACCAGGTGCGTCTTGAATATCTCCGGCAAACTAAAAACTAGCCGGCTATTGTTAACCTTACGCTGATTAATGCTACTGCTATCCTGACGTCTACTAAGGAGCATTCTACTATGTTGACTATGTACGCTATTAGCCAGGTTATTGAGGTGTTGGAGAGGCAGCAGGCTAAGCTGTCGGTGGAACAACAGGAACTGGCATAGGAACCGGAAATGGAATGTCCATGGGCAGAGCAGAAGCAAAGACTTGAAATTATCCAACAGATATACCAGAATCAGCACCATGAGCATCGGCATGATCCACTGGAATAAAATGAATCTTATCTCTTACGCAATGCAAAACTCCACCTTCCTATGACAAGGCTATAAACTCTCTATAGAAGGTGAGACACTGCGCACGAATATCAGACAACTTTTGTTGACAAGTCTCAAATTTCTAAATTTCTTCCAGAACAGAGTTTGCACCATCAGGTATGCCAGCCTAAATAGCCCTTCCAACCTTATATCCAAATCTGTTGGTATAATTAGTTAGACTGACGACACGTTTCCCCAACAGAACGGCGACCGCTTTATGAACGCGTCCATCAACTAACGCAGCCTCTATACCAGATTAGGTGGCAAGATCGCGGTCAACCAGCACTGTAGTATTCTCCTAGTTAACCCCAACATTCAGCAATGCACATAGGCTATTAATTTCTTGATTTATCTGCAAAACTTTATTGCACACTTGACGTAATTATTCCACTTCCGCTTATGATAAATGTAGATCAACCCGCACTTGACTTGCTGATTCACTTGATGGATCCACAGGCTCAGTAATAACTAAATGCAAGACCGATCCATCTTATAGTCCAATAGATTCCAAGGTGGAAGACTCGTTAACATGCTAAATTCCACTTGAACCTGAAGATCGCGATGAAGATTTCAGGATATCGCGCCCACGCCATAATATCCTCATACTAGCACCAGCGGGCATAGTTGCAACCTCATTTCTAATCACTTCACGCAGACCATTGATAGATGTCTATAAATCGCATTCAACTGTGATGTCCGGTTTATCAATTTATCTGACTATTAATTTCATTGCGGATTCCAAATTTCAGGCGTTCTTTTTCAATTAATTACGAAGAGTTACGAAAGCAGACAGAAGTCAGTCATGAAAAAGATCGACATTTCAAAGCCTGTGCGCGTTTGACATTATAGGAGCCCATATAAATTTTCGATTAACCTTGATATTGCAGTATTTACAATAGATTAACATGTAAACTATTTCGCGTGTCATTAATTGTGTAAAGTAACTAATCCCTCATAATGCAAGAGTAGGTGATAATCATATAACACCTCCTAAATATGACAACAATGTAATAAATAAAGGTGGTATGAGTCTGGAATTAAACGCGATTATTGATCAAGAGAATCGATTCACCTAGCAGGTTCTTAGTCAGCGCGATATTTTACATTGGAGAGACTTTTATCTGAAGCGACTTGGTCATATCAGATAGTAATGCGCTAGTATTTATGATAGCTTCTATGATAATACGCATAAACACGTTGAAGATGACAGAACGTATTAAATACGCGATCTAGCTTATGGCTTTCATATGGCTGATAAATCTGAGGAATTCACAAAGCTTTATGATATTTAGTAACTGAAAGAGCTCTTTAATGGCACAGAACAGGTAGAAAGAGTCGACTTTTATGGTAGTAGAATGCTGGCAATACTTAGTCGACGTGGTCGGTCAGAGTAACTTACTTTACGCGTTATGGACTTGATGGACTAATAGTCTTATTGTCGTAAATTTGAATGTGTTCATGACTTTATGATTTTGGATGGTAACAGAATCTTATTCTCTCTTGTCAACTCATAGCTGCACATTAACAGAGTGGATTGTTATCATTTAAGTAGGAAGCAAGTGTCCGTGTTGTCTTCTACGTCTGATGCTTCTTGCAACTTATAAATTGCGTCATGTCAAAGTGGCAAATACTTTACACTGAGTCTGAATGGTATTTTAAAGAATCAAGTTACGCTGTATGATGCGGTATCGCTGCGTCCTCTCTGGACATCGCCGTCAGATTTCGTATGGTTTTGCAATCACTTCGAGGTGGATGGTGGTGGCCAGTTTGTACATTTCACCAATAGTAGAATTAAAGAGGAAAGTGAGGACAGTTAGTAGCTTTAATTGTATGTACAATAGTGTGTGAATGGTCCATTTCGACAAATTCAATTTCCTGAGAAGTTCATCATAAGTGATATTGAGCCAGCGGGAAAGTCTTTACTTTTGGTGCATGGCAAGATGGATGGCGTACAAGCGATAAAATCTTTGAATTTGTAGGATAACTTGATAAAGGACGTTCAAATGTTTCCATAAATGTAACACGGTTTGATTGACATTGAGACTAAAGTATAAGCAGAGGACTAGGTAGACTTGCTGATTAGAAGCGCGAATTTAATTGAATTATAAAGATTTAATCCCGTGTCTTCAGAGTCTCAAATTGTGGATAATGCGAAATTAGGTGGCGACTCTGATGTCTAAAGCTCAAGATTTGAAATAGGCGGCTCTCTTAAGTATCCTTCAACGCCAGTGACATTGCTGTATAGTCAAAAGATTTATAAGGATCCATGTAGTCTATAGAAGTTGCCAAGTAACTCTAAAGTTCTATTTCTGAATTACAATACTTATGGGATTGACACGTAGCTTCCTTTTAAAGATCCCGCTCTCATACCATTAGTCTTGAATGGATGGATAATAGCAAGTATCCACACTGTTGGTGGAGACTTTAAAGGATTATAGTGGCACTAATTAGGTGTGCAGTGTGGCAAAATTGTTGCTTTAAAATAATTGATCTAAGCGGTAAAGCACTTTAAAGATCGCGGTGCTTTTATCGCAGGTCTGAGTGCAAGTGCTGGTTCGTGTCTGATGGCAGCATCGATGGTTAAAGATTTACAGTTGTGGGACGCACTGGTACTGCATTCACCATTTTTGGACGTGTCTGGTGCTTCTAGTCTCAAAAATAATGCACCATTATCACAATTCGAGTCTAAGGAGTGGGGCACTGATCAGGCGCAATTTTATCAGTATTGTCCGACGCAGCTATTGGACTATATATCTATAATTGATGACGGTTGTCCACACTTGCTCATCACTGCTGGAATGCAAGATTAGCGCGTCAATTATCTATAATCTTTACGCTTTGTAAGTCGGCTTAGATCCCTATTGTCGCCATCTCTGCAACAAAAGGTGCTGATCAAAATTATGAAGAATGGTGGCCACTTTGATTAGACATCTCTAGCCTCAGATGATAACGTATCCCAGTGGTTGTCCTTTCTCGAGTACGCATAGACTTAATAGAGGAAATAAGATTAATGATGATACTTTAAAATATTGTACTAGTAGTAGACGTTCTATTTTACTTAAATGTTTTAATTACAATCGAAATCACACAGGTAATCGTGAGCCAGTTATTCTATCAACAATCTACACCAAAGTACTATGTTAGATTGTCTACTATAGTGAGGCATGACAACTTACCGGAGCTATTACGGGGAGAGATAGCAGAGAGCCAATGACAGGTAACCGCCTAAGAAATGACACCACAACTGGAAAGAAGTCTCTACACGAATTGCAATATATTACGCATGAGATAGAGTAATTAATAACACTTTTTAGAGGAAATATAATAATCTTACCCAAAAAGATTAATAAAGCCAAACAGCTGTACAAGTATACCAATGAGAACCCACTTGAACATGACCAGGACAATGCCCAGAATGAAGCAGATTGTACCTCTCAACTTTCGCGGCTGAAAGAAGAAGCTCACAGTCTTGCTGGGACCAATAATCATGGTGACTCCACTCAGAAATAGAAGCTACAACGAAATATTAAACATTGATCTCCTCTGAAATACGTATATGATAATTTACATTTCCCATAGCGAGTAGACCGCTGTCAAAAAGCAAGCTTCCAATGAGCATAAAGAACAGTCCAAACGCTGTGAGTCCAACTCCAATCTTTTAAAACTCCCCCATAAAAGAATCCATTCTGATAATATATAATTATAATATGACAACTCTGATATGGAGTACAATTACAATTGTCCAAACTATTCAAAATCTGTGGGCGGCTGTCAGTCGCTGGACGAAGGAGTCAAAGAGAAAAGGAACGCGCGTTGTGAGTGCTTGGGCGTATAATTAATTTGTTGTAATTGGTAACAAGAGTCATATGGCAGTTACAGTACGATGAAAAGAAAAAACATAGCTTGATATAATAATAAAGAACCATTATTGTTCATCAACGAATCATATCGTATGGATAGTGAGATGGATCGATCAGATTAGAGAGGATAGCAACAGAGCTGCAACGGAGACGTATCCACCGACTGAGGAGGAAGTGGAAGCTGCATTGGTAGTTGTGTTGGAGGAGCCCATAAATCCCTAGTAAGGCGATCTTGGTGGCGGCGGCTTGTACGGCGATGGACCAGGATGGCCAGGAGTACCAGGTGTTCCTGGAGTTCCAGGTGATGGAGGAGTACCAGGTGTACCAGGAGAAGGCGGAGTGCCAGGAGTACCTGGAGAAGGTGGAGTGCCTGGAGTGCCAGGAGATGGAGGTGTACCTGGAGTACCTGGCGATGGAGTGCCCGGAGTACCAGGAGAAGGCGGAGTTCCAGGTGTTCCAGGTGATGGAGGAGTACCTGGAGTACCAGGTGTGCCTGGAGTTCCTGGAGATGGAGTGCCAGGACTACCTGGAGGTCCTGGGTACGCAGGTGTACGAGTAGGTAGCTGTGACGGCACAGTGGTAGATGCAGGACCGGGAGCAGTGGTAGAAGTAGGACCGGCTGACGGGGTAGATGATGGACCAGAACCTTAAGTGGAAGTATTTGGTGCTGGGCTACCTGGAGTGCCAGGAGACGGAGGAGTGCCAGGCGTACCTGGGGTGCCAGGAGTACCAGGAGATGGAGGAGTACCAGGAGTGCCCGGAGTACCAGGTGATGGCGGAGTACCCGGAGTACCCGGAGTACCAGGTGATGGCGGAGTACCCGGAGTACCCGGAGTACCAGGTGATGGCGGAGTGCCCGGTGTACCAGGAGAAGGTGGAGTACCTGGGGTGCCTGGAGTACCCGGAGATGGAGGAGTACCTGGAGTGCCAGGCGTACCTGGGGATGGAGTGCCAGGAGATGGGGGAGTTCCAGGTGTACCAGGAGTTCCAGGTGTACCAGGAGTGCCTGGAGATGGAGGAGTACCAGGAGTGCCTGGTGTGCCCGGAGTGGCCTCACACTGATAAACGGTTACAGTCACAGTAGAAGGTGATCCTGGAGGTCCAGGAGTACCAGGAGAAGGACCACCTGGTGTACCAGGAGCGCCAGGAGTACCAGGAGCACCAGGTGTGCCTGGAGATGGAGTGCCGGGAGTGCCAGGAGTACCAGGGGCGCCTGGGCCAGGTCTTGGAGCAGGCTAATGACCATAAGGCGACTTGTGCTTCTTGAAGAAGGTTGGCTCAACAGACATTTGCAGCAGCAAAACAGCAACCAATGATAATATTCCAGACTTCATCTTGAAAGATATGATATTATTACAACACGAGATATTATTAGACAGGAATGGAAGAATAATTGATTAATTGGAAAGAGGAAGAGAAGTTGATGTGGATATATCTAGATTATATATCGATTGTTCGTGCAACCTGTGGCACGTCAAATGCAGACGACTGATTGGTCCAGATCCCTAAGCAATTTGGCTGTGTTCACCTAAGATGTAACACGCCAAGATATAAATCTCTCAGGTTCCAATTGCCCCATTTGAAAAGTATCATAGGCTGCCCTCACATAAGAGTCAGGATATACGTATGAGAAGCATTGTTTATAGCAGACGATGCGCGCCATGACATTGAACTTTTTTTTTGAGCATTCATACTGAAAGTCTGACGCGTCGAAACGAGACATATTGTACGCACAAAACTGTTAATGTCATAGCTTAATATTAATTAAGATCTATGCCTGTAATATGTACGTAATGAAACCATACTTAAATTAATATAATGATAAATTTTGCAATCTCAATTGTTGAACTATTCGCGCTTAATCAGTGCCTCTTCGCGCCAACAATGGAATGATAACAGTGTACAATTACGATTTAAAAGAACAAATTTAATTAATTTCACAGTATATTATTTTCTAGTAATAAGACTAATAATAATAATGTATGCAAGTTTTGGAAGTTGGCTTTACTCAAACTGCTGTAATAAAACATCAAGCAAATACTACCAGTAGCATTACTCAAAGCACAAGCGAAACTATCGGCCGTCGTTTCTCTCATTTTCAAAAATCGAAAATGGATCAAAGTAGAACAGTTTAGTAACAATAGGCTATTCAGCCCGTGTTTTATATCTGCGGAAATTGTGGAAAAGACACTGAGCTCAAGCCGAAAGATCCCATTAGATGTAAAGAGTGTGGCTACCGAATTTTGTACAAGAAGAGGACAGCTAAGAGTAAGATATATTAGTATTTTTTCCTGTTGATGATCGCGCCGGTAATTGTGAGTGTGTAGTCGTTCAATATGAAGCTAGATGAATGATTATATAATATAAATGCTTTTAATTCTAAGTATGGTACTGTTGATTGTCAAAAATCTATTCATTCAAAATTTTGACGTGTTATTACTGGCAACTACTGATTAACGGCGAATCAAGTCCTTCAAGCCTTTTATCTCCTCCTCCAACTCGAAATTCTTGGTTGTTATGTCCTACACACGAAATATCATTATAGATCTGTATTCAAAATGATGCTTACCGCTATGATCGATTGCAGTTTTGCATTAATCTCTGTGAGTAGCTGTTGCTCAGTCGAGGATTTCTACTTTCCAATATGCTGTAAGCTTGAAAGTGACGCGTCGCGTTTGAGCTGAGCCGGAGTCAACATTGATGCATTTTCCCTCAGTGCATACTAAATTACCATTTTAGACTTGATATCTAAATCTTTCGCCATTTTACTCACCTTATCTGACAATTGCTTAATCTCGGCATCCTTTTTACGCCAGATATCCATGTTTGTCGCATCTTTGGGAAATGCGTTGGCTTTCGCTTCCGCCAACTGAGATGTCAGATCTTTAATCTTGCTTTCGCTTACTGTTTTGGTGTTGTCCAGCTCCTATTACAGAAGCGCAATACTGCTCTTGACTTATTCGAGCTACTACGTTACCAAATCTCTGTCGCCTGTCAACAATCTGACATTTTCTTAAAGCGTTTGATTGGCTCCTGTGAGATCATTAATCTTCACGTCACCCTCCAGCTTTGTCTACTACAACTCTTACAAAAACTGCTAAGTCTTTTTCAATTCTTCTTGTAGATTATCGTACTATTGCGCAAGCTATTGATTTGATGAGTTTTCAGCATCTAGGCGCAACTTTAATTGTTTTAAAGCTTCAATCTTTTCCATCAATGATTTAGACTGACGATCTTGAGATTATCGGGACGCGTTCAACTCGGCATTCAGCAGCTCGATCTATCCTTTGTATTCGTTACAGGTATCTTACAATTACACGATGCTCTACTTCAGACTCTCCTAAACGGATAGGTTGTCGGAAATCTAATCTTGCAAGCTATCAACTTAAGCCGTTGATTGTGCCAATCTAGCTTTTGACTACTCATTACCCGCTTGACTTTCATTCAACTTCATCTGCAAATTTACAATCATTCTATCCTTCTCTTCGCTAATCTTTTAATTCTTTAGCAACCCATCACTTTACTACGCGTGCTTCTTCTCAACTTGAGCTAGGATCTCCTTCTCTCTTGCCGCCAATTTGGACTGATAATCTTTACCCATTTACTCAATCTAATCCTGCATCTCCACTTTTAGCTTGGCTATATCTGCATTCTTCTATTCAATCTGCAAATCTTTAGCATTCAGCTATTACTAGAATTAAGATAATTTCTCTTAAAGCGTGGCTATTAGATCACTTTAATCATCAGATTGGCCCATTCGGTTATCATGAACAGTGGACTCAACGACTTCTCTGGAAGTATCACCGTTGAGCAAATCTGTTTATATACAAACATCCTAAAACATCTTGCCATCTCCAATTTAACTCTACAGTGATGTGACACCAGTATCATTTTACTGTGCTTGCTTGTGCTATAACTGTTGTTTCAACTTCTCATACTCTTTCTTATCTACCGATTGACTGAGTTGAGCTTTTAAAGCGACATTTTACTCTTTGTACTCCTTCAGAAGCTCTAATTCTGTTTTCAAATGCTCGATTTCATGCTTAAGCTAATCTTCATGAGATGTACCGGTAGATGATTTAGCAATTTCCTGCTTACTAGTAGCCTGCTGCAAAACAGCTTTGGGCTCTTGGCTTTGATTGTTGCTGTTGTTGAGTGCACGACTCAAAGCTTGCTACTATTGCTAATAAATTTCCTTTGCTTTCCCAAATATAGACATTGAATGAATAGACTTGATACTTTAAACCGAATCTTGAAAAAGATATTATCCTGCGACAAAAAAATTTGTTCAGCTGCAAAAAGCTTATTAGTAAACGTTTCCATGGCAACTACTGATCAAGTTACTGATGGATCTCTCCTCCCTTCAAGTACCGGTAAGCAAGCGCGCTCAAAAGGCAGACTTTTAAGCGAGCGAAGTTCTCTTTGTTCTCCATTCAGTAGATGTCGGAGTGACGAAATCTAATAACACCGATAATTTTATGACGTCAAAAGTTAAAACTGCGATATTGTTATTTAACCTCGGTGGTCCTGGAAGTATACCGGAGGTAAAGCCATTTTTGACGCGCCTGTTTTCTGATCCAGATCTGATTGAACTGCCAATGTCAAGATCGTCGTTATTCAACCGGATACTGGCACTAAGACAATAGTCCACGAATACTGTCGCCCAGTCTGAATCTGCCGATTAGAAATTCAAAAGTCTGCTTTCTGATAGCGTGGTTCAAGAAGATATCCCTCATGTCTAGAAACTTTTCGCGGATGTTATTACTAAACGAAGATGCCAGAAGATTGAAAATCAGTACCAGCAGATTGGCGGTCAGTCACCTATAAAGAAATGGACAACTTTACAGATGGAGAAGATGGTTAAGTTGTTGGATCAAGTAAGTCCATAGACTGCTCCGCATAAGCCTTACATCGCATTCAGATATGCAGAACCATTGACTCAAGAGGCTCTTTATCAAGCAATCAACGATGGTGCTGAGCGGATCATTGGATTTACTTAGTATCCATAGTACTCATGCAGTACTACCGGCTCAAGTCTCAATGAATTAGCTACTGCTATGAGGAGACTAAAGCCAGAGTTGCGCGACAAGTTGAAGATGTCATTTATTGATAGATGGCCTATACAGAAGGGATTGGTGGAAGCTTTTGCCCAGAATATCAAATCCAAGCTGGATGAGTTTCCCGCAGAAGATAGAAATCGTGTTCTTTTACTGTTTAGTGCTCATTCACTTCCAATGTCAGTTGTGGACCGCGGTGACACGTATCCGCAGGAAGTTGCAGCCACTGTACAAGCTGTAATGGAGCGCCTCGGTCATTCCAATCCATACCGTCTCTCTTGGCAGTCAAAGGTTGGCCCGTCTAGATGGCTATCACCTTAGACTGCTGATGTAGTGAATATGCTTGGGAAGAAGTCGCATCAAAAAGATAAAAATGTGATCATTGTCCCTGTTGCTTTTACATCCGATCACATTGAGACTCTGTTTGAAATTGATATTGAGCTGATGGAAGACGCACATAAATTGGGCTTGAATATGAAGAGATGTGATTCTCTAAATGACTCTGAGACTTTCATCCGCGGAATGGTGGACTTGGTGAAGGATCACATTGATTCCGGATTCCGATGCTCTCAGTAGTTGCACATGCAGTGCCCTGGATGTTAAAAACAATCATGTCGAAACATGCGTGAAACTCTGTTACAACAATGATCAAATTTAGTAATCCTATTGAGTTTATTTTTGCTTTAAACATCTTGTCTAAAATCCATTCATTTAAATATTAACCGAGTAGACTTTAACAACTTGACAGTCAGTCAAAAGGTAAATGGCTCATTAGAGGAAACGCGCTGGGACTTTCTCGCTGAGGATCTGTGCGAGATTTCCTCTTCTTACTACAGATCGCCGTTAACAACCTGCATACCCTTCGTATTATCATAATATTTAGCAATTTCCACAGTAATGGACACTAATAAAAGAAAGGAAGAACTAGAGAGGAAGAGATAAAAGTTGGCGGAACTTAAAAAGGCTAGAGAAGAGAGAAAGTAGGCAAGTGCTTAGCAATCACCTCGGCCAAAGAGAAGCGGGGAACAGGCATCGGCTGGATCAGTTGGCGCTGCTGCTAGTCTAGATGCCAATGCACAGGTGGAATAACTTGTAGCTCAGCTAGTCAGTCAGCATGTATCTCCGATTAAGTCGTCTGACAGTAAAGAGTAGTTGGACGATAATGATGGCAGTAAGAACACTTTAATGCCTGCTAATGTGTAGCCTTAGTTTTAACTGTCGTAGTCTCACTCTTTCGAAATTAAACCGGTGGTAAGATTTCCTTATAAAATACTATAATTATACTTGGCTTATATTTAAAAATTATACTTGTAGTCAAAAGTGATGTATGAGAAGGAGATTTAAACTTCAACGCAGGATCTATCACCACCTCCATAGTCCCCACTGGAAAATGCTGAATCTCCACGCGATTACGATACAACAGTTGATGAATAGTCTCAAAGTGTTCTCAGTAAAGATTAAACTGAATCAGGATAAGTTTAAATTAAAACTCTTGATAGTGAGCGGCTTAAATAATTGCAAAGTAGTTCTAATTATCAAGATTTTCTCATCAATGCAACCAAGATTGTGGAGAAGGCTATGCGTGATGACTTTGATCTCTTTAAAGACTATACGCTGCGTAGTGCTGGCGGCAGTCAAGATACTGCATTGAATGACGAAGATTATGTACTTTTAAATGGAGTTAAGTTGAGGAAGGCGCGTGTAAGTTCCATACTGCATAACTAATCATTACAACAGAGTGGTTGCAGCATTTTGGACGTGGATCTATCGCCACACTTTGGCGAACTCTCACTGGCATCTTATTCTATCCAAGGCGATTCTTTATATTCTTCATAGCAAGTATCATTGTCATAATCAGTATCATGTACGAGAGACTATAATCACAAATCTGGATTAGTTCTTGTGTGGAATGAACACTTGAATGATGTGCCAGAGTTCACTTTTACTGCGCACCATGAAGTTAGTAGCGCCAAGTTTATCAGTAAACATCCAAATTTAGTGGTTGGTGGACTTGCGAATGGACAAGTTGTTATTTGGGATAATCGCGCTGGTCAGAAGGCAGTCCTGCAGAGTCCTGTATGTGCCAACTGGCATGCTGATAGAATATGTAGATTATTTCTTACTGGCTCGGCATCTGATTTGCAATAGATTCACTCAGTATCCGTGGATGGAGTGTTCTGTTCATGGCAAGTTGATATGCTCCACAAGCCAACAGAATGTCTGCAGTTGTAATCAAGCAAACAGGGATCATCATTAATGTCCGTCAGTTCTTTTGATATACTGGCGGGAGATGATACTCATTTTATTGCGGGATATGAGCAGGGACAGATTGCGTTCATTAATCGTTATGATTAGGCAGGTTTGAAAGCTGGTATTATGGATGGTGAAACATTCACACCTCACTTTGGTCGAATTAACAGTATCGATACATTCAAAAGTCCTCACACTGCACCTGGTGAACTTGTACTTGCGGCATCAAGTGATCAGACACTTAGTCTATACTCATTACCATCGTAAAGGCCACATTCTTAAGCCAAAGCGTAGAATGCTATTATTTATGAGCCAAAAATCTTTATGGAATGTACTCAAGGCGCCGTGCAAGATGCTCGATGGTCTCCGCAAAATCCATCTGTGTTTGCAACTGTTAATGAATTTGGTCAGTTTGATATTTGGAATCTGTTATTCAGTCAAGAGGTAATTTTGATTAATAAATCAAGATTATTACTTATACTATATATTTGTAGGAGCCAATCTAATCGATATAAGTTACAGAAGATCAGTCTGCTCTGTACAAGCTCGCGTGGGAATTGAATGGAAAGCATTGTGTCGTTGGCGGTCGTAATGGTAAGTTATACACAATAGACTGCAGTTAAATGGCAAAGCCCCTCAATTCCACAGACGCGTCGAAATTGAAATCTATACTCTCATGATAATACTATATATAATAAACATATATAAATTTGTTTCATTGTTGTATTTTGAGTACTTTGATATACTGAAAATGGCCAGATTATAAATAGTGCGAGTTGATTGGCGGATATTGATACTGACCAAATCCCAGTCAAGATATCGATTACAGATGATCCTATTTTAGTATCCGCCTCCAGATGATCTCAGAAGTTGACAACGTTCTTGTCTTTCTTCCTTCTCAAGATCAGATTTTAGAGATAATAAATTTAATTACATCCAATAATCAATCTACCTGTATATAATTATGAAGTATTCCGTTGCTTCAGCCGTTGTGAGTGTGTTGTGTGTCGCGTCGAATGCCAAGCTGTTTGATACTGAGCGCGGGTGTCTGAAGATGCCGTCAGTGTTCGACTACAATGCCATCATTTTTGGTGACATGAAAGCCTCATCTGATGTTGAGGGTAAGTTGGCTGTGTAGGGTAATGCTGAATTTGGTGCTGGTTTCAGTGTCGGTGACAAGCTGCAGAATGTCAGCGCTTGCAGTGATGCTGTAACTGTTACTGGTGGCTCGTTGAAGTGGCCAAATGGTCGTAACTACTTTGGCAACATTGTGGTTGGCGACAACTCTACCTCCAAGATTGAAACTGGCATGATCATGGAGAATGGGTGTCAGGTGCTGGAGAATCCTCAGCATTTTAACTTTAATGCAGCATGGACTGATGTTAAAGCCATGTCTTTGGAATTGTCTAAGATGGCTGATACTGTGGTGTCTCGTGAAGTAGACGCGTTGTTAAACTTGAATTTGACTTTTGGTGGTCAGAGAATGGTTGAGTGCATGAATGTTGCCGATGGAACTTATTTGGGCTCTGCTGTGAAGTCTTTCGCCTCCGTATCTGGGTTGAAATAGGGTGCCACTATCGTGATCAACATTGCTGGCACGTCTCCTGTCATGGCTAACATGGATCAAGAGGCCTTGGCAGGATTTAATGTGATTTTCAACTTCTACTAGGCCACCAGCATTTAAATTTACGGCATTGCTGTCAGAGGCGCGGTCGTAGCTCCTCTGGCATCGGGTCAGGGTCTGAATGGTGTTGTCCACGGACCTGTTTATATGAAGTCTTTTGAAGGTCCATTGTAGATTAATTTGCGCCCACTGCCATCATGCCCTCCTGGTGAGGTAAGTCCGGCTACCAAGTGTAGATTGAGACCGACTCCGGAAACTTTGCCTCTTGTTACTACCACCATTACGGCAACAGTAGAAGTCGCTGCTGAAACTGTTGTTAATCAAACTCCCCTTCCAAGTGTACCTGCTCCTGGCTATGGAGCTCCTGCCCCTGTTCCAGCTCCTCAGCAATGTCAGTGTGCTCAGAGCCCAAGCTCTTCCAGCACGAAGGCTACTCTTCCTACCGGTGGTCCAACTTACTGATTGAAAGTATCGAAATCAGCTTGAAGCCTTTTTTCTCTAGAATGAATGTTGAAATGATGTTTAGGTGTTTGAAGTAGAGTGTAATAAATTTTAATGTTCCAATCCTCAACTTTTTAAGTAAATTTTACCTCGCAGTCTATTAATCTTGTGACAGCTCGACTGAGCCACCCGCTTGTTCTGATCGACGCGTCACAAAATGGTGAATATTTTGATTGGAGTAACTGGCAGCGTCGCAACTATTAAATTACCTTTACTCATTGAATAGATTAAGCAGGAATTTTAGTCAGCTGGTAGCTTAAGTCTAAGAGTAGTTGCCACTCATAACGCCATCCATTTTATTGACAAGAATTCACTACCTTCAGACGTCTTACTTTACACAGATTTGGATGAGTGGAGTTCATGGACCAAACGAGGTGATCCAGTTCTACATATCGAGGTATTGCATTGAAACCTGATGACGTTTATTGTATGCTTGATTAGATTAAACGCTCGCTTACAAGTATGTGTAGTTGAGAAAGTGGGCAGATTTGATGGTCATCAGTCCTCTGAGTGCGAACTCTTTGGCTAAAATTGTCAACGGGATGTGCGATAATCTTCTGGTAAATTTGATCTTTTATGTATGTCATATGGATGGCACACTATATCGTGAATTCTAAGTTCTCTTTATGTAGACGTGTATAGTGCGAGCATGGGACTGTGAAAAGCCTATTATTGCGTGTCCAGCCATGAACACTTTCATGTATCAACATCCAATCACTGCTCTGCATTTGCAGTAACTAGTTCAACTTACAAATTCCCAAAATCTGCCCGTTATCACTGTAATTCCAGCAATTTCAAAGAGTCTCATGTGTGGCGATCAAGGTAAATAATTGCTTAGAATGACTGTTTGTGATCTATGACGTGACTGCTGTGTAGGAGTTGGAGCAATGGCTGAAGTTGAGACGATAGTTCAGACTATAGCGTAAATTATAAAAACGGAGAAGCATTGAGTCACAAGGTATAATTTAATTTAAACTCTTTATTTTTCACAGATACAAATTGTATTCTTGGTTCTACTTTAAACATTTCGTCCACTTAATAGGACGCTTGGCGTACCACGACGGGTCGGCTGTGTCATGTAGTTGACCACTCACAGCATCTTCCCACAGTTTGTACGCGATCAATCGACTAAAACACAGCGACGGGTGGAAGCAGTCGGTGCCTGATAAAAATCCTTCACCCAACTCTTTCATATCAACAGACTCCATCGTACGTATGAGATTCAGCCTGAAAGAATCACTCTGGTACTCAATTTATAATTCAGCAATGGTGTCTACCAGCATCTAATTGAATTAAAGCACCCATTCGTCAGCAGTCTGACGCGTCTACTAATCTCTGAACATACAACGACAGAAATCGCCATTCTTCTGCACAGAAGCGCACCATTGACGTCTTAACGAATTCTCACTTCCCGCTCCCAAATCGTAAACCTAACTAGGATTTCTAAATAGAGTATAGAAGGACAAGACAAAGAATTGACTTTGATATTCCTAGTGTAAATCCCCAACCAACTTTCTTAAATACTTACGCATATCCCGCATGTCAGTCATGAACTCTTCAGGGAAGCAATGGTTACAAAGATTGATTCCACCGCCAAAAAGATGAAGCCATTTCCACTTGTTTTCGTACTATGGCTACACCGTAATTAATTCTCTATATCGTTACTAGAACACGGCAACCTGGCTGTGCAGTTCATTAAATGGAAGACTGCATTCGGCAAAGTTGAACTCTTTAACATTCAAATCAAGGACTGAAGTAAAGGTGGGTGTGCGCTAATAAGCTTTACCATAGAGTTTTACATCTTGATCAACTGACCCACTTTTGCTTTGGACTGTCGACAGAATGTTGGCCAAAGTGACAGATTTGCCGATTCCACCAGTGGACCAAATCAAACCTCGATCTTCAGTCCCCAGCTTAAACATGTGCCGGAAAAGCGTCGCTTTATTGCCATTCATAAACAATCCAGCAGTCATAGAGTCTCCAAAACTTGCAATGATCTTGATGTCTTTTGCGCTGATACGGAATGATGAATTAACACCGTTTACTTCCTGCGCCTAAACTAAAGTCGCGTCCCGATCTTAGGCATCACAATCGGTAGGCAAGTCTGGTACATTGAAGCGACATTTTGCATTGCCATACAGCTCATCCATTCCAGAATCGCTCATTACTGCAGACCAAAATTGTTGCTACTCATCTGCTGTCAAACTCCTATTCACCGCCGCCTGCATGGATTAAATTGACAATGAGGATTAATCATTGATCGCCGCCAAGGCTTTATCAAAAACGTCGATCTGATTCCTCAAGTAAAACGGTATCTGTGTGCCCAGAGCAGCCGGCAGTACTCCAAATACACAGAAGATTAAAGTATTGATTCTCATATGATATACAAGCAATACTAGTTTTACTGAATGATATGAACAATAGGATGCGAATAAAACTTCTATTCAAGTGGGCCGAAAAGAGAAAGGCGCGTGAATCATCATAACATTCGTCATTGCAAAATCGCCAGCAGAAGAGTTACTTATATAGTGTGAAATTGACGATGCTAAATCTTGCAAGCTGAAAATTTTGCGTTGATTTTGCACTATCGGCGTTCAGTTCAGGTGATATTTATTCCGTTTCAAAATTGAGTTTTAGTTATACAGAAAATAGTCATGTGATGACATCAAGTGATTGATTAATCTTGGCAGATCTGTGTTACATTTCCGGTCTTTTGGAGCTACAAGTTGAATTTCGATCATATGACTTACCTTTAATTTCTTATCTGTCTGTACAAAATAAATATTTTTTACTGCTGTTGAACAAAAATGTTTCTTAAAAGTTTACTATAAAAGATTAGCAAGCCTTTCACCAATAGGAAGGAATATCAGTGTGTGAGTGACACCAATGCTGTGCCAGATGATGCGCAGTAAAAGTAGTGGATACTAATCAAACAAAGGAGTGAGCATGAAGTGGAATATCAAGAGATACTGAAGGCCATCTCTATAATCTGCAAAATAAGTGCCGGTGCTAATGTGAAACCATTGAAGGCTGCCGATCTAAAGCAGATCAATCAAGACCCGCATGACGACGAGATGAAACGCGTCCAGTTGATGTCTCACTGCGGTTAACAATAGTAAGAGAATCAATGGCATTAAAGACGCATTGACTACTACAAACATGTACTATGATTGTGATATGTTATGTATATCTAGCTATCTATGAAGTTTTATGAATTCTTTTTGTATGAAATAATATTTTGAAATTTATATTTGATTTGATCTTGTATTCCCTCTTCTTGAGTTCCTTACCTCCACTCACCCAAAGTCTGTTAGATATCTGCAGTATCAAGAAAATATATGACGATTATAGATTTGAGACAGATTTTATAGTAGTAAAAGTATGCATTGATTGTACTTAATCCACCATTTAGAGCAGAGTATCATGACTGGGTCAAAAGTATATTCAATAAAGCTGTGGTGAGAATAAGCGCAGATGGGGCTGCAGGACAGCTATTGGATTGTGGGCTAATACCAGACTTTGCAGTGGGTGATATGGACTCTATCACTCCTGATGTGCTATAGAGATTGAAATCTGCTCGCAATAATTGCGAGATTATATAGTCTGATGATCAAGACACGACAGATTTTCAGAAATGTATCAATCATTTACATGGACTATCAGATCAGACGTTTGATTATCTGATTATAATAGGTGGAATTGGGGACCGGTTTGATTAGAGCATGTCCACCATTCATACTATGTATCAATATCCGCACTCTTACACCAATATTCAAGTGCCTTCTATAATACTTGATCTCAAAGACTCAAACTGGATGTGCCTGTTGTAGAAAGGCAATCACAATGTGCTTTATCACAATGACTGGTATTAAGGGAGAGTTTGCGGACTGATTCCTTATATCGGGGAGGCTGTGATATCGACCACCGGCTTATAATGGGATGTTAATGAATGGAGGACAAGTATAGGCTCTCAGATTAGCACCTCAAACTTGATTAAAGAAGATGCTTTTAAGGATGGCCAATGCGGCGCGTAATGTGTCAAAATAACTGTGCATTCAGACGTCCCGATCCTTTGGACTGCCCAACTGATACCTCCTAAAAATACTTGACCTTAAAGAAATTATATATCAATAAAATGCTTGACTATTCAACTTCAATTCACTCCTATTTCGCTTCTATCAATTCTTTAAAATATTCTTAAAATCGGCAGATTTCCAAAGTGGCTCATTGTTCTGACTGACATCCTTGGCATTGACAATCACTGAATTCAACTCTGCGGCGTATTTGAAGTTCTTATTTTCAAGAGTCTTTTGGATATCCTTTAACGCAGTCAGCATTCTCTTATCTTGATACTTGAAATCCAAAGGCAGTGCCGCTTTCAACAAATTGATAGCATCATAATCACGCTGCAGACGCAATAACATTGGACAGACTCCAGTCACGATAAAATTCGGACCCAACGACTCAATCATTCTAGTATTTAGCGCGTTCTTGGTGTAGGAGTGATACTTCTTGATCTCATCAAAGAGACGCAAAAATAACTTCTCGGCCTAATGAGTCTCTGCCACGTTCAACAGGCCAGCGTATAGGACGGCGAACGGCGGTCTTCCAGAGTCTTTAATATCAGGCTTTTTCATATGATTTTGAAAAACTTGCAATGAGTGATCGACTCCCTCCATCGCGCCAACAGTCTTCAAATATCTGCTCAGTACCGTATCGCGATAATACACTCCTTCAGCTTGAGCATACTCAAGGCTCTTTTTCATAGCCTCCACATCAACCTGATCTCTAAGTAGAGTCAGGGCATCTTTCTTTTCATTTTCCTTCAACAAATTCTAAAGCAGTCTTTGAGCGTAAAACGTGGAGGAGTCCAAATATTGAATCTCCTTCTCAAAGTTCTCAATAGTCGCAGCCTTTAAAAGCAACGCCTTGGCCATCGGTAAATTCCACCTGTTAACGCAACCATCTGACATGATACAGAGTTCTTTAACAGTAAACGGTTCGCGAGCCTTCAACCAATTCTCAATATCTCTCGTGTGATTTAGTTGACTTTTGGCTATAAGGACGGAGCGGCGAGCATCAGCGTTGGTCAAATCGCCGAGCTATAGACGACTGGCATTAAACGCGCTACTTACAAAGCGTAAAGGATCGCGGATATTCTCTTCTTTCATATTGGCATTTTTGGGAGTCTTGGCGCCTATTTCTGCAAATATAGTCTAGAAAAATTCACCCATAGCCTGCTTGCTTGACTGATCCATATTTGAAATGACGCGTAACGCATCTTCAAATTGTCTATTCGCGATCTTCTCCTTTAAATCAGTCTTCAGCGCAATATCACTCAGGGATTCTTCCTTCTCAGGTTATACTGCAGACTCACTAGTTTCAGTGGAATAAAATCTGTGATAGGTACCAATAGCATAACGCCTGGTGCTCAGGTGAATCGAATTCAGTTCACGCGTCAAAGTTTTAACCGTTTTCAACATTTTACTCACTTTGGTAGTCAATGACGAAAACAAGAAGAAAAGCAAAGCGATAAATTTGACTTTACATCTATACTGAGATTTCATTCTATTTCATTATCAGATTTAGCTTAAAGACTCAACAATTTAATCAGCGGACGGCCTTTGCATATAATCTTAATGATATGCGGCATTCATAACATTGATTATTCTTCTCACCGTATCATTAACAGCAATTTTCAAATTCAACTGAGGTCGCTCACCCCTCAACACCTTTGCTTAGACATCAATTGCCTTAACTCCAGACCATGCTTTTTCCTGAGATAGCAATTCACCAACAATTATACCAGCTGCGTATATATCACGCTTACTGTGAAATTCGACAAGCACTTACTATTACTAAAAAACTTCGGGGGCTGCATAAGAAAGAGTGGCACCTTGAAGTACGTTGTAACGGATGCCGGTCACAGTCTTTGCACCATTCAAAACTGCACAGATACCAAAGTCAGTCAGCAGAGCAGTGATCTAACCATCACATACATCCAGAAGGAAATTTGCGCTTTTGATATCATCATGAGATACAAAGGCAGAGTGTACCACATCTAACGCACGGAATATATCCACAGTCAATTTATGAACCACATCCGCTGACCACTAAATTTGCAGATTCAGCGAAGATTGACCTTGAATAAAACTATCAAGAGACCCATACGGATAATACTGCATAAGTAGAATCTATGGCTGTAGGGAAAACCCAATGATCTTGGCGACATTACTGCTATTCATGAAGCAATACATAAGAGACACCTCTTAAAGAAATGCATCATCGCCAGTTGACAGCTTTTGATACTTGGCGACACACTCTTAATTGGACATATAAGGCATTGGATGACCAAACGGCAGGCCAAAAAGCTTTGCAGTATACACAGCACCTTGCGATCCTTCTGACAACGGCTTACCGTTGTTCTTGACAAAATGGCTTCCCTCACTGAGCTGCATAAAACCAGGTACACAGATTTGGCAATCTCCGTCAACATAAGTCGTGCCTCCAGATGTCGTGTTAACCGTCATCACAGTAGCCGATACCGTAGTGGAAAATGTGTCTATTTTATGCATAATCGGCTTATTTCTGCGCCTTCTTGACCAAATTATAAGCAGCGCCAATGCAATAAGTAGAAGAAGTGCTCCAGCACCAGCGGCCGCTACATAGGTCACCAATGCGGACGAGGAAGTATTCTATCCTGTATTAACAAAATCGGAGGTGGTGAACGAATTGGCCAAATTACTACTAGACATTGACTTTCTATCCTACACGTTGTCATCAAAAGTATAATAACTTGATAAAGGGCCAGACTATGATATGGTCGCCAGTGAAGAAAGCTTTCGTAAGCTAGACGTATAATAAGACACGATCATTGAAGTTGATTGCAATCCAGAAACCAAAGCTCCTTTTGATGTCGATAGGGTACTTATAAACGAATCAGACACTTCTCCAGCTATTAATGATGTAGTCAGCGGCACGGTAAATGTAGCGGATGAAGTTATGACTAAAGTTGAAGTTGTAGTCGTACTGGATGTCGTTGTTGTAGTAGTCGTCGTAAAAGCTGAACTCGTGGTTGTCATTGATTTCGTAGTAGATGTGGTAGTGCCAGGGGTTGTTGTTGTGGTGGTGCTAGTCTTCGATGACGTCTAAGGCGTTGTAGTAGTTGTCGTCGTCGTGGTAGTGGTACTTGTAGTGGTAGTAGTTGTAGTTGTAGTAGTTGTAGTAGTAGTAGTAGTAGTAGTTGTAGTTGTAGTTGTAGTTGTCGTTGTAGTAGTAGTAGTAGTAGTAGTCGTCGTCGTAGTAGTCCTAGTAGTCGGAGGCAGTGTTGTGCTAATGGGCAGCAGCGTAGAGGCTACCTTCAAAGGCATCTAGGAGGACGGAGCAACTTGTAATCCATTTTTACCATACTCCAGCAAGATTGGGCCATATCTACTATTAGATTATGCATATTACTCAACTAACACGTATGGGTACTCAATGTTGGTTGCAGCACTTACACTTCCATTGGCAACAAATTCAATATAGTTGAAAGTGTAATTCGGCAAAAGATAGGCAATAAATGCACTGGCACCTCCCACCTGCGATTCGCCAACGAAGCCAGATACAATAAAGATTCTGCTAGTTAAATCTCTGTGTATGTCCATCGTGCGATAAAATCCATGTAGTTGGCCGAATGCACCTCTTAGCAAAATCCTACCTGCTCTATTAAAGAATCCAACAACGTGACCACCTTACCCATATGTGGCGTTCAATGCGCCGTCGTTGGTAGTGACGTAACCACCGACGTAAACGACTTCATCAATGACTTTGACAGCTCCTAAATCTGCGCAAGCACCAGCGGCACCCAACTAACCACTAGAAATGACAGTGTAGTTTAGACTGGATAACCTGACAGCAATCATGTCCTCAATGCCAGCAATAGGGGCATACAGAGATGTTGTGGTGTACCCGACGGCGTAAATAAATTCCCAATCAAAAGCAAGCTTAAGAAACTTAGTAACTCCCTGGGTGACGTTATAGACCACAGAGACAGAGCCATTTACTCTAGCAGAAAATATCTACGCAGAGTTGTCGTTATTAGTCGACACTAGAAAAGAGTCAGAGTAATTATGATACACCATAGCATGCTATTCAGCCTATTCACCAGCTTATGTATTAGAAGAGACAGGGAAAGGCACGACATTGAGAAGTGTAGAGTTAGCATGGTAAAACATCACTCCAGGGCTACCAGCAGAGTTTATAGAAAGCAAAGGTTACGCAAATGTTGTGACACCAAATGCCACAATTTGAGATTGAGGATTGAATGCCACTGCCTGCACTTATTTGTTATTATTGTACTAATGATAAGCTGCTCCACCCAAATCAAACTGTGTCGAGCCAACTGAAATATACCACAGTACAGACGTGTTGATGAGACTGACTTTCATAAACTTTGCATCGGAAAATCCGGAGCCTGCAACACTATACTAGTCAACACTTGAGGAGCCACTGATGTACGCCACCTAATTTACAGAGTCAACAGCAAGGCCATTTACATGAAGACCAAATTGATTAAAGTAAGTAGACGAGTAGTTATAATTGAATTGAGCCCACGTCAGCTGAGAGATGACGATCAAGATAACTAGCGCGCCTTGAAACATCATTACTGTAAGGCTGTACTGCAATTGCTGTCTTTTGGATGAATGTAAAATGCTACACTTGAAGAAGATAAGCAAGAGTGATTGAGATGAGACGGTAGATGTGATTGAAAATCATTGGGCAAACATATGCAGCAAACTTTATTAATATCTTCCAATCAACGATCATGATTATCTATCACCCAATGTGTGTGTACCACCAACGGCGATATTTATTACGTTGGAAACGGCCAAGCATTAAAAAATTTCAATTTCCCACAGCTAGAATATGTGAGTTAAACAGTATTGTAATTCATCTTTAAAGTATAAGGGAATGAACTACAGTTCTCACTCCACCATACCCGTCTAAAGCCACAATGGCGATGGTGCTGTGCTACTGAGGCTTACGTTGTTTGATCACAAGTTCAACAAATTTCAATTGATAAAATCTTCTAAAGATATTGTGTACTGTATACGCGGTTGACAAGTTGCTTAAACTTTTGGGTGTGCTGCGTACTGTAAAATGATACCCCTGAGTGATTCGAACGTTATTTAAGGCGTAGAGTCCAGCAATTTTCTCTAATTCGACATTATAGTAAACTACGCGTACATATAAAGACTATGGAAAAGGGTGTACCTCATCAATGGAATTTAGCTGTCGGCGATCGTAAAGCAGTGTCGATAAGTGAGAGTGGGCCTATTTGTGCCGTTGTCTAGACGTGTCCTGCTCAATACTCTCTCGAATACAAGACTGGTGCTAAAACTTGCTCTTCGTCTTCCACCTCCTTCAAAACAAGTTATCAGACCTCGTGTAATGAGTCTAAGGACAAGTACGAGTGTAAGATTACCAATTTGAAGAGTAAGCTGACTAGTCACCCTGTGGAATTGCCATGTCAAAAGAAGGACTTCTTTTCCAAGGCTCCAAAGGCCAGATTTGAGCCTAACGAGCTCGCAGCACAAACTTTTGTCAGTGTTGACAAAGATCACGCGTCTAAGGCTGTATTTTATTATGACAACGTCGACCAAGATGGCACCTGTAATAGCATCTTGGCGAAAGATTTCTGTGACCCAGTTTCTGAGTTTGTGTACCTGCTGATGGAAATGAATCTTTACTCCAATAAAAGGGAGCCTCTTGAATACTCGCGTGAGGCAAAAGATATCAGCCATATTGTTTAGGCTGTTGAAAAGAGAATGGATCTTCCTCGTAGCTCTGTATTCTTGGCTCAATTTGGCAACTTTATATCTAAAAAGAACAAGGGAGAAGTGATTGTTCAGGTGCCGGCTTTCTTAGTGGATGGTAGATTGGAAGAGTTGAAGAAGGCTGTGTAGGACGCGGATGTCTAGTTTGATCTGGTCGACAATGATCGCGGCGGTTTTGCTTCTGACGTCTAGACCATACCGTCTACTGGTTTGAAAGGTTATGCTCATATCAACGATGTACGTTAGTTGGACGACTATAATCCTGGTAGTAGTGTTGATGATGCTAGCGGTGGTGTCAATGGTGGACTTATCGCCGGTATGGTGATCATGGCCCTGGTAATTGTCGGAGCTATTATTGGCGGTGGGTTCTATTATCGCCGTCGCAAGTAGCGTCAACAAGGCTTAATCTATTCGCGTCTGCCGCAATGAGTTTAACAATTAAGTGCTCTTAGCTTCCCAAAATGTCGGAGAATGTAAAATTTTATTAAAAGTAATAAAGGTAATGTATCAAATGAATTTTTCTCTATTATGCACTCAACTCATCCAATAGCCTCTTTCTTTAACGTTGATGGTAAACACCGGATAGTAGTCGTCTAATTAACTTCAAGACTCAAAATTTAATCCGCAGCTGAACAGACTAATTCGTCATTGGGACTATTACCAGCCAGAAGCAAAGAACTCTTAGACTTTCTCTTGCGCGACTATCGCTTAGAGACTTATTGACTGGTACTCTGACGCACATATTGCAACTTTACATCGACACTAATTTGAGAATTCACTTTGACAACGCGCCCGTATCGCCAATCTGTCCAATAAGGGCAACATGTGTGTTGATTCATTTCCAAAGTCTTAAAGGCCAGCAAAAAGCCAACCTCTACATTGCTGAAATCGTCTAATGATATAAGCATGTCTATATCAATGTCGTAGTCATCTATTACATCATTGAGCATATCCGTGCTCTACGTAGCGGAAGATGAATTAGGAGCATCGTCATAATCACCATCTGTCTCAGCTCTTCTTTTACCGTTTTATACAAGTACTGAACTCTTAACATTCCTTACTTTGAAATCGTCATCATCAACATGATAATCATCTTGAGCGGAATCTTTCTAATAGTATTCCGCTTCCGTAGAAGCTAGAACCTTATTCCAAGAGTATGAACGCGTAATAGTTCGATCATCTTCGTTAATCTCGCTCTAAATGTCTTGATCTAATAACACCAAGTCCATAACAGAAAACGCGTCTCCATCAAATGGCACATTCAATTACTACCTTGAAAAATCAACATATCCACCAACACCTCTAATGACAATATTTGTCAATATATTATTCGCAGCCAAAGTTTGCCACTTTTTAGCTACTTTTTTACTTGGCGGCCTAGATGGATCTGATTGTGACATGGTGATAGGAACTTCCTCAGGTGATTAATCTTCCCCATTATCAGAGAAATTGGATTACTGATCAAACTATTAACTGTCAAGATTACCTTTAGCTTGATTCATTAAAGACTCTTGTGATATTTAACTCCGATGTTACTCTTTATAAGGATCAACACAAAATATCAACTTGATGTAATCTCCATCTCTAAATACAGTATTCAATCGCGCATTAACATCTCCAGCATAATAATACAATTATAACGAATCTTTTAATATATTCTAGGTATCGATGCAAGCAACTATGAAGTCTTATAGTCTTGTCGATTAATCAGTACTTAGTCCATTAATCAACTTACTCGCCATATCAGCGATACTCTCATCATCATTTTGCACCACGTAAACGTACTGGTGCCTTTAATCTATCACGACGAGTTTATCCACTTCTGCTAAATTATAAGCACGACAATTCTCAAACTCTATACGCGTACCTTTAAAGAACGATACACGTACAAAGAGTCGCATATTTAATTCAGTTCACTTTCACACAGCTCACAAAATTGCAATGATAAAGATTCGATCAGAGTAGAATATCGTACCTTGATCCAAACGCAGAACGAGCAAAGAGAAGCGGTCGCCGCATTGTATTGATGTTCTGACAGAGAGAAAAACACAGTAAGAGAGAGTTTCATACAAGGAAGCATCAAGGGAGACAGAAGAGATAAAGAGAGATAAAGAGAGAGAGAGAGAACATAAGACGGTCTTACTGGTAGTTTGTTTCTTTTTGCACGAAGAACGGTATATTCTTCACCTAAAATCTTCAAATTAAAGGTTTTTAATAAAACGTCAAATTTTAGATATAATAAAATGTCTCAGAGTGCTGGCAACTAGAATACTGGAGGAAGTGGTGGTGCTAATGCTAACATTAGTGCCACTGGTGGAGGTGTTGATGCCAAGAGTTTGAACAGTAGTAGTGCTTCTATAAGTATCAATCAATAAGACTTGATTCCACAGTAGATTCTTAGATAGCTTGGAGACAAATTTTATGACAAGAGGAAGTAGGGTGCTCTTGAAGTTGAAAAGATTGTTAGGGACCTTTTAAATTCCGGTCAGGAGACTCTGTACTAGAGAGTGGTCAAAATTCTAAATTTTATCAAGAGTGAGTTCATGCAGAATGTGACATCGTCTCATATGCGCAATGGTGGACTTATTGCAATGGCTGCCGTCTCCATATGTATTCCCCAAGAGTCTGAGCTGATACATTAGATTGTTCCACCAGTTCTCAATCTTCTTACAGATACTGATTCGCGTACAAAGTATTATGCCACAGAGACTCTGTATAACATCATCAAGTCTCACTAGTATATTGTATGTGGATATTTTAATGAACTGTTTGATATCCTGTTAACAATAGTCAGTGACTCTGAGAACTCTGTGCGTAATGGAGGATGGCTGGTTGTGAATCAAGTTTTGGACATCGTTAGTAATGTCAAGACTAAATAGAGTGGTCGCTTAAAAGTGGACCAGGTCTACTAGTAATAATCTTAATAATAAAAGTAATAGTAGAGAAAGTAGTCTGTGCAGAGTGATGGTGCACAGAGTGATCCTTTGATGAGATTGACGGGATGGAGTAATTTCAGGCTGGATAGATTTGTTCCATTACTCAGCACTCGAATATACTCTTAGAATACTCAAGCTCGTCTATTTTTACTTAAATGGCTCTAATCCCTGGATTCAGTGCCTTAGTTTGAGTTAATTTCATATTTAATATACTTTTTGGATGGTCTCCTGTTGATGGTTGGTCATTAATAAGATAAGGATGATGAAGTTTCTGATACGGCCGTTAATTTACTTGCTGAACTCTTGAATGAAATTAGTTCCATTTACTCTCATTAATTAATTGAAAGCAGCTCCGAGATGATAAAGCATAATTAGAACAACGAACAACAAGTAGTGTAGTAGAATGCCCGGTCGTAGCATAATGATCATGAAGAATTTGTTGAGTAGGGAGAAAAGTCTCATTAAGGTGTACACCTATCTTTTCTACAGTTGATTGACATTTTATTGCCTCATATTAGCCCTCAGTCACTGGATGAACTATCTCTAGTCAGAAAATAGCCAATTATAAATCAAAAGACTCAGTAGATTGCCATTGAATGGATCAAGACACTTGTCAGATTGGATGGAAAGCAGGTATTACCGGCGATGCCCAAAATTATATCTGTCACTTTACCATGTATTGATCATAGTTATTTGGACATTAGGGAGATTGCAGCACAGTGTAATAATGAAATGAAAAAGCTGGTAATTTCTTCACTAAATCTGCCAGAGTAGTTGAAGTTGGATTAAATTATTGATTCTCTGACACTACTCTTTCTGAGTGAGAGTGAGCTGACCAGAGCAGAGAGCCTTGATTGGCTGGTTGATTTACAGAAGAATATCGGTGATGGCAGATTGATATTTGAAGCAGATAAATCTTCAACTTTCCCGGCTTTAATTCAGCTATTGACTGATGTCTCTGAACGGGTGGTGGTTAAAGATTTAGATTTACTGTCTTTGATTTGTCGTTAACGGGCTGGACTGACGAATGATGGTGATAATAATGATGTTCAGAAGAAGGCGCTGAATCGTGTATCTAGTGAATCTCAGTTTGTGGGTGATTCTATTAATGAAGAATTTCAACTGGTGATTAAGTCTATACTATAGCTCTTTTCCACTGATAAGTAATTACTGGAGAAGAGAGGATCTTTGATTATTAGAAGATTGTGCACGTAATCTAATCCAAGCCAAGTTTATGGCAGTATTGCAGCGTAGTTGCTTGCCACGTACAAGAATTAAGATTCAATACAAGGCAATAATGCGAGAAATGTATAAAAAGATGCATCTTTTATTGTGAACATGGTGAGGCATTTGAATGTTCTTCTAATGACGTGTTCCGAACTATCTGACCTGCGTAAATACCTTCAACAAACCAATCAGCTGGGCGTGTCTTAAAGTCATCAGTCTGGACTGTATAAAGTTTTGTACGATTGCTGGTCATCAGACTCCGTATCATTGCTATCACTCTGTCTCATATCACAATAATATGAAGATGGCGCTCAGCTAATTAACAGGATGGCTGAAAGTGGAATCTCAATCTCGGAATTGGTCCAGCTGGACAAGTTGGTCCAACTTTTGGAGTCACCATCTTTTGCCTATATGCGCCTGCAGTTACTAGAACCATCCAAGTACTCCGCCTTATACAAGTGTCTATACGGTGTCTTGATGCTCCTGCCTCAATCTTCTGCATTCGTCACTCTGAAGAATAGACTCGGCAGTGTCAGTGCAATAGGCAATGTGCTTAATCAAAACTAGTCGTGATGAATTCTATGATTATTCTTACGATTCACCAGGCTTATGCACATTTGCTATTTAATTTTGACTTTGAACTTAATGAGTATGTATCATACTAGAAGAATCTTATAAAGTACGCCAAAGACTACCGGAACACGTTTTTGTCAAATGTCAAGTGATCGCTCATCGCCACACGTTCTTTTGTTTCTCTTTCGTCAGTCTTGCACTTCTTTATTACTGTACAATACAGCATATTGTGTGTGTAATCAAACTCAACTATCTCTACCTTTAATTACTTGGATTTATATTTTAAATAAATAAAACTATCATTGTAATGAGTTTGGATAGATCTAATAGTAGCTAACTTAGTATTGATACTAGAGACAAGTATGATATTCTGCATCTGAGTTTTAATCAGGACCAGTCATGCTTCGCTGTGGGAACGTCTATCGGATACAAGATTTACAATAATGACCCTTTTACATGCTGTTTTCAGAGTAATGATGGTGGAATTGGGATTGCCGAGATGCTGTTTACCACCTCTTTAGTGGCCCTGGTTGGTGCTGGTATTCATCCTCAGTATAGTCCTAGGCGGCTGTAGTTGATCAACACCAAGAGGTAGAGTGTGATTTGTGAATTGAACTTTGTCACCACCGTGGTTGCTGTAAAGTTGAATAGGAGGCGGTTGCTGGTAGTGCTTGAGAATAGTGTTCACGTATATGATATCAGTAATATGAAACTGTTGCATACGATCGATACATCACCCAATCCGAGGGGTGTTATAGCGATGGCCTCCAGTAGTGAGAACTGCTACGTGGCGTATCCGGCGAATAATCTCACTGGAGAAGTGTTGATATTCGATGCCAACACTCTGCAGACTGTGAATATTATCTAGGCACACAAGAGCACGCTATCCTACCTGGCCATGAATTAAGATGGATCACTACTGGCCACAAGTTCTGAGAAGGGCACAGTGATCAGAGTATTCTCAGTACCAGATGGTCGCAGATTGTATTAGTTCAGGAGGGGATCAACATCGGCCAAGATTCAATATATCTCATTTAATAGCCAGAGTAACATGATTTGTGTAGTGTCTGGTAGTCAGACCATACACATCTTCCGTCTGAGTAGAGCTTTCGGCACCGGGAGCGCTGTGGTTGGCTCTTATCTGCCAGAGATTTTATCAGAGATGATTGAGCCTGTGCGAGACTTTGCGTTTATCAAGTTGCCTTCTGCACTTTTGAGTAAGTAATCATCATCATCGTCATCTGCATCTTAATCTGGCGGTAGTGCATCGGTGGGATATGGTTCCAAGTTTCGGTGCATTGCTGCATTGTCAAATACTTTACCTCAGATTATAGTGTGCACCTCAAATGGGTGGTATTTGTAGTATTAGATTGATTTGGAGAATGGCGGAGAGTGTAAGTTGTTGAATTAACATTCAATCATTGACCGATCAGATTATGTATCATCATCCTTGTTGAGTTCGGCTGATAATCTACCTGGGAATCTTCAATAGTAATAGTTTTAATAGCAGCAGTAGTAGCAAGTTCAGTCACATGCTAGTAATCAAGATTTATCTCAGCATGAAGGTCAATGAATTGAATAAATGCAGTTTCTTTCAAATTTTTGTATCGGATATCATTACAATGTACTATATACGGTTAAAAAGTATATTCATTCATTTGTTTATTCAATGACTATTTAGACGACTCTGCTACTCTTGAAAAAACTAAGCCAGCTCCAATGCCTATGCTCGATCTTCAAAATTACGTCTTAAAAGCTTCGTAATGATAAATTGTTACAACTCCAATGATATATCTTATCGCCATACCACCTATGAAAAATCTTCATTTCTAAGCCTAGTCCATTCAGGACCATTGTCAGGTAGTTATTTATGAGACATGGTTGTCATTTGCAACAGTATCAATCCAAACATGAACACATCGGTCGCCGATACTGGTAGACAATCTCCATTCAAAACTTCAGGTGCAATATACCTTCTATCACCTTCAAGCATTCGACCCAACACAGCTCTATCTTTTATATCATTACTCGACGATTCGGCATTATAACTAAGTTGAGAGAGACCAAAATCTGCAATCTTCCACGTTCCATCTGCAGCCAATAGTATATTGAAGGGAGTCAAGTCCAAATGTACAATATTCAAGCTGTGTATGTATTAGAGACCCGAAGCAATCTATAGTGCCACAGAATATAACTCAAACTAACATATGCTCTAACTTTATACTATAAAATCGGACAATGTACCTCGAGAACAATACTCTGTAACAATGAACAATATACCAGCCTGCTCCCATGCTTCCTGCATTTTAATTACATTGACCTTAATGGGATTGCCAGGTTGAACACTATTAAATTTGCAATCTTAGCGAAGACGCAAGAGAATTTCAACTTCTTTAATGGCATTCAAGCGATCTTTAGCACCACTGTATGGATTAAAAGCTCGCTTTACGGCATACAAATTTCCATCTGATCGAGACTTTACAAGGAGAATTTCAGCATATTACCCTGAGCCAATCATGCTGATGACATCATATTGCCTGTCCAAATAATCTTATGCAGTGTCAATGATATCAACACGACTTGTAACATAGTCATCATGTTCTAGGAGATTGAACTATTAAGAATCCAAAAGATTAACATGTGGACTGCACCATGACGATGACGAGTAGTTAATGTCCTGCATTTAATTAGAACTCGACTATCTGGGCATAGAGAGGACGTAATCGTGTGCGAAAATGTTATCACCATCATCACTATGATCGTTATCCTCATGATCTAGCTCCATCTATCTAGTCTCTGACGGCATATTTACCATTGAGGTAGTGAAACCAGACAATCTCTATCTTCTATTAAATTTTGACGATCCATTATTATTAAATCCACCAAGATTATAATGTGAAGAGAAATGTGGGCTCTGGAATCCATCATTGTCAGAATCGTCTTCCATACCATCATCATCATCATTCAAATTAGATCCACATTGCATCAGACGATCAAGTAGATTTACAGTGTTTTCCTTATTACCACGCAAAGAGCAATTATTAATATTATGATCGCCAACTTATGATAACTGCTGAGGACTACTATAACTATTACCATTTCTATTGAGTAAAAGCATTTCAGACTTATGAATAGGTTCAGTACGGCATTGTAGCAGGGAGTCACCCGATCCATTACCATTCAATAATCTAGATGGTGTCTCAAATTGAAATAGATTATTATTCTGCAAATTCCTTGACAGTTATAACGACTAAAAGGATTAACTCTACTCACTACCAGATCCAACAGAGTGCCGCGAAGTTAGTACTCCAGAATGGACAGGAGTCTCAGAGTTCAACGTCCTCTCCTACTACATCCAACTACTAAGGGGACTCTCGGACACCAGTGAATACTGCTACTACTACTGCTGCCGAGATGCTGACTAATCACCGCCATCAATTTTCATACCATTCAATGCTGCAGAATTGCTGAAGCCAAAGGAGTATTGAGCAGTCTATTATTACAGTTACAAGTCTTGCTATTACTAAGAACGATGCAAAATTGGCGTACTCTATGCTATGGATCGTATGGGAGTAGATTGTGTACTACCCCCGCCATTCTATTACTATTAATTCTAGATTGCCTTGAGTATAAATGAATGCCTCTTACTAGGAGTACTTGGTGTCTACTTTACTTGCTAATATTATTACTACTACTAATTATTTTTAGTCATCTCTACACAGTCGTTACAGTACCAAAATTGACGGTAAAGTGTATAAAAGTAAGAACAGAAGAGACTTGACGCGTCTCTTAAACGCGACTTGTTTCAGAGTTGGAAATGATGAAGTTTGTACAGTAGAAGTGTCAGTTAAAAGAGCTGCTGGCAGTTGAGCGGCAGAGAAATGCTTTTTTACTATATTCACTGAATGACTGACTTTGTTCACAGACAGACAGCCGCAACTGGTCGGGCGAGCTGAAACACTTTTCAAATTGACGCGCGCCTTCTCTTGTTTCAACAAGTGTTATCGCTCAGCCGTAGTTCTAGTGTTTCTTCTGCTTTTACTTTAATCCACGACTACATTTACTCACTCTTTTTAACTCTCACTAAAACTGCTGAGTGCGCTTTGTATTTCAATCTACTTTTGATTGTTGTATTTTAATTCTGGATCTGTTGAATTGATAATGAGTAGAGTGGAGTATTTTGAGTAATAGATTCGGAATAGTTCTTGTCATGACGATCCGCTGGTAATTTACCTGGAGTATTTGAGTTATTTGGAGTAGTAGAATCCTGACCGTGTTATGAATTAGTATTTCAAGAAGGGACACATTCTTTACTGTGAGACTGAGTAGGAGGAAAGTTTGACTGCCAGAGACTATTATGTGGCGCTTCTGGAGTGGACAACCAAAGTGTTTAAAGCTGATTCCAGATATAAGCAGAATCTCAACTATCTCAAGGTTTGGATAAAGTTTAGTCATCAAGTTGATAGTCCTGCAGATGTATTTGCCTACTTGGAGGGGAAAGGTATTGGATCGGAGCTGGCGTTGTTTTATGAAGAGTATGCTAGAGTGTGCGTTAAATCACTGCATAGACGAGATAAGGCAATCCAGGTGTTAAAGCGTGGCGTGTAGAAGAATGCTCAGCCAATAGATAGACTCAGAGCTTCGTATAAAGCGATGGTTGATTCTTAGAATGTTGATGTTAATGATTTGGCTGGAGGCTCTCATGAAAATCAGAATCCTAATATAAAGATGGTTGATAGTTTAGTAAGTAAGAGTTCTAATAGATAAGACACTACTAATGCTTAATCTTAAGGTGAAGTGCACGGCTATGATACCAATCTGGTGGTAAATTCTCAAGGCAGAGATTAATCTTTTGAAGAGGCTAGAAGTCTCAAGTATAAACGTGTGGTGGAATAGTTTATAGCTTAAAAGTTATAGCAGTAACAAAAGTCTAGAGTGGCTCATTCTGTAGCTAATGATGCAACTCAGCATAATGATACTGCTCTCAGTCAAATAATGTCAGTGTTCAATACTGGTGGAAATATAAATGCCACTCTGTCTAAATATTAGTCTGATGATGACGATGATGATGATAGCTTTCAATTTTGTGGTACATAGACAAATATGACTGCTATAAGTGCAATCACTAATCTAGCAGATGATGAAGTGGAGAAGACGTGTACGATAATTGAGAGACTGCCTGTGTAGAAATTGTTTAACTCTGCTTTAGAGGTTTATGAGGATGAGGAATCTAATGATCAGAAGACCAATCAAGAAGTTCCTTAATATGAAGGCAATGATTAGATTTAACCGTTCTATGATGACAATCAGGGTGACGAATTATAGAGTAAACAAGATGAATAGGAGTAGATTAGAGTCTAATTAGAGCGTGACCAGAAGGAGAAAGAGCTGAAGGAGCAACGAAGACGAGAGGAGCGTCAAAGGTAGATCAATAGAAAGCTTTCGTTTGCTGGTATAAAGCTTAAGGCTGGAACTGCTCTATATAATGATGATGAAGATGATGAAGCGGCTGCTAATGAATTTTAAAGTCCCAAGTAATGCAGTAGTGGTGGAACTAACACAAGCCCGTGTAACGGCGTGCCAGAAGAGGAGAGAGATTCTCCTTTTAGAGAGACTTTCAAGCAGTACCCTTCGGTATCATAGAATAACATATTCCTCCAAGACTAGGCTTCAGGTGCGAATGAAAAAGTTGTTAGTGCGAGGGTGCAAGATTATGAGGATATGCCTCCTCCTGCAGCCGTACCAACGACATCTCGTGGTCTTGACATTATGACTCCAATTGCTGAAATGAGTGCAGAATACAAGTCTACCAATAGCAAGAGTGCATCTTCAGCGTCACGATTATAGAAGTCTAGCAATTCCAAATCTGCTCATACATCTTCCACTGGAGGCTCCAACTCACTTCTATCCACAATGTCCAAGGCTGGTGATAATTACTCTCTGTACTCCATAGCTGAGACTAACCATAATGTCACATTTGGTTTAATGCCTCGTCAAGGGTAATTAAGTGCCTAGTCTATTGTGGATCATAATCATACCAATTTTACTCTGAATATACCTGATATCGCCGCTATTCCAGATCCCACGGTATCTAATATAACCTCCCATTATCAAAAGTATCCTTCAAATTCGCTCATAAATGATCTGACTTTGGATGCAACAAGAAAGTTTTAAAATCTGTCTGTGAAGCAGCAAGAGGAAACAGCTTTTACTGTTGTTGAGTGGCCTGATAAGCAACGTATTCTGACATTTTTGAAACAATAAATGTCTGTCATCACTTCAAGTGGTAAATTTAATGACATGTCTGGCATGAAGTTTGGTAAAGGAGGAGCTATTAGCAAAACTATGAGCACCAAGATTCATCCTCATATGACGATCTCTCTCGGTGCAGAAGAGTACATTGTGATGAAAAAGCTTGGAGAAGGATAGTATGGGGCTGTATATCTGGCACAGCATGCTGATGAGGATCTAAATGGCTAATTGATGAAGGTCGCCATGAAGATCCACAATTTGCCGAGCTGTTGGGAATTTTACATTATGGAGCAATTGGCGATGCGTTCAGACCATCCTGTGGATAAGCTTCAGTTTGTATCGGCTCATAATTTCTATTTGTATCAAGATGAGAGTTATCTTATCATGGACTATGCTGGAAAGGGAACGTTGCTGGATGCTGTCAATCGCTGCAGTAAAGCTACTATTGGAGATGGTGGAATGGATGAATTACTTGTGATGTTCTTCACCATAGAACTTCTTCGTATGGTGGACAGGATGCATTAGTCTGGTATCATTCACGGAGATATAAAGCCTGACAATTTTCTGCTAAGAATGGCACCTCCTGTTAAAGTTAATCCATTGCTTGAGTCTATGGTTAATGATCCATGGATTAGTTGTTACGAAGAATCTGGTTGTAATGGATGGCTGTGGAGGGGTTTGTTGTGTGTAGATTTTGGTTAAAGTGTAGATTTGTCCATGTTTAAGAAAGATGAAGTTGAAGCGATGAAATTTTAGACATCGTGGAGATCCAAATCAAATTCTGGTCATGGTAAAGCTGGTGAGAATACAATTTTTGATGATAGAGTAAGGTTTCCATGGCGTCACGATATTGATTATGTTGGCTTGGCAGGATGTGTGTTTGTGATGCTTTTTGGCAAGTATTGGGAAGTTCCATAGCGCCTGCATGCGTCTCACTGGGACAGCTAATGCTATTTTGATGATTTGATGCACAGGTCATGGAAAAGATATTGGCATAAGGATATTTGGGTCCATCTGTTCAAGGTGCTTCTATCGCTGGATGATGTGTCAGAAGGTGATGCCGCTCGAGATTTAGATTTTAAGTTGCAATTGTTCAAGTTGAAGCAGATTCGACATGAGATGGAAACGTTTCTAGCTGATAACTGTGAGAAGAATGGCAAGTCACTGAAGCAAATGCTGTCTTAGCTTTGATTTGCTAACACTAATTTTTGAGTTACTGTTGTAAATACATTACCAAATTGCTATGATACTGTAGTTGTTCTTTTCAATCTTGGATTCATTTTATAAAACCTTTCACCTTCACGCAATCCTAAGAGTATAAATAAACATGTAAGAAACAGATCACAATCCATTCGATTAGCTGTGTGATTAAACAATTATATAAGAGAGTGATTCTA
Source organism: Amoeboaphelidium protococcarum (assembly GCA_023515745.1). Taxonomy (NCBI): domain Eukaryota; kingdom Fungi; phylum Aphelidiomycota; class Aphelidea; genus Amoeboaphelidium; species Amoeboaphelidium protococcarum. The sequence goes on along the minus strand of JALECJ010000020.1, from coordinate 1,188,724 downwards.
GCTCTGATGAAGACAATACGCAGTCTTTTAATGAAAAGCATTCCATTGATTCTGGCAATAGTACCGCTATGTCTCAGTCAGCAATGAAAAAGCAGCGGTAAAAATAGAAGCGTGATGTAAGACATGAAGGCCAGTAGCGTTAGAGAAGTCGTGAGCTGCTGGGAAAATGCCTGCAATAACAGCTTGAAAAGTCGCGTGGTAACTGGAACTACAATATTCTTGTTCTATTGGAACAGATAGCCTTGGAAGTATAAGCTTTCGTTAAATCGCCCTCATCCGGTGAGTAGATGACTTTGCCGCCTATGAAGTCGCATAAAGTTCGCGATTTATTTCGGTAATTATGCGAATAAGAGTATAAATTAACTGTGAGTACAAGGGGACGTGATACGTCAAAGTCGTTGGTTGTGTACAAGACATCGCATACTTGTGCCGGAGATGAGGATAGTTTCAGACGCGTCCTTCTCTCCGGGTTCAATGTAGACATAGTAAGAGTTAAACAAAATTATCTCCTTAATGCTCAAAGTGGCTCAGCTGTCGACGCTCATGCTGAACCTTTGAATGAGTAAAATGTTGGCTTTAGACTGCTGAGAGAGATGGGCTTTGATCCAGATGCCATTGAAACTCATGAAGGTACTGCCTCAGCTGGCGTTGTTGTAAATGTAAAGAATGACAGGCTGGGCCTTGGCTCTGCTAGAAAATGATGATTATAGTTTCAGATTTGTTACAACAGTGCGTCAACTTGCCACTTTCTTTTTTGTTTCAGCTTTCAACAGTCTTATTGTTGTTAAATCTGACATTAAGAGTCTGCAAAATGCATTTGAGATGCAATCTAGTGTCGTGTAGAACTGTACTTAATCAAGATTAAGCATGTGTGACAACCTGTTCACGTATGAAATTTTACGCGTTATAGTGTAAACTGTACTGATTGTTTGATATTGTGTAGATATATTTTGCTTGTCATGCAGTTAGAATAGTTTTGAAAAGAAGTTGCAATGTCCAGTTTGCCGTACACCACTATTGAAAGCGTAAAAATACACCCTTGATTATCCAAACATACATATTGAGTTCTGTAGGGATGATATAAAATGCATTGAAACAGAGCCATCTGAACAACTGCTCATGGTAAATATTATTTTCAGTGGATATTAAAGTGCATATTGTTTTCTTCATGTAGAGTATACTGAGTGGATATTCGCCATAAGCAATGAACAAAGCTTTGCAGTATGGAATGCAGTTTTGGCTGTATTAAATGGAGCAAGAGATGATGTTCTCTCAGCATCAGCTGAAAGAATATCACGCCAAGTAGAAAGAATCTGACGCGTAAATTGAGTCTATCCACAAGACAAATTCTGCATTAATCCAACAGTATGAAGATTAATGCCAGAAGTTGTCAGACCTTTTGAAACAGGAACGCGCGTAGAAATCTCTGTTGGAAGACCAACTCAAACAATTTGAACGCGATCGTGCAAGAAACTCCTACGACAGTTTCAATAATTAATGGCAGTCCGGCGGAAAATCAAAAGGATTCAATTTCAGCAATGTCACTCCCAAGACTCCATTCCTGAAATACTAGAGTCATTCAATGAACGATTTGAGTATCGATCCTCCCAAGTTTGACTGAAACGGAGCATCGACTTATGGATATTGTGAAAGAAACTCAACGGCTGAAAGAATAAACTTGTCGGAACTGAAACGCGCCTCGCGTCTTTTCGTTTCATCTTGTAGTTGTTTCAGAGAGCGTAGCTTTATTTCACTTTAATTCCACTTACCTTTACAGCCGAGCTTTATTACTTGTTTACAGCATATATACTTCTTACTTCTCGCTTCAGGATGGAGACTTCAGTGACATTGCCTCGTGCACATATTAACATTGATTATGCTCAAGAACTGGGTAAGTGATTTTATCTGTCTTTGCATAATGAGTGTATCACTTTCTGAATGGACGAACGTCTGAATGTGTAGATAGAATCAAGGACTTTATTGAAAAGTTTGTCTACGTGCCTGTTGATGAAGGCTTTGACGACGTAGAGAACAATGCCTAGCCATGTAATAAATACATGGACCAAGTTGTAAGAATTTTCCATAATTTGATAGCTATATTCTTATTTCACGTTTGTAGGCTTAGTTGAGAGAGACTTTGAGTGGAAGTTTTGTTGTGGACTTGGACGATGTTTCAAAGGTAAGTCTGGTTACCTATTCAGTCTCAGTACAGAACCATTTAACTTCAACCAGTTTCTGTGTAGTATGAGGATGGAGAAGCGCTGGTGGCTAGAATTGCTGCACATACTAAGAGATACCAACAGCTATTCTATGACGCTGTTAAATCCTTCTTACCTGTTCATAATCGCCCTCTGTCGGACCGCGACGAGCCTACTGATGTTCTAGTCCAGCAGAGACTGGAACTCGCTAGAAATCAGTAGGAGAATGAAGATGAAGTTTATCAAGGATTTCCTGATAAATTGCTGTACCGCATCAATGTCTATTTCAAACCTTTGTCTGCTGTGAAGCCTCTTGCTGTGAGAGAAGCTAAAGGTGAACATGTCGGTCAGTTGATATCTCTACGTGGAATGGTAACTAGAATATCCGATGTTAAGCCTTGTGCGCAGATTGTGTGTTATACTTGCAGTGCATGTAACACTGAAATATTTCAAGAGGTTAAGGGAGATACCTTCAATCCTATTGTTGAATGTCCAAGTGGTATCTGTAAGAATAACAACATGAAAGGTGAGTTGACGATGCAGACCAGAGCCTCTAAGTTTATGCGTATGCAAAAGGCCAAGATTCAAGAATTGACTGATCAAGTTCCTATGGGTCACATTCCGCGGTCAATGTCTGTCTATCTATACAATGACATGACCCGTAAACTTGCACCTGGTGATATTGCCACCATAACTGGAATATTTCTACCCAAGATTCATCGTGGCTTCCGTGCCATGAAAGTTGGTTTACTGACAGATACTTACCTGGAGGTGTTGGATGTCTAGTTGAGTAAGAAGAAGTACAGTCAGTATAACTTGACCCCAGAGATCATTCATAACGTTAATGCAGTTGTTAATGATGCTAATGCATATCAAAGATTAGCCAAGTCTATTGCACCTGAAATCTTTGGACATGAGGATGTGAAGAAGGCTCTTCTCCTGCTTCTAGTTGGTGGAGCAACCAACACGACCAAGGATGGTATGAAGACTAGAGGTGATATCAACATTTGTCTCATGGGAGACCCTGGTGTAGCTAAATCTTAGCTTCTGAAGTGGGTTGCCAGAGTTGCTCCAAGAGGAGTCTACACCACAGGTAAAGGTAGTAGTGGTGTTGGTCTGACTGCTGCGGTAGTCAAAGAGCCAATCACTGGAGAGATGATCTTGGAAGGTGGATCTCTGGTTTTGGCTGATAATGGAATATGCTGTATCGATGAGTTTGATAAAATGGATGAATCCGACCGTACTGCAATTCATGAAGTTATGGAGCAGTAGACCATTAGTATCTCTAAAGCTGGTATTACGACTACTCTGAACGCTCGTAGCTCTATTCTGGCTGCAGCTAATCCGGCTTTTGGCCGCTATAACGTTAACAAGAGTGCAAGTGAGAATATCAACTTACCTGCTGCTCTGTTGTCTAGATTCGATTTACTGTTCTTGATAACGGATAAGAGCGATGTCGACAATGACATGAAAATGGCGGAGCACATTCTGTTTGTGCATAGAAATGGCCATTAACCGGATATTGAGTTTGAGCCTATCCCAGCTGAAGTCATTCGTCAATATGTTGCTTAAGCTAGACAATTCGTACCGAAGTTGCCACCTCATCTGATGGAGTTTGTTGTTGGAGCGTACGTGCAGAAACGTGCAGAGGCTCATCAAGCGCAGTAGAGAATGAACGGCAACTTTATCTATACTCAGCCGCGTACCCTGCTGGCCATCTTGAGAATGTCGCAGGCTCTTGCCCGTTTAAGATTTTCTCCAGAGATTGCAGAGGCTGATGTTCGCGAGGCGCTGCGTCTTATGGATGAGGCTAAGAGATCAATGGACAATAATCACCTGTTAAAGAAGAATTAGCATCAGAATCCATTGACCACCATCTATCAAGAGATTCGCAAGCTGCGTGATGAGCGTGGAATTGATCAGTTGGACGTTGAGGACATTCGTGATAGATTAAGATTCTCTGGTGGTTTCGAAGAGGCTCGTCTGATGGAGACTATCAAGAAGTATGAAGACTTGAACGTGTGGATGGAGAGTGGAAACAAGTTGATCTTTTTCTGATGTCATTCGTCTACGTACGTACATTGGTGAGATTGTGAGAAGGTTAAAGGCGAAAATTGAGGAGAATATGTAACATGATTTACAGAACATGGTATGATGGCTGATAAGAGTTTGATTAACAGACGGAGATGTTATTTATTTAGTAACATACTTCACAATTTCGACTTGATATCTGTGCCAAGCAGGTGTCTCTAGATATAATTATTTACAAAACGACCATCTGGATCCATCTGCTTCCTGAGAGCACAAAACTCTTCAAATTTTGGATACAATTTACTCAAATCAGGAGGTGTAAGTTAATGCTATTTGGCCCAATGCGGACGCCCGTTATATCGCTGCATTATCGACTCATACTCTTGCCAAAACACTTTACGATCCACAAAATCCACACCAAAAGGTTTAAACACAATAATGCCTATATAACACACACCTTCGGTACCATAAGCCGGACTTAGGTGGATATCATCTCCTTTGACAAACCGAATCTCCACTGGGAAGTGCGCTTGAATCTATTTGCACTGTGGATCTCTATCAATACAAGCTTTCAAATCCACAAGAGCCTTAGGCGCAGCAGATTTCCACTCAACGCACCACTCTGTGACATGCTGCGGGAATAGACAATCAAAATTGAAGCCTTGGAAAGACTTATGAACACTCAGATTTCTACTCTTGATCAATGATAACTTCAAATCCGAATCTGATTCCATTTAATCATATCTCGACTTGAATTGATAATTAAAAGATGCCTCATTCAACACTGGTAATAAACTCGGTATAAATCGCGTACAATATAGCAAAGATTCCAACACAAACTTGCCATAAAATTTATCCTTCATCCATGACGATTGATTCTATAACTGCTTCTACGCCTACTATATCTATGCTTAATTAACATCATTTGAACGCATGGCCCGCCAACAGACAACTCTATCAGTATAAGGAAACCACCAGAATCTGACATGATCAGCGCTATTCACCAACACCTGCCACTATTCAATCATACAATCAAAAGACATTGTGTGATGTGAGATTACGAGATTAAACGCTGGAACGACTTTCAATGTCACTGTACTTATTATACCTAGACAGCCAAGCCCACACAGAGCCGCTTTAAAGATGGATGGATTCTGCGATGAGGATAGTGTTATCACTGAACAATCTGCCTTGATCAGAGTCATTTCAATGACGCTCGATGCAAGGATGCCATAATCTATTCCGGTGCCATGAGTTCCGGTGGATATAGCACCAGCGATAGACTGCTCAGAGATAGATCCAAGATTAGTCAGTGCTAGATCATTTGAGTCGAGGTACTCATTCAATTACCTCAATCTGATTCCTGCCTGAACAGTGATGGTGCAATTCGCTTTATCCAATGCCAGCACTCGATCATAAAAGTCCAAATTGATTAGAATATCACTAGATTTTCTGTACTTTGACCATGCGGTAGACTACTAAGATGAAGTTGGAGAGGTATCCGTGCCCGCGTGTAAGTCACCAACACAAGCGATGTCTGAGGGAGAGTGACCAGATCCGATAACTTTAATTACAGCATTGTCTCTCTATGCAATCACCAGAACCTCTTTCAATTCATCTTCGCTCCTTGGCTGATACATAGCTTTGCTTTAACATGAGAAAGTCTTGGACCAATTTTAGAAATGATAGTTATTCTAAACTCTCATTATGATTTAATTCACAATTCGCCGTTGATTGATGATTGATATAAGAGATGGGACAAAGAAAGCGCGTCGGTGGGAATGAGTAAAGAGAGACTACAAGTACATGGATAGAAGAGTATTGAACGCGTTAATATCATTTAAGATCATTTGAAATGCGTAAAATAAAAGATGTGAGACTCATAAATGACCTTTGCGATATTGAGTAATCGCATAGTTAAAGCATAGAGTCGCTGATATTCAGTATACTTCAACGGTATATCTGCGCATCACTAGTATTCTACATCATCAAAAGACGGTATTCGCGTGAGTATTTCACAGTAGACACACAAACACACATAGTTCACGCAATTAGTATGAATGAGCATGTGCGCGATCTAAAGCAAAATACGTACCACCCCCTCTAGAGATAATGGAAATAATCAGCGCAGGAAAGTTGAGTCGAAGATTGATTTCTAAAGAGAAAAGAAGAGGAAGAGAGATGAAAGCCATTTTTCAAAATTTTAAATTTTCGGCTTCTGATCGCTTTAGTTCCGTCTCAGTACCGTGTTTGGAACTATAACTTGGTACCTGAGCTTTAAAGTTATCGCACACTTACAGCATTAAAATGGCGATCCCAAATTTGAGGAAAATTTATGGATCTTCCCGATCTGTGGCAGAAGAAGTTTATCTGAGTAATGTTGCATTCTTTAGATTCTTGACTTTTGTCAGTGTGAATGTCGCATTCCGTATGCTGAACAATTACTACTGGATTGATAACTTGCCTTAGATTAAATAAACAGGTAATTGAGTGAAGTGATGATGATTTGAAAGTACAGTATATAAAAGCTTCTATGTGTTACATGAGAATACAGCGATTCTAATTCAAGACACAATCAGTATCTTCTTGAGCTAGCGTAGGCGGCATACAAGTATTGATCTTGAAGCAGCTTTTAAGTAGTTTAATCCATGTCCGAGTCTTCTACAGTAACAACCTTCTACTTTCCTTTATCGTGCCTCGCCAAGAGTTTAACGTCATCCAAAGCCGAGCGTTAGCAGTGATAGCATTGTAAAGCGGTCACTTGATATCTAGTGAGACAGACGCCATGGACGAAATGTCCGCACTTGAGCACGATAACTTCATTCGAATTCACCTTGAAACTCTAATTAATCACCACATCCTTGTCCGATATCGATAGATTATACTGAGGAACAGTTGATGCGCTATTTTCACATAACAGACATCGATAAAGTTATAATGCAACACTTCCCTAATCTTAACACTGAGCATACCGGGATACGATAGATTTTGAGTCTGAGTATTGTATAGCCAAGTAATCGCGCACTATTCTATCCTACTTAACACTCATATCCAGCAATGACAAAATCAGATCTCTGGTTTGAGAGTATTTGATGCCAGATTGAAGAATTTAGTTTAAAACTACTTCGCTACAACTTACCGCTTCGGATATCTTAAGAATTATAGACTTCACCTAATCTTTTAAAGATTTCTACTTAAAAGTACTCTTAGACTCATCGGCAGCTACTTGATCGAGATGATTGTGAGAATTTATATCGGCTGATTAACCAACTTCATTGGAGTTACCTCGTTCAGATACAATTAGCAATTATATTAAGCTTGAAATCAATCCGGTATCTTGCACTTGAATGATAGAAGCCAGCGCATTAGTATTACTGCTGAGAATATCCAAAAACTGAGACGCAACATCCTAGCATTAAGACAATGCTTATTCTATAGCGTCTTATTGATTTTCAGAGATGCTACAACTAAGCTCTTATTCAAAATTAGAGAATAGCTGAACCACATGGTAAAGAAATGTATCTTATTTACTGCAACGACTACACGCAATCCACAAAAGCTTAATAGGAAGACGGTTCCGAACCAGTATATCAATAATAATGCCATCGACTTGAATCCTTTAATCTCCCAGATAATCAACAGCAAAATCAACATCTTCTTAAGATACGAATTTGATGAATTGCTCCATATAATTATCATCATCTTAAATTATTGATTTGAACGAATCAAAATCGGCATCGTATAAAGCCCAGAGAAATTTCAACTTCAATTCCTGAGTCTTGAGGCATTCTAGCACCAATTAGCTACTCAATTCAAGTTCGTCCTTAGTAAACTAGTAAAACTTCGACAAATTAATTCCCGCAAGAGTATCCAGATACTGTGACTTTAATTATTATAGCATCTACTCCTTTTAGTCTGATTTTAATATAGTACTTTAAAGCACAGCAGATAATTTACGCCAAACATCACCAGAGCGATCAGTCTATTCCCTCGAAATCCAGATATCAATCAACTTGAGCGCATTGTTCTATTGCAGAAAAATGCGTTCAAGGAGACGATCCATATGATACTAATTCGCCAACTTTAACATCAACTCAATAGTTGCGCGGTCGATATCTGAAGATAAAACTTTCAATCCAGACAAGAGAGACTGCTCAACCAGAGGAATATTTATCAAGTCAGCTGAATTGTCAGAATTCATAGTATCACTTGACATGAATTCATTCATATCATTCAAAGTCCTCAATAATACTTCAACAGAGATCGAAACATCCTATTTATACAAATCAGCTATCCGCAACAACCAGCCATTAAAGTGAAATGGAACATCATCACCTTATAACAAAGAGTTATTCTCAAATGCAGACATTACTCCCATCATAACAAACTGTCGATCTATATACAGAGTGAGCCCAGAATTATTACCGCCACCACTGAGAGGTGTAAATTCTTGATCAAAGCAATCACCAGAAAACAGAGTTGTCATCATTTTAAAGAATTCTTAAGGATCGTAGCATACAAGAGGTACCAAGTAAGGATATAACTTCACCTTGTCAGAGAGGATGATTTTAGTTTGCGGATTGGGCCATCCAACATAAGTTCGAGAGAATAAGAAATTGGACAATTAGCATCGGAGTATATCAAATTGAGGTACAGAACGATAGAAGATTCCCTGGGGATACAGCTGGCCATTCAGAATGTTGGTGATATATACATACACTTTATACAATGAAGATTAATGCCGTTCACGTTGGTCCGCAGCATGATGAGATTTCATTGCACTTTGAATCTACTTGAGCCATCTGAGAAGTGGTTGTATACTATCCATAAGTCCAAGAGTCTCAAGATAAATCAGTGCCTCACCACATCCCACAACTTTACACGCAGACACAGCCAAGTTTAGATCAATCATGCGACAATCGACAGCAAGTAAGAGCTTCTCTAATCTTTCTGAAGTCATTGGGTTCTGATAGACTTTATATGCATTTACATGATGGTCAATCAGAAGAGTCATCAACAATGGTTCAATTTGTTAAAGTTCCAAATCTTGACTCAAGTCAAATCGCCAGTCAATCACCATATCCGATACAATGTCCAAGTAAATTTCTTCTGCTTTATGTGCTTAAGCAATGGAATAAAATTCACCGGCTATACATTACTATCTACAATTCAATTTAATCAGAGTATCCAACACAAATGTCAGAGTCTATCTCTAATCAAAATATGCCAACTGATCATCTTCATCTATAACAACACTCAAGTCTCCGGCAAGACTACCGCTGTAAATGCTCTCCTATACACCGGAACTAAAGTCAGTGGAGCTCAACTGCTCCTCAGCCAATAGCTTCAACTATTCAATAATGGTACTTTCAAGTAGATCATCAAAGTTGTCTCTACTATCACCATCTTGTTACTACTCCATCGATAGCATACTGTCATCTCCATGTAAAGAATTGATCATTTACTCAATCGCAATCTACCGTCCATACTTTTCAACTAAAGACTATATTCTCTATGCTATTTGGTCTTCCTATACAAGATTTTAATGTGAAAAGTTGCCGCTATTAGTATTATCTACGTTCTATGCCTAGTATTAATGAATCTGAGACATGACTTCGTTCAAGAGTTTCTCTATCTCTCTCTCAAACGCGCTCACTTGAACAAAAGAAGGAAGAAACGCGCGCGTTCATTTGATCATCGTCGTCGTTTTACTTGAAGTTCCTCAAACAGTCCAATCTTGCTGACAGGTCGGTTATTTTATGCTATTACAGTCCAGTACTCGTAAAAGCCAATTTAAAAGACATTTTAGACAACATATAAAAAAAGTCATACGATAAAAATTTTCAAATTGGTTTATAAATTTCATTATTAACTTTAAGAAGATATTCTCAGTAGACAAATGTCACCGTGATCATCAGCCGAAGCGAGGATATCGTGAACACTATCACTGCATAAAATTGGATCTCTGTGCAGTTTATACCTTCCCACCAGTTGACCGTTCATGAGATTGTACACGTACACAGAACCTGCAACATCAGTACAGACAATGTAGATATCACTAACAATGTACACTGAATTGACAGACTCTCCAACATCGATACGCGTTCTCACCGAGAGAGTGTCCAGATTCCACACTATGATTTGAAAGTCCATAGAGGCAGTCACCAGCAGATTTAGGCCACCTGAAACATTAGAGGCGTGATTAGACCAAAACTTGATCTACTCAACCTCGGCAGAGTGACCTGCCAACTAATTAATAACCTTTCCAGTTTAGCCATTTAGGAGGTATACTTTTCCCTCTTCGGTACCGACTGCCACGAGATTCGCCGACTATTACACAGCCAGCGATATGGCTGGTATAGGGAGACCATCTTCGCTTGGTCTGAAATGAGAATTTACTTGTGCGCGCCACACCATAGCGTCGTTCTTGATATCCATCAGCGATAGACAAGGATCAACAGATAGATTAAGTAGATATTTGCCATCTTGTACAAACTGACCATCAACACAGTGTTCGCCATTAATACTACCAGTCATGACGCGCATAACCTTCTGTGTTGGTACGTGCCAAACCCACACTGATCCTTCCTGAGTACCAGCACACAGAACTAGGCCCTTCTGATGCCACGTAAGATATGTAATTTCCTCTGGTCCACTAAGCCAAAACTCTTCCAGTACATTGCAAGTTTAAGAACTGTAATCGATCTTAAACACCAAAACTGTACCATCCATGCCAGCACACGCGCAATATTAATTATCGTGCGACCACTTGATGGAAACTATAGAATCAGAATGTTTATCGAATTCTTTACCGAGTACAGCACTTGGAGCTGCATTCAGATCATATTGGAACAAGGACACTTGATCATTAGAACCGCCGATAGTGAGCAACGGGTACTATCGATTTAACGCGATAGCATATACTGACTACTCTGTTGATATTCTAATCTAAGGCTGATCCAAGTCCACCATATCGCCTTCTGACTACTCGCCATATTACTCTTCGTCATCTAGATACTCAATCTCTTCCACGTTCATACCATCATCGTAATCATTGTGGACACCGGCAGATTAAGACGCATTATCATCGTATACATCTGCAATTTCATCTGCCTAAATAATCTCAACCTCCTCCTAATACTCTTCTCCATCCGAGAAATCTTGACTTTATTAATTGTTATTATTATCCATTTTCAAATATTTGAGATCAGATATTGTTATTCTACTACAGGTCCAGAATTTTTATAATTTTCGCTGTAAGATCAATTTGAAAGAAATTTTTATCTTCGTTTGCAAAGGACTCATTGATTGGTAAGCGATACTGTAATCATAGCAATAGTGTAGTGATGATTATGAAGTAGTTGTACAAGACGCGATTTTACGCTGCGAGACCGACATCTTAAGTGGTATCAGTAATTCCTTTGGAGAAATAGATATTTGATGATAATACGCGTAATAAGCCGACCAGAAGTGGTTATACGCCGGCGAATGATCGAGCATATGACGAAGCGTTCTGGACTGATGACTTGGATAGGAAACTGGCAGACGCCATGGAGAGCACTTTGGATGGATAGATGCTGAATTATGATAAAGTCTATAGACATCTGTCAATCACCGATTCAGAGTTTAGTAAGGTGAGTGAGCGTGATATACGCGTCAGATGGTCCACCTATCTAAGAAGTAAAAAATCGCATCACTTTGACAAATTTCGCCGTGATGTCAAGATGATGAAGTAGTAATCTGGGCGACGTGGAGAACTGGGATAAGTTACCTTACATAATGGAAGATACGTTCTGATACCTCACAATAACCCATCAAAGTTGAAGGAGGCCTGGACTCCTTTGCAGTAATCTATAAATGAGCACGTTCAGTCTGTGGAGAAGGGCGATGTTAGTTCAATGTCTGTGATGAGTAGATTGGTTGCGGATATCACCCGTACTCAAGGACGCAAATCTGACGCTGAAAAATTGCATAAAACTAATCAGACTGGTAGTGTGCATGTGTCTAGTCTGAGATGGACTCCCGAAGAAGATATGCTGTTACTTGAGGGTGTAGATTCTTATAATCAACAAGGTGGTGATGATGGTAAGCCGCGATATGACAAGATTGCGATCGCTCTTAAATCTCGCAACAGATCGGAGCATGAGTGCAGAGAGCGCGTCCAGCAATTAATGCAATAGATTTCCACCTCAAAAGAGTGATAATGAAAATGTGAAACTGTTTGAGAGAGATGGCCGATCGTTTACAGTATTTGGCATTTCCTATTTTTTCGTATGACGTGAATTTCCTTTTCCATCCACTCTCGTTTCATTTCAGAATTGCCGTTTCAGAAAAATCGTTTCGTTTCACCTGCCGACATTTCAAAACAGTTATCTTGTTCATTTCCTCACTGTATTTCTCTGTCTGTCTGTCCGTCTATCTATCTGTCTGTGTGATATTCGTATCAATAATTCAGTTGCTCATTATCTGGTTGGAATTATTAGTAGTGTATATATCCTTCCATTCAAACACCTGTACCTAGGAATATGTATCAAAGAATTGATAAAGAGAATCGGATGAACAATTCTCTCTCCTCTCAACTCGCTGGTCGTACGCCTTCAAACTCTGTGCAAAAGACCCCTTAAACTGCCACTGCGTCGTCTTCTGCACAACAGTAGTAGTCTCATTAAAATGTAATTGTGCTGCTAGTTGAAACGGTGATAAGTCCTTTGAGATTTAGGACATTGCCCACCAACTCTCTAAATGCCGTGTTTCTACATACGGCATAGTTTGTGTACAAAACTGCTCCTGTGCTGAAGAATTATCTGACTGGGGAGAAGCATCCATACTCTGCCAAATCTATGCAGACAATCTTGAAATTGGATCAGAATCAATTGATTTAGCTATTCCAGTCTGAGTATCAACTTTTATTTTATGATCTCAAGTTGAATCTGCAAGATGTTCCACATGCGCTTGGTATGAAAAGGCCTGGTTAAACTTACACTATCTAGATGGTTAGTCTGATATCAAAGGCTCAGAATTTATCACATGCTGACTTGTCTCAATCTCAGTCTTCCAGTAGAATTATAGTGCGTGTTAAGCGATGTCAGGTTGCTAATAAGGGAGTCAAGTTTGATATTAAGCCAGATGTTTTGTTTTCAAAGTTATTCAAATAGTATGAATAAATGGCTTAGTTGGAGTCTAATATGGTCTACCTGTTTGACGGAGAAGTTGTTAGTGAACGTTCTACTCCAACTGCGATTGGTATGCTTCCCGGTCATGACTATGTAATTGTCGCGTATGATTTTGTGGAGTATGATGCCATGAAAGCTCGTGAGAAGTAGTCGCGGTAGAAGTAACCAGTGGAAGATGATGATGACATTTATGTGGTTGAAAATGGAGTTTTGTAAAGTGTGTAGTCAAGTTCAAAGCCAAAGTAGTCATCTTCTAATAACTCCAATTTGAAGCGTAACATTGTTGAAATTGATAGCGATCTGGATGATGATGACATGATAATGTATCAGCCAACACCAAGTAATAATGCTGGTTAATCATCATCATCATCATCAGTATAGTAGTCCAAGTCTTTTGCTCGTAATTTGCCTCAAAGTGACATGTAGCCCTTTTAGAAAGCCGCCTCTGCATTTAGGACCGCCCTGGATGGTTTACATTTGGGTAGTCAAGTATCACGTAAGACGTTTTAGGAGCATGAGTTCAAGCAGGCGCTCACTGAGATGCAGCATCAATACTAAAAGCCTGCTAAGAAGGAATATCCTGGCTCTGAGTTATAGTAGAATGAGTTTATGACACTGTAGAATGGTATTGAAGGTCAACTTGTCACCGATGAGGTTGCCCATGAAAAATTGTAGAAACTTTTGGATAATTTCAACATTTAATATCCTCCGGATTAGAGAATGCAGACTCCAACTTAGATGTAAGTCGAGTTGAAGGAGTATCAGAAGATTGGGCTTACTTGGATGACTCACATGGAGAAGTCGACGTTCCGCGGTGGTTTGGTGTGCGATACCATGGGCCTTGGTAAGACTTGTCTGACCATCTCGACGATAGTTGCCAACCCTCCTGCTTCTAAATCATCTTCAAATGGCGGAGGAGACTTGTACGGTGGACACAGAGAAGAGATGGCACATTCCATATTTGCTAATTTTAGTACGCAGCCTCCTAGTGCTCGTTCTGGCAGAGCTACTCTGGTGATTGTTCCTTTGAGCTTAATGGAGCAGTGGAGATTAGAGTTTGAAAAGTTCCTCAAGCCTGCGTTTAGATTGAAAGTTATCTAGTATCACAGTGACTATCTCACAGCTGTGCAGAGAAAGAAATTTGAATAGGATCCTAATGCTTTGGGTGAGTTTGATATTGTGCTGGCCACGTATCAGACGGTTGCGATGCAGTTCACATTTGACAAGGAGAAGCAGAGACAGTACACTATGGGCACGTTTATGCTGAACAGAGGTGATCGCAAGTTAGGCTGCTTCTTCAAATATAAATGGCATCGTGTTGTTCTTGATGAAGCTCATGTTATTAAAAATCGCGCTGCTAGAAGCTCTATTGCTCTCTCCTATCTGATGGCTGAAAAAAGATGGTGTCTGACAGGTACTCCTATTCAGAACTCATCTGATGATTTGTATCCACTGTTTAGATTTTTGGAAGTTGAACCGTACTGTCATTGGAATAGATTTAAGATGGACCTTTCCATTAATCCCAAGACCAAGGAGGATAGAATGAGAATCGCTGGCCGAGAAGAGGATCGTATGAAGAAGTTATAAACCATTCTGTAGTGTGTGATGCTGAGGAGAACCAAGGACTCTAAAATTGACGGCTCTGATAGGCCAATTGTTGAATTGCCAGAGAAGACTTTTATTGAGTATTAGCCTGAGTTTACGTAGAAGGAGAGAGAGCTGTATGATGCGTTTGCGTAGCGCAGTCTAGAGAAATTTAAGCATTTTGAAGATGAACTGTAGAAGCACTATCATCACATCTTTGGTATGATCACTAAAATGCGATAGATGTGTCTGCATTATACTCTTGTTACTAAAGGTAAATCCCTGGTTGATGAAATGATGAACGATGAGATCAATATGGATCACATGGTTCACAATTTGAATGTTGCTGTAGCTAACAGACTTGGTGCTATCCTGGATGGTTATGAGGTGATGGAGGAGTGTGCCGTGTGCTTCTCTCCGATCGATACTCCTGTGGTCACTGTATGTGGACACATTTACTGCGTGGAATGTATTTTGAATTGCATAAATTCTCGTCAGGATGAGATGCCATCTAATGCAACGTGTCCCATCTGCCGTCATCCAATTAAGAAGACTGAATTGATCCCGCTGAAAGCTGTCGAACGTGTGCTACGTCCTGAGCAGTATGAGCTTGAGAACAGGGAAATGGAGTAGTTGTAGGAGCAGTCCAAGTATATAACTTCCACAAAGATTACAGAGCTTATGAATTTACTTGATAAGCTAAGAAAGGAGCACCCTGGTGAAAAGGCTATTGTGTTTTGTGATTTTACTTCCATGTTGAGTCTGATAGAGCCTGCTCTACGTCAGGCCGGTATTCAATTTGTACGTATTGATGGCTCAATGAAGCTATCTGAACGAGCTATATCCATCAATCGTCTGAATGAGCCAAATGTGATGGTAATGTTGGCTAGTCTCAAAGCTGGATGTGTTGGTTTGAATTTGGTCGCCGCCAATCATGTCATTATGCTCTCCCTGTGGTGGAATCCTGCCATCTAGAATTAGGCAATAGATAGAGTACATCGTATTGGCCAGATGAAGGAGGCGGTGTATGTTCATACCATCACTATTCCGAACACGATTGAAGATAGAATTAAGGCGCTGCAGGAGGCAAAACAGCAGCTGGCCAATGGTGCTCTTGGTGAGGGTGATGGAGGCAATGCTCGTGCTAATCGTCTGTCTCGCAATGAGTTGCTTTATCTATTCAGAGGTGGTGAGCGTCCGCGTAACTGATTCTACATTTTGTATAAATAATTTAAGAATGATGGGTAAGATTTGAACAAATGCAAAATTTATTGCTTTAATTTCCCTTTCGCCTTTCACCAAACTTTTACGGATTAAACTGTTGCGATAGAACGAGAAGATTAATCAACAGTGAAAGTATCTGATTATGATGAGAATATCAATTGGAAAGTAAGTGTGGAGGCGAAGCTATAGCACTCTGCATAAAACTAATAACGAAAAGTAGGCTGCAGTATCGTCCAATTAGATATCAGATTTACGCGCTCTCCATAGCAATAACCTGATCAATGAAGGTGTTAAAGACAGACAGTTAGCAGCGAATAAAGTCGCGTCCATGAAATAAGAACTGGCTCAATTGATCAACTAAAATCAAAGTATGCGTGAATGGATGCGAAATAACTCAGCCAACAATGGATCGATGAGTCCTCAGGAACACGTCAAGAAACTACCATATGGAATCGGCATGATCAACATTTTCGCTGGCAGAAACAACACCATCTGCACTCTGTCTGATTGGAACCGCAAAATCGTGGCTCCATCAGTAACTGGCGGGTTGGTTGGCCTCAAGGGAGCGCTCCGGGGATCTGTGGAGTGTGGAACGCGTGTAGGTGCGCGTATTGGCAGTATCGCTGTGGAGCGAGGATTCAGAGACGTGTGGATCACATTTAAAGGCTTTGGTTCAGGTCGTGAGGCGGCGTTTAGATCAATCATTGCTAGTGGACTCAAAATTAACAAGATTATAGACAAGACTCCTATCAGACACGGTGGTACCAAGCCTAAGAAGATGCGTCGTGTATGATCGTTGACTGAATTTGAGCTCTATTAATATCACCCGATAGATCATTCAATTGATCGCTTTCTATTTTGTGCTTTCGCTCTTTCCTCTTTAGTGCAAAGATTTGATCTTTAGTAGCTTCACTCGTCGAACAACTCCGCTTACACAAATTAATTAGATAAATGGGTGGTGATTTGAATTTGAAAAAGTCTTGGCATCCAGCGACTAGAGCCAATTTAGAAAAGGTGTGGATAGCAGAGGAGAAGGCAAAGAAGGAGCATCAGCGTCTGGATGAGCTCAAGAAGGAGATTCAACGTGAGCGAGAGGCTCAGTCCCTGCGAGAGATGCAAGAGAAGAGTGGGTTTGTACCCAGAGACAAGTCGAAGAATAAGTAGAAAGAACGCCTGGAATGGATGTATGCAGTACCGCAAATCGCTAAAGAATAGCAGGAGTAAGCGGCGCAGGGTGATGGTGATAGTAATACTGCTGCTGCTGCTGATGATGAATCTAATGATTACCTGATTGGAAAGAAGAAGGTCAGTTCTCTACTCGCAGATACCAGCGAAATTGCTTAAAGCTCTAATATATAAGGAGCTGCTGATCAGTACTAAATACATGCCAAGACTGGAATGAATGCGCGTAATCAGTAAAGAGACTTAGAGAACAAAGTTAGGGAAGATCCAATGTTTGCCATCAAGAAGTAGCAATTGTAATACGAAAAGGAGAAGGCTTTGAAGGCGTAGCGTTAGGAGAGGTCGTAAGTTAGATCTCATCCATATCCGGCCAGGTCAAGTCGAGCTGAACATTCTTGGCGAGGGCAATCTGATGATCATCATAATCGATCCTATCCTCGAGATGACTCAAGAGATTAGTATGGACATGGTAGATATGCTGATGGTAGATATCACGATGAAACGAGGCATAGATAACGCAGGTAGATTGATGTTAATGGACACCAGGATTATGGTGGACAATTCTAGAAAGACGTGCATGGGCGCTCTTCATCGTCAAATGCTATGCGATATCATGACTCGGAGTAGTACAGTGAATACAGAGAAGACTAACACTAGCATAATCATGGGAACTACCGTAATGAATAAGAGCGAGGTCGTGGTAACTTTTATTAATCTGAAAGAGGTCGAGATAGATATGATCATTCGAACCTCGACAGGCATTGACCGCTGAAAGTCAATTAGGATCGTTTGTACTTCAGCGCGTCATGAATTCACAGACTATATTCCTGTATATTAGAGTAATATATCATTTCAATAGAGTTTTGACATTTACAATGACAATTTGTATTTTTTTATTGCCATTGCTCTTTTCTCCTTGAATCGCCCGTTCGAGATTAAACAGAAATGTAAAAGAGACAGTTACATCGATTTACTAGCGAGCAAGAGGAAGATGCCAGTGTGAATAATCTTGGTCCAGAATTCAATGGAGAAAGATGCTTATTTTATAGCGAGGTAAAAGTGGTGCTGGATAGACTGAAGGCGTAGGCGAACAAGGATCTACCTCCATCGTTCCCTCAGCGAATGAATGAACAGTTCGAGTCTACACTAGCATACGTGTCTAAAATGTCTAAATTCAATAGAACAGACTCTGTGAAGGAGGTGCGTAGAGTGTTGTCAGAGGCATAGATGTAGCACTCACTCAGCGACTATGAAGTGGCTCAAATCTGCAATCTAATGCCTCAACTCGCTGAAGAAGCTTATGCTCTGATTCCATCTCTCCGCTCTAAAATTGAAGAGTACGAGCTATCCACGCTCCTCAATGAAATTCTAAATATTAAGCGGTTTGAATGATATTAATGTACATCTAGATCTGTTCTTTATCCATTTTTAGGCTTTTAGACATGAGTCTGTTAAATTACCGGTAGTTGAAGCATAGAACGTCCTCTTTGGTTCAGCGCGATGCGTCTGTCGTTATACGTTTCCATTCAACGCGCCTCTGCCACATTTTCTTCTTCTCTCCTTACAACTACTGTACTGTGTACAACTAAAAGACACCTTTCAAAAGTTGGTGCTAAGTCTGAGCGAACGCTGTATAAAGATAAAATGAGAGATATTGTGGTGTTTGGTGGAAGTTCACATCCAGAACTGTCGAGGTAGATTGCGTAGAAACTGGGCTTGGATTTGGGTAAATGCAAGTTGGGCAAGTTCAGTAACAAGGAGACACAGGTGCAGATTATGGAGAGCGTCCGCGATATGGATGTGTACATTATACAGACTTCTTGTCATTCTGATGCTAGCTAGAGTGGAGATGGTAGTAGTAGCGGCTCTAGTGGTAAGAATCTGAGTCTAAATGACAACTTGATGGAACTACTAATCATGATTAGTGCTTGTAAGATGGCCAGTGCTCGCAAGGTGATTGCTGTTATTCCATCCTTCTTCTATGCTCGTCAACCTGATGTACCTTATAAGAAGAGCGGCACTGTAAGACCTGCTGCTGCTAGCTCAAGTGATTATAACGCTGGTCGCGATTAACCTTCATCAACCTAATCGCCGTCACATGAATCTTAGTAATAATAATAGTAGCACTAGAACTAAATGTAGTTGTTTGAACCTGCACCATCCGTGCGGTCTCTAGTTAATGTTCAGGCGGAGAAATCTCTGAGGAAGTTGCATGAAGTATCCAAGCATGGTCATAGCTAGTTGCATAATGAAGTTGCTACTGGAGCAGCATCCAGGTCATAGTCTCCCGATAGATCGCTTCACACCTTGCCAAAGGTGAATATATTGTCTACTGAGAATGATGGTGTCAGGAGACTTGTCGTATCTTCACCAGTTCAACCTACAATATCCCAGCTTGGACTTGTAAAGACGGGTTATAGACACTGGGTGGCTCGTAGTGGAACACTGATTGCTAATATGCTTACAGCTGCTGGTATGGATCACCTAATCACCATGGATCTTCATGATGCTCAATTTCAGGGATTCTTTGATTGTCCTGTGGATAATCTTTATGGATCGTCATTGATGGTCAAGTACATTAGGGAGAATGTTAAAGATTATAAACATGCAATGATAATTAGCCCGGATGCTGGTGGTGCTAAACGGTCCAGCTCTATCGCGAACAAGTTGGGCATGCAGTTTGCTCTTATTCACAAGGAGAAGCGGGCGGTTAATCATTATAACACTGGTGGTGGTAATTAGTAATCAGGTGGTCATAGAGAGTAATAGTAAAGTAAGTAGCATCACGGTGGAGCATAGCATTTGACACAAATGTTCAATGTTGATGTTGATAACTAGCATTAAAAACATTAATAAAATGCTGATTCGTTTTAGTCTGGTGGTCAATCTCTAATACAAAAGTAGACTCTGGAAGGCATGGTTCTAGTGGGACAGGTAAAGGACAAGGTGTGCGTACTCATTGATGACATTGCTGATACTTCAGGCACTATCACTAAAGCTGCTTAGCTACTCAAGGAGAACGGAGCCAGTCGCATTATTGCCGTTATAACTCACGGTGTTTTGAGTGGTGATGCTCCATATCGCGTTAGAGATTCTCATATCGATGAGATTATATTCAGTAATACTGTTCCTCAGAAGAGAAACTTGTCTATACTTGGTCCACTTCAAGGAAGTCGCAAGAAGTGTCTGTCGAAGGATACTTTGGATCAGTCTATGAATGGACTGTCAGTAAGCGCGAATAATTCAGAAATGATGATCAAGACCTCACATGGTGGCAAACTCGGAATCTTTGATGTGAGTGGTATGTTTGCAGAAGCCATACGTCGAATCCATCACGGAGAAAGTTTAAGCTCAATGTTTGGATCTGTGGAAACATGACTGATTGAGTATACTATCATTATTTCGTGACGAAAGGAAATGTATAAAGTATACTTTGTAGTGTATTTGTTATTTTTATTTCATTTTCTTCGCCGCCAGCGATAGGCTAAAGTTCTTTGCCGTGTACTATCATAGCAGTATAGTAATCTACTATAAAGCTGAAACGGGAGTGGAACTCTTAACTGAAACGCCCCGAGAAAACGAGCGGAGAACAAACGCGTAAGTTCCCGTTTCTCTCTTTCTTCTTCTTATCTTTTCGCGAGTGACGCGTCGTTGAAAGTTGAAACATCGTAGTCACAAGGCTTATTACCCCCTTTTTATAAATACTGTAACAGTATAATTGTGACTTCACTTACTCTTATTATCATCTATTTTTTACTTTGATTCTGTTATGGTTGTTCTGTAAATGACAAGTCTGCATTATAACAATCCTACGTCTGCTCAAGGATGGGCTGAAGATGCTACCATCACCTGTGTACCAACGTCTGCTGGTGCATCGGGTCGTAATTCGGTGGTTAGTTTCTTGAAGAAGAATCCATCTCTGAATGTACTGTCGACGTCTAATGCTGTGGAGGCTCGTGATTTCAGTAATTCTGATGAAGGTGTGTGGATAAAGAACAAGTTTGATTCTGATCACATGTCCGTACTGGAGTTGGTGGTCAGATTCACGCATGGTGGTGAAATGTTGTGGTTACTGCCTGGAGTTAAGGGAACCAATCGCTCAGTGACTGTTGCGTTTGTCATCATCACCGAGTATGAAGTTGCCAGTGGTGATAATTAATAACAATAATAATTGGTGAGAGCCAAAAGAATTTACTGGGACCAGGCGGCTGTCATGCGTCAAATCTATCTCCTACCTTCTGACGTGAGCCGTCTTCCTATGAGCAATCAGTTCCCAGTTAGTGCGCAGATTCTACCAGTCGCCACTAGTGATGCTGTGAATCGTCTGCTGTATGAAGAGCAGGATGGGAGCAGTAATTGTCTAGAGAAATAGCTGACCGGGGTGGATGTTTAGATTAACAGAAATGAGTTCTCATCCTCTACCACCACCAGAGGAGTGTACTAGTCCTCTGTCAAGGCTGATCCACACCATCATTAGAGCCATTTCTCGATTAGTCAGGATGATGAGTATGTACCTCAGTAGGAGTAGGGAGAGCGTCATGGTAAACGTCTGGCTCAGAACTCTACCAATGTCTCACATTTTAGCCTGGGTGATAATTATGCCGGTGATAAGGATAATTATCAACCACCAAAATCTGCCAAGAAAATGTTTCCCAACACTCAGGTTGATCATCTGGATCAAAAGTCTCCATCCGGAAGATCTTCACCAACCAGACATGGACACCACAAGGGACACAATGCTGCTGCCGCAAGACGTAATGACTCTCATCACGATATCTTTGGCGGTTACTCTGGGAATGAGAAGAGTAAATCTGCTGCCACAGCTGGAAACTAGCAAGAGCCCGGTGATGTTAGTAAATGGGCCAGCAGTTCTAATGGGCTTGGATCTGTGCAGAACAGACCATCTAGCCGCGTTTTGAATGTACCCGGTGGCAAGAGCTCGATCCGCTTTGCTTGAATGGTATGAAGTGTGGTGGCGTTGTACGAATTGACAGAAACTAATTAGGGAGCCTATGATACGATATGATATTGAAACACATGACAATTGAAATAATATTTGTAAAATCTTCAATTTATTCATTATTATCATTATAATGATGATAGAGTCAATTTTCAGTGATTGCCATGTATTTCACATTTAGAAACTCCTATAAGCCTTCGACACCACCCTCTCTACCAACACCGGAATGCTTGACACCACCGAAAGGACATTGTGGGTAGGATATAGTCCCAGTGTTAACTCCCACCATGCCACTTTCCAATTACTATGCCAGCAACTGAGCCATATGTCGATCGGGATGCATCAAATAAGCGGCGAGTCCGAACTGAGTGTCATTGGCCATTTGAATAGCCTCATCACTAGACTCGCATTAGAACACAGAAAAGAGAGGACCGAATGTCTCTTCACTGGCAACTACCATATCTTTAGTGCAACCAGTAATTAAAATAGGCGCCACTAGATTTTACGATTCAATATTATGCAGAGATTGATTATCAGCGCCATTGTACAATACTTCAGCTCCCTTTTATTATGCATCGTCCAAATGCCTCAGCACTTTCTACTTTGCCTAACTGGTAATAAGAGGTCCAACAGTAACTCTGGAATCGAATCCACTACCACATTCGGTATTATCACGGAGATACTGAGTCAATTTACGTACAAACTATTCATGGACCTACTTCTGTACAATGATTCTATTCGGTGCAATACAAGTCTATCCAGCATTCCTCAACTTGGCATCAACCAAGTTCTTGACACACGAATCCAGATATTAATTAATCTGAGATTCACTATAATTCATACTAGAAGAAGGTCCAAGCACTACGAATGGTGCATTACCACCAAGTTCCATTGATGTCCGCTTAACTGTATTGGCACACTGCGCCATCAAATGCACTCCAACACCAGTGCTTCCAGTAAAACTCAATTTACGCACCCTGTCATCCCCGCATAACATATCTCCCACTTCTGCAACATTATCCTTATCACACGGTACCACATTTATGGAGCCCTTCAGAAAGCCAGCTTAATCCGCCAGATGTGCTAATGCTAAAGCAGATAGCGGAGTCTCAGGCGATGGCTTCAACACGACTGTATTCCCCGCAGCTATGGCAGGAGCAATCTTTCTAGTCACCATAGCCAGCGGGAAATTCCATGGTGTGATTAGAGCACACACACCGATCGCCTCATGACGAACCTCCAATCTCAATCTTAAATCATTAGATGGTATTAGACGTCCATAATCACGCTTCACTTCCTCAGCGAACCACTTTACAAAAGATGCAGCATACATCACTTCTCCCACAGCTTCTTTAAATGGCTTCCCGTTCTCAGACACAACGATATTCGCCAAATCATCCTTGTTATCCACAATCAGATCGTGCCATTTGAGAAGTAATCTAGATCTGTGCACAGGAGATAGAGATTTATATTGCTGAGAGCGGAACGTATCATAAGCAGCATCTATAGCCAGTTTTGTATCCTCATGGCCTGTAAAATATGAGACTTTAGTCAGTTCATCGCCAGTTAGAGGATCTCTGACAACATACCTGCTATCACCATCAACTTTACTGCCGCTACTAACCCACTAACCTCCAATAAACGTATCACTCTTCAACAATTACAAATTCTTCAACTTTAGCCTCTTTTACAAGTGATTCTTAATCATTTTAATGCAATAGATACTTTAAAGTACTTAAAATGATATCACCTGCTTGAGTTTAAAGAGTAGAAAGTTTATAATGGCAAAACAAGTTAACGATAACTGAGACAATATGAATCATCATATCATCAAAAAGAAGTTAAGTGTACAGTATAAAGTAAAGTAGATAATAATTTCATGATTATACAGATATTCACTTGGCTTTAACTTTGGAGATTTCGCTCCTACACTTTATAATAAGTACATACATACTTTTTATATGACAATACTAAAAGCACACTAATAAGTACCTCAACTGAACAGTGAAATCATCTTCAACTTCATCATCATCCCAGTCATTATTCCAGATACTCAACTGCTCAACTTCATTCTTTCCATTACTTTACTATTGCCATTCTACATGGATTAATAGTTTGAAATACAATGCGTCTAATATTGTATGCGTAATAAAAAGCCTAATAAAATACCTTGAGTTGGAAACTCTTCAAACTCATCGTCTTCCTCAATGAAAGTCAATTTCTGCAGATTCTTTGATGCTTCCTCCTTACTAGAAGGTGCCTTTAAATCTTTTTACTGCTTCTATGAATCGCTCATATTATAATCTTTTTATTTTACAGAGTTTGACAAGTTATTACTATTTCTTTACACTAAAGAAAAGAATTAAATCTCTTCTTGGTAAGAGAGAGACTGGCCTGACACTTTGAAGAGGAGCGAGAACGAGAAACTTTCACAATTTTTCGCGTTTCTTTCGTTACCTGTGCCGTTCAATCACACTGTTTTCATTGAGAGAAACGATAGAGGAGAGAAACAAAGCCATAAAAATGTTGACGTCAATCCGAGTTACCAAGAGAGCAACCCTCTCTAGCGTATCGTTTATGCGTTCTATGTCGCTGGATAGTCTGCAATAATCTTCACCTATAATACAAGAACGCCATGAGCAGGTGATGGTGAGTAATGTATCACCAATCCCAGGATCTCATATAAAAAAGTAACGCGTCGGGCGTGGAGGAAAGCGCGGTGGATCTTCTGGACGTGGTAACGGTGGGTAGAAACATCACGACGGCCCATCTAAGCCATGGTTCACTGGTCTGACTACTAATCCAATTATTCAGGCAATTCCGCGCTGGAGCTGGGCACCGAGAGAAGTGAAGCCACGGTATAGGACTTTGAATTTGGACTATCTACAGTTTTGTATCGAGAGCGGTCGCTTAAAGTATCAGGATGGTGATGTGTTAACCATGAGAGATTTGAAATAGGCACGCGTTCTTAATGGCAAGATTGTTGATGGAGTTAAATTGCTGGGTAATGGTGCCGAATATTTCAAGTATAAGATTAGTATAGAGGTTAGTAAAGCATCAAAGACTGCCATTGCTGGCATTGAGAAACACGGTGGTAGTGTGACATGTGTGTATCATACAAGGAGTGGACTGAAGTAGATGTTGAGAGGTGGCAGCGCTGTCTCCTCAGATGGTCTATAAAAGATTTATGAGGCCCCAGTTCTAGAGTCTGATATTGCCTACTATCGAGATCCATAGAATAGAGGATACCTAGCAGATGAGCAGCGATTCGAGACTGTGTTCAGACCACGAGGCTATTTAAAATCTGCCGCAGAACTGCTGGACGCGTCAAAGTCAAACAGTGATCGCGTTTTTGCTGTCGATCAACCGTTGCAGGTGGAAGATTAGTAGGAGCTGCTCTAGTGGTTGGAATAGAGACGATAGGATAGACTGAGAGTTTATGAGCACGCTGAGAAGGTTAAAGCGGCCCAGTAGAAATAGATGAAAGAAGGGTGGAAGTAGTAGTAGTGGTTCAAAGAGTAGCCAGCTGGACACTAGTGGATCATTATGAAAGATGATGATACTCCAGTCTTCAATCATCCTATTCTAAAGTAGGCAAAGTATAATTAGTAGTAGTAGCAGTCATCTGCTCATAATTGATTATGAATTATTAGACATTTTTAGTGAAACTCGTTCTCTACTGAATCTTTTCATCATTTTAATAGTTTAGTATTTGTTGCTGATTGATTGTTATTTCCTATTCTTCTTTCTATCAATTTACAAAATAGATACATCATCATCAGTGAAATATAAATGCCAACGTGTAAAGGATTACGGTAGGAAGTGGTTGATTGTATCCTGCTGAGTGACTGTGTGGTCAAGGATAAAAAGTCTGTTAAAGAGTGTCTAGTGGGAGATTAGGAACGAGTGGACAAATATGGACCGGAAGGTGACGGCGTGCCTGAGAAATGTCGCCAGTTGCAGAGAGCGCACGATGTATGCCTCAAAGGATTGGTAATTTTGATGTCTTGTGATATGATTTAGTGATGCGTGATGTGATTATTAAATTTTATGTACATGTAGTTGGATAAGAGAAATAGATTAGTTGGATTCAAAGGATATTGATAGCGTCAGATTAGATGTGCGCGCGTGTATTCTGTATGATATATAGAGTTTTGTTGAATGGAAATTACTTCTATCGTTGGTGTAGTCTCTCTATCTTTCCTCATTCGAAATATACGATTTTACAGACACGAAACACTCATGGAAATGCATCGACAGAGCGGCTATGTCCTTCAATGGGATTAGAATTGAAACTACTATTGCCTCAAAGTTACCAAAGTAGTGCTTATATGGCGCAGCAGATTAGCGTAACTGATATATAGCCAGCGATTACCAAATCAGGGACGCGATGGCTTACAGAAGCAGAGCGCGATTAAAAAAACGATTTTTTGAAAAAGATCTTCATCAAACAATGACTGATCGACAGGCGGTCACAATTTTGGTTGTTAATCTATACAGCTCTTTTGTCTACATCAATTTTCATAGCTGTTTAGCGCAAGGAGGTGCTTTCGCTGTTTAATAACTCTGCTATTTACATTGTATATATTGATCATCACATCGATAGTGAGAGAGAGAATTGGGTCAAAAATGTTCAAGGCACTGTCAGTGAAGAGAAGCAGAGTGTTTAGAGTGTCGCTGTGCTTCTTTATATTGGCCATTCTGATGCTAGTGCTTGGGATCCTGTCAAAGGTGCTGATTCCATCTATTGTGAATTCCGCGGTATTAGATACTGTCGTGGTCGCTTCTGAGCACCATCCCGAGTATGATCAGCTAAAATCTAATATGGATGATGGGAGTCCTCCCAAGTACAACAAGATGTGGTTTTATAATATTACTAATCCTCATCGCGTCGTGCTTGGTGAATTGCCAGAGTATAATCTGGTCGGTCCATACGTGTACAGGGAGTACTACTACAGACATGGGCAATTCACTGATGATGGAGCGATTTATCGTTACACTGAGTCGATTTAGAATAAGTTTGTACCAGAAATGTCTGCAGGTCCAGCTAATGATACGCTAACTATTGTAAATTTGGCATACTTTTAGACCATGTCTACGTATGGTGATGAATCTGACACGCTGCTGTTTGGCTCACTTCAGGTCATACCGGAGGCGATAGCCACCATGAAGAAATTGTTGGTGTCTGGTATTAAAGGTAACATTGCGTCTACTCTTATTACATAGTCTTTGCCTGTTGTCGAAAAATTGGTCGGTGGTAAGGAGAATATGCGTAAACGAATCGGTGGTCATTGTGGTGGTGATGGTGGTTTGAAGTGTAAAAATATCTGGACCGGTGTTGGTTGCTTGTATAATTCTCTAACTTCTGGTGTCGGATAATATGCTGAGCCTATTTCCACCAATATTATAGATCAAGTGTTGAATGCCAAAGACAAGTATTCTATTCTGAATGCTGAAAATGGTGTGGGTGTCAACTATTGGTTGGAGGCTGATGGTGTCGATCGCAAGCATGAGATTATGGAACATTTTGGGATCACCTATTGGTAGTATCATCATTTGCTATTTTGGTTGTAATAGGCTGGCGAATGTCCACTGGTGAGGCAGGTTGCCTTTTTGCTGATTAATCAGGGAGTAGATAAAGCGGTCAAGGTTCAGAACTGGGAAGATGTTCCATACAGACAGATGCTTAGAGGAGATGTTCTTCAAAAATTGCAGAGGGCCAAGACACCCATCTCTGCTGATCCAGCTAGTCCTCCAGAGTTGCCGTTTGCTTTCGGAGGTTCTGCCGAGTACTTTCAGGGTTGGAACTTGACCACAATGCGATGCCTGGAGGAGTTGATGACGGCGAACAAGACGTATGCTCAGTAGAGTTTCCTCAACTTCCACCTACCTGAAGGTAAAGCAGAGGAGTTTATATTGCCCTCGCTTGATGATCAACCTCTCTTTAATTCCATAGAAGAGTGCCTGCCTAGTCCATATGGTGACCTTATGCTTATTAGAAAGTATCTGGATCATGTTTCTAAAACTGTGATCAAAGGTATATTCTAGTCCAAGATTAAGGCGCAAGTCAATGGTGTATTTAGCACAAGGACTGTTCATGAACACGTTCTTGGGTATCAAGATGAGTTTATCAGTTTTGTATTGGAGCCATCAGATCCGCGGCATCATTCGATTGCCCTCTTGCCGCATACGGATGACGTGTATGGAACTCCTAGATGTACTTCTAGTGCTGATTTGTCCAATGAATTGTTCTCATGCAGATAGTATCGTTATCGCAATTCTAAAGGCTAGATTGTGAAAGAGTATTATAAACAGCCGATTGAGATGCACACTGGTAAAGATGATGTATCGCTGACTGGGCAATACAAGTCTTTTGATGGACGTGAAGAGTTGAAGGAGATGTTCCCAGGCCGTACACTGTAGATATCTGGAGGCAAGTTATATGCGGGAACTGATTTTGAGCCGCTGAACAAGATTTAGCAGATTAGATCATTCCAATTGTTTGTACCTGCCCTGACGGGAAGTGTCGAGTTCAAAGAGAAGGGGAATGTAGATGATTTGTTTGGGATCAAGATGAAGAGGTTCACTTTTGACAAGTTCAAACGCTCCGGAATTGAGGAGACTATGCGAATGAGTCTGTACGAGCCGAAGCATTTGCACTTGATAGCTGAAGAGGCGCCTGCGGACGTGGAAGGAGTGGGCGAGGCTTTTGTCGATGTAGAACCACTGACTGGTAAAGCTATGCGCGCTCGAGTATCCGTCCAGCTCACTGCCGATTATTCACATCCTGAAGTGAATCTGAACGTGTTTGCACCTCTTATGGCGAGAAAGCCTATCCCGGTAATGATTCAATAGATTGATAGTCAAGTTACCGCTGATCTAGCGTAAAAGTTCAAATCTCAGGTGTATTTCGCTCTCGGATTATCCCATTACGTCTATCTGGTCGGTGTCATTGTTGGATCTATTCTCCTAGTAATCAGTGGAATTGCAATGTATAAGGCCAAATAGAAGAACAAAATCTTGTTGGAGGAAGAGTAGAGTCTGCTATCTGATATAACCATTTGAATCGTAGTTTACTAATATATTATATTTCAATGCAAACCATTGTACCGCATTGCTTTATTCAGTGTTCGCTTTCTTATCCGCTTGTTATCAGCGCGCGATTTTATTCTTCTCCTTTTGATTAATAAAATTCTGCTTTGTGATCACTAAAAACTCTCTCAGTCCTTGCAAGACTTCTTCTGCTTATACTTATTTATATTGAAAATACCATCTATCTATCTATCTATCTATCTATCTATCTATCTAAAACCGAGATTGTTATTGTGCAAATGTCTTCGCCTTTCGATAGCGATAATGATGACGAGTAGGAGGTGGCTAATATTGTCAACTAGAACTTGAGTACTGCGGTGAATGATAAAATTGGTAATGGAAACCCCACCAACTGCTGCGTGCTGGGTAGAATTGAGATTATTGGAAGCGAGAGAGTAAGCGATGGTGGAAGTGCGTACACTGCTTATATTATCGATGTTAATGGAGTATAGTTAAAGCGGAGATACAGCGAGTTTGAGTCTATTAGAAAGATCTTGAAGCGTCTATACCCGCACCTGATCATCCCGCCAATACCGGAGAAACACAAGTTGACATCGTATGCCACACTTAAGATGAAGAAGGCAGCAGAGGATTCCGAGATTGTAGAGGTGAGGAAGAAGATGCTGTAATCATTTCTGCGCAAGGTTAATGAACATCCAGTGCTGTCCAAGGAGCATCTATTTCATCGCTTCCTCGAACAGGGCACCTGGTCTGATGTATTGTTCTCCTCCTCTTCATCATCCGTGGGTTAGTCGTAGTAGTCTTCATAATAAGCGTAATCATCAGTGTCTGCAGGAACGAAGCAGAAGATTGTTAGTAAAGTTGGACCTGCTAGAAAGCTCAAGAATCCAGATTTGAAGTTTTTGTCGTTAGAATCAGGATCTGAGCAGTACTTGAATAGTGTCCTCAGCTTAGAAAAGTCTTAGAAGGGAATATTAAAAAAGTTGGCTGAGAGCGATCAATTGTTGAGTGAGCTCGGTTTGATCTTTAATGGCATATCCCTGAATATGAATAGCGAGGTGTCGATCGCTGATAAATAGATGAAAGATGTGAAAACTGAGCAGTATATTGAGGCTATAGGTGGAGTGTACGATACGATGCATGAGCTGACACAGCGATTTAATGTCGGTCTCAAGGATTTGTCTCTATCGCTGCATGAGCAGAGTTAGATTGCTCAGACTGTAGTGGATCTGTTGAAATTGAGACATTTGAAGCACGCGCAATGGGAAGACTTGGGTGATACGTTGGAGCAGAAGAAGATGCATCTTAATAATTTGGAGTAGGGGCTTGTTAGTCCAAGCGCTAGCGGTTCAGGATTTTTTGGTGCAATCACTGGTAAATTCTAGAGTCTACTGGATAATGATCCTGAGATGACCAGGAGGAACAATGTTGCCAAGTTGAAGGATACTATAATCACCCTGGAGAAGAGTCGGGAGGAAGCGCATTAGGATTTGTTGAAATTTAATGAGCTGGTCAGCCAAGAGTTGAATAGATTCCAAGAGGTCAAGACGAGAGACTTACGAGCCATCATGGAGAGATTTGCCAAAGTTCATCATTCATACTTTGAAAAGTGTGTCAAGGAGTGGGAAGACGTTCTCCAAGTACTGGATCAATGAAGGACAGAATTGCTGTTATCTATATACTGTAGTATTGGCTAGTATTGATTTGAATAATAACAAATAACAATCAGTGTATTATTATTACTATCATCCTCATTTGTCATTCAACACTCATTCTCTCAGTTCATATTCACTAGATTAACTTACGTAAATCTTCAATGGTGGCAATATAAGTCGGCTTACTCAACTTGATCACCTTATCGCTGCTACCACCTAGAGCCTCTCTTAGTCCCTCGCCTGCAAACGTAACCAGAGGACTGATCTCAACAGCCAGCTGCTTCAGCTAAACTGGAACTTCTTTCGCCTTTCCATCGCCACCAACCTTCATCTCCTTGACGTCAAAAGTTTCGTAAGCTTCATCACTAGCTTGTACCTTCAGATCAGCATCACGCAAAAATTATTCAGATTACACGTAATAATCCTTCTTCGACGTCTCTGGACAGTCCACACCGGCGCCAGATGCATTCTTCAACGGACTGAAATCTTGCTGGCGAGGCACAGAGTACACAGCCAGCGGACTCTTGTAAGTTGAGGTCAACTTCTACAGAGGCAACGAGGCCAGAATATCAAAAATGAACAACTCCAACTTGATTCCGTTCGGCTTAGAAGGAGCCACCTGCTGATCATTATCAAAACTGATATGCTTAATCTTCTTGCGCGCAATATGAAACTCCAATGAGCGTTCAAACTCCTCACTGCAAAATTCATGCAGAGCCTCGATTGTGTAGAAGTGGTTGGCAATATTTGCAGCATCATACAACAACTTGCCACCGTTACCCTTAGCCTCAGAGTCAGCCTTTGATATTTCGCTGTACTCAACAGCACCATACTTTCCATTCAATTTACATATGATGCCAACAGGCTCCTCAGCAAAGAGCTTTCTAACTACCTTAACTCCACACTGAGCATCCTTGTCGATGCAATATCCGATAAACTGAGGATCTGCAACACGGACGAGACAATTGTCAACACAGTATGCATGGATATACTTGACACCACGATTCTTCATGTCTTGCAAGATGCCGCTATTTCTCAGTGAGGCATAAATACCACCATTTCCATCAGGAGCTACACTAACAGTACTCCTATCTTCCAGAAATATCTTGCCATCTTCAGTCAGGGCAGGTAGGACACCTTATTCAAAGAACTGAATGGCATCCTTATCCACACCGAAATAGTTATTCTTGACAAAAAATTCCTCAGTGGCCTTTCTAGTGGGACCACTGGTCATCACATACCACTTGAGCTTGTTGTTTGGAATACCAGCAAGCTTAACCAAACGCACAATCCTCTCAGCCTGTAACTAGAACAGAGACTTGTGAGATGGTAGACCAATATCAAAACATCCCTTAGGATTTGAGCTACCCAATCTAGTTCCCTGTCCACCGGCTAGCAATACCACGCAGACTTGACCCTTCTTGATGGCATCCAAGCCTAGCTGATTCCACTTGGCCAACTGTTCTGCAGACACATTTTCGACACTATCATACGCATCAGTAGGTAGAGGATCTAGCTTCTTGGCAGCAGCGTTCTAATCCTTAGGAGCAGTGGCCTGCTTAAATATGCGGTTAATGCGAGCAGGATCAATCTGAGACAGTTGTTGTAACAAAGATTACTACTACTCGGCAGGTAGGCTACTATAATAATGGAAGACATGTTCTTAGCCAGCAGCCTTGTACTTGTCATACACAGTCTAATACTCAACAGACACTGGCATAATTGATAAATGGCACTGAATATATTTATGCAATAAGTCTAAACAACAAAATTGTAAATAGAAAGACGGTAATGAGAAAACGTTCTGCAGCAAAAGAAGATACGAATAAGGAATCAGAAACAGTTTATTCACTCTGAAAACTATAAAGAACAAGTCGGCCTACAGTATTAGCTTGAAACTTTATGATGATGAAACGAAATGTCTCACGTAAGGCTGATTTGAAACGAACACGTCAAACTGCTTTGAGTTCAATCAATTAGCTCCTGCTACATTAAAGCAGTATTATGGCCATGACTTTGGCGATGTTATCAAATGAATGCGTGATACTCTCCAACATTTTACTCTTACTAAACTGTGTTAAATATTCCTCATATTCTAGTCAAATTTTGGAAATATGTTTTAACAAGAATTAACTTTTCATCTATAAATGCGAATCTTCGTTAGTATATTGGTTAGTACCCCCGCCTGTCACGCGGGTAAGCTGGGTTCGATTCCCAGACGGAGAGCTTCTCTTTTTGCACTTTTGTCTACTAGGCTAAGCAGAGATCTTTAGTACTTATCTTTTGCGTGCTATATCTGCTGTAATTGTTTTTTTTTTAGAGTGAAAGCTGCTCAGTCACAAATCAATACGTATTTGCCCGTTACTATTTACGCGATATAATTTGACAGAGATCAGACCACATTCGATTGTATAAATGAGTCAGATATCCAAAAGGTAGAAAATGCATATTCATAGAACAATTAAGTTGAATGATACGGAGACGAAAATATGCTAGCTGTTAAAATCTGCTGCAGCGTTATTAACTTCGAAATTACAATTAAATTAGCCGCTGACATTGCGAATTGCTGGTGGATGGGTCCGAGATAAATTGCTAAACAAGGACAGCAAAGATATTGATGTGGCCATTGATTAGATGACTGGGCACTAGTTTGCAATGCATATGAAAAGCCTTATCAATGATCGCGAGCTGAGTTAGACTGCTCAAATTCCCGTGAAAGAACTAGAAGATGTTATGCGGTCCATTCATTAGATTAAAGCTAATCCGGATAAGAGTAAACACCTGGAGACGACAGTGGTGAAGCTGTTCGGTCAGGACGTGGATTTGGTAAATTTGCGCAAGGAGACTTATGCCTCGCACTCTCGCGTGCCTCATATAGAATTTGGTACTCCGTTAGAGGATGCAGAACGTCGCGATTTAGCTATAAATTCTTTATTCTATAACATTGCGACGGAGGAGGTTGAGGACTTTCTCGGAACTGGTATTGATGATTTGGAAAATGGTATCATTAGAACTCCGTTGTCCCCATTTGTTACGTTTAAAGATGATCCTCTGCGAGTATTACGCGCCATTAGATTTGCTGCCAGGTACAATTTTAGGATTGTCAAAGAGATAAAGCTGGCTGCCTAAGAGCGAGATATAATGAAAAGTTTTGCCACCATTATAAGCCGAGAGCGTGTTGGAGAAGAGATGAAGAAGATGCTCTCTGGTACTAATCCTCTTCTGGCATTAGAGTATATAGTGTCTTTTGATTTGTACAATTTAATATTCTCTGACGGCCAGTAGGTGGATATAGATCGCATCGATCAATATGAAGCTCTTAAAGCTCTGAAAGTTGTAGAAATGTCTCGTTCTACAGTTGACAAGGATTTTGGGAGTAAACAAGATATTTTCTTATTGAATCTAGCCGCTGCATCTCTTCCGTTATAGCACAAGTATCCTTTAATGAACGCAACTGTTGCAAGTATAATCTAGAACGCATTCAAGTATTCTAATGTTGAATCTTAAGTGGCCAGACGATTGATTACGGCTCGTCAAACCTTCACTGATCAGAGTGCTAAGTTATTTTGCATTAGCAATGAAGAGCTGTAGGAGATGCCTTTAATAGAATATAAAGCATTGCGACTTGATTTGTATAAACTCATCGTCTAAATTGCAGCTAAACCTGTGAATGACGCGTATCCTCTGCTTTTATGGTTTGCCATGGCGATGCGGCTTTTGAACGATGTGGAAGTTAAGGTTGAGCAATTGGTTGAGGCTGCACAGTATGCAGAGTCTACGATTATGTATCCCACTTTACCGTCATCCGAATAGTTGATGTTGTTGTCTAAGAACTACTCTAATCTAATTGCAGTCATCAAATAGTTGAATCTGTAAGAGTGCTATCTGATGAAGCCGATGATTGATGGAGGTGAATTGCTATACTTGGTCAATAATGAGAGATAGAAATTTGGTCAAGGACCTTTAAAGTCTGGTAAATGGCTGGGCAAGTGCCACCAATAAATGCTCCTGTGGCAAGCTCAACACGGTGGTCCTAGAACTATGCAGTAGGAGTACAGCAAGGATGCATGTTTCAATCACGTATATCGCTTCATCTAGAATGAACTGTGAATGGGCAGTACCAAGCTGTGAACGAACGGAATTATCAAAGTATCTTTCCAAGTGAGAAAGATCCAAAGTGAAAGATATGTAATCGAAAGACCATTCTAATCCAATGGTTAGAAATAGTGAAGAGGCAGATGGATGATCTAGTGGTAATCAATGCTTGAATCCGTAAAATTCTCTAGTGATTAAATCATCCTAAATAGTTTAACATCAATATTTTTTACAATATAGAAGGTTGAACATTGTATTTTTCTAGATTTTATCTTTTAGTTTCCTTTGTTCAGAAGAGTTCAGATTTCTTATAGTCATTTAAGACATCTAAAGCCCATTAACAAAAGGAATGCGTTAAAATTCGGTCAGTGGTAATACGGAACTTACATGAGGAGCAAGCGCACCGTCACAAAGCATCATCTAAATTACAGTAAAATGTACCGTATCAATACTGAAGACATATTTTATTTAATAAATTATATTTCCATCATCAAAATTCACGATTCCAAAACAATAATATTCTTCAGTAAAAATTCCCAAAACTCAATGTGTACAATCATATCAATAGCCTTAACAAATGATCAATCATCCCGGATACCCAACATCTTCTTCCCAAAATCAGAAATCGGCAGATATTCAATAGACTCGATCCATTAACGATCTTGCTGCATAATAATCTAATATAAGTTAAAACTTTCCTAAATTTCCTGTATGGTCAATGAAGTTCTACCGATCAAGCTATTATGTAACTGAACAAATGCAACAGATATACAGACGACAGTTGTAGCAAACATTTATGCAGTAGTCAGTCTTTGTGCTGAAAACATGCATCTAAACGCAAGATAATCTGACAACTTGTCAAAAAATCTATAGAATTGACTCTGCAAAATGCCGCGCCAATATTAATGGAAGAAGCCATCGGTCTTCTACCAAAAATGCTCAGTCACCATCTAACTGACGCCGATGGTAAATGAACGAACCTTGGATAAAGAAGAGTTCAGAACGAAGTCTACAAATTCAGTATTAAGAGGAGGAACAAATCGGAGCATTGAATTACCGCAGTCTGGTCTTAATCGTGATTCGTCAGCGCATTTATCAATAAATCAATGTGACCATCTTTAAGGTTAGTCAACGAATATGGAATTCTATCAACAGATTGACCAAGTAACTGCGACGATCCAGCAATACGGCCAGAAAATAGCGGGTTAATCATTATGAATACCAGATAAACGCGATAGAACGTTCAACAAACTTACCTTTTACGACTTCATCATCAGAAATAGCATTATTTGGCGCAGAGGCTACAAGCTGCTATGATGGAGACGGAGATTACAGAACCGCAGGCAGGCCTAAAGAATCCTTGTGTTGTAAAGACGTCATAGACTTTAATAAAAATTTGAATTAACCACTCGAATAAAGTCTATTCGCTTATGAGTTTAATATTTATATACGCGTTGCGCCTCTGGTTTACCACAGCTCATGAACAAACTCGCCGACGCATCACAGCGGCGCCATCGATCGACAATTTTAACTTTTCGATTTCCGATAACAATCGCTTTAACGCTCTTATAAAAAGTCATACACAGCCACCTATTTCGTGGTATAATATGAGGCAGTGGGTAGTGATTAAATTTGGCGGAACTTCATGTAAGTATTCTATAAGCATATTTACTAAAATTTATTTATCTTTATAGCGATGTAGTGGGCACAGCGAAGAAGTTAAAGAATGCTGCAGACATTGTCATGTACCAGATTGGTCTGGATCGACATCCAGTGGTGGTTCTATCTGCGGCATCTCTGTCCAGCAAGAAGGAGGGAACTACGAGTCGCTTACTTCGAGCGTGTGATATTATTCAAAAGTCTGCCCAGTCCGGTGAGGCTGTAGAAGTTTAGGAATTTCAGGCGATCATCTCATCGCTGCGTGAAGATCACATCGTGATTGTCAGAGCTTTGTAACTGCCACAGGATTCAGAGTCACAGCTCTTGTAGCAGATTGAACAAGAATTTTAGCGAGTCAATATGTATCTCAGTGCATCCGCTACTATTGGAGAAATGTCACTTCGCATCAGAGATCTGGTTATCGCTTCCGGTGAGCGACTAATTTGTATTATATTTGCCCAGTATTTGACATTTCTACTCTAAAAGTAGTAAGAGTCAGAATAGAACAGAGAGGCAGTGTTTTGCAATCTAGATGATGTATTAACGCTGTAGAATGTGTAAAGTAATCTTGATTAGAGCTTCTATGATGATTTGAGATTCAGAGTTTCTTAAAAGGTATTGAAGACTGTATACAGTAGTGGACGTGATAAACAAGAGATATAGCGTTTAGTTGTACCAATAGTCACAGGATTTGTTGGACTGATTCCTCATGGTATCATTGAGACTGTTGGTCGTGGTTATAGTGACTTTACGGCTGCAATGTGCTCTGCAGGGTTAAAGTCGATGTATATAAATAGTACCACGGATTAAGTAGAGTAACCTCATGATAAGAAATACACAAAGCAGTTTGGTGATAAATTAGATGCAATGAACGTCTGCGAGTTACAGATAAGGAAGGAGGTGTAGGGAGTCTTTACCGCAGATCCAATATCTGTACCATCTGCTAGAATTCTGCAGACGTTAAGGCCGGAAGAAGTGGCTGAGCTGACTTACTATGGAAGTGAAGTTATTCATCCATTCACCATGGACTAGGTTATCAGAATGTCCATTCCTATTCGCGTTCTCGGTTGTGGAGTCGATGATGTTGGCACCTTAATCATTCCCAATGCTGCCAGCTCTGATGATAGTCGCAGAGGTTCATAAATGGACAGCACTGATGCAAATGGAGATGGTCGCGATCCACCTAGAGTCAACCATGATCATTTAATGATTATGGCCAAGAGCTGTCAATCTCCGCTGAGTGAAAAGACTCTGGCCACAGCAACGACTCTAAAATCTAATATCACTGTGCTAAACATCAAGTCTAATAAGAAGACTCATAGTCACGGTTTCCTTGCGCAGGTGTTTAATATTTTGGATAATCACGGCATCGTTGTGGATCTGATCAGTACCAGTGAAGTGAACGTGAGTATGGCCCTATCGAATGTGAGTAATGGCTTCAAGAGCTCTCCATCAAGCAGTCCGATGCCATTGCGTAGTGAAGCATCTGCGGTTGATCCATCCACACCGCTTGTTATAAATTCTGCAGCGATTAATGGTGGAAAACATCAGTTCTTCAATATTTCCATCAAGTTGGCTGATCTACTGGCTGACTTATCTCGCCATGGAACACCGACATTGGTATTTGATCAATGCATCTTATCCTTAATAGGTCACAAGATGAAGAATGCCAGAGGTACTGCCGGTGCAATGTTCACGACTCTAGCCAGATTGGGTGTAAATATTGAGATCATCAGTCAAGGTGCAAGCGAGGTGAATATCAGTTGTGTTATTGACGGCAAAGATGGAGTTAAGGCTCTACGTGGTATACACGACACTTGCGTCCTGGGAATTGAATAGAAATCATGAATATCATGTGGAGTAATATGCAGTTTGTATTATCGAATTTGATCATTACTACTTTTGCAAGTGTTGATTAGGTACCAAGGCCTCAGTGTCCAATTGAGGTAGAAATTCAACTTTAATACCAGCTTAGACCAATCTCAATACTCCATCTTGATTATCCACAAAGTTGTGAGGTTCCTTGACACAGCACACGACTTTTCTAAATCTAAACTACCCACTATTCAAGATTCGATCCACACACGGCAAAGCGCCCGACAATCTATCAGTACATGGCTACATTGACGTGAGTAGTATCAAGTCTTAAGTTACACTCTCTTCACTATCTATGAGTTTCTAGATAGCAACCTGCTCTGCATGAGTATTCCCCGGCAATTCTCTACTATAGCCGGTCGATAGAATTTCTAACGTATCTGCAGACGCTATAACTGCACCAACACTGAATGCACTTTGGACTGGTACACACAACTTGGCCAAATGGCAACTCAGCAAAGCAAGCTAGAATTCTTTGACTGCTCTATCATCAACCTCGCACTCTTGACCATCAATCTTGGTAAGAAATGGCAACATGGTCTTCAACAATGGACGATACTTTAACTTGTCTATCGCAAATGGATTTCCTTCAACATTAAGCTCTCGTAATGAATTGGCAAGCAGGCACAAAGCTTTCAAGCTCTCTAGAGATTTTATGCCATTATTTCTTATAGACAGTACCTTGAGATTGCTTAGATGCTCAATATTGTCTAATAAGGTGATTTGATATATTATCCAATACCAGTTCTTCAACTTGACCAGGTATAAGCTGCAAATCAACCTTGGTTAAACTATTACGTTCCAGATTGACCTTTGTAGACGATTTCTAAGTATCAAGACACAATTACTGGTGAACCTACAGGCTACTCAACCAATCCTAATAGAGACCGAGTCTCAACTTGTCAGTCATTTACAAAGATTAAACGCGTTAAATGGCGGACGTGAAATCACTCAACATTTCATATAATTACGCCAGTCTAAAGTGAACATTTGCACAATCAGGCTCCAATTCCAGCAGTTCATTCAACAATTTGATTTCCCCTTTAATTAGCTCTTAAATTTCATCAATCACTTTTCTATTCACCAAATCTATAACAATCTTCATTGAAGACTAACGGAATTAATTAAACTTGAATGAACCAGCAGATAATTCCATCTTTTCAGCAGACTGATTTCTATCGATAACGGAGTACCAAAGCCGTGACATGGAATCTTCATTACTTCGTTGAGGATACCAAATACAAGGCTACTATTCAACCAACTATTAATTACAGAGAACACGATGGTTAAAGTGGAGAGCGACTTTAATCAGGCCACATCCAAGATCCGTAAACTACCACCATGTCGGGCGCAACAAACTTCCTATAATCCAGTCGTGGTAGAACCAAGCGGCCTGATCATCTGGTGAAGTGAATAGAGCATTCTATACCAGTTCTAGATCTACAAATGGACTAGACTACATTTTGGATCGATAATGCCACGCTGAGTAATTACTAAAATTTGCCTTTATCTTTGTCAGACAGTACTCCATCTCTGCATCGCGTAATTATGCGCTATACGTATCAATTGCAGCATTTACAACTACTCTTAAAGAATCAGTTTATACTGGTACCGAGTCATCAATATCTCTACCATTATTCATAAAAGTGCTCATGAACCAACGCCTGTAGTCCCAGCCATGAAAGTTGCGATCATCAGCGTCGAGAAGCCTGTTGATTAACACAACTTCCTCCTTTATAATCTGATAATCGACTGCGACAACTTTATAGAACTGATTGAAGAGCCATTATCTAAAGTTCCATGACCAGTAAGACTTTGGATTCATCTTCATACACTTTAAATTGAATTTTAACATTTCACTTATTATTACTTTCTATGACTAAAACTGATCAGCATCAGCAGTACTATTATCTAGCATTAGAATGCGGATCAGCATCAACTTTCGCAATACATTCCACGCTGGGTAATACTCTGGGTTTATTAAGAGAACTTGTTAACAATCTTAAATCCATGATAAAATTAACTGTTCATCATCAATGCTAGTGCCTAGACGCGTCTACTACTTAATCTCTTGCAGGCGATCTAATGCTGCTCTATAAACCGTGATATCTTCACTCTCATCCCTCTTTTTAACTCTGCTGCCTCTTTTGACGCTATGCTACACTCATTAACATTATTCATCTAAATACATACTAGATTAAATTTGAGAAATACCATTCTGTAACGCGTAAATTTTAGCTCAAGTAATCTAATAAACGTTACTACTAGTACCAGACCTTCTGGTTGTCGTTTAAAAGTCAGACACACGAAAAGGGAAGAAAGCGAGAGAGACTGTAAACGCGTATGCGAATCTGCTACTTAGAACGGCATTTGCTTAGTAGTTAGAGATATTGCTTTTTCTATCGTTTAGAATGTCTTATTGGCTATAATGAGAAATGTCTTATTCTGTATGCTATAGTAATTTCTGCGGCATTGGCATCTTAATGTTAAGATTAGAATAAGAGAGTGAAGTGAATATGAGATATAACAAGTATATTTACAGTTGTTTCAACTCTTGTATGATAAAGAGAGAGAGTGAGTGACTGAAACGCGTCAACACGGTTTCAGCTCAACAGCCGACCGCAAATCATACCACCTTTTAGGTCACCTCAACTTCTAGAGGCTTATATGACTCTCGTACTTTCATTCCCATCTTACTTACAAACAGCCAATGCAGATTCTTTCCAAGACCTTTTGTAAACACATCAGCCACATTTGCATTACTCCGGACAAATTCTACATCCAACGTACGGTCTTGGATTTCTTGTCGCAGAAAGTGATAGCGCAAGCGAATGTGTCGAGTTCTATGATGTTGTTGAGATGCTTTAGTCAAGTAAATAGATCCTTGATTGTCTGCAAAGAGTCTAGGGACAGAGTAAAGTTGAGGCGCAACATCTTGCAGTTGCAGCTCATATAACAACTACTTGATCCAGATACCTTCTTTGACAGCTGCTGCCAGTGCGATGTACTCTGCCTCAACTGAGCTCAGAGCTACAATAGGTTGCAGACTTGACTTCCAAGATACTGGGACACCACACAAGTAAAATACATATCCAGACGTTGATTTTGAGCGGTCTAAGTTACCACAGTGATCAGAATCGGAGAAGCCAGTCAAGCCAGCCTTAGTACAATCGATTTCAATTCCCATATGCGCAGTGCTTTAAAGATACCCATAAATTCTTTTTACAGCTAACCAGTGTTTCATGCCTGGGTTCTTCATAAAACGCGCAACTTGAGACACCGCATAAGCAATGTCAGGGCGGCAACACTGAACAAGATGCATTAGACAACCAACAGCTTGCTGATAAGGGATCTATTCCATTTCTTGGCGCTGACTTTCATCTTAAGG
This sequence comes from Amoeboaphelidium protococcarum, assembly GCA_023515745.1. Lineage (NCBI taxonomy): Eukaryota > Fungi > Aphelidiomycota > Aphelidea > Amoeboaphelidium > Amoeboaphelidium protococcarum. The sequence continues at coordinate 1,146,647 of JALECJ010000020.1, read as the reverse complement.
ACACATGGAAAGATCCAATTTGTAAGTTGCACACGGTGTCTTAACATGATGCTCATTCCGCATATCAAATCTCTCTACAATGGACCTGATGTACTTTTCTTGATTCAGAGTGAATGAAGAATCAGAGTTAGTCTTGATCTATGCTCCAAGAAAATAAGCAGGCCACCCAAGATTTCTAACCTTGAACAGTTTCATTATGTCTTCGCAAATCTTATTATATAAATCACCGGACGGACCAGCCAATACCATGTCATCAACGTAGACAGCGAGAAGAAACGTCTGACCGTTAAGCTTAAACATATAAAGACTGATGTCAGAATTAATACAATTGAAACCTATCGACTTCAATGACTTGGTCAATAAATCATTCCACAGTTTGGGCGCTTCTTTTAGACCGTAAACGGACTTGAGGAGTTTCATAATCTTGCCTTTTGGAATCTTGAACCCCTTTGGAGGCCTAGTGTAAACCGGTCTCTTTAGGAACGCATTTAAGAAGGCAGTTTTGACATCGAACTACGTAAGTTACCATTTGAACAGTGACGCCAATACTAGAAGAATCCTTATAGTTGCATACTTTATCACTGGAGCAAAAATCTCAGCCCAATCCATCTCTTACAAGAATCCTCTAATGCACCAGCGCACTTTCCTTCTGTCCAGATGACCTGTTGCATCAGTCTTATATTTGAACACTAGCTTGGATGTGAGTATTTATTCACCCTTTGGAACTTAATCTTCGTCAATCAAAATGAATGTGCCATTCTCTACATGAGCAGAGAATTCTTCTTGAGTACCTTCATCCCACTATGGACCATCTGGCAATTTCAATGCAGCATCGTAAGACTGCGGATCTTCAAACACTCTATTCAATTCTTGATAAGCGAATGCACACGTTTGATACACTTTATTGGTGTAGGGATCCACAATATGATACCAATACTCTTACTCCAAGTTCTCCACAGCATCATGGAACTGCTCGCTATCATCCATATCAGTGGATGGCTAATCTTATTCATAACAATCATCCAGTGCTTAAAACGGGTTGGCAGATACAAAATTAATTGTGGGAGTAGACAACTGGTGTCTCCTTGATTGGGTAATGCTACGAGCAATCCCTACGATGTCATCCACCTCTATTTTCGGATCATTCACCCTCAGATGCATGTTACCTACCTCAATTTTGGAATCTTGCACATCAACTTTCATTACTTTAGTATCATTCATGTCAATTTACAACTGTTTTTATAGCTTCAGGAGAGCTTTGGCAGTCTTGTCAGAAATATCTTCATCTTAATGAGTAATGGCATTATCTATTGGCTAGGTATACTCCGCAGCGTCAACAAATTCATCGTCTACAATCTCTTTGGGGACTTCAGTGACTTCAGCCGGTTCAGCATTTGGTTCGACGTTTATGGATGCAGTAGTTGGACGGGTAGCAGCTGCGGCATCAAATGAAATCTGCGGTTACTGGACTAACTCCTCAATGGTTGGATCTACAGCTGCACCAAGTCCTGCAGAGTTGTAAATGTCCTATGCAGATACTCTCACAGCGGACTAATCAGATTCATCCATCAGTTCAAACTGCTCCCGTTTGTAGACAAAACTTGGCTAAATCATTGGCGCCTTGTTCTCTAAGAATACTACGTCACGGCTGAAGATAATTTTATTTAGATCTAAACTATAGAATCTCCAAGCTTTCTTTTCTAACGAGTAACCAGCAAAGACAGCGGGAAAACTTCTATCGTCCAATTTCTTAAAAGTTGACTTGGAGTGTCTGACATACGCAAGACAGAACATCGTCCGCAAGTGAAACAGGCTTGCCCTTTTTCCAGTCCACAACTCTTCTGGAAGCTTAAAATTCACAGCTGAATGAGGCAAACGGTTCTTAACGTAGCATGCTGCCATGATGGCATCTGGCCAAAGAGTGTGAGGAGTGTCAAACACTTTCAAGAACGTACGGGCCATGGACCACAGCGTCTAGTTGACTCTTTCACTGTTGCCATTTTGCTGAGGAGTATGTGCAGTTGTGCTTTGAATGGCCACACCTCTGTCAGCCAGAAAAGTACGGAATTCACCATAGATGTATTCTCCACCCCCATCAGATCGAAACTTCTTCAATTTGAAACTAGATTCATTCTCTACCAACGTCAACCACCGCTTGAAGTGCCCAAATGCTTCAGACTTATTCTTAAGCATGTACGACCATAGTTTCCTTGTGGCCATGTCCATCAGTGTCATTACGTATTTGAACCCATGAAACGAGCGGATATTGCATGGACTAAGATTAGTGTTCACGAGGCTTCGGGCAACCAGGGTAATCACACACAGGATACTCCTTCTTTACCAAGTTGACCTGTTGAATATCACCAGCATTTGTTACTTGAAAAGAAGGCCCTCTTTACTCGATGTCCTTTGCATCTTTACGCTCCTGCTCATTCAACATTATGGACATCAAAGAATCAAACGTCAGAGTGGAAGTCTGAGTTGACACGGAGAGTTGCTGCTCAGCGTTTAGGCGGATGTGATCGAATTTGGCGTCAATGCCAAACAGGGAGACTGCCAGTTGCAGTTCTTTGAAGCAGACTTTACCATCATTGTCAACTGCCACTCTAGCATGATGACTAGCAGCCTAGAGTTTGTTCACATAGTCAGATAGCTTTTCGTTCTTGTCTTGAGTACATACAAGCAAATTACGAAGACCAGCCAAGCGATTGACCAGAGAGCCAGTGGAGTAGCGATCCTTCAACAAGTCCCACATTTACTTAGCTGTCAACTCTTGAGACTACTGTTCGGCCATCTTGGAGCGTAAATATACCTTGACAGCATCGGTGACATTCTCAAATATGATGCTCTAAGCTTTGCAGTCAACGACGTAATCACTTGGACCAGTAGCATTAACATAAACGATATTAGCGGTAGAACCATCTGGTTGAGAGGCGGAAGTAGTGCTGGAGGATGTAGCAGAAGGAGGCTAAGGAACTATAGCAGTCCAACATGAATTCTTCTTCATTGTCATTTGCATGTCCATAGACCAAGTTGAGTAGGCTACATTATCAGCACCTAGTAGTTAGTTTAACTTTGGACTCTAAATTAATACACCAGTATTCATTGGTAGAGCATTCGGTCTCATAATCTGTTAAGATTAGAATAAGAGAGTGAAGTGAATATGAGATATAACAAGTATATTTACAGTTGTTTCAACTCTTGTATGATAAAGAGAGAGAGTGAGTGACTGAAACGCGTCAACACGGTTTCAGCTCAACACTTAAATCAACAACAAGTATCGAAACAAAACATTATCATCAATCTTTATAAAATTCATCATCAAATCATCATACATTCTAATTCAGTCCCTGATGTGAGCGTATATCATGGATCCGATCAACACCAAACTCCACCACTCCTTTCGGTATACCCACTTCACTCCAGTCAAGGAATCTGCCTTCTCAGACTGGAGAAATTCCAGGCCTGCACTCTGCTACCCAATTAAATCAAACTCACTCCACAGCGTGTCCTCAAGCAAATCCATACCAATAATCCATCGCGTCTCTCTCACACTCTTCTTAACAATCTGCTTACCTTTCACTTCTCCCACCAGCTTCTATATACGGCTAGGGAGAGCACGCTTCAGGACGACAAGGGTCTTGCTCTTATCGGAGGCGGACATTTGCGATGGCGACACCTGCTGATCACCTTACTCTGGCTACTCGGCGTTCGCCATCTGCTTTGCATCTTATGCTGCTCCACTCTACGCAGACTATTTTTAAACAGGAGCCGAGCTCGACCCGCCAACTTCACCGACAATCACAAGAGACGGAAACTTTTAGGGATCGACGCGTTCAAATACATTATCATAAGGATTGCGAGCACCTCCGGATTAGAACGAAGACGAAGGATCCCGTTTAGTACTTTTACTTCGCATTAAAGGAATATTATTATTACCACTATTTCCTTACTACGCAGTCCCTTCAAACTGACTTTTACCTTGTTGAGGCCTGCTTCCTTGACAAGTCGTCGGTCCTGTATCCATGAGCACAGTGTCTGTGATATAGCCAGGCAGTGGTTCAAAGCAGAATTCAATCTTGTACTTCATTGAGAAATTTGGATTAATTGTACCGAGCTTAAAGGCCCTGATTACTTTATTGCCTCCAAAAAACTGACTGTTTCTCCCGGTCATGAGGGCCAATTCCTCTGCAGAATAAGGTTCACCTGTCACTAGAATTAAATACAACTGATCAGAGCTGCTCTCTTTCACAATTTCCAATGCAGTACCGTATCTCGTCACCTGACTATCTTGATAGCTACTAGTCGGTATCCGTAGATCGTGAATGACAAGCTTCTATCTCAATTCTTTAGAGGAGCCCCACTTTTACAAATTTACAGACATAATCTCTGGGCCGATGAATTCTAATCCTTTTAACTGATTAGGATCAGAACTGCCAAAACCATTGCCCATACGCTCACTGACCTCTGATGAATTGTTAGGATTATGAACAGCCAATCGCTTGACCTTATAAGGTAGAGTACTGGCGGTAAAAGCCAGATAAAACTTGGTATGTGCCTTAGATACTTATTCTTCAACTTTCTAGGCTGCATTGGACGACGTCATCATAGATCCTGGCCGCACTTGATCAAAGGGCATCACATTCTCAAATTGCTTTCCACTAAACGTCTAAAACTTTGTTCCATTAGTTTTCACAATAATCTATTCATCGGTGGAAGTAAAAGACTGCGCAGAAGATATCAACTGACTCTCAGTTTATCTAGACACAGAGATTACACCTCCTGCCCCCTATTATTGCTATGAAGCGGGATCATACGGGGCTTTCGGCCTAACAACAACTCTGACCACGATACACTTATGTCTAATATCTCTCACTTCGTCACTCTTTGCTCCCTATTTAAAATCTGCACCGACTCTGATAATGTCACCAGTTTTAATCTAATACTTTGCAGATAACTGACCAGCCTCACTCAACCTGTCGCCATTCAGCCACGTTCCGCTATTACTACCAACATCAGCCACGAAGAAATCTCCATTATACTCGCTAATCTCAAAATGATTTCTACTTATCACTTGAGTCATGCCAACAATCACAAAATTTGGATGTCTATTCGTATTGCTCCTGCCTATGCGCACTGGAACACCCACCTCAAGGCGAAGGTATGGCTTTTAAGGAGTAGCATTAGGCAGCATATGGTATCCATTAATCGCCTGTAGATAAACTTCCGGGACATTGCTGTTCACTGGAAATTGAGACAGGAATTTCTTGTCATCTTCAACCGATGGAAATTTAAAGTCTGCTAAATATTTGACCTTTTCCTACTTCCAGCCGGATTTATTATTAAGCTGATCTTTACTATTGCCTTAACTCTTCTGCTATTAAAAGCCTAATCGACTTGATGAATCTGCGCGTTAAATCTACTACAACACCTAATTTGGAACAGGAGGACTTTCAACTGGAAGAGCAGGTAGATAACTAGCCTCATCATAAGTTGTCTGTCTATTCATATACTTATCAGCATCTAAATTGAATTAATACTACTATTTCAGACTCTCTGACAAGCTAGGAGAGTGTTTCAACGGCGATACTAGCTAGGCCTCATCAATGACAGTTTGATTAGGATTATTCTGCTATGATAACTAGGATTAATATGGCGACTACTTCTCTGCAGGCTGAACCAAGTATCCAATCTAAATCTAAGTCTACTCAGCAATATCGCCAGTTGGTTTATACGAATTTTGGTGCTGGTTATATACATTCTAAGGAACACCCATTGAACTCGGCTATTCAGTAGATCTTTAAGGCTAGGCAGCCAATGAACTAGCTTAGTTTCCAACAAAGAGCCTTGAAGTGACTTTCTCCGCCAAGGCATCAATCATCGGAGCATCCTCAATCTACTATTTAGACATCTTCTTAAATTAAGTAGGCTTCACATTCGCACTTAAAGTCTAACGGTTATCAATAGGGATCGATGCAGAAGCAGAATCTTTATTATCAGCAGTATTAGCCATATAATTCGCTCCATCTGGCTCAATCTCCGGCAATTAGATATTAGAATTGAATACGCTTTCTCCCAACAACTACTGCGAGGAAACCACAGCTTCGACATTACTAAGACTGATGTTGAGACTCTCGATAGTTCCGGTATGAGCTTTTTTATCCAGCTTAGCATCAACACTCAAATTAGAAACATGACTCTTTCTAGAAGTGGGTTCTTTGGCAGTTTCTGAGTCATCACCAACATCAGAGCTATCTTTTTCAACTACATCTTCAAGCAAATTTCCAGCAGATGATGACACTATCGGATCAGCTTTTCTCTATTACAGACTGGTGATCAGAAAATCAGCAGCGACGGATTTCCTTCTGATAGATTACACTCTCTCAGTCTCTAAAGCCTGATCGATACCTGTACTATGAGGAACAACATCAACTTATTTCTTAGTGTCAACACCAAAATCGGCTTACTGCGCCATAGAACTCAACTAATGGGCTGAATCCAGCTTAGAGGAGAATTCCTTCCCAGTATCGGACGACTGAACCGCATCAATGTTCATTTATCTCATAACAGGCTCCAATGCTTTACTGAGTCCAGAGCGATCAGATGATATCAGGGAATCCCTGGACTAAGACGATTTCTAATAATTTAATTACTCATTCGATGAGCTTTAAATTTATTGCTCAAACAGACTAGCCTTGGCTTAGATTTAAGGCTACAGATTCTTGCGAACAGACATTTTACGATTCAGCGGTATTGATTTACTACTGCCGCTATTTTTCAACATACTTTATATCACGTAATTCTTTGGCTTAGGCTATACAATTGGCGGCGGCTATTTCTTCTACTATGACGGGCTATTGTCAGTAAAGCTACTCTAGGCACTATCAGAACGAGCAAGTTATCCCTAGTCAGCGACTTCTTAAGCTGTATTATTCCCTGCCAGCCCTTGATTAGATTGATCTTATTAGCGATTATCATTTAAATCCTATTATTGCACTTGATCTAATGAATCAATATACTCTGCCATTTTGCGGAGATGGATGGAGACATTGCTTTTCAGAGAGGCCAAGAACTTCAATAAGACTGCTGGAAACAACTTTTCAATAGAGGAACTCTAGTTCTAAACGTCAATAAGTTCCTGAGCATCTGGCTAAATACCGATTCCATATTCTGCCAACAATTAGCTGTACAATTCCTCTTGACTGTTCGCCAAATTTCCGAGATCTTTCAGAGCCAAAGTAGAATCACTCAACACGGCATTGGCACTTGAGCTCTCCACTTAATCAGCACTAACTCCATCTTACACAATCAACCTCCGCAGCTCATCAACTAGCGGTGACACACAAGAATTTAACTAATTACTTATAGCTGTATTCTCTGCCAACAATGAATCAACATCATTAGGCAATGCACCAGACTTGTAAACAATAGTCTTTATAATGGAAGACTGAAACTTGAATCTATGAACCACGGTCTGTGTCTCGGCAGTGAGCAGGTGTAGCAGACCCGATAAATTATCAACATAAGCCTATAACTCTTCTTAATTAGTAGGCCTCATTATCCACCTAATATGATAGTAAAGTAATTGATGAGAATTGTGCAGATGAAACGGTTTCCAAGACAAAGAAACATAAAGGAGGAAAAGTGAAACAAAAGTTGAAACCGTTTCTGGTTGAATGTCCATGATGATGATCAAACGGCTCCCAAGCAACTGCCCTGGATGAAAAATAAACGCTCTGAATACATACCGTATGTCTCCTTTACATGCTCACATCATCGTTTACGAAATGCAAATACCATATATAATTCTACATAGATAAATTAGGGAATTGTTACGTCCAATAGCTTCTTAAACTATACGTTCTTACCTGCAACTTCCCAATCAGGAACTGGAAATCGGCCGTCTTGGTCAACCACCTTCATGCGATCAAATAGCTGGCGACTACTCAAATCACCGTTCATCTTCTCTTCATAATAGTCGTGAAAACTAGCATTTTAATAAAGATCTAAGCCATACTCATCAGCAAGCCTACAAATGTTTTAAAATAAAAGTTTTAATAACAATGAACTTTTTGACAATCAATATATACCTCGTGAGGGTGGGAAAGTGAACAAGATACTCTGGGCAATCGTCGATAGCGTCTTCAAGTACGAACCAATATCGATGAGCAAACGTTTTGAAATGATACTTCTCTTCAAAGCGGACATTATAGATCTTGTTACCAAAGGAGAAATTGTCACTTTGCTTAAGCCGCTTTCTACAATGATTTAAAATTGTGATAAAACTTAAATCAACAAGCAGACAACTTACACTAACCAATTGGCGTTGGGAATGGTGCCAAAAAAGAATCCACCAGACTTTAAATAAGCCGAGGCATTGTGCAAAAGCATTCTAACAGACTCCTCACTGTAGAACGCGTAATGAAGAGCAAATTAACAGCACACAGCATCCACGGGAGGCATTGCAGGAATTACTTCAGTCAATTTCCGCTCAAAACAGTGCAGAGTGTAGAACTCTGCTTAGAAATTGAATGAGTTCTTCCCCAATGGATTTTTGTATCTTTAAGTGGCATGCTCTATAGCCACAGGTGACACGTCAACGCCAATGACACGCTTCACTTCTTGAGCTGCAAACTTTTACAAATCGCCACCTTTTCCACAGCACAGATCTAATACTACAAAGTCGCGGCTCACATAATCTCCAACCAATGATGCTTTAATAAAATTATTAAAGTTTTTGAGTCGGACAATAGGAGACTGTTATCTTTACTCCGTCCCTACTTATGGCCTTTAATTATAGTGATGTACAACGTCTTTGGGCATATTTTAAATCTATTCTGATCAATTTGAGAAGAGCGGCTCCTGAGAGCGACCTGCGGTGTTATATCGTAACAGTTGATGTTGAAGCCCAACAATACTAAGAGAAACGATGAGCTACCGACTAAAAAATTCAGGCAATTTATATTATGAAATTTTATTTATGGAATTCATATATTGGTATTGAGTAATCGTGAGGAATTCATTGATTGATGAAAATTGCTACCAAAAGTATAGTCACCATAGATCGCGTTCGATAAGAGAATCAGTTCGAATCAGTCGATGACGATGGAGCACAATTTTATGACATGTATTCAGCAGCAAGACTCAAGGCTTCTAAAGAGTTTCCATAAGACTACTGTTCACCTTGCTGATTACGCGACTATTACTAGGAGTCGCCAAAATTACCTAAACGTCGTTCGTCGCCATTTCCGTCACTCTGAGAAACGGCTCGGTGAAACAACAAATCGTCTCGTGCATTCGCCACATTCACACCAACAACTGGCTGGCACGGACGTGATTGACATTTCGACAATCTCTCATTCACAAGCTTTTACGGTGTAGGGGGAGGAGTGTATTAATATCCGTTCTGTATGTTCTTTGTCATTTCATGAGGAGCACCACTAGCCATCACTGGAGAGGAATGAGACAGGCACCGTTACCGAGACTAAAGATGAAGTATATTCTCATTATTACCAAAGTCTAAAAGAGGTGAGGCCTTAACAGTATACTGTCTCTTTACATAATAATGTACTCGATCCTAAGCATCAAAATAACATGTTTAACTGTTGACCTGTGACATTATATAAAGCAGATGATGAGTGTTTGACTTAACGCGTTAGAAGTTTAACGACAACAAAAAGCAGACGTTTGTTTCTCAGCAAAAGGAAACTTTGAAAAGACCAAAACCGACCATTTCATAGCAGTCGTGAATATTCTAAACTGGCTTTAATGAATCTATTCACAATGTCATTTAAGACAATATATAATGCACCTTAAAGCCATTATTATCAAGTACGTCATCTCCCCCGGATTGTACAAACTTTTCAAACTCATCCTCTTCGTCCTCTTCTTCATCATCCTCTTTGTCTGAATTTTACTGTTCACTGTCATTGACGTCACGGTTTGAGGTGGTTTGCTATTACGCGCTAAAGCCATCATCGTCATTCGCTTCAGAGTCCCAAACCTTGTCACTTCCTAGAATAGAATCATCATCTGATAGTTCTCCCGCTTACATTTTATCAATTTTGGCATTTATTCGCGTCAAAACTTCTTCTAACTAGCCGGTTGAATTTTATATTTTGACCGTTTCACTGAAATCGTTGATGATTCCCTGGAGATCATCCTCAATCTACGTCTCACCATTCTCTTCTTCAATTTACAACTGGTCAAACCATTCAGTGTCGGACACGATCGCTTATCCACGCGTGTCTATATCATCCCAAAATCCTTTCTACTCCAAATACTAGTCAAATTCAGCATCAGAGAAGGTCACATTAGAACTCTTTAAATGCTGAGAAAATGATTACTGCAACTATAGATACTCTTCTTCTTTCTATTACATTACCCCATCAAAAACAACTGTAAGTCTGACCCCTAGCCACGTAGCCGATATCTCTTTATTACTAAATCGATTATCACCCAAAATCATAGCATTAAAAGGTTGGAGTGAAGCATACTGGAGAGGTACGGGTAACTTTAAAGACATTATTTACGCGTACGATGGCTTGTTTAGTCGAACAAGCGAGCATACCGAAGTTGAAGGATCAAATCTCTCCAACTAACTATTGACCCGTCCAACATCACCAGCCAATGAGCATATCTGTAAAAATGCATTGATAAACTGTATGGCAATTCTCGGATATTCTAAGATAGAACGTGCAATATCTCGAGGAATATAAGCTTTTGATAGTTGATCCAAGGCGGGATAATATTTTAAGGTAGATCCATCCTTGAGAAATAGCGTATTACTACGTGTAAACTAGCACACCAAATCTTCAACTTATTTACCAAGATCAATATGTTTGGAAATTTTTACGCATTTTTTATCTATAATTGTGGCCAAGTAGACTTCCTTATCGCAAAGCAAGACGCACTCAGTCGCACTTTGATCAAACTCCACCTCTGGAGCGGCAAAGTCTCTCAGCTGCACGCCATCATCAACGCACTCTGTCAATACTAAATCGCAGCCACTATCAGATAGCTATATGTACAAACAAGGACACTGCTCGGACAATTTAGATAATATACCCAATGTTTAGTAACAATCTTAATATCCAGCTACGCCATAATTCTATTTGATAACGAACGCGTTAAATCCTTTCAATATAGACTCTTAAGACTATGAAGCATCTTGAACACGAAATTCCTAATCATTCCATAATATACCACACTATAAACTATCGACTATTTTTTGTATCTCTTAGAGTATTAATTAAAACTGCTGGTCTTTTGGAATATAGAGAGTGACTTCTAGCGTGTTTTAATTCATTTTCCTTCGACTGTTGGATTTCAGAGAGAATTATAAAAAGTCACCAGAAAAACCAATAAATTTTCTTCCCCCTGTTGTTCTGCTACTATAAATCAAACACGTATGAATTCATTAAAGTATATTGTACCGTTTGAACTATTATATTCTGTTCATGTGCTTTATATTCAGCTTGACAAAGATTGTTTGTATTCCAAGTCTTGATACTGCTCTTATTACGCGATACTAATTTCATAAGGCTCTTCTACAAAAATCTTTTCTCAAAGATCTCTCGTGCGAATTCCTATGCTGAGAATTTCCCACGTTACTCAACGCCGTTTCCATTTAGAATACACTCTTAACAGTAATAACAGAACAAGATATTTCTCAAAATCATCATTTAGAATGACTAATGCCAAGATAATTGATGGTAAGGCTATAGCGAAGCAGTGCACGGACAAGTTGAAAGCCCAAATTGCACAGTACAAAGCTAATTTTCCTCAATTCCAACCGCGTCTGGCTATCGTTCAGGTTGGCGACAGACAGGATTCTAATGCATACGTTCGGATGAAGATCAAGGCTGCAGAGGATGTTGGTATCTAGTTGGATCATATTCTGCTGCCGGAACAGATCAGCCAGCAGTAGCTGTTGAAGACGATTGAACTAGTTAATGGTGACGCGTCCGTTCATGGTCTGATTGTCTAACTTCCACTACCTGCGCACATAAACTCTGATCTGGTCACGGAGTCGATTGATGTTAGAAAGGATGTAGATGGCTTTCATACTTTGAACATTGGATCGCTGGCTAAGAAAGGCGCCGTACCGAAATTTTTGCCATGCACTCCTAAAGGCATCATGGAATTGCTTAAATAGTCCGGAGTAGAGTTGAGCGGTAAAAGTGCTGTAGTTGTCGGCAGATCCAATATTGTGGGTATGCCAATGTTCCACTTATTGAATGAAGCCAATTGCACCGTAACTTTGTGCCATTCCAAGACGCGCGATTTGGATCAGTTGGTGTCGTAGGCTGACGTGGTGATTGTCGCTGTTGGCTCGCCAGAATTTATCAAGGGTGCTTCCATCAAAACTGGTGCTGTTGTAGTGGATGTTGGAACCAATGCTGTCCCAGATCAGAGTAAGAAGACTGGCTTTAGATGGGTTGGTGATGTGGAATTCGGCGCTGCTGCTGAGAGAGCCGCTATGATTACGCCAGTTCCAGGAGGTGTTGGTCCAATGACTGTCGCCATGCTGTTGGAGAATACTGTATTGTCAGCTGTTTAAAAATTGGAAGCTGATCTAAGACCGTTGACTTTGACACCTCAACCACTTGATTTTATGCGTCCTGTTCCTAGTGATATTGATATTGCATACGCGTAATAGCCCAAGTTTATTCAGTAGTTGGCATAGGAAGTTGGTCTCTTGCCTGGAGAGTTTGATCTCTATGGTCAATATAAAGCTAAAGTTCGTTTGTCAGTTTTGGAGCGTTTGAAGCATAGACAGAATGGCCATTATGTTGTGGTGAGTGGTATAACACCTACACCTCTTGGAGAAGGTAAATCCACAACGACCGTTGGACTTTGTCAAGCTCTGACTGCGCACCTGAATCGTCCTGCATTTGCCTGTGTGAGATAGCCATCCTAAGGTCCTACTTTCGGAATCAAAGGTGGTGCAGCAGGTGGTGGATATGCACAAGTGATTCCGATGGATGAGTTTAATTTGCATTTGACTGGTGATTTACACGCTGTAACTGCAGCGAATAACTTGTTGGCAGCTGCTATTGACGCTCGTATTTTCCATGAATCCACGTAATCTGACAAGGCTCTATTTGATCGTCTGTGCCCACAGAAGAATGGCACGAGAACTTTTACCAATATCATGAAGAGAAGATTGCAAAAGCTGGGCATTGTGGGTAAGGATGATCCAGCCGAGTTGACTGAAGAGGAGCGTTCTAGATTTGTGCGCCTAAACATTGATCCAAGCACAGTGATGTGGAATCGTGTCATGGACACCAATGATCGGTTCTTGCGCAAGATTACTATTGGGTAGAATGCAACTGAACAGGGACGTACTAGAGAGACTAGCTTTGACATTACTGTCGCATCAGAGATTATGGCTACTCTAGCTCTCACCACAGGCATTAATGACATGGATGAGAGATTCGGTAAAATGATTGTTGCTTACGACTAGGAAGGCAAAGCTGTGACGGCTGATGACATTGGAGTGACCGGCGCGTTAACAGTCTTGATGAAGGATGCAATCATGCCAAACTTGATGCAAACTCTGGAGGGCGGTCCAGTATTTGTTCATGCGGGACCTTTTGCCAACCTTGCCTCTGGCAATAGCTCTATCATTGCTGACTATATAGCTCTAAAATTGGTTGGTACTGAGTAGAACCGTACTGAGGCACAGCGCGGATTTGTTGTCACAGAAGCTGGGTTTGGCGCTGATATCGGAATGGAAAAGTTTTTCAATCTGAAATGTAGGTATAGCGGACTGGTGCCTGATTGTGTAGTCCTGGTGGCAACTATTAAGGCTCTTAAAATGCATGGTGGTGGTGCGGACGTGGTAGCTGGCAGGTAGCTAGCACCAGAGTACCGTACTGAGCGTGTTGATTTGGTAAAGGAAGGATGCAAGAATATGCAGCGTCACATTGTGAATGCTAAAAAGTACGGCATGCCAGTTGTTGTCGCTGTCAACAGATTCACTACTGATACAGACAATGAGATTGAGATGGTGCGCTAGGCTGCGATGGAAGTTGGTGCATTCGCATCAGTATCTGCAAGTCATTGGAGTGACGGAGGAAAAGGGGCCGTGGATCTGGCTCAAGCTGTAGTTAGTGCTTGTGAATCCCATCCTGCTCCTAATCCAGATTTCAAGTTTTTGTATGAGCTAGAAGGTTTGTCGTTGGTGGATAAGATTAGAAAAATTGCGGTAGAAATGTATTCCGCCCAGGATATCCAGTTGAGTGATGTCGCGGCTGAGAAGGTGAGAAAGTTTGAAGAACTCGGTTATGGTTCTCTACCAATTTGTATGGCCAAGACTCAATACAGCTTCTCTGCTGACCCTAAAATGAAGAATGCGCCATCTGGATTCCTGCTACCTATTAAGGATGTTAGAGTTAGTGCTGGTGCGGGGTTCGTGTACCCACTCGTCGGTGACATTCAGACAATGCCTGGTCTCCCAACGCGTCCTTCTTTTTACGACATTGAACTGGGCCAAGACGGTAGAATTAAAGGATTATTTTGAGCATTTCCTATATAGTTGGGTTGATAATACGCATAAATGGTTGGCTCTTTCGGTTATTTTTTCCCTCGACTGCTTGAGCAGCATTTTGTTTCGTTTCACGCGCTTCAGAAATCAAGAAACCGATCAGAGTGAAACGCGATTGGACAGATCTGGATTAGTTTCACGACTCTATTGGTTTTTCAATGACATTGCTGTCCTTTAATATTATTTTTAAATCTAACTCATATACCACTTAAAGATATAAACACAATCATATTGTTTTTTTGACATTATGAATTTTTAGCAAAACTTGGATCAAATAAAGAATTCATCTGATCTTTAGGCAGAATTCAAGTAAGCCTCAGAAAAATTAGGTGAAGCTGAGATGGATTTAAAGACAGCTATTGCTGAAGGAAAGCCTGAATATATAATAACTGGTTTAAAAGCTATAGTGAATTCACGAATGTCAGCTCTGCATGGTCTAACGGAAATGATAAAACTATAAATTCTAATGGAAAGTCGAATGATACCACATTTTCAGCCAACTCTAATGGTAAGTATTGATAGCAACATCAAGTTTATATTTCATTTTATTAGTGTAGAATCATTAGATATTTCTGTATCATCAAATAGTTCGTGTCGTTCATTTTCCTAAAGCGGTGTATGCTCTACTGGTCGCCACGTAAATCGTAAGAAGAAGGCCATGGCAAAGATGCGAGACGCGTTGATGAAACGAGACGGTTGTTGTGTTGCATCAGTCACAAGTGTGACATAATGGCTCATTTATGAGCTGTTGTTGTCTATAAAAGGCGTGTTAACTCTTCTATCCTTGTTAAGGAATTGTGATTGTGAATAGCGTTTCAATATAATGAGTTTTAATAGTAATACACCTCTTTTGGATGTCCCTATGGAGCCTAGCGCTACACATCTGATGACAGCAATCTTAGTTAATTGGTTGCAGCCCACATAGTTCCTTTAAATTAATTGTAACTCATAAGTCGTGATCTCGAGGACTCTCCAAAAATGGTATTTTATTGCGGAAGGAGTTGGAACAAAGTTATGACTTATTTTAGTGGAAGTTTGAGAATGATGGACGTGTCATTGTCTTGTATGAGCGATGGGCACACAAGAATCAGATAACGAAGATTGATTTGTGTGGCGATTCGGAATCTAGGCCTTCTAATGATCTGATTGCCATTCACAATTCACTCGCTCGCAGTAGGGCCCAGGGATGCTGTCCCGATTGTTGGAAGTTTGTTGGAATGTATAATATCGATGCTCATTAAAAAAGCAGTTGCGAATCTATTGATTTTAAAAGTGATGCGCAGGATGGTAATGCCGCTAGTGACTCCGAGTATGGCGTTAATGATGCAAGTAGATAAGAGCATTCCTTTTCTTCGGCAGACTGTGACAACGCTGACGAACATAAGTTAATGTCTACTCTCAACATAACCTGACTATTAATAATCACTGCTGAATTTTCGAGTAAGTTTGTTGTTTTTAAATTAATCTGAAGAAATAGCACATTATATCATTCCGTTATCTGCAAAGCTTGTGCCTAAAATGAAACAAAACGCGAGATACGCAAAGTGGCTGATCATTTTGAATACAGATACTGTACTTTGTCTTACTATTAAATTCAATAATAATGAAAACATCATACGCAAATTGATATTTAATATTCATATTCATATTCCATCGTATAAGCCATTCATTTCATACGCAAGCTGCATTCCTTCATTCATACTCCAACGCTGGTTCAGGGGTCAATTGACGTCCAGTTCTGGAATCAGTATTCTGAGCCCAGCGAACAGCGTCAACAGGAGCACGCATCCACTAACCACCAGGCTAAATGATGTACATACGCATACGTTTGATCGGCAAACCAGTCTTCTCATCAGTCTTGTCTGTGAAGATGCGCACAGTAATACCAGCAGTCGTAGTGAACACTTGCTTCATGTTCTCAGACAATTCACGATATGAGATGGACGTAACGCGTGGGCCGTCCATGTCAAAGTTGCCACGGCCAAGATTGGACTCATAGGTGATGATTTTGGTCCCCGGAATTGGGTTCAATTCTTGTTGGAAGAATTAACGCATATATTGGGCGCCTTGCTCAAGCTCGTCAACTGTTCTCACACCAGCAATACCAAAAAGGTCCATCAATTACTAGCGTTCATCAGCAGCTGTTTGTCTTGCGTCTCTTTGACCACGTTATCCACCGCGACCACGATTCATGATTGTTGTTTAATTTTTATTGTTTGCGGAAACAAATGTCGATCTTTGCAAATCCGTGGCGCAATCTGATCACAAACGTGCGAAATTCGATTTTTAACGCCCTCCCCGTCAATCCGCGTGCTTCATGCTTCATGTTCCTCCAATGTCTTATTTGAGTGCGAATGGACCAACAGCATTTTAGCCTCAAATTCCCATACTGCTGTTTCTGATTGGTTGGCACTCTATTTCGAATGATCATGGTCGAATATTTGGAAAATCTCGGATTTCACACACGTCGTATGAACCATATATATCTAGCAGTGCTTATTTGTCCTTCTGAATAACAAAGATTATAGATTATAAATAGTGAAAGCAATTTTCAATGATTCTGGCTTAGTAATTGTTTCTGGGATCCTGCGTGTCTCTAGCGTTTCTTGCACTAACTCTGGTCGGCTGGTACGTGTTCTACCTGCTCATAGTATAACAAATCAAATTGCGTGCTCTGTTTAAGAATAAGTTTGATCTACTCTTGATAATCTACCTGATATCGACTACTGCTTATTGTTCGATTAAATACTCATCTCTTGTAGACTATCAGTAAAATTTATTGCTTATCCGCTCCATTGAGGCTGTCTGTCTCGCTGTGCTGGTTGTCTGTTACATTCAGATAATCTTCCTTCGATCTGATGCGATTCTTCAATTTACATCGTATTATCGTCTGACTAAAATTGTACTTTGGATCTGCACCATTCTATTTGCACTCTATCCGGCGTTTCAAATAGCTTACAGTGTCCTGCAAAAATAATATATTGCGTATTTTCTCCAGGCTGTCCACATTGCCTTGGCAGATTTGGCAATGATAGTCCTGGAGATTATCTATACTGTTGGTCTTTCTAATTACTTGCGAAAGATTCAAAAATCATTCAACTCTCCCAATGCCACCATATTCTCTATAATCAGCAAATACGGCATAGTTAGCCTCGTAATAGTCTTAACAGGCGGTGTCCTTGGAGCAGTGACGAGCTTTGTGAGCGGCCTCCTTAGTATGGTATTGTACTCTATAATATGCCTAAGCTTTGTGTTGGTCGGGCTGACTCTTGTCATTATGAAGGTGGCAATCAACAATTACTAGAGATAAATGGGTCTCAAGGCGACGCTGCCAATGTCCAGTAACAATAATCAGTCATCCGATAAAGGTTGTATCGCAAGTAATTCAATTCAGAATACAGCGTCCACCAAATCTACGCTAATGAATAGTGATGAAACCGATCACAGAGTATCGCAGATCTCTAGTAACAACAACAATGGTACCGAAATTTAAGTATGAATGCAATGTAAAATAAGAGTTTTTAAATCATCTTTTATCACCACTTTCATGGTAGATACGCGTCTATAAACAGCCTTGTTTCCACTGAACGCATCAATGTTCCACCGCAGAACGAGCCTGGCCAATCAGCCAAGACTTGTGAAACGATCGCTTTCCATTCTCGGCCATGCGCCTGATCTTGAACGATTTCATTCTCAAAAATTGATTAAACAACACGCAATACTTTGAATAAACCTGCCTTTCATATTTTGTTGTAATCCCTGTGTATAAAATGTCGTGTTGTATGCCTCCCAAATGGAAGAGGGAAACAGTGGTTGACCATAAATTTAGTTATATCGATGTGCATGAATTCAGAGGTAAGGATTCAGTGTTTAGGCGGCTGAAGTACGCGTTTCTATACGTGCTGGCCTTTAAGGGATTCATGCTGTACGTGGCTGATATATCCTCTATTATTTTCCAGTTTCTGGCTGCTGATAAAGCTGTTACTTTTGCTGGTGGTGATCCTCGTATTGTGGAATTCTTCAAATATATTTATCTCTTCTCTGTGCTGGCCTCGCTGGCACTGCTGCTTATTGACTTTAGGAAGGCGCGTAAGATTATAAAATCTCAAGACATTTCATTTACTTTTACCAATGAAATTGCCTATCGATACTATGCATTTAAAAAGTATGACTACTTTTGCTTCTTTGAGGAGATTAATGATATGAAGCGGTTCAAGGACACTCTGTCCCTGTTTGTCTTTTTCCGTCTACGTGGCTGGAAGCGTCTGATCTTTGCAGAGACTCCCAGAGCGGGAATCAATATGTATTGGCTTGTGCTTGTGCTGATTAGCCTCAACTACCAAGATGGCCAGAATGCTTTAAGGCCTTACATGGAAGACAATCGTGTATTTGTCTTGCTGTTGCTCGTGGCTCTTGCCGTATTGATCTATCTATTCTCTGCCTTCTCTCACTTGATTGCTGTGATTATCTACATTCCAATGATTTGTGAGATTAGAGGTAACTTGAAAGAGTATTGTTGCCACAAGGTTGACAAGAGAATTGCGCAGCTGATTGCCAAGAATGAAAGCAGAAAGGCTGAATAGGCGCAATTGTCAGCTTATAAGAACAAGAAGTCTAATACTGCATAGAAGCAGCTGCTGTAATACAAGAAAAAAATGCATAATGGAAACAATAATTTTGATGGCAAGGAGCCCAAGTTACCCGATATTGTGGATGATATTGAACTGTAATTCCCAAAGAATGGCTATATATCTCATTCTGATACGTATAGCGACACTGATGATAGTACGAATCATAATAGTCATAGCGGTAGTGGTGGCGCACAGTCTACGCGTCGAGACACCGTGATGCTGAATCCTCCGCCGCCTTCATGTACGACTGGTGATGATGATGATGAAGTTGGGTTCAGAGATCGCGATGGTTTCAATTATAATACTGATCCAACGATGAAGCTGCACAGGAATATTCCTCGCAAAGTGTCAGATGCATCTGGACCATCATCATCATCCCACGGCGGCCACTTAAATGCTGTTCCTCCGCAAAGACATGCAAATCCACCTTATAATAGTCGTAATGTTCCGACTGCTGTGCCTATTGCTCCTCCGCGAAGTAACACTAGTCGACATCACGGGAATCATGCAGTGAGAGATAAAATCAATCAACCTCAGTAGCATCGTTAAGATATTCATGAAATGCGTCGTGTTCCTCCTGCAGCTCATGGCCATGCTCACTCTCGTCAATAACATCGTCAGGTACCTCATCAGTAATAGTAGTAGTAGTAATAGCATCATCATCATTCATAACATCCGTAATCTCGCCACCATAATGCTCCTGGTGATCATCTAACATCTGCTAGTTTGTAATAACACGCACCATAGCCACCATCTCATCGAGCTCCTCCTCCACAGCATAGCAGACATGATAATCGTCACCTCAGAGAATTGGGTGCTCATGATAACTCAAGTCCGTCTAATCACGCATAAAAAGGTGGTAATTCATCAAATAACAATGAACATCACCAGCCTAGTAATTCTTAGCGACCTAGAGGAATGAGTTAATATCAGCAGTCGCGCTTTCGTTGAATATCTCTCAAATGTCCTGAATGAAATTATATAAATCTTTATTTAATCATACTATTTTAACCAGTTTTAACATCAAGGGTTATGAATGATAATATCTTAATACTAGCCAATAAGCTTGAGTAAAAACAGAGAATGTCTAGCTTTGTTGACAAAATTCACATATTTCGTACAAATGATCTTTTAATCTAATTTTATTACGTGGAAGGTAGTTGGATACTAATCTATCGCTTAGAAGGCAGCTTAACAGGAATAGATTAAGAAGAGAGATTGAGTGAATGTTAATAATTTCGTCGCCAAACTTCCAGCAGAATATCACGAGTAATTAACAGTACAGAAGCATCTTGGGTATCTGACTTATTGCCTTAATCTTGCTCTGAAGCAGACTGATTTTATGAATGCTGCACCTAATTCTTGGAATGATTATTGTTATTATTATTATTACTATCAATATGGAACGGCGAATACTGTCGATAGGGAGCCAACTCTTTTTAAATATGATCCATCAAAGAGACAGGTTTAGATCGAGATGCTGCAGACTACGCCGAGTCTTGACCCTTTTATTATTCTGAATGCTGCAACTATTAACTGTTATTATTATTATTAGGTAGACTGAGCCATTCAATCTTTAACTATAACGCGTGATAAATATAAAACTTTGCCAACTTTAAAGCGATAAATTCCAATAATTACACCACACCAGTATCAAAATTAATCAGCGAGTCAATATCATCTGTCACAAGACTAAACTTATCAGTACCCACCTCAGTGACTTGCTTCAAGTCAGCCATCAATTATAAATCACTGGATATATCGGATGCTTGACACTATTCAGTCTAATAATCTTCCAACAGCTGAGGCAATAAGTCTTACCATGGCATATTCGGATAATAAAAGTCAAAATCAAAGTCAGCCTGTGTGATGTTGGTACATTTCAGAATTGAATCCTTGATATTAATCCATCTGATATACTACAAACAATCCTGATATAAAGGAGAATTTCTAATGGCAAAGAGTATAGGGACTGATGAGAGCGACATCTTCTTTGACGACTTGGATGATGATGATGATTATTATTATTAATGCTAGTGCTGGTATTCACAATCCAATACAATGACATTATGAATGATATCAGCGATCTGACTGCAAATGATACTTTCCAGGTACTATAAAGACTCTTGGTTTACATTCTGCACTTTTTCCTCTTTACAGCTTAAATGCAATACACAGCAGCATTTATCCACAAGCTTTTACAATCCTGTTAATTTCATATTATAAAAGAGTTTATACAGAGTACTGGGGACACTTATCAGACAGTACTTCTCGAATTGAAGAAGTTGGAACGAAATTTGAAAAAGAAAAGAGAGTTCTTCAGCGGGTGCGATCTTTCGCAACTTTTCAGTCAGCTTTGATATCATCGCCCTGGTAAGATAAGATCAGTAGAAGGGGAAATGGTACGCGTTTAGAGTAGATATTTTCTGATTAAATTCTAGCAATAATAATAATAATAAAGCAGTGGGAATAGTACATTGAAATCCTAAGGACAAGTGTATGAGCTGATATAATAAGCGATGCTTAGGGAGTTTGGTGAGCGAGGCGTGATTCTGTTCTTGTCCAGATCTGGTGTAAAGTATTATAACCCCACTACAAGGCTATGTATATTCAGAGTGGCGCGTGAATCTGCATAATATTTGAGATAATGCTTTAGTAATTAGCTATCAGATGTACTAAGTATTGTGCATGTCAGCGGGTGTATTAGGCGTGTATAAGTGAAAATTTTGGATTTGAATAAAGCTCTTCTACTGGAAGACTTGAAATCTTACGAAGCGGAGCGATTGAAAATTAAAGAATTGCATCCATGACTTTTCATATCACTGATATATTACATGAATGATGTTAATGTAAATTCCCTGGTATATAGCAAAATGACATGAAATTTTCTATTCTATTCTTTTTAACAACAAAAAACATCATTTCATTTAAGTGGATGATGGTGCAGCAGAAGCAGCGGTGAATTGAGATATACTGGTAGCTTGCTTTTTCAAAACTTTCACCTTGTCAACGTTGAACACTGTACTGTCGGTATCATTACCATTCTAAGAACTTGTGGTGGGTGAAGATAGCTCTACAGCGGATGAGACACGGCGAGGAGGACTTTTACTTATAGGCTTCAAAGCATCAGACTGTCGCGGTGTCTTATCCACGCGCGCATCCACACTGATATTACCAATAGAAGCGTAATGACTGTAATTCTAAGTACTTCTCAGCGACTGTGAGCCATTCTGACTATTTGACGCAGACTCGGAGAGTTCATCAATAGCTATATCTGGGATTGTGAACATTGCCTAATCTTGGGAAGCCGATACTTTACTAAATGTACTGTTAGTGGTGTTGAAAGTTCGCGTCTTATGTCTGCTCAACGCTTCTTTAATGTCATACGCCCACCTAGCTTTCTAATCAACAGACTCTGCGGCGAATTTATATTCCACATCATTCTCGTCAATGATGATAAATTATTTTCTCACCTCTTTCCACTTTAAAGGATCCTCAATCTCACCATTCTGTGGATACGGTATATCTTCAATAAACTGAGCGGCACAGAGATTAATAGTCAGAATAGGCTGATACTTGAAAGTCTCTGCTCTAACTCTGGCCTGCTTTGACTTGACCAACTTTTGTCCAGCGAGTTTGGAATGAGATTCGCGCTTAGTCAGTACCAGAGAATCAGCAAATAGAAATGCAAAGGATTGCAGAGGCACAAGCTTCAATTCAGTCCTAGGTGACAGTGGACTATGCAAAATATCATTCTAGTAACCAATTGCGAATTCATCGTCGTCACCGGCTGTCAACAGATCATCAATGTCAATATTTGGCTTCATCTTGACGGTATTGACAGATGTGGCTTTACTCTCTTGATGCTTAAACTCTTTAGATTTACTTTTTCTCAGCTTCTTCAACTTTTAAGGCTTCGATTGGGATAGTGACGCGCTTGAAGGAGTAGACTAAAGTGGTGGTTGCGTTTCCTGAGGCTAATCCTTTTGTACCTTCTCCTAGGCATTTTTCTATAATGAATCTTCCCCCTCTAACTTTTAAATCTCAACAACAGGTACTTGTGTAGGCTGATAATACACCAATTCACCTTCACCAAGATAGTTCTCTTCCAGCTAGCTAGCAGATACACCACTAGTGATAGTGCTTGATTTCTAGTCAGTGACTGTATTTGTTGCTGTAGCAGCAGTCGTGGTGGAGCCAATAGTTCCCGTAGGATTAGACAGAAAGCCAGAATATTATGATCCACTGGACACTCTTTTCAGCTCAAGAATATCCTAATCATTAGACTTTCCCTTGTTACCGTTAGCATTTCCATTATTATTATTGTTGTTGTTGCTGATATTCCCAACAGCCGGAGCACTAGAATTAGTTCCAAATAAGTACATTGAACCACCAGCTTTGCCTTTCAACATCTCAGAGCGTCTACTCTCAGCATCTGGTGATAGGCTAAGATTAAATTGCGAAAATGCCATTGAGGTGGACGCGCTGTTTAACTGCGCTTACAGTGATTACAGCTTGGACTTGTTCTCATGATAAGCTTTGGCTCTGTTCACTCTCACAGCAGCATCTTTCACTTTGACCAGGGCCTACTGGAGATGAACATAGTCCGGGTGGATAGTCCAAGTGTGCTTGATAAAATCTTTCAATAGGAGTTCATAACGAGGAATTCGCTGAATAGGTAGAATCAACAATGATGACAAGTCCTACCTCTTGACCTCTTTCAATTACTATACAGTCTCTACGTACTGGGCGAAGGCGGCGTTCTTCATACACTTCACCAGAGAATTCTTAGACTCCTAGAATCCTGTAGCATACACACTATACAATCTCAGCTATTCCGCAAATGAACCAACCAATTACCCGATGCAACTGTACTCATCCCATCCATCAATGACTGATTTGAAATTATTTACAAACTATTTGTGCTTATCAGCAATATCCTCCACATTCATGAAAATTGTACTGATAATCTCTGGATCGATACCCATCTCTTTAGCTAGGGAAGACATATGACTATGCTAGGGAGATGGTGCATTACCCGATGAACTGGATGGTGCCAGACTAGGCTGAGATGAGACTTTGTCCACAGAGTAACCAGTAGAAGATGATAAAGAATCTTGAACTCCACACAGTGAACGCAGTGGTTTCAGAAATAGCCTCACCAGCTGATCCAGCTATGTCACATAATTCACCTCTGTAGAGTATAATTCCATCACGACGCGTGTCCTATGAGGCTAATACTTCTGTGCCAACTTGGAGTACTTCTCCACCGCCAAGAGTCCGCGCACCTAATGCCTTCTTATGCATGACTAAACCAGAGTAATATCTCTCAAAGTACGCAAATACCTCTTCCTCTACAAATACATTCTTACCACACCCTAAATGATAATCACAGCCTTTCGCTACTCAGTAGAATAATTCTCTGTCTGCTTAGTCTAAATGGAGGTGGACTTGACAATAACATCTTCCGTGATTAATGGTACAGATTTACCAGTGCTCTAAATAGAGTCCACTCCAGGCTTTATTACAATATCAGCAATCTCAACAGAATCCACGGCAATGACGACATTAGAGTACTACCGCCAGTAGCTGAGTAGAATTTACATCTTGTGCCTAGTATCGCATGATAGTTCAAACAATGGCAAGCTGGTCACGGCATCGCCACTTTTACGCCATGCAATACCAAAAGAAATATCCTTGATAGATGTAACAGAGAATTTCTAAGCCACGCGTCTGTTTCCCTCAACCAGGAGACAGGTGAAGTGAACGGTGCACTGATCAAGAGCATCGACAACCTTCATCTCTGACACGTCGTCATCAATTCTCTAGATACAAATCGACACGGACACAATCTTATTCCAGAATCCAAACAGTCCAGTCGGTCTTTGCAGCATTTTACTTTCAATGCGAAGCACCTACATATAGAGCGATGAGGGAGTATGAAGTTAATCGATCAATTTTAGTGTTAAATGATTTTTACCTCCCCTGAATTCTCTCTAATCGAATCACTCATCTTGGCTCGAGTCAATTCGATTTCTCGCGCTTCAGTTGTAATAGATGGAGATATCTTTGAAATAAAGATGGTACAATAATCTTTGTAATTAATGCAATCTATAAAGGACTGAAAAAAGTTAAGAATATCACACCCCCAGTTAATTGTTAAGGGATTTAACAACGACAACAATCTTCATCAATCAATAAGCTAAAAATAGACCGCGTCGTTTCATCAGGTTGATCTCGCAATTCTATGGGAATTATGATTCACATGGCATTCTATATAGACCATACCATAGTGTTCAGAACTATCATTCAGACAAAGTATTTTCGAACATAACATTACATTGGAATGTCTCTAGAAATTCATGCAGTATCTAGATTGAGTGATCTAACTAGGGGATGACTCTGCATCGATGACCACGATTTTCACACGCTGTGGTTGTAATCAGTTTCATGATGACTACATTGTGACGACGACACTACTGGTATTATTCAACTATGACTAACCCGTGCGGATAAAAGCTCGTTACATACCAGATCCCTCTCTTCTTCCAATATAACATTAACAACTTGTGTATCTGAAATATATTACACTTACTTTACTTTACTATATATATATCAACTGAATATGTTTGGACTTGGAAAGCATCGTCATTAGAATAAAGAGACAGAGAACGTTCCATTTAACAAGGAGTCGCAGTCGCATCATCATGTTAACGCAGCTGAGATTGTGAAGAATCCTGACAAGGTTGTACAGAGAAAGCATGCTGACATCGTGGTGAATAACAAGGAAGTTCATGAGGTGACTGAGGTCTAGCCAGTGATTGAGAGACGTCGTGAGCATGAAATCCACAAGCCTGTCGTTGAGAAGAAGCAGGAGCACATTGTGGCTCCAGAGTAGCATGTTCAGGCTCAGCTGCCTACTCAGCACCGTGAATTCGCTGCTCCTAAAGCTGATATCACTGGTCAGTTAAATGCTGAAATGCAGAAACATCGCCCTGTGGAACGTGGTGTATCTGTTGATAAGTAGACTGTGGTTAACCAGCCTCAAATTCATGAACACAATTCTGTCAAGGTTGTGGAAGAGATCTAGCCAGTGATTGAGCGTGAAATTGAACAGCACAAGGTGATCCACACTGTGCAGCCTATTAAGGAGCGTGTCATTGAGACTCCTCAAGTTCTGCCAGTTGAGGTGAGAGAAGTCAAGGGTGGCCAATTCACCGCCACTGTTACTGATCCTAATATTGCTGCAGCTGGTCCTGACGATACCACATCATTAGGCACTTCATCTGCAAGCAGTTCTGATCTTGAGCAAGAACGCCGTCTATGAGTATCCCATATCTCTGCTGGATTCAAGGACAAACTGGTGACATCGTGATATTGACAATGTGAACTTTATTAATAAGCAGCCTGTATGAAATATATGAAATTGAAATTTACAATATCTGAATCTTTCGCTAAACAGTTTTTATTGATCACTTTTATGATCATCCTTATAACAATCCACCACAGCAATGATACATACGATCACAAGTACAACCCCTCTGGAGTACCCTCCTACTTTGTCTTGAGCACCTTCTCTTTGGCCTTGCGCAGATCATCAGCACAGACGCGCATACGTCTCTCACGCAGAGCCAGTAGACCAGCCTCAGTACAGATAGCCTTGATATCAGCACCACTGAGATCATCTTTACTCAGTACAAACTCATCCAGATCAACATCTTCAGCCAGATTCATACGCCCAGTGTGCACGTTGAAAATGCGTCTCTTTGTCTTATAGTCAGGCAGAGGAAACTCAATCTTTCTATCAATTCTACCGGCTCTAATTAGAGCGGGATCCAGCGATTCGATTCTATTGGTAGCCATTATGACTTTGATATCTCCACGATCATCGAAACCGTCCAATTGGTTCAGCAGCTCAAGCATAGTTCTCTAAATCTCACGTTCACCACCACTGTTGGAGTCGTATCTCTTGGTACCGACAGCATCGATTTCATCAATAAAAATGATAGATGGTGCAGAATCTGCGGCAGTCTGAAATAACTGACGCACCAACTTTGGACCTTCACCCAGATACTTTTGAATCAGCTCAGAGCCGACAATACGCAGAAAAGTGGCACTAGTCTGGTTAGCCACAGCCTTGGCTAACAGCGTCTTTCCAGTACCAGGTTGTCCATACAATATGACACCTTTTGGCGGACGGATTCCCATCTCTTCATACAATTCTGGATGAGTCAATGGCAGTTCAACACTCTCCTTAATCTCTTGAATCTACTGCTCCAGTCCACCAACGTCAGCATAAGTCTCAGTCGGTGCCTTGTCCATCTTCATCACATTGACTGTGGCATCCGTATCATCATTAAATAGACCAACAATTGAACTAGTCTTGTTATGCAGCAAAACAGTGCATCCCGGTTCCAACTAATCCTTATCTACAACGGACAAGATGGTGACATAAGTCTCAGGTCCGCCCTAAGAAGTACTGACAATAGCATGATCATCATCAATAACTTCCTCCAGTTGGCCAAGAGATAGCGGAGTTCCTCTGAGTTGATCCACCTGATTTCTCTCATCTTCCTACTGCTTCTGATGTGCCGTCTCTCCCTCAGCTGCACCATTAGCACCAGCCTTACTAGCAGCCTTGGCTCTGGTCACCTTGTACTACTCCTGATTCTAAATAAATTCTTCCTCCAACAGTAGATAATCTTTAATTCTCTCTGCTCGAAGCAACTTCAACTTGCACCTGGTTGTGGGATAGATTTGAGGCAACTTGTTAGGACCTTCAGCTCCCTTGCGCTTCTTCTTTCCAATTCTAGTTGGACCAGCTGGAGGTTCATACTTTTTCTTCTCCTGCTTCTTCTTTTCGTTGTTCTACTACTAACTTTACTAACTTGGTGCAGCTCCCATACTTGCTATTCGTTATGATATATTGCGTAATAGGACTAACTATAGCTTTAATTACAAAGAATGAAAGAATTGTTCCGCTGACTGACTATCTCTGTCTCTCTCTCTCTCTTTCAATGGAAGAAACGTGCAGTGAAATCTTTCGGAAGAATTGACAGCTGAGAAAGTCTTGTCTGATGACTGCATGAACGACGCGACAAAATTTTTAAACTGTTTCACGCACGAAATATTCTCATCATCCGCTGCCTTATACTTACCCCCGAAAAGTGAATTACAGCTTAGTTTTGTCCATTCGTTTTATTACAAAGTAATCTACATAGTCGCCATATAAGATAAGATGTTGTCATCTAAAATTGGTGAGATTGAAAGTGCGAATAAGCTGAGTTTGAGATAATTTGAGAAGGATGTATCTACTAAAGTGTAATGGTCAGTCAGTTCAGTGAAGGCGGCTTATAATGTTTACAAGTTGATCGATAACGATGTTTCTACGTACTGGCAGTCTGATGGAAACTAGCCTCATGAAATTGTAATTACGATGGATCCGCAGGGGAAAATGATTCCCATCAGTAGAGTTTTGATTTATTGCGACTGGAGATTAGATGAGAGCTATTGTCCACGAGTAATTGTTGTGAAGGCAGATGGGGTGGAAGTGGAGCGAGTTCAAGTTCCCGGTGATTTAGACGACGAGTAGCGAGACAGTATGGACGCTGATGTTGAAGAGAATGAGCGATGGTGTGAGGTGGATTTTGGATCATTGTTATAAGATGAAGAAGATTCAATCGATGGCCCACCTACAGCAGATTAAAAATTATTCAGATGCAACAAGATATCCTTATCGATTGTTTCAAATCATCAGAATGGAAAAGATTCGCACATTCGGCTGATTAAAGTTTACGCGTCCACTTTGGATGAAACGCGTCAATATGAAGAAGATTAAGACTTTCGCATGGTAGATCGACAAGTTCATCCGCTACAAAGAAATGAACATCCACAGTAGTAGTAGTAGAAGAAATTTACTTAATTGCAAGGTTTGCAGAGACAAGCTGAGGCAGCCCTTGGCACAAGAAAAGGGGAGAGATCATTTGTTGAAAGAATGTCTCTGATTCGCTGATTGCCCATCCCCTGGTCACAATACGAGGAGCGGCGTATGTATGAGTGCGGAGGATGTGATAAATGGCTCTTGATATGCTCTTCATTCTCTCTTCTTTCTTCTAACTATATATCTATTATTGTGTAAAAATATCTTTACTTGTTTCCTAAAAGTTTGCATCCTTACTTATTGTTTCAGAAAGATGATTGTTAGTTATACCTTGATTGCATCTTGCTTGCTCGCTGCCTCTCTGTCTGCCCCAGTGCAAACACCTGATTATGCACCAAAGAATTCGGTCAAAATTGTGCTGGACTGTGCTGCTTATCTGTGCACTAATAATCTGACGCTGGCTGACTTGAACAATTCCACTCAGCCAATCTTGCCTAAAGCTGCTTATAACGTTACTGCTCCTTCTACCAATGCTCCTGCTCCTACCCAAAATGGTACCAGTAACAATTCACCTGCTCCTGTCCATCATGATACCAAAAGTAATTCCACTGCTCCTGTCTAGAATGGCACTGCTTCTGTTATAGTCACCCCTACTGACAATGTTATTCCTGATGTACCGCATCAATAATAGCATAATACCACATCTACTATCATTCTGATTCCAAGCTCTACTTCTTCTTCCACCTAGACTCCATCAGCTACTCCAGCTAAGCCAACTTTCCTCAGTGTCGGTAACGTGCAAAGCTCTGATCAAGACACTCACACTGGTGGTAGTGGATTTTTCGGTGGAGACTCTGGTGGAGTTGACGCGTCCGGTAATGGTGTCAACAACAATTTGACAGGCAATGGTTCATAGATTGACAAAGCTGAAGTTGGTAACGCGCTGAATGTGTCGTCTGACGTTAAAACTGGTAATGGTCGTGGCTGGGGTAGCTCAGGAGGTCAGTCCAATGTGGGTAACTCTATAAACAATAGTGCCACTGGAGCTTAGAACACCACTGTGGGCAGTCTCAACGTTGGTAATACTATCTCCACCTCGTAGGATTCTAATACGGGTAATGCTGGTTCATTCGGTGGCAGCTCTGGATAGATTGAAAATTCCGGTAATGGCTAGGATAACCACGTCAATCTGGCGCCAGATCAACAGGGGGAAATAAATGGTGCAGTTGGAACAGTAAAAGGTTCTGGCTCTTCTACCTCTACCGGTAGCAACGGCGTGCTCAGTTTTGGCGGCCAGACTGGTTCAGTGAAAGGATCAGGAAACGGTCTTGGAAACACCATCAACTGAACACATCATTAAAGAGCTTTAAGCTAGTATTTCATATAGATGTTGTGATAGAATGTTAGTAATAAAATTGTGTTAAATTGTTTAAATCTAAAAATCTTCAGTTTCAAATTGATTGCAGTTCATGGGCAGGCCTTGTCAATAATGATCTTGTGATTCTGCGTTATAGTATGAAAATCTCATATGCTTTTCAATTTACCATTCTCTGCTTAGCATATCACCTGATTTTAGATCAGATATCTACATTTTAAATGCGTAGTCTTGGCTAGTCCCAGCAATGACAGAGTCAACTGACTATTGAGTCACGATGGTTTGGTACTCCTAATCAGCTGAATCGGAGTTGTGACCCAGGAGTCATTTTGATATGCTCCAATAGATTTCTGCTCCAGTCTCTCTTCTTGTCTTTCAACATAACTGATAGTTAATTTGACATAGTTTTAATCTGCTACTATTTGGTAACTATAATAATACCGTGCATTGAATATGTTAATCAATTCCTTCGCTTTTGCGGTGTGCTCCTGCTTAGTTGCGCTGGACTCTATCTAGGCTAATCCTATCCCTCAGACTTATGGCGCACAGCCTGCCAATCCAGCGCCAGCGCCGGCACCAGTTGCACCTGCCCCATCTGCTACTTAGCCAAGCGCGCCGCCTTAGTAAACACCAGCTGTAGTCCCTCCTGCTCCATCTCTTCCTCAAGCCAAAGCTGAGACTCAGAATATATCCGTTGGTAATGTGAAGAATGCTCAGCAAGACGCGTCCACTGGTAAATCTGGATTCTTTGGTGGAGACAGTGGTGATGTTAGCAAAGCAGGTAATGCGGTGGGTAACAGCTTTACATCCAATGGCTCTACTACTGAGAATGCCGAAGTTGGTAATGTGGCCAATTCCAGCTCTGAGACCAAGACTGGAAATGGGCGTGGCTTTGGTGATTCCGGTTCAATGAACTCTGTGGGTAACTCCATCAATAACTCTGCATCAGGTTCATCTGGAGTTGATTTAGGGTCCGTAATTGTGGGTAACTCCATCTCTACTTCGTAGAAATCGGACACTGGTAAAGGTGGTTTCTTTGGCGGTGACTCTGGAAGCATTAGCAATTCTGGTAACGCGTAGAACAACAACGCAGATTTTAGTTCTTTTAGCTCTGGCTCTATCGGCTCTGTAAATGCGCAGATTGGTACTGTTAGTGGCTCAAGCTCTGAAATATCTACCGGTAATACTGGATTCTTTGGTGGTGGTAGCGGTACAGTGTCCAACACTGGTAACGGCCTCAACAATAGCATAAATTGAACGTTAATTGACACAGAAATATTTGAATTGTGATAATAAATAGACGTGGTTTAATTTTTCAATTGATTTTTGTTGATTATCTATGGTTGCATCTTGTATTACTGTAATCATTGCTTCAGACTAACTTGGTTCACAAAAGTTGGCAACACTTTATGTCGTTGTAGATCAGCCTGTTTAAGTCATCTCAAATTATAAAGATTCTAAATTTATTAAACATTAAAATAAAATGAGACAACATTCTATCAAAGAGATCACAAATTAGTATTAGGATAAGGTACAATGTACTTGGCATCGACGACGCGTCTGCGGCCATCGTCCTCTTCAAATAGGAGTAGCCACCGATTTTTACTCTCAATTCAATGAGATGGAAACGGCAAACCGCTCGCCCACAAGTCCCTTTCACACAGTAATCAGCAATGTGGGTCTGATCAGAATTCCTAATCAGATTCCCCTTTCGTATTTGCTCTGAAAATTGCGAAGCTGTCAATACTGTGATTACAGTACTGCATGACAGTCACAAAGTTCCCGCTTGCTACATGATTACTGTGCTTCCGTAGAAATGCTTCGATACATCCCAATTCGGGAAGATCAGCGAGCCAAAACACCAATCATTGACAAATTCTACAAGTATGTGGTTATGAACAGTTATAGACAGACATAATGTAAAACTTGACCTTCATTAAAGCATCCATCAATTTCAGACATGCGTACAATTAGAAGACTCTAAAGAGAAGAGAGAGAATAGTGTGCTTAGATTTCGCAGCGCCAGCGCAAGATCAAACTAGTTAAGTGATGAGATCATTGTTCGAATCACTCAAACGTAAAGTTGTGCCTTATGACTAACCGCGCCGACAGTAAACAGTAAATGATAGGTGGATCACTGAGAATAGCAGAGAGGACACCAGAAGATTTGGAAACACAGCCAGGATGAGTATAAAAGCTCGGAGCGAAGACACAGCTTCCACTACTATTCTATTCACTTATAATATTCACTAAAGTCATGTTAATCTATAACTCTGGGAAAGAGGCGCGTCTCCTTGATCACTCCTTGATAAACTCAACTCTAATAAATAACCTTCGTGTAAGTGAATTGTAACGAAAGACTAAGTACGAGTTTATTTCACTACTGAGAAGAAATCATAGTTCAGAGTTAAGAGCTTTTACGGAGCTCTTGGCTCTTCAGCAATATCACTAATCACCAACTAGTCAGACTTCTGTGCTTACACTTCGACACATTCCACTCCGTTTAAATGTAAAACATCAAAATAGCAGCAGGAATAGAATAATGAGAGTCGCAAGACGAACCACTTATTCTTATTGGATGATGCACAGCATTCGCATTGCCGGTAAGTGAACAGATCCCCATATTCAATTATAATGTACTTCAAAATGTAAACCGATGGATAAACCTATCCGATGCATCACCTTTAATTATTTCTAAAGAAGCTATACTTAATTAACTCAATTAAATTTAATGAAGCATTGCAGACGACCAGCATATATCTTAAATCCACAAAGTAACAACAATAAAATACCACATATAAAAGACAATCTTTACGTGTTCTTGAACGAAGATAGACATCCATTTATGGACCATCGAGCTAATTAGAAAAGTCTGAAGTAAGCTAACCGTGCACTAACTAAAATACATTCCCACACTGGTTGTTCCCCTATCTACGTGATTAACTCTGTTTCTTCAGGAAAGGGACCTCAACTAATGATAAAACCGAGTCGGTGGCGCTTATTCACTCTTCTTCGCAGCAGGGCGTCTCTAAATTCGTTGATGAAATTAACAAAGTAAAGTTTTTTTATTTATTATTGTTGAATTGTACTTTAAAAGTATGAGTGAGATGATTGGATTAAATAAGATTCGTAGTGCTACAATAGCCCTTGTAGAGGCTCTCGTTTGACCAATGGCCTAGGATGACACTTCAAGTTTATTCCATATACAGTATGCTGTAGAGCTCTGTGTGTCTTAATGATTTGCGTAGTGCCATCTGAGTTATGACATCACCTCTTTGTTCTTGGACATTGTGCACTGCGCTCATATACCGTATTTTGTGAATGTACAACACCTCAAGTTATGTAGTTTGTTGCCCTCCGCTTCTTGCAACGCAATGCGATGCTCTACTTAATTACTAATATCACTGTAGCCGAGACTGGTCGGATGTAAATTGCTCATTCTTTAGATAGCGGTTGTGGAATGATGATTTAAATGTCAACTTTCGTGGAATATTATTGTGTCTCTGCTATTTATCCATCTAATTGATCACAAAGGGTTATTGAAGTATAACTATGTGAGATCTTGCAATTGATATATTGACATCATTTTGAGTATTGATATAGAAATCATTGAAATCCATGATATATTTTTATGGCGTCCATATATGTATGTGCAGAGACATCCATTGATTTAGAGAAGTAGAATTTTATAGATAATGATTTCTGCGCATTCCATATTATAGTTATCTATTTTGCACGGCGAAGCCATGAGTTGTGTCTGAAAAGAATCGAAAATGCTAATGGGAGTGATTATAAATGGTTTTGATTATATTAATCACACATTCAATTGTTCTGATCATTTCTAGCCTTCAACTAATCGACCTACTCTTGCGTCATCTGATTTAGCAAGTATCTTTGACGCATTCTTTGAGAGATGCGATCAGGATTTCTACATTCTGCCAGGAAATCTTGTAGACGCTGGCGCTATGTATTGTAAGTGGCTAACACTCCAGTGTACTCGCCTTCTCTATGCTACCTGAATGTAACTTCTAAGGCGTTTCTATCTATTTATTCGATGCCTTGAGTAATAAGGTGATCTCTGATATTTCTTCTAGTCACTACGTACGTCCTCTGGTATGGAGCATTTCTCGCCCGCGCTTGTGCTCTTCTTGATGTTCTTGGCATATTCTGTAACTCAAAGTTGCTGCTTATGAAGTAAGAGGATGAGAGGACATCTTCAGTTGGCTCTCTAACTTGTTCGTGATGTGATGGCAGTGTGATGCGATGACTTGGATATCAAACCGGTATTTTCGCGCTTAAATTGCTGGCAAACTAATTATGCGTGCTTGTATTTTGCTTTGGTGTCATTTTAATAGCCTTCAATGGTAAAATTCGCTAGGTAGAAGAAGAGATCTGCTATGCGCCGACAACTCAAAGACAGAGGTGTCGAAAATGTGGACGACATTGTTTTGACATCATTCATTGAATTGCAATAGGAAAAGAACTGGACTGCTGACGAGTATTATGAAAAATACGTGGATTTGTTTGAAAAGAAGAAGATGATCCATGCGAAATTCTTGAAGAAGCACAAACGCCCTAGCTAGTCTGAAATGAAGTCTTTGCTATCATCCTCAAACTTTGAAATGGCATTGAAGCAAAAGTTAGGAACCTTGACGTGAACTGTAATAATCAGTGATTCAATAAAGTTTTTCCATTATTATTTTTGGAAGACTTTTAACGTTCAATCCTATGGATTCAAGCTGGACTTTCATAAGCAAGAACTCAATCTAAGACTATGGAGCAAACAAGAGTAATTCAATAACTATTTAACAGATAAACGTTTTATAAATTGCATTATATTTCAATTCAGTCAATGAGAAAATTCATATCAATTCAATGGCTATTGGACAACAGGGATAAACTTTCTTGGGATGAAGGCTGGATGCACATGTCCTTCGTGAGTAATTATGAATCTAGCCAGGAAAAAGATGTCCACAGACCCCAAAACATCAGCATGATATACTTTTTGGCATATTGGGCAATACGCAGCATCTTTATTTCTAACCACAAAAGTCTCCACACCCTTTCTGACACATTCATAGCAGACCGTGGAAGTCATGAGCTCAGGCATGATAATGACACGAGCATAGACGTTCAGCAATTATGCATATCTCTTCAGCGCATATCTGCCATTCACACCTAGTTGTCCAGAGATGAAAGAGCCATAGTAGACCAGAAATTCTTCGCGTCTTTCAGGATTTAACTTCTCTTCATTTAAGGCCTTCTAAACCATAAGCAGCAGAGCATCTTACTAGTACAAATATTAGTCCAGACTCAGTTTCAATAGAGCTAAATCAGAATAAAATACCAATCGAGCGGCGAACTAGCCAAAATACTTTTACAGCTCCATTCTAAGCTTGCAGAGATCGACAGTCTAGAAGGCCTTTGAAAACTAGCGCGCCTGCAGGGAAAACTCTCTATATTCAGCCTGAAATTACTCTCCGCCAACCATCTGCAGATACTGAGATTAGCTTAGCACAAAGTGATGATACTTGTTGATAGGAATTTGAGAACAGTCCAAATCCTGATAATTATCCCGAGGCCTGCAGACTGCAACGTAATTGCGTATACCAGCATCCACAGCGAGCTCCTTCTTTCCATGATATTCCACTTTTTACCCAGGGATCTCATAGACTATGCTTTAACAGGACCGCTTACGCTGCAGTAATTAAAAATCCTCAAGGTCCAACTACTCAAGATTCATATCATTTACCCAAGCCAGAGCTTCAACTTGCTCGATCGCTTATTATTAATCGCGATTATGCCCTTGGACCACCAACACGTCCTCACCATCATCATCTTCATATAAATCAAAGACGTAGTTCAGGACAGCTAAATCTTCCAAAACACCATCTTCTTCAACTTACGGATGATTATCACCAGCGGCCGGAGTCGGGACAGCCTCAACGCAACGCGCTTCCTCAATAGTCCGAGCCTAGAAATCATCATTGCACTAGTAGATATACTAAACCTGGTAGCCGTCTGTGCGAATACCAAACAACTCCGCCTTGCTATATTTAGGAATATCTTTAAAAATGTCAGCAAAAGATTTATTATGCATAACAGATTAGCGAAGACCAAGCTCAGTAATACTAACCAAAGACAATTTGTTCGACACAACAGGCAGCAAAACGAAAGATTTGCATCCAGACTAGTTGAGGTAATCGCAGCATTGATAGAACAGAGGCAGAAATACAAACCAGAAAGACTTGAACCTCTTTACATTACTTAAAACACTTTCAAAATCAAAATTAATGCCATCCTTGCTCTCTAATTCCTTCTTTATCAGTCGAGCAATCTTAATATATGGTTTCATTAAATTATTCAGTTGACCAAAATCATTACTTGACTAAGCGGCAGCTTTCTTCAAGCAAGCATGCAACGCAACATAATTTTAATAATCCAAAAATTTACAACGGCCGATACATCCCATCAATACAGAGACTAGCCTTGAAGCGTCAAATCGAATAATCAGACTAGGAGCAGATGAGACAATCTTGTGAGCAATCACGCGTTTAAGAGCCTTGACCAGGTTAACAGATATATGCATCTAACACGCCAACTCATAAGTTTACGCAGCCTTGTCATAAATATTGCAAAAGAACTCACCATTTGGACAGTCAATCTAATAGTCTTAATTCTCCAACAGCTAAGCTTATTACTAGGATAAAAACTCAGAAACAACAACACTCGGATTACTCCGCTTTCTGTAACGTGCAAATGCTTTAAAGAAATCTCTAACAACTTTTAAATCCAGCTCAGGATAGAATCTTCTCTAATGGTCATCCTTTGTACTTGACAGATAGTTAATCGCGTAGTGTAGAATTGAAGCAGTCGCCAAACTATTGATCTAATGATTATTCTTCACAATTAATTGCAAGTACTCCAACAAAGACATATTAATGGGAGCATTGTCACCCTATACGGTATATTCATTCTTAAGCAACTCTGACAGCGGAGACTTGGCCACAATAGTTCTCATAGACATTTTATGATATGATTCAAAATGATCAGATATAACGTAAATTTAAATCAACTTTGTATGAGATACTGTATACCGAAACAAAACTTTAAACACGCCACAGGAATAAAAACGGCTCATGCCGAATTGTCGGTTCGAGAGTTTGCTTCCGGTGAAATATTTGTCGCTTCTCTATGATATGTTATCATATTAATTGTTGCGGGAAAATAGGTTATAAATAGAAATAACTAAAGTAAAAAATTACCCAATTTTGGTCCTTCCAAATATGTCGCTCTATACAGACAAGAAGTGTCCGGGAAGAGGGCGAGGACCACAGCCTAAGCACTAAACTTCTTGGTATTTTCATCAAGTATAACAATGTTCTTTTCACTTACACGATATCTCTTGCGATACTCAGCGCTAGTCGGATCAGGTTCCGCGTCTTCAACCTCAAATCTAACTTCCTACTGATCACCAGAATTAGCATGAAAATCGGCATCTTAGGTGGGAGAAAGTTGCTTAATTATTCGAGCCAGAATCCATATATCGTCAGCGCTAGACTTATGCGTATTGATCGCCACCATCTAACCAGGCTCCCACTATCCAATGGCATTAACCTTAGTGTTATTTTTACCATCTTGATCTAGGCGCCTCTTTTTAATCCGTTCATTACTGGCTGAATTAGGAATCTCTGGCTTCTTGATAGATCCGTGATCTTGGGCATCTTCATCATCTTCACTGATATCGCCAAGCAGTAACGCAAGCTGGTTATCAATTGCACCTAGCAACTTATTCTCATCTTACGTCTTTTATATAGCAGAACTGTACAACTTTCTGCACTTTTTAGAGTACTTGAGTTAATTTTAAATGCCATCGGAGTCTAGCACAGTACCAGCGGGAGGATACATGATGCCAGGATTTTTGCGCATCTTTGAGTGGAGCCTGTTCAATGTAGAGATGTATTCAACAAGCGCAGAGTGACTATCCGATATCTGAGTTAACGATTTCTTGAGCGAGTCATTGCCCTGATTATCTTACTGGAATTACATACTCTACGGTTACTACTGAGCAGCTGCATTACCTCCTCCACCACTACCACTACCGCCTAATAAAGACGGATCTATCGTCACTGGAAACAGCGGCTCAGTATCAGATAATGTTCGCTTTAATTTATATTGTTGTGCCAGCGGGACTTAATTCGACATTACCCAAATTTACGCCAAGTGTTGAAATACTCAAAATGTTCACCAAGATAAGCGGAGATATATACAACACAAAAGGGTCTCCGTAAAGATAAAGATTGAAGGAGAAGAGACGCGTCTCTCGTCAGAGATTATTATGTAAATGGCTGGCTTCATCTTAAATAATTTGGCGCATTTTGAAGTAGTCTTGACAAGAAACATACTGCACACACAAAGAACAAGAACATAAATTTGCATGTGGAATAAAAAGTGTTGATGTCGAACCTGGAGCGAAATACTACCTGACTAGTCTTAATGTGATCCGTACTCATTCATGTCGCATCATAAGACTACACGAAAAGTTGATCCTGACCTGTGCTTTGATGCGTGTCCTTACTAATTGCTTTATATTTCATTATATGGTCAGATTAATGCCTCACCATTAATGATTATCTTTCATCTTAACTACAGCATATGATACTTGATAAGATCATGCGCCTCTATATCCTAATTTCAAACCGAATCTTATTTACTGCCCAGTAAGTCTAAAGCTTTGCTATTTGTGGTAAAAAATACATATGATTAATGTAATAATTGACTTAAACTATGTAATAATGCAGAAAATTTCAAAGACAGTGCTTGTGGTCAAATATACGAATGTGTGAAAATTGTCTCACATGGCTAAACTCAACCTGTGACAATTGTCACACATTTGTAAACTATCGATATAGGACTAGAATACAATTTCTCTAAGAAATTTAAAGTACATATACTAATTATATGCCTAGCTGAGTACAAAGAAAGTCTTAGTTGAGCAAATCCCATTGATTAAAAATGTGTGACAATTGTCTCACATGGCTAAACTCAACCTGTGACAATTGTCACACATTTGCACACGAGCTGCCCAAATCAAATTTGCCACTTCCTTGGTAAAAAATTTATTGCAACTCAGTCCAATACTCTTTCATGATAAGATTCTAGATAATAGAAGCTAAACAATACGCGTGATGGGTGAAAACTCAACGTTGTTTATTACTACTGTACTTTGCTCCTTCTCGTCCCTCATTTCCATCTTCGTTCGCTTCGAATACGACATTCTTTATAAAGTGCAGAAATCATATCAACTTTACTTTTCATCGCCACTGTATCAGACGATATAATAATTATTTGTCATTTTATAGTAAATGGCTGACGTCAACTTTCTCAAGAAGGCTGTAGAGATTGTGAATAAAGCGATAGAGCAGGATCAGAAGGAGCAGTATGAGGAAGCACTGCGATTATACATGCACAGCTTGGAATATTTCCTGGCTGCCATCAAGTATGAAAAGAATGATAGAGTGAAGGAGAGCATACGAAAGAAGATGTCAGAGTATTTGGACAGGGCGGAGAAGTTGAAAGAGTTGACTAGTAAGCCCAAGAAGAAGGTTTTAGCATCTGAAGGTGGTGGCGGAGGGAA
Source organism: Amoeboaphelidium protococcarum (assembly GCA_023515745.1). Lineage (NCBI taxonomy): Eukaryota > Fungi > Aphelidiomycota > Aphelidea > Amoeboaphelidium > Amoeboaphelidium protococcarum. The sequence goes on along the minus strand of JALECJ010000020.1, from coordinate 1,106,573 downwards.
GAAGAGCGGTGGTGGCAGTGAGGATAATGATGGAGAAGATGATGCGGATAAGAAGAAGTTGCGCAAGGGTCTGGAGGGAGCGATTCTTACGGAGAAGCCAAATGTTCGTTGGTCAGATGTGGCCGGTCTGGAAGGAGCTAAAGAGGCTCTGAAGGAAGCTGTCATTTTGCCTATAAAGTTTCCTCATCTATTCACTGGTAAAAGAACTCCATGGCAGGGTATTCTCCTTTACGGACCTCCAGGTATGATTGATGTTCTTTCTTATTTTTGTCTAATATTATGAATTTACTGATTTTGTGTAGGTACTGGTAAATCGTATCTGGCAAAGGCTGTTGCAACTGAGGCATAGGCCACTTTCTTCTCGATATCCTCGTCAGATCTGGTGAGCAAATGGATGGGTGAGTCTGAGAGATTGGTCAAGTAGTTATTTGAAATGGCCAGAGAATCCAAGCCATCTATTGTATTCATTGATGAAATCGATTCTCTGTGTGGTTCCCGTGGTGAAGGAGAGAGCGAGGCATCCAGGCGTATAAAGACTGAATTTCTTGTGCAGATGAATGGAGTAGGTAATAATTAGAGCGGAGTGTTGATTCTCGGTGCAACCAATATCCCGTGGTCTCTGGACTCTGCGATTCGACGTCGATTTGAAAAGAGAATTTATATCCCACTGCCAGAGACTAGTGCCAGGGCCAAGATGTTTGAACTTCATCTTGGATCTACGCCGAATGCTCTCACTCCGAATGATTTCCGACACCTGGCAGAGAAGACTGAAGGATACAGCGGTAGTGATATTGCTGTGGTTGTACGCGATGCTCTGATGCAGCCAGTCAGGAAAGTGCAAACTGCTACACATTTCAAGTGGGTCGATGCTCCATCCAGAGAAGATGTGAATGTGATCAAGAAATTCCTCACCCCATGCAGTCCTGGAGATGCGGGAGCGTAGGAGATGAGCTGGACCGATGTTGAAGGCGATCAATTGTTGGAGCCAAGTCTGACCATCAATGACTTTTTCAAAGCTGTAGCCAAATCTAGACCGACTGTGAATCAAGCAGATTTGGATCTTTAGATTAAATTCACGAGTGATTTTGGTCAGGAAGGTTGATTCATGTGTGATAATAGTATAAAAATGTTCTGATCTGTACTACTGTTACGATGCATGTGTAATACCTTCTCACTATTATCATTATCTCTCTTTTCTCTTTACCTGATTGATTGATTGATTGAATTCATGCAGATTATTTGCAATCTGAATGATTTGAGTTGAGATTGAGCGATTGCAGATAAGAATTACTGATGATAGATTTTATATTACTATGGATATGGAGCCTTGTTTTAGCTTTCGTTATAATTTAACACGTGTTTGAGATTGATTTGACATTGGCTGTAAAGTCTATCGTATCATTGTTGTAGTCGTCTGTTGATAATACTCTTGATACCGGAGGAGGCGTCAATGATTCGATTGATAAACTGGAATTGATGGAATTGACTTAAAAGTATGTTTTGATATTGAGTTAAAACCAAGTGGATGACAAAGTAAATGCTACTGAATTAGCTAAACTTGTGCTTTCGTTAGACGCTTTCTAAAAGGCGAAGAATGTTCGTAATACAGAAGGTACATTGGATAAAGTTGCTGCCCTCTTCGGCTATGTTAATGTAAGTCGGTTATCCGAATAGAAGAGAGAAGCTTCCCTTTTAATGCGCAAAAGTCGATACCACATACTGCGGTTATTAGCTGCTTTGGAGTAGATGCAAGTTAATGATGGCAGGGATGTGTCTGATTACTAATAGAGCCAGATCGAGTATTAATATCCGGCGCGATTGGATTCGCCAATCAGCCTTGCTGATAAAAGGGATTTGGACCACTTTGAGAGCTGTTGCTCAACAAGTGATGATACTTCAGATCAAGCTGATAAGGATTATTCCCATTTAAATTTGTATAAAATTGATGATATGAAAATTATAGATTGATTTGAATTCAAGTTTTACGGGTTTTGTTTGGAGTTCTGCTTTTTGATGACGATTAACTTTGATCCATTCTATAACAACGTTGAACGCGCCATCTAATTGGAGGTGCTCTTCACTTCAAAAGCATAATAAGAAGCACACCGGGATCAAAATGTACAGGCAAATAAAAATATAACAGGAATTTAATGCAAAAAGAGAAGCTCTCCGTCTGGGAATCGAACCCAGCTTACCCGCGTGACAGGCGGGGGTACTAACCAATATACTAACGAAGATTCGCTTTTATAGCTGATTTGATGAATGATTTTCGCAAAGCAAGCCATATTCCAAGCCATATTTATAAGACTTTCTATCACTGTTTATTAAATGGTGTCTTGCATACTTAGTACGTATGTTTTAATCGGCATAGCTGGTACAGTATGTGAACTCCAGCCACAAAAGAAAATCAAGTTCAGAAATGAAGAATTATGTTCTGTAATAGTATGTTCATTCATCATCATTAGTGTGCTTCCTCTTTAATTGTACACGAGCTTTAACATCCTGCTAGCTTGCACCCTTGGACTCTTACCGCCGCTTCCAGTTGCGGCGTACTTTATCCATAAACTAAGAGTTGCAAAGACTTTCTAAGGACACAGATTCATCGATACTCTTCATGATACGCGGTACAATACTGATATGATTCGGCGTAGTCTTATCATCTCTGAATCTCATAAACTTCCACTTCTTCTCCCTGGTCTCTTCATCCACTATTACGCGACATTCCACTATCCTCCCATCTGGAGAATCTTGCTTAAACTGCTTAATCAAATCACGATCTTCTTCAGGATCCAGCAGCAATTCTCCATATTCTTCGTATCCATCGCCGTTATGATTGAGAATGTCAAGTTTCCATAGCGGTTTCTTCTACACTCTATCAAAGGATAGCCGGAGTTTAAAGTCTATGCTATTCTAATCAGCAGGCTTCCACTTGAGCATCCCATCACATGTTCTGCCAATTGTATAAGGCGCGTTAACATTGGTAAAAATCAGTCCATCATTCTCATGCCCGAGTCCACTTTCAATTTACTTCATCACGGAGGGGATATCGTACGCAAAGAACATCTGTTTAGCCTCCAGTTGCAGCGATTATTGTAGACTCTTCATATGATCCTTTTGGTATTTTTAATACGGTCTCAATACAAAATCTTTCAAGTAGCCAAGACGAGTAGAAAGAGGTCGCTGAGCGAGAACTTTAGTATTGTACATCACACAGTCAAAAGCCAAATACTTGTAAACCGCTTCACCATCAATCTCATGCTAAACCAATTCACCATCCAGTAGAGTCTCGTTAATCAACAGTAGCTTATTAGGCTGACTATCATGGCTAGGAAATAGCAATCCGGCAAGTCCGTACACTTGAAGTTTTCTATCCAAAAGATACACATCCTGTCTGATTACACCTTGCGGAAATTCTTGATTCTAGACAAAATTCTGTACAATATACATCAGATAGCGAACACCATCACTCTTTTCACACACATAATAGTCTTCATGTTGCAAGGACTAGAGGTGAGCTTGCAGAAATGAGATAGGTTGAGCACCTGGAAACTTACGCAGTCTTTAATCACGATTATCATTTTCATTCAGTCCCAGTAAAAGCGCATTAACATGGCGGATTATTAATTTGGCCACTTTATCTTCCACTTGAATAGAGTTTGGCGGGAGATTATTCATAATTTATTATTTAATGACTATATATCGAAGAAGAATTGAACAATACTCTGAAATATATCAATGAAGAATGGAAGCATGTGATTTGATTAGCACAGTCCAAAAGATATGCGAACAAGTCGCCAGCGTAGTTAAGTAAACATGTATCGAACGATGCAGCACTTGATGAAAAAGCATATATAGCACGACCAATGAAGGAGGACTTGAATAATTTATATCTGTAGATTTATAAAAAAGGTTTAGCTTTCGCTGTATAGGCTAAACGCGTACTTAAACTGATTGAGAACGTGGAAATTGATTTCTCTTCGCTGTGCCAGAAGTTTCTCACGCGACAACTTTCTAAGAACTGTTACCTGTCTGTCTGTCTTTGGTAAACTCTTTGTTGCTATAGCCTAAGGAATATATATTATATGCAATGGGCCAATTTGTAAGTAAATAGCCTGAATAAGATGGAATAAATGGTCTTCAGTAAGCGAATAAACTTGTTAAAAGACAAACCATAGGACGTTCTTCTAATGACACTGTGCAAGATTCCAAAGTCTGTGAGATGATGAAACAATTGAGCATTGAACGGCCACTCCCCCAAACACCGCCAGCTATGGACAAGAATCTTCCTCCGATTCAAGAATCTGACCCTGATGTATTACATTAGCTGCTAGTCACCATACCTAGTCTGTCGAGCGCTTTAAAAGTTCATATCTCTGCATCGAACACGGTTCATGATGTTATGCGAATGGTTCTCAGAAGCAAAAAGGTTCGCACTGGCAGTTTACTGAGCGATCAAGTTGAATTTGTTGCGCAATGGATCGTATATCCTAAGCAAGCATCTGTAATGTACGGTGACACTCTTAGAGAATCTAGATGCAAGAAGAGATCTATACAAGAGTTGAAACTGTCCGGCGAGTAAATACTTTTCCAAGCGATAATGGACGGTTGGAGTCGGATGTCTCACTATATTGTAAGTGGGAATTATGTGAAGCTCAAAATGATTTTGTAAGAGAAGAGCGCGTCTGGTGGATATGGGCGTCCAGATGAAGCTATAACACCTGCGCAACTTCCCTTATGTCCGAAGACTGCCGTCAAATTTAAAGTCATAAAGAAATAGAAAAGTATGTAACCTTCGAAGCGCATATCAAACATATCTGGTAAAATCAATACGCGCTTACATCGACAATCGCTTGCTCTGTTAAAAAACTAAAAGACTTCAATTTAATCCTATTATAGACTGCTCATTCACTACTAGGGAGAATAGGAGGAGTGTCGGCGAGTCAGTCTGCACATAACTGATGATCTGAATGGCTGGTAGTGTCTTCATATGGCCATGCGAAGGTTTAAGCTTTATGATCAAGATCAGTACGCTATAGTTTGCCGCCAATAGACTGGCACTGATGTTTAGTAGATTGTACTAAGCAGCGACACCTAAGTATTACGATTTGTATAGTAGCATCCCAACGGCAAGTACTTTGTTATTAAGAAGAATGCTGCCGGTGATATATGACTTTAATTTAATGGGGGTAGTGAGTAGATGTGTAATATATATATATCAAATTGTTTATTATACATTGTCGCAATCTGATAATCAAACTCCAGGTCATTATTTAATTTACAGCGCAGTATCATCACTCTCTTCATCAGCCTCGTCTGGACATCCACACTGCCAAATCGCCATTGCCTTTGAGCAATCAAATTGCTTTTTGCCCAGTCGAGAGTTGACCTTATTATGTAATGCACACATGTAATCACTTGCAATCTTCCGACCACCTTTGAAAACTGGCAATCCCAAATCTTGCCGCCTCAGTAGAGATCTAAAGTGCTTGGCGCAGTTACCACACGGATAGAGACGGGATAGGAGCAGAACGAAAACTTCAAACGACAGATAATCCAACTCACTAGGCTTCTACGGAAATCTAATCGCCATCGTATGCAATAGTCTCCAAGTAGCGCGGCCAAGCTATTCACGTACAGTGCTGTTGCCCATATCCGGCATAATGTTGACCATGCTATCCTATACCGTTATATCTTCCTGAAGAATTAACTTTGCCAAATCACTTTTAACTCTTTCCATATTCCGTATCGGACTAAAAGACGTCAAGTCACCACTCCTTGAGTAAGGCATAAGATTGGCAGCTGAGGTGAAATCATCACTACTATTAAAGGAAGTGAAGGCGATCAAAGTGAGAATGAATAGAGCTACTGACAGCAGCAAGAGAATAAACTTTGAATTCCATTTAATCATACTTTGACGATTTTATCGAGATTTTAGTTTATTATTGAAACAACTGAAATAACGTCGAAGCGGTAGTTTGCAGACAATATATTTCAAAACTGAATATCATTGCGTTCTTGGTAAGTCACAAAATACAGTTGTTCCCCGAGACCGCCAGCATTTATGCTCTTCATAGATGGGACCAAAATTAAGCTTCGTGATCCGCTTTAACAGACCAGTCATTAATCTTTACAATGCTTTATGCTTTAGATCTAATCTAGTCAAATCAGGTATTTTTCGCGCTTGATACATTTTAACGTGCATAGTGAAATCTTTGCCAATTGTTTTAAAGATTCTCTGGTCAGGAAGCTGGTGCATGCGGCTGATAAAAGAGTCCTCTCGGTAGCTGGTAAGGTCCTTCTAATAAAATTAAAAAATAATTGCGAATAGTTGGATACAAAATTATCCGTAAATGGTGTTTTAGTATTTGAAAAAGGAGTCCACCGGAACAGTGGTTTTAGAGTATTTACAATTACTGATTTTAAAGTAGCCCACGTAACAGTTTACACCGTCTCTCAAAGTGCACTTCAGTAAATTCTACAGACTCGAGCAAACGCGCATTAGAACTGTAGAGACTCATTAAGCACTCAAGTTCAATCAACAAAGGCACTAGTTTCAGTTCAGTAGATTCTACAGAAGGCTTAAATGCACTTCAGTGATTCCAGAGAGATATCAGTAGATTAGTTAGACTCGAGCTAAAGCACACTAAAATTTGTAGATAATCATAATTTAAAAATTTAAACTATAGTAGAATATAAAGCATTCATTAAAATTTCAATTTCTGCGGATAATTTAATACATTATATCACTTGGTGTAAACACACATGACCGGTCTCTCAACGCTGAACGCGTAAACACGATCATCAGCACGGAGAATGGTCTGAGGTGGAGGATTGGCACAGACATAATGGTGACCAACACTCGAGGTGAGCTCAGTATCAGAACTTTTACGGAATCCTAGAAATGAATTTGCAATCTTCTGTTTGAGGCCCATACCGTTACCATTATTTCCAGGGGAGGATGGCTGCTGTGGAGCATGTACATCAGATGTGGCAATAGAGCGACGGTAAAGACCGATAGGGATAGCCTTCTTCTCTTTAGACATGTGCCCAAACAGTTGCAAATAAGTCTTGCCCGCAAATTGAGGAGGAACTCTCACCAACCAGATGTGACTATGCTCCAGGCCATCTGATTGTTTCAACTAATTCTGGACGTGGAAAGTGCCACTATAGATGATGTGTCTCAAGATGGACAGCATGTGGACATTATAAAAGTTTTGACAAATGATAGAGTCAAGCATATTTTGACTATACGTGTGACCAGCCATGAAACATGGACGCAGCAAACTTCGCTTATACTCTGGTGTGTCCTTGGACCATGGTATAGCAGATTCACCAATAAAGTTCATATTCTCATAGTGAATAAATTCAGTGATGATGAAAAGATCCTCTTCTCGTGCCATAGCTTCAATATTCAAGACGGTTAGCAGAGACGCAGCGTCAGAAGTGCGCTCATCATTCTCAAACTTTCCCTTACTACAATCAGCAAGCACCACAGCTTTCAGACATCTTTCCACGCCGGCACGTCTCAAATCTTTGCGCACCATTGGGTTGCCATAGATAATGTACACCTCCTCAAATCTCTTCAGCTTATTCAGTTAATGATCACTAGGCATGATTGGAGTCAAAATTACGATAGGAGTCCAAGAACCGTCACTCCTAAAAGTGGAGTATGGACTCGAATTCGCAATTAGATGTTCGGAGCGCAGAGGAGCTATAAAGTATTCAATGTTAAGACTGCAGTTCGGATCGCAGACCAGAATATGACCGTGTACATCTGAAGACAGACAATTTTTCTGCGCCATCTCAGGGTCAATTGAATCGACCGTGTCACTTCTCATTCTGCCGTGTTGAGGTGCACCAGTCGGCGGCTGCATCCCTGTGAACCCCATAGCCTGTTGGAAGATTCGAGTCACGAAACTATTCTGTTCCAATAATTTACTAGGAGTATCTACAACTTCAGTAGGAGCATTAGCATTCTATTGAGATGCTCCCTTGGTCTAAGCTCCCCCAGATTAGAATTTCTACGTACTCTCTGCCGCAATATCTTCAGACTCAACAGGTGCATCATTCTCAAATAACACGGACGGTAGAGCATCCTTATTACCAGTGGCAAGATTAGGGCGATTGCCGAGGAGAGCACCATCTGTAGGTGCCTATGGAGTGTCATCGTTTTACTCTGAGATGATCTGAGTATTCATCGAAGATGATGAAGCATTCACATTCACGTCAATAGTCACTTCACTATGCATTGATTACTTGCTACTGTTGTTGCTCTTCTTATTTATCTTACTCTTAACCATTGGACTGTCGAAGTTCACCGCGTTCAAGCTCATCTGATCAGAGCCAATGTAGAAGCAGACTTCATTTCCACAGACAACGTAATCAGCGGGGTTGAGATAGAGATCATAATCACCAGCATTTACTTGCCACAAGTCCATCAATTCTTCAGTGATTTTCAGTCCCAACTTCTTATAGTGAGCCACTTTCTTCTTCTTCTCATAGTAAGACTTGTTCGGTACACCAATAGCAAAAAGCACAACACCATAGTGCTTGAATACATAATAAGAAACTGAAGCGAACCGCTTTCCAACCCATTCAGGTTAAACTTGCTATGGATAAATCTCCTGACCAGCACCATATAAATACTCTCTGATCCACTCCTTTTCGATATTTTCATCATCAGCGCCGGTCCTCTTCAAAAGCCTATACGCTGACTTGTCCGTCAAACTGGTAGTCAATAGATGCATAAGAGTAGTTAAACCTGGGCATCTGCAATTTTGAGCCAACATTCCCAACTTGAGTTCGTCCGTGCAGACCATGGAATCAGCCAAATAGTCAAAATGGCTCTTATTCTCTGGCATTAACACTTGGACATGCAATTTGATATCCTTCACGGATTTTCTCAAGGCTAACGCACGCATAGCTGTCTTGGCATCATCCTCAGATGCATTACTGGTTGCGTATTTACTGCTAAATATGAAGCAAGCTTTCACCTCTTTGATACGAACTTTCTCAAGAGAACGCAAATTCATCACACTTCCTTTCACGTACTGTGTCCTATTGATGTACATTGGATTCTCCAGGATCAGCTTCAGCTCTTCAGATGGCTCATTAGGACTCAGAATTACCACATGAGTGTTCACACTGAGAGGGCCGTGATCAGCACAAAAGAACTCTTTCAGGAAGGTGGATAAAGAACTCAACTCAAAGTCTCCACAGATAAGGACATGATTCTGATTATTCTTCTTCTTGAAAGAGTGATCATACACAGACTTCTGACCCATGAGACGCAGCAATTCAGCCACACGGGTGGGCACAAATATTGCACCAGTGATGAGAATATAGAGCACAACAACTCGAGCGAAAGGTCCATCAGGCACGATCTGAGATGTATTACCAGAATTGACACTAATAATAGCAAAGTAAAAACTATCAAAAAATGTCAGATTTCTGACGCCTTAAGACTTGTACGCGACGACATGGACAAAGGCCGCCACAGTAAGTACTAGAAAGAGAATGAATGCCACGAGTCTGATGGCTTTCCTGGTGATGAGAGACAACTTGAGGATAGAGGTCTTGCTTGGAATTAGCACAGCCATGAGAATGACATGCAGACGGACAAATCGCAGAGGATAGAAATAAGCGAGATACCCAGCACTCATATAACTATGTCTCACCTCAGGGTTAAAGTAGGACAGTACGACCGGCACAGTGGAGGCAAAGGTGAGCAGAGTGAGAGTAGAAGTCCATGCACGCGCCAAATCGACAGCAATATACAACTTGGGCAGATACTGAGCCAAAAGAACTATCGCTAGAGCAAAATCCATGTTCAGAGTCAGAGTAGGCAGACCACGCTCGTCGTAAGTAGTGTTATAGATGTATAACACAATGAACAGGAAACTAATGACGAGATCAACAATTTCCCACAAACGACTAGCAGGCGTAGAATCCATTTTATATGCCAATCGATGGCGCCATGAGGATTCTTCAACATCAGCCAGAATCAGCTCGTGGTAAATCTTGTTGGGACTGTTCTTGTCGCCATCGTCACTGCTGTCGTCTGAGACATTGACCATTGAGGATTCTCCAATTTACTAATGGTGTTCAAATTACTCAAATTCCACCTGATTACCATTTTCCATATTCTCCAAAAGTGGTAGATGACTGCTGTCAGAGCTCACTGGATGCCTGTAACGGTTGTCATGTATAGGGTAACGTGGGGTGAGCAAGACTGACGCGTATTTAGCCTTCTGCCAAAGTGCTTTCTACGCCTTTTTCTTGTCCTTGCCACTAATACTATCCATTTCAGTATAATGTTTTATTATTACAGTATCTCAGTGATATTTAATTGTTATAATTAGAATGATAAAAAATCAGAAATGAGTGGAGATGCCAAGTGGCTGAGTTGAATTCGATGTTTAAATGTTAATAACAAATCTGGTCGATCTCTCAAATGAGCCGCGCTGAAACTGATTGGCTGAAACAAAATTAGATTTTAATGTTCAAGGTGGTTGAAAAGAAGTTCAATGCAGATATATGAAGGTAGAGAATAATACAACTCTTGGCAAACATTATGCATGGGAATTGTCAATGATTAGATGTTTCCATGCATAAAGTAAAAGCCCTTTTGAAAACCGACAGCTTCGTGGTGACGCGTGTTATTTATCGCTGCTGAAACAAAACGTCTCTCTCTTTAGAATTTTACTGTATTACTTACTACCTTACACAGAAAAATATAATTTCGTAACTATTGTATGAGCAACCAAGGCCATAAGAGAGAGTGAGTTTATTCGCTTTGACTTCATAAATTTTCGATTTACCTTAACTTTGTAGATACGGTCCACATTTCAACAGGCTAAGCGATGACGGTAATATTGCTCGACTGATGCATGCTATCAATTTCGCAGCGATCAAGCACTCGAAGCAGAGGCGAAAAGATCTAGAGTAGACACCGTACATCAATCATCCAATTGGCGTAGCTGATACACTTATCAATGTTGGTGGACTTTTAACTGCGTCTGGACCGAGCGATGTCGATGCTATAAGTGCTGTGCTGGCTGCGATCTTGCATGACACTGTTGAAGATACAGATACTACACTGGATGAGATTAGGGAGGAGTTTGGTGCTAGAGTTTGCAGCATTGTCGCTGAAGTCACTGATGATTTGACGCTATCAAAGGCTGAGAGAAAGCAAAAATAGATTGACTCGGCACCTCTAAAATCGAAAGAGGCTAAATGCGTAAAGCTGGCCGATAAGCTGTACAATTTGAGAGATTTGTGTAGACAAGTCCCCGTCGGATGGGATGCATATCGAGTTTAAGAGTACTTTAAATGGAGTGAGAAGGTTGTCGCTGGATGTCGAGGAACTCTGCCTCCTGTTGAAGCATAACTTGATCAGTTGTTCTAAACGGCAACTTTCAAGTACCAAGGCCAAGTTTATGAAGCTTTAAAGAAGTGATGTCAAAGTATCTTAAATTAATCATCGCACGTTGTAATATCAAATCCTATTTTATCATCATTATTTCAATTAATCATTACTCGGAGCATGAACATACACAATTTCACAGTTATCGTCATCATAATCGTTGACAGCTGGCCCTTGAGACGATACAGGACTGGGCTTCGATCCTGCCTTCTTGGATTGTGACTGAAACATCTGTTCCCCCGAGTTCTTAGAGTCGCGATTGCCATAGGCTGGAGCATTCTGTGGACTACGGGTGGTTCGATTAGCAAGAGACCCCTTCAAAGGCGAGACATATGCCGGCGCATTAACTGCAGGCTTAGGAGATGGAGGCTGTGGAGGAGTATTCTGCTCTTTAGCAGGAAGAGTAGAGGGAGAAGGAGATGTTAGTACCTCTCTTGGAACATTATCTGATTGTTTGTCACTCTGAGAGAGGGGATAGGCAGGAGCGTTCACCTGAGCTGGTGGCATTCTTCTGGAGTCCTTACCGGGAGAGTCATTTCTGTTACCTACATTGTTGTTGGCTTCAGGCAGATAAGCTGGCGCGTTTGCTTGTGCAGGAGAAGGACCAGTGCCAGATGGTTCACTAGGAGATTAAGATTTACTTCCATCAGGTTGACCTTGCTGTGGATAAGCAGGAAAATTTTACACGTGAGTATCAGAAGAATCAGCATTAGACGCGGGATAAGCAGGCGCGTTCTAAGTAGAATTAACTGGAGCATTTTTACCAGGCGGAACAGTATCAGAAGGCTCTTTATTAGTGGGCGCACCGGCATTCACAGTGTCAGAAATCGAAGCACCTGCTTTACCATCCTAACCCATGAGATAATTGTAAATAGCTTTGCCATTATGATTCAGTGACCCATCCTTGTTGAGAAGCACAGGAGAATCTTCCCTCGGACCGGTGGCAAAATACGTATGCAGTCCCCATACAAAGAATGTATTACAGTTTGGTGATTCCACACAGGCTTCGATATTCTTCATTGTGATCGGAGTTTAATTGGTGGTACAATCTCCTTCGCAATTTACAGAGTATTCAGTGATCTACACCTCCAGTCCAAATTCACCAATTTTTTGAAAGCACTCGAGAAGACGCTCCTTCGACGGGTTAGTATCAATCGGGTCCTTGAAGACACCCAGATGCTATTGGAATCCAATGCCATCGATCGGAATACCTCTCTCCTTGAAATCTTGCAGCATGTGAAGCAGAGCAGTGAATTTATTCGGAGTATACAGCGTGTAATCGTTGTAAAATAGCTTTGCAGTCGGACAGGCAGCGCGTGCAGTCTTGAAAGCCAAACCAATGTAATCTGGTATCTTGGCCCAGACTTCATTCTTGGTGTTGTAATGCAGAGGACTCTTATTAACATCAGCCTGAGAGTCACTGAGTGCCTCATTCACAACATCGATACCAATAATATTGTCATAGGAGCAATAGTGCTTCATCACTTGAGTGATATGATCAACATAGATCTGTTTCAACTACTCGGGAGATTTACTCTGACAAAAGCCTGGTACCGCAGCTGAGCCCCAGATTAGAGTATGCAGACGTAACTTCATATTGTTGGCACGGGAGAATTCAGCAGTGGCATCGCACTTTTCATAAGTGGGCTAGCCTTGAGCTGGAAGCATCTGCGCCATCTTGCAACTATTCTGATCGACCACACCATTGAAATGCTTACTCAGTATAGCTTCTTCTTTCTTGTCCCAGGCCTGGACACAGCCCAGATTGATTCCAGCGTGTTAAGCCGCCTCCCTAAGACTCCCTTCCTGAGCGCGTAGATTTTGAATGAACGCGCCCATCAGCAAAAGTACCATTTTTATAGTGCTTAGTTTATGTATCATGACTATTGTAAAATTAAACTTATATATCTATACCATATAGAATTAGGATTGTACAATTCTAGTGATACAATAGAAATTAAAGAGTAAAGATAATTCTCATCTGGCTTACAATCTATGTTGTGTAAGTGTGTGATATCATGTCACATCACATTTTCTGATGTCGCATTTTGTGCCACCGATCGGTGAACTCTCCGCTGTTGATAGGCTCCCCAGCGTTACATTGGCAGATCACGCTTGACAAATGTGCGACACTCAGGTTGTCTCGGTGGACACTATTTACTTGGCAAGAGATTTAAGTAAATTGACTAGTTTATATAGATCGTGAAATCTGTACCAGTACCAAATCGCGTTAGACTCAGATGTCCCATATTAACGGATGGTACGACTAACGCTGAACGCGCTTTTAACAAAATTGACGCGATAGCAAGCACTGGATGCCAGCGCTTACATTTAAGTTGAAATCAAATGGTAAATGTTGAAAATAGTGTAATGTTGAAGTTTAATTTTATTTTGTGATCATTTAATTCTGTAAAGGCCATGCCATATACTTATTAAATCTTTTAACTCACCGTGATACTTCATACAGCCATAAACGACTACATCGCAAATTAACGCGCAATACCAATTCTTTTACCGCTGGTAATGTTAGATGTCGTGATAGCAGACTGCAAATCTCCCAACAGCTGACCATCTTGACTAAATTGAGCCTCTTCTACCATCTGATCCAATAGTATCATAATATCATCAACTACAGAGTCGGACATGAAGCGAAGAGCTCCAGCAATATTCAAATCAGACTAAGATTTCAACAATGAACACATCTTGTTGAGATCACCTAAAAGATCCACGCATTACGCCAAATCAGATGACTTTCTGCAGTAATACTTTTGAACCAACTGCAGCTGTTTGTCTTGACCAGCTTTTAAACAAGACTTATCCTTCATCAACAATTAAGGAATAACATTCTGTAGGAATTGCTAACAATTGGACAATATCAATCTCCACAAGTATCCCTTTTCAAATAAATAATCAGCGCACATTTACCAATTGCCAGCTTTAACATAATGTACAAGTGCAAGCAAGAAATTCTAATTCAACTCCGTATTACTCGCAGTCAGCGTATAAAGATACTTCCCACCAATGTTGAGGGATTTAAATATTTACGACAACTCAGGATCATCTTCCACAATATGGACACTCTAATCATCAGAATCACCCTCAAATGTCAACTTACTTACTGTACGATTAAAATCCTTCAAATCCATCTAAACAGAATCAATTTAACCATTAGTAGATACTGATTAGAACGTGTAGTGCGTATTTAACAGCTTATTGATGCACAATTATCTCTCTTTAAGATCAGATATCTTGCCAGCCACATACAAAGCATACTTCCAATAGCCCATCGATTCCAGGCTCTTGGCGTACAACAATGTACATTCATTCTACACTTTGTTGTCTATTAAACCATCACGATCAAATTTACCAAGAACATACAACAGATGCCACAGGAAGGGAATACACTCCTTCTCGTTCATAAAACTGCGAAACACATCTTTACCCGCTGCAACTTATTTCATATTAGCACTTTGATTATTTCCCATAAACTAACACAGCAGAGTTAATCTCAGATCAGGTAGACTAGAATTATACAGATCAACGTTGACTTTGGCTCCAATCTCGTTCACATGGCTCAGAAAAGCATCCATTACATCCTAAACATCTGTACCAGGGGATGAAAAATACCAAAAATACATTGCAAACAGCAGCTACCATTTCACTTTACCAGTGGACATATCATTAGAGCTGACAATAGAATCAAAATCGTTAATCAGTAATTGCAGGATCTTAATGAGATACTCTGGGGCACTTTTCTTCTATCCATCAAGGCTTTGAATCAATTTCAATTCTTAGTGCAGATCGATTTTGACATCATCAGGTAAGCCAAAGACACCATAGACTTATCCAGAGGTGGAATGTGGCTCATCAAGCTATGAAATAATAGATGCCAAATACAAATACTAGTTATCAACAGCCACAGACACGGCTTATCCAATTCTTCTACCGACCAATAACCAAAAAATCTTCCCATACTAATCCTCGGTAGAATTTGATAGTTTCGAACTTATAATGCCATCCACTTAACTCTGCAACCACAGCGACAGAGAATTACGGAAGCTGAGAGACTTGAAAGCTTTCACATTTCCAATGGTAGATAGTAACACCTACATCAAAGACCAACAATTTAACTAAAAACGTAATTCCTTGCTCAGACCCACTGGTTTAACATCATTCACTTGGTCAGCATCAAAGCATTTAATCAGTTGCTCCACTAATACTCCAGACTGACTTTCACGATCATAATTTAAAGTAGTCTTAAGCAAATCAACCATCACATCTTAAGAAGTCAACTGATTATTATTATTATTATTATTATTCAGATTGATCCCAGCATTCAGATCAACACCACCCAAGTGCTTTTTGTATGGCGTTAAAATTCTTCTCTAACTAATATTACCAGTTTAATCCATAGATCTATCACCATAAATAGACACATCAGGATACAATTTTTACGCGCCATTTTAAAATGACAGGTTCTCCTTCTAAAGAGATTGCTGAGCACTATACGACTATTCTACCTAATATTCCTCATCTTCATCGTCAAGACCATAACGACTAAAATGCTCAACTCTGAATGTCCAAGTGCCAGTTGGTATATCGTAATTTACAAACTCTGTATTCTGCTTATTACGCAACTTGCTGATGAACTGCTTCATTCGAGGACTATGACTTTATTGAGATGAATCCACACCAGAAGGAACACAACCATACAACTAAATCTCTGCATTCTTATTCAGACCATGACCAACTGAGTGATTATTCCACCAAACCTTCTGTGGGGAAGTTGAACCATTCATTGACACACCGGAAGATACAATCTATTCGGGATAAACTTCACAAGCCTTCTTGGAAAACACGACAACTTCGCCAGGAATTCGAGCCAAGTAAGAACGATTATCATTAACAATAAACTCGGTCAGATCAACAGGCACAAGCCACTTTATACTTCCATACATCTCGTGACTGATAGTAAAATTATGAACAGCTTTCAATTAACTCTCAGGCATTTCCAATAAAACATTCATCGAAGGAGACATTTTATACTTGGCAGCCACCTTGAACTATTATGCGGAACCACCAAAAGACTACTAAACTTCAGTACCATTCAGATGACGCTAATTCTGAGGAGGAGACACCGATCTAAAATCCAACTTCCTGGCAGGCGTCGGCCAACTGGCAGATGACATATCAGCAGCGGAAGGCAGGATACTATGATCTTCGTTTAGACTATGATCAGCAGTAGTATACGCTCCAGATACGGACGATACTTAGTCAACGCCACTCCATGTAACCTTCTTACGTTCAGAGGTTGGAATTCTAACTGGAGTCTCACTCACAAAAGAAGTGGACGAAGAGGATTAAACACGACCATCAGGTCTCTTCTTCAAGATGCTATCAGTCAGACCACTACTACCGTTGGATGTAAGCGGCATCACAACTACCGGCTTCTTTGCAATCTAAGAAGTATCCAAATGCTTAATACTCTTCTTGGCCACAAACTAATCAGCGCTATATAACGCAGATTTTACAACATTCTACTACGGCTGACTTTGAGTTTGCGACGACGTTGGACCAAAACCTCTAACCTTTTGCGTCGATGTAAAAGCTAGAGGACGGCCTAATGAGCGCTGCGAAGTGAATTGGAGATTGTCGACACGAGGCTTCATTACAGAGGAGGTCAATTGCTTCTTTAAATCCGCGGCCAAAAGTATCTTCTGCTCTTTCACCGGCGACTTTGGACGTTCCCCTTATACTTTACTCTTTGGTTCCAGCAGTGATGACACTCCATACGGATTTGTATCAATCGAAGCAGTGAGCTACTATTGCTATTACTGCTGAGATCCTTACGTCCCAGAAGAACCTCCAAAATTAAAGCCAGTAGTAGACGGCTATCCAAACAACGATCCGGTCTACTAAGTGCCTCCAGTTGTACTTTATAATCCCAATGTTGTACCGCCGCTTCCTCCAAAGTTAAATGCACCAGTAGTTGTGTTTTGCTGCAGTTACTACTAAGTGTTAGTGTTCTGATTAGATCCACCGAAATTAAATCCAAATCCAGAGCTAGAACCACCAGTCTAGCCGAATGTATTGCCACTCGTAGAGCCAGCTGTACTAGTTGCTCCAGTCTATTGGCCAAACCCGCTAAACAATCCCCCACCAGTCTAAGATGTACCAGTAGATCCGGCATTAGCAGCAGTGGATGATGGGAACGAAAGTAAACCAGTTGTGGATGTTTACTGCTGACCGGAGGTGCCAAGGGTGGTGGACAATCCACTACCAAATGCACTAGGCTGCTATTACTGTTGCTGATTAGACTATCCGGAACCAAAGCTAAATCCACCAAACCCACTGGATTACGCCGGCTACTGCTATTGTTGAGACCCAGAAGGATTAAACAGTGTCAGGGAAGTTGAAGGCTATTAGGTAGAAGGTTGAGTAGTTGATGACTGCTAACCAAACCCAGTGCCAAATCCAGACCCAAAGCCACTACTTCCAGTACTTGTAGCGGGCTAAGTAGTTGTTGACCCCATACTACCAAAAGAAAATGCCGGTTTACTCGTCTACTAGGCATTCGTACCAAATCCACCAAAAGTAGAGGTAGACGGTTGCGCCTAAGTGCCAAATGCACTCGTACCACCCGCACCAAATGCACTGCCAAAGCCAGTAGAAGTTGTTTGTTGAGCATTGGCACCTTGCTATCCACCACCGAAAGCACTACCACCACCGCCGCTACCATATATCCCACCAGTTTACTATTACTACGTACCTCCTGTCTGACCAAAGAGAGACGTTGTTGTTGTTGCAGGAGCCTAAGTGCCAAAAGCACCAGTCGTTGTACCAAATCCAGAAGTTGAAGGCTACGTTGTCAATGCAGATCCAAAACCACCAAAAGTAGATGGGGCAGTGGTAGTTGGGGTCGATACACCAAGGCCAAACGCTGGTTTCTACACATTAGATTACTACTAGCCAAAGAGTCCACCAGTATTAGACGCAGCAGGTTAACCAAATGTGGACGTGGTGGTGGTCTATTGGAAGGTGGATGTACCAGACGCGGACTTTTTACCCAACTCATAGTCACGCAATCTCAACTCTTCAAAGGACCAATTTCTATACTCTGGCATAATATTGATCGACTGGAAGTGACTATTAACCACAGACTACTGACTTTCCTTCTCCAAAGTAACCTGAAACTTGGGATTTCCAGTACCATTATTACTAACATTAGAGGTGGCTTAGGAAGTGGTACTAGCGCCACCAAAAGTACTAAATCCAGACGTGGTTGAGCCTTATTAGCCAAACCCACCTGAGGCAGTTTAAGTTGCTCCACCAAACAGAGATCCGCCAGCTGTAGCCCCCGGCTAACCAAAAGCGCTTTAAGCCTACGCAGGTGCACCGAATGCCGTACCACCAGTTCCAAATCCAGAGGTAGTCTATGGTTACTGCTGCTGCTACCCAAAAAGACCAGTTGATGCATTAGATGTACTTGGCTAACCAAACAAAGATGTCTAAGCAGGCTGCTATTACTAAGCACCAAATGACGTTCCAAATCCACTAGACCCAGTGCCAAATAGAGATGGCTTTGCTGCTGCAGGTTATTACTAACCAAATCCACCGCTAGTTGACGGCTATTGCCCAAAACCTGTGCTAGTGGTTGTTCCTTAACCGCCAGCTGGTTACCCAAAGAGAGAGGTGGTAGCAGGAGTAGTCGTCGTTGCACCACCTGCCGGCTATCCAAATGAAGAGCCGAATCCACCGCTAGTCGTGGCGGCAGCAGGCTACTGACCCCATCCAATCTGCTGAGTAGTACCAGCAGCAGTATTCCCCGCCCCAAATGCTGGCGTACTACCAAATCCACCAGAAGTCGTATTCGTAGTATTGGCAGCTCCAAATCCAAAGGCTGGCTACTACTACTATTACTAAGCGGTCCCGCTTCCAAAGGTGAATGCAGAACCTTGTTGAGGCTACTAATTCTGATTACCACCAAATAAGCCTCCACCTGACTATTACTACTGACTATTGTTATTCTGACCAAAACCAAACATAATTTCTTCTTTATCAATTAGTTAAAAGTCACTGTACACACTTAATGTTAAAAATGACAACAATTCAACCAAAGAGAATCGAATTTAGGAAGAGAAGAGAAAGAGAAAACGATTTAGGAAAGAAGAACTGGCGAGAGAGAAAGTATAAAAGGTGAATTGAATCGAACAGAACGAACGAAACGCAAGAGGGAACGGATCAATGATTGAGAGACAAAGACGCAGCAAGAGACACAGAAGACGACAAGATCACCGTCACCACAATTTTTTCACGTTCAAATAGTAGTAATTTAAACACATAGTAAAATAATGAAAGATTGATCAATGTAAACTGCTTTTATTAGAAATGATGATGTGATACACTAAAATCAAATCAAATCACCATGCGGAAACTGATCATGGCAACTTCATGTTCTTCTTCAAGTGCTGCTTGTACTCTTGGATAGTACCAGACCACTTGGTCACGTTCTTATTGTCCACCACCCAAATTTCCTTGGCCACCTGGTTAATCAGACGGAAGTCGTGAGACACCAGCACCATACCACCACTGAAATTGTTGATTGCATTAGCCAGCGAGTCAATACACTCCATATCCAAGTGATTAGTAGGCTCATCCAGCAGGAGGATATGTGGATTCTCAAATGCCAACACTGCAAACACAATTCTGGATCTCTGGCCATCTGACAATGTTCCAATCTTGGCAGTTTGTACAGAACCGCTGATACCATACTTGCCCATCTACTGACGCCACCAGTCGAGTTCATGATTCAAATGCGCGTATCTCTCTCTCATGAATTCAAGTACATTCTGATCCATGTTCAACAACTCTTCAGTGTGCTGATTGTAAGTGGCCAACTTTAAAGAGGAATGGCGACCAATTCTACCTTCAACCGGTTGAATCTTATCAGTCATCAACTTCAACAGAGTGGACTTGCCGACACCATTAGCTCCCACGAGAGCAACACGAGAATCCGTGTCAATAGCCAGGTTCAAGTGACGATACAGAGCATTCTCAATCTTTCCATCATAGCTAAAGGCGACATCATCAAATGACAACACTGGAGGAGGCAACTTCTCGGCATCATTAAATTAAAAGTTGAACTCATGATCCTTCACCACCTTTTCAATAAGACCATCGGCAACCATCTTATCCAAAATCTTTTGACGACTCTTGGCCTGCTTCACCAGATTGGCATAGGTACCACAAGAAGCAATGAAAGCCTTAATTGCCTTGATCTCCTCCTACTACTTGTGATACATCTTCATCTGATTGGCCTCTTTCTCTGCACGAGTCTGCAAATACTGATCATAATTACCAGTGTAATAGACCAATTGACCACGCTGCAAGTTCATAATATGAGTACAGACGTTATTCAAAAAGTCTTGAGAGTGAGAAATCAAGACCAGGATACGGTCGTATTTACTCAAATACTACTCCAACCACACACAGGATTCCAAATCCAGATGGTTAGTCGGTTCATCCAGCAAGAGGAGCGTAGGCTTGACAAACAGTGCTTTACCGAGAGATACACGCATTCTCCAACCACCAGACATGTCCTTGGTCTTCTTATGCACCATCTCACCCTGGAATCCAAGACCATACAAGATGGCACCTGCACGAGCCTCAAAAGTGGATGGATCCATAGCGTCGATACGATCATAAATGTCATCAAGTAGCGGACACTCTGGACCTTCTTCTTCCATGATACGTTCCATCTCAGCCTCCAATCTCTTAACTTCCTTCTGAGCCTCATACACCACAGCCTCAACACCAGTCATATCAGTCTTTGGATACTCCTCATCCACAAGGTAAATATCAACATGATCTGGGATAGGTAGCTCTCTTGCGGCAATAGACTTCAAGAGCGTAGACTTTCCAGATCCATTGTGACCCAACAGACCGTATCTTCTACCAACAGTAAATTCAATCGTGGTGTTCTCAATCAACTTCTTGCCGTAGAATTGCATAGAAAATTGCTCAATTTTAACATCGCGACTACTTGGGACAGACGCCAATACACCAGTAGTAGTACGCGCAATGTGGCTATTCAAGATCTCTTCCTAACTCTTCTGAGGCTGATCCAAGATACTAGCAGCAGTAGCAGAGGTATAAGCACCGCTCTTCACAGACAGCGTGGACATTGAATCAGAGATACTATCACTAGACTTTCCATTTTTTGAACCGGCAGTCTTTTTCTTCTCCTTTGCAGCCTTGGCACTTCTTCCCATATTTAATGACTAGAATATAAATAACTCGAAATATAAAATAAAATAAAATGTACACGGTACACAGCAACAATTACAATAACAGAAAAAGAGAGATTGAGTGAAAGTGACTGCGAATTGATGATGAACCGAAAAGCGGAAAATTCAACAAAGCGGCCGATCGTGTCATTTCAATCGATCTCGGAATGGAGCGATGATTGGTTGGCCCTTAGAATGACCGTTGTGTCTACTTCAAGACATGGACGGAGGATTGTTTATATTTCTAAGAGACGCGCTCAAAATAAGAGGATAAATTAAATGATTGTGAAACGATTAAATCTGTTTATTCTTTATTTCATTTCATTCCGTTTTAGCTATAGTTGCTCTTCAGTGGACGTGAGAATGCTTTATCGAAGCGGATTCTGTTTGGCGATGGCGGCCGATGACGAGTTTCGGCTGCTGATTTGGGCGGTGTCAGGAGAGGTGACTCCAGCTCCAGATTATCAAACTCTTCCTTTGACACTACAGTTTTGTTACTATTGCTTATGTTGTTATACTAATCGCCGCGACTATTATAGCTATTTAGTGGTTGCATGACAGTTTACTGAGTGATAGCGAAATCGCCCATTGTGTAGTCTTTTGTGAGCTTCTTCACCTTCTTGTTCATTGATTTAGCGTATAGACTATTCAATGGAATACCGCGCTTAAGACCTCCTCTGCTCACCAGGACAACGTACAATATCGCGGCCATTGTCTTGTTAAATAGTTCAATACAATAAGCGGCAAATCGGAGTGACATGTACACAATGGCCGCCGTTTAGACTTGGTACGAAATGATTGGACGGTAGGCCATCGTTGCGCCGTAGTAAGTTGTTACAGCGTACATGATGCACAGAGGAGTCTTCACCATCAAGAAACGAATCCAACCATTACACGCGTAAATCAACCATCCTAGCAGTTTCTCGGACACTGTAGACTCTTTACTAAGGAAATGCATTAGTATAAATTTATGGATTGATGACAGTGCGGTAATTTTATACGCGTTAGGATTGGCCATAATATCTCCGATGGAGAGTTGTCGTCTTGCCAGCAGTCCTTCGCCGATAAAATCCATACCGACCTTTAGTATCAGAATCATACTCAAGCAGAAGATGACAAGATAGCGCATTGCACCACCGGGAATGGTATAGTCTTGGTCCATATTTCCAAATTGAGAATCACCAATGCCATACTTTGGGAACAGAAATAGCAGGACCAGGACTTCAAACGCGAAAAATCCAATCTCTATCATGGTCTTTCCTAAAATCATTGTTGTATACCAAAAGATACTGGAGGCTTTAAATCTTGATTTATCAGTAATCTCACTAACACGGTCCCAGTCTAGATTTTTGAATTTAATTGGCACTACTGAGGCCACATACGTCTCGCTCATATCTCTATCAACGTCTAGATTCATTTCTTCAATCTGAATCCTCTTTCAATTCAACTCTAGATGGTAATATAGTATCTGATGACAAGGCAAGCAAAAGAGAGATTGAAATCAAAATGACTGATATTATATAAAACACATGAACATTGCAACGCTATTGGACGATTCTGTGTGGTGTGTCACCTCGTGAATATTATGTTCAGGTGCTGCTCGTTGATGGCGGCGACTCCAAATCTACTTTCTATGATTTGCAACAATTCTCAAGCCAGGAGCATGTACCGTCTTCATAATATTCCTTCTTCCATATAGGAGTTTAGGCTTTCAGTGTATCGATGATGTACGTTACAGCTTCCATGGCATCAACACGGTGCGTAGATGATACGGCAATCATCACGCTCGCCTCTCCGATCGGCACAACGCCCAAGCGGTGATGAACTGCAATCGCATGTATTTGAGACCATCGCTGAGCTGCTTCTTCGCAAATCTTTTACAACGATTTTGTCGCCATAGCTTCGTAGCCTTCATATTCTAAATAAGTTACTCGCTTGCCCTTGTGATGATCGCGCGTGGTCCCAATGAAAGTTGATATGGCGCCAGCTGAATTATTGGACACTTGCGATATAGTTTCGATATAATTAATCTAGTTATGGGACACACATACTCCTATGCTAGTGCCCGTCATATTATATTTATGTTATATTCCTAAAAATTCAGAATGAAGCAACGTGTAATTTGTCTTTTCTCTTAATCTACAGTAAAATTAATCGCTTCCCTTATCTCTTTATCATACTGAACATTTGAACGACGTTATGGAATTTGAAGTTTTTCGCTTTATTAATTAGACACAGACTGAATGTGGTGTGTAAAATGAAGATTATTTGAGATATGCCTAGTCCTGCACTAACAGGGTGAGAGCATTGAGAAAGCGCTTGGGCCTCATGTAAGGCACCAACAAGACGTTTGTTAAGGTTCCCGTGGAAAACAGTTTGCAAGCGTTGGCAATAGACGATTGTGATAATGAGTAACTCAAGCAACTATTGATCCTTGGTATTCTGGAATGTGAGCGCTACTGGTCTCGTGGTATGTATATCAAGCAAGAGGTGATGAACGTACCGCGTAAACGACACGCTGCCAAGCTGAAGTTTAAGCGTGCCGGACAGTTTGCAGAGAAGCTTGCAGTGGCCTTTGATCAGGTGAAAGTGCTCAGCTAATCAACTGCCTCTGAACTCAATGTAAGATTAAACATGTATGTTTTAGAAGTCTCATCTTTGTACTATAGGTGATTCACGATTCAATGTAGGCTTATAAAACTTGGTTGGTTGCACTGGGCTTTTTCGAACATGGGAACAAGTACACTGAAGCGCTCCCTGCTCTACAATCTGCATAGTAATTTTATTGCTTTAGCTCGGTATACTTATAACATCGTGTTGTGTGTAGGAAATTATTTGAAAAGCTTCTCTCGCGTCCTGTAATTGCATAACGTGAACTGATGGATTTCTAGCAGAAAATTGATCAGTTATCGTCACAAATCAGGTACTCCTTGCACAAGATGGACGCGGCTGATGCAATGAATAATCTGCAAGTGGACGAAACTGATATAGAAACTGATGAAGATGAAGATTAGACGCGTAGTACAGATGCGGAAGAATCTGGGGAAGTTTAAAAGCAAAAGCCGACGAGCATCATTGGAAATATTTTAGGTGGGTGGTGGTCTCGTTGATTTACATTGTTGCTTAATGGCGTTGTAATAAAGAGTACCATGTTCACTTTTCTGTCATTCTTTAAATTGCTCTTTCATCACATGAAGCGCCAAGATATCGTGAAATTGGGATCACCTTAAACTTGATCAGACTCGAGTCGCGTGAAATGCGGTTCACTAGGTAAAAAAGTGATTTTTTCAAAACATTATTATTCATTTCACCATCATCATTCATTGTTCAAAACAATTATTTAAAAGGCAGAGCGAAGCAGAATATCGAAAACTATACGCTTGAGTGATCACTAAAGGGAGCCAGTAGGAGCGGTCAATTTGTCCTTATAGCCCGAAAGATCAAGCATTAGCCTGGTCTTACTAAGGGGACAGACCTCAAGCACTTGGAGTTGGTACAGGTCCGGCCGGCGGCCTGTAAGGCCCATATCTTTTGCGCAGATTAGTAACAATTGTATCAATCTGCTACGGATTGTATCCTATATACGTCGCCACGCGCCTTATTCCATCGTCAGACATCATGCGCCCATCCGGCCGACGATAAATTTTGTGATGATTCATTCTGATTAGATAGGCCTCGTCTGCCCTCAGCCAATCTATTGACCTGCTATGAGACAAGTCCATTTACGCCAACACATCATCAGGTAATAGCAGACCATCGTCATTCAAGAATTCGGGCTCAATATCTTCAGGAATCAGTCCTTAGCGCTTGATTAGGAGAGGCTCGGTTTTCGTGGGAGACGCAAGAACACCAGCGACACACGCAATGATTGATAAGATTTGGATTTACATTTCTAGCTTATTTTGAGATCAGACTTATTACTTCAATTTATAATTCTTAAGGAATTAAATAAAGTAAAAGAAAAAGAAGAAAGACAAGATCCTGGATTTATATATCTTATCCTTTGATCCGAATATGTAACGAAATGTAGGATGTAACACGGAAAGCTGATCTCACTATGGAGCATGTAACAGCATGCGATGTTGCATGCCATAAATTGCAACGTTGGGTTACGTTGCCTAAGCGAATGTCTAACCATAATAACTTGATCAGTGTCTAGTGATCATATAATACTACGTTATCTAACGCATCAGATTCCACTTTTAGAGCTACGAGACAGAGTCGATTGCAACTCCATTGATCTGATCAAAGATGCGATGAGAATATTACTTTTACGAGCTTATAAGCGGCAAAAGAAATACATCTTCAAACTCAATTTTCCTCCATGACGCAACTTCCCGTCAGAAACGTTCTTTCAAACTTCAATCACCCGCCATAATGATCATCACATGACAGTCTGTTATTTTCTCACGGGTGATGTTTCTTTTTCTGATGATAGCTTATTCAACGTCACTGATATAACATCACTCAAGGTGTCGTTTTAATTATTGCCTGATTTTTTGTTCAGAATTATATAATGACTTAACTCAAAATGGGGCTGATATCGCTCCCAAATGAGATTCTGTTTCATTTGGGAGCGTATTTAGGTGTTGAGGATTTGCGCAATTTGAGTGAGGCTTGTGGCTTTGATTTGGATCGAGTTGCATTATGCCATGCTTATGTTAACACTTATGGTGTTCATGATGTAATGGAGAAACTAGTTGAATCGTTGTGTGAAGATCAATAATTATACGACACCGTGCAGCGCCTCTATGATATTGACCTGCATGCGTCACAAGACTCGCTGATTGTCGTCGCGTCAGAATGCGGAAATTTGTTTGCCGTCAAATATTTTCTGAAACGTGGCTTGGACATTCACACGCAATTTGATGCTGCGGTGCGTTATGCTGCTGCCTGTGGACACCAAGACATTGTGCAATATCTGTATGATAACGGTGCGGAGATTTCAGCGTGGAATGATGAGGCATTGCGTTCTGCTGTGGACAATAATGATTTGGAAATGGTGTCTCTGTTGGTGAAATTAGGTGCAGACATACACGCTTAAGATGATTATGCGCTGCGTGCCTCTGCTGAACGTGGATAACACTTTCTGGTTGACTGGTTGTGTGACAAGGGAGCAGACTTGCGTGCATGCGATGATTATGCATTGCGTTGGTCTATCCGTAACGGGCACACTGATGTTGTCAGAATTCTGTTGTCACATGGAGCTGTTGCTAAACGTGAAATGCGACAATACGCACAGTCATCAGGCAAGTTTGAGGTGCTGAAACTGATCTGCGGCAATCACCGCTCTCGTTGGAGACACCAATAGCAATTATTTACCAATAACTTTGCATTCCAAGTCTAATCAATTTAATCTACCAGTATTATTAGCAATTAATGAATATAAATGTATGATATCTTATAAAATGAAATTACATTCTTTTACTGTACTCGAGATTGTCAGCATTCTTCTTGATTGTTAGTCTTCTTCGGTTCATCCAAGGGGAGCTTATTCGCAAGAGAACTAAAAACTAAGCTGAAACAAGGAGATCTACACCATTAAAGTACTTGATAAAATGGTGACGGCATTGCTGCAATAAGTCTTGATAAAGGCGAAAAAAGCTGTGGCTCTAGATGAGTAAGGAAATTACAAGGATGCTCTGACTTTTTATCGTTCAGTCATTACACAGCTAGAGAGCAATGATCTTATTTAGTCCGCTATAACTGTTGCTGAGAAGTAAAAGATTAATCTACTGGTAAGTAATTATATACTTGGCTAATTGTTTAATGTGATATATCATTTCCAAATGTGTAGGTGAATAATTATCAATTTCGAATCTCGCTGATATAATAGACTTATCCGCAGTACTTGGACAAGGTGCCAGACTGGACGATAGACACAGTGTCGGTAAAGAGCAGCAGCAACGCTGTAGATCTTGCCACGTCCAAAGTGGATAAGATTGCCAAAGTGCTATATTTGATGCAATTGATTGCAGATTCAATAGTGAAAGGTGCATGGTTAAGTCCATAATTGTACGTTTGCAGGGATGTTTGGAGTCACCGTTAGAATCTGAGCCATGGTGAACTCAAATCTTAATCGGCAGAGACAATTCTACTCTGGCTAGACAAATTGAATGGATTGGATTTGGATGACACGGCAGCTATGAATAAAGAATTGGACGAGTTTTGCCAGGTGCTGATGGGCATACGTTCTCAGTTTGCAGAGAAGATGAGCTTCATCCCTGAGAGTAAGAGTGCACGTACTATGAAGAAGTCTACCATTATGAATACACTTGCAAAGCAGGTGGATAAACTCACTGTAAATTCCGCTTAGAATATTACTAATAGCAGCCAGAGTAATAATACTAACAATAAGGAGTAGGGTGAGATATCTGATGATTATGTCCGCAATCTGTACAAACTTTTGACAGTATCCGCGTTTATGTCCATGTGGAAGTTGCATTTCAACTCTCTTCCACCCACAGACTCTGTAAAGGCAATAGGATAACGTATTGATGAGGTTGTAGATTTTTTCAATGAGGTGCTGTGCAGGTACCTATTGAATGATATCGCAGTATAGATTAGGGATTACACCACTAACTTGAAGAATATATTTGACGAGTATTGATATAATAAAAAATTGTAAATTAATTGTTGGCAAATTTATACAAAATAAGATCAATCCTTCTTCTATGAGGCAACATTACCAGAACTATCTTCTGAATATGCCAAGATCACATATCCAATCATTACAATATTGGTCACTGCAACAGCAGCGATGGCGCCATAAGTTGTATTGCCTACAGTTTAGACATGACACAATAATATTAATTTAATTTATAAGGCAAAAAATTACCCCCAAACATGTATTTAGTCGTGTAAAAGTATGTTCCAAGAGGCGCAATCAGCATCAGAGCTGTGAACAGAATCAACTTTGCAAACACCGATCTACATAATACAACATACAGTAAGTAGTGCTCTCACAAATTATTACAATAACATTTATAATAATAAGGTTACCCAGAAACTCTAGACTATGGGAGTTGGACGCGACTCTAATCAGCAGGCTCTGTTGCCACTTATGTCTTGATCCTTTACTTTAACTAGCCTTCGCTCATTATGTTGCTTCGTGACAGTGCAAGAATCTCTCTTCAATTGAAAACGAAAGTGATTTCTTCAATGGGATTTGTTATTATGCCACCAAAAACTCGCAAATTTTAAAATTCAACTATAAGCACGCAAAAAATTAAAGCACTCGATTAAATTAAATAGATTCATCACCAAAATCTCATTCTATCATATTTCAATCACTTTTAAAGACCATCGATCGACTCTTTAAAGCTGACCCGCGCGCCACAGATCAACCCAATGGACCGCGATTGACAAACGTCTGACCAGTTCTGATTGAAGTGCCGTACATGGCATTATTCTCATTGCCAATGTAGGTGAATCCTTAAAACTGGTCTTGCACAGAACTAGATAGAGCAGAAGGATTCTCAACAAAAGAGTCAGAAGGCGCCTCGCTGGTAAATTCCTCACTGAAATTTGACGTGTCCATTGCCGAGGATACTTGCGGTCTAAACGGAGGATTCAACATCTTGCGCTCCAGCTTGTGCCAGTCAACATTACTGAAGAACGGATGACTCTTGATCTGACCAGGTCCATCAAATCCCAGGCGAGCATTTGCATCTCTATTCAACAACTTGCTCAACAAGTCTTTACCAAGCGGAGATACGACTGGGCCTTCGCTGCCATCGTCACGTGGGAATCGCAGCGGATCATTCAAAATTTTGCGATACATTTCATTCGTATTCTCACTATAGAATGGAGGTAGACCGACAATCATCTCATACAACAACACGCCCAATGTCCACCAATCTACAACCTTAGTGTATCCATTACCAATAAGAAGCTCTGGAGCGAGATACTCTGGAGTACCACAGAAAGTATTAGTCTTTTCATCTTTGGTCATGTTCAACTTACATAGTCCAAAATCACATAGTGCGATATGTCCAGTATAGTCCAATAAAATATTCTCCGGCTTCAAATCTCTGTAAATGATGTTGTACATGTGCAATGTCTCCAGAGCTAGTAGAAGCTCGGCGGCATAGAACTTTGCGCGCTCCTCATGAAAACATCCCTCCGATTGTAGATGATGAAATAACTCTCCACCATTGACAAAGGCCAGCACTAGATACAATTTATCGGGACTCTGAAATGAAAACTTGAGATTCACAATAAAAGGAGACTGAATCTTGGCCAGAACATTTCTCTCTGCCAATGTATGCTCAACTTCTGATCTCTCCACAATACTGGCCTTCCTTATGATCTTCATTGCATAAATACGCCCAGTATCCTTCTTGCGCACCTGCATAACTTTACCGAATGATCCCTTGCCAATCACCTTCATCAAATCGAAATCATCGATGGATAAGGATTTCTTACTAGCCACTACTCTGAATAGCAATTACACCTAAATCTCACCGGCAATACTTCCATTGGCAGAAATGAGCTGGCACACTTGCTCCTCCGGCTTCTAATCAGTAAACTTTGGTCTCATTCTGCATGTTCCCAGAAGCAGAGTCTATTAAGCCGGCTAAATAGGTGCTCTGCTTGTCTACTTGCGCGGCTGATTAGATAGGGATGGTGTAGGCATCTTTGGCATTTGAGCATTCGTTCTCTGATAAACAGATATCATAATCTCAGCCTCACGGGACACATCAAAATTAGCTCTCTACGACCACTTTGGACTAGTCACACTTCCACCTACATAGAGAGCGATAAAGATAACATGGATGTAGTACAATGTTATAATCAGAATATGTACAATTAAGTATACTTACCAGTAGATTCAGCCAAAAATTCATTCTTGTCAAAATCAATCACCATATAAGGCATCTAAGTGTTTCCAGCATCAACACTCAGCCCTTGCGCCTCCACGACTCTGACTAACAGAATACCATTCAAGTTCTTTGGACTAGACGACGACTAGTTCTATTACTACAACTGCTGTTGTTATTGCGCAGGCACCTATTGTGTCTATTACTAAACACTAGGTCCAGGCTAAGCACTCACAGGCGCAACAGGCGTTGGTTCAGATACCTTTTTCTTTGGAGCCAACTTTGCAAACATCCTCTATTCTTTAATCTTACTATTAATAACTTGATAATAAACTTATAAGACGAAGAAAAATACGATTATGGAAGAGGTAACCAATTTAAGTCTCCGCTTCTCTCCTGTGTAAGAAAGCCCGCAAGTTTAAATTGGGAGAAGATCAAAAGTTGGATCGTTTGTGGCCCGAAACAAAAAAAGTCAAAGCCGTTTTTTAGTGTGCCAATAGCCTGACAACGCACCGCCTTGCACAATGCAAATTTGGGTATACTCAACAGTCTCTGCATCGGTAGTTACGGTAACCTTCTGAGTATTTTGTCGTTTAATAAATTATTTTTTGTGCATGTGGATGTGCTAATATAAAAGAACATGAGTAAATCTTAGTTTATCCAGAGAATCGAGACAAGTTCCGCGGATCTTGAAACTTTGACAGCGGCAAAACAGGCGGCCGTTTCAGATGATAATAAATAAAACAACGCAGCAGCAGATCTACCATTGCGTGGATCCATGTGGATGTCTGCTAAGAACTGCACGTATCCGCAGACTGTTGATATCTACCTTGTGAGTTCCGTGAATGTTAAACAAATTATTTTATTGTGTCACCATTATATGATCCCGTCAAAGGTGGAGCTACGAATCGGTGACAATATGCAGAATCTTCGGTATCTCGGACATGTCACATTTAATGATAACGAGCGAAATAGCTATGCTTTGAGAGAGCTAAAATCTATTGATGTCAATGCAATTGGTCAAGTCATACAGCTGGTGCTTCATCGACCGTATGAGAATGGTAGGAAATTGAATATAGCCGAGCAGGTCGCGTTTATGGATATGGAATTGGTGTGCGAATAAATCGGCACGTAGAAAGTTGGTGTTAATATTGGTTCTTTTGATGGTCATTAAAGTGATCAAGAATGGTAAAGCTGGCGATAAGCATTGGTAGAACATAAGCAAGCTCTACTGAAAGCGGAAAATTATGCAGAAGCCAAGTTTTGCAAGCACATATCAGACAAGTTGGATGAATATTTATTGAGTGTCAAGACTTTGACTGATCTGAAGAGGCGGGCTGTTACTGAAGAGGATTTCGATAAAGCGGATAGATACAGGATAGATTTGGAGTAGATGCGCGTTATGTTCACCAAATGGATTAATTCGCAGCCTTACAAACTAGTGAATTCGCGTATAGAGAGAGTCGATAACAATAATGAAGCTTCTGCTGACACTTAGTAGTAATAACAAAATGCTGATACATCAGGTCAGAGAGAAGTCAGACAGACTTTACCGCAAGTTACGCCTCCTCCGCCAGTAAATAATGACACTATAACTGCATCTGATAATGTTCAAGTAAATCAGTAGGCAGTTTCTGAAATTAGAGTTGCAGTTAAAGCCAAGAAATTATAAAAGAAGCCCACTATCATTAAAAAAACTGCGAGGCAAGCTGTTGGATCTGAAGAAGTTGAGATAAGTGCCCAGTCGCGTCAACTTGATCATCAGGCTGGCTCAAATACCATTTAACAGCCTATGATTGTAGTGTCTTTTGAATTGAGCCCTCTCACCTTTAATTAGCTGCCTAACATGTCTGCCAATTATCATGAACTTGTGAAAATATTTGGAGAAGTTTTCACATAGTCCATATTGTCATCTAGCAAAGAGCATGTAGTCTATTGCCTATAAATCATTTCAGAATAGCTAGAGAAATGGCTTTTAACGAATGCGTCTAATGCATTGCTCATTCTTAATTCCATACTAATGGTTGTAGTTCATCTTTTATATACTGGGAAGGATCCTGAAGTTGTTATGACTTGCATGCAGATTGTGGAAAGAATAGTTTCGATTGATTCGCCAAGTGTTGGAGTCTAATATTTCGGTCTCGCGTTGTCATTGGTTAAGTACATCTAAGTCGATTAGTATTCGGATATAGTGCGTAGACTGGTGCGACTCACTGCTAGTAGAGTTGACTATATAGAGTTATTGCATTCAAAGTTGACCAATAAGAGTTCCTAAGCTGTAAAGTACGTGTTGCAGTATCTCAGCGCAGTGTAGTACCTTTTGGAGATGGCCACTATGGAAGATATCAATTTCTAGTTAAAAGATTCTTTGATTTTGGAAATAGTTTAGAATCAAATCTCAAGTCGTGATACCACTGTGGTGTCAACGTGTGAGCAGATATGCCTATAATTGTTCAAGTTTTTGACTTAGAGATAACATTTATCTTATACAGAAGCTGAGATGCGGATTTTGGATTCTCTAAAACATCTAAATCCTTCGCTGCTAAGGTAGATTAAAGATGAGCTGACAGAGGCAAGGATAATGCATACAATTTAGAATACCTTACAAGACGCAAAGTTGAATCCTCAGGATGTTGCAGTGGCTTAGAGTAAATCTCTAAGGAAATCACAAGTCCAAGTTGCTGACGGCTCGGCTGATAATATCGATATCAAAAGTGCGCACGTTCAAACTCCTCTGGCTGTTGAGATTCCGCTATCACCTTAAAAGAGTCAGTACTTTACTCCGTCTGAGAGTCCTGCTGCACCTGAAATTCGTGCTTAAGAAAGTTAGCAAGAGGTAAACAGCGAATAAGTTGATGCTCCTCCCAGTTAACAAAGCGTTAAGGTTCAATTCAATCCAAGTGTGAATTCAGATTAGAAGCCCGAATCCTTAAAATCTGATGTCAAAAAGCATCATACTTGCATATTCTGCGAGTAGACTAGTGAGCGATTCAATGAAAAGTACTTGGACTATCATTATCAGAAGGAGTGCCCAATGCTGACTTCGTGTCGTTATTGCAGTATGATTGTAGAAATTTCATCGTTAGATCAACATTATAAGCTTGATTGCTCTGAAGGCCATCTGGAGTAATGTCCCAAGTGCATGCTGTACATGGATACGCCGCGAATGAAAGTTCATCAGAGGGTGAAAAAGTGCAAGATTGCCAAGTTTGGTGATGTCAAATGCTATCTCTGTGGTCAAGTCATTGGATTAGTGAGTAATAGAGAAGACGCGTTCTACAAGCATCTTATGGTAGATGAATGTCCCAAGGCAGATCGACATCCACCGTAATCGTAATCACCAGGTAACTCTCAATCTGCGCCTAAACGGACCAAGAGTTTTGTATAGAGGCTGTTTGGAAAGAAGGATGTAAATAAAAGATGATAAAATTGTAATAGGACCAAGTGCATGTTAAATTAAAGTCAAAGCTCTTTCATTAAAGCATCATAGTCCAAGTCGAAGCGATTTAGATCATTGTCGATAAGACTCGCCAAATCCTGAGGTATCTTGTCAAATTCCTACACTGTGCTAGATGTCATGGCATAAAGAAATCATCTTTAATACTGACCAATAAAAACTTACCGGAAATGGCAATCGAATTTATTCAGAGCTATTTCTGATGTTAGTCTAAGGTCCAACTTTGGGTCGATTACCAGAACGGATTCCAAAACTTTTAACACCCGAGGTTGCATTATAAGCAGTCTAATCCAGTAAAGTGATCAAATAGATAAACAGTTGAATGCCATTAGACATTTCAACGTGTTCATCACCAAAAGTGTCGGTCGATCCAAAGATTATGATAGACGCGCCATTTGGAACATCCTTACAGAGGGCAATGGGCGATCTTGGTGGATAGGCCTTGTCTGGAGTTCGCAGCATAATTTAAATATCGCTATCAGATTTCAATATGGACAGTGTACATCCTTCAATGTATGTAAACTCAGACTCAGTGCCATTATAACGCTCATCAAACTTGCAACGGACATGAGACGGCAAATCTATATTCAGCACTTTATCATCAGTTATTGCGATTACCAAATCTACACATTAACGTGCATCAAAATTCTGTCAAAATTAAATCAAGTACACAAAATACCATCATTGACTTTGATAGCGAGTTATGACTGCAACCATTAACACAAATTACCGACGCGATTCCCTCTAAATTGCTAGTGAGTAAACAGGATAACTTTGCAACCTTGCAGCGAAAGAATCTTAGTCAGAGCTTGCATCTACACATACATATTAACTCACTTCAGTAGCTATTAATGTTATATTACCTCCGAGTCTTGAAACACTCTGCCATCGTCAATTACAACCAGGACGCCAGATTGAAACTGATTCAAACTGTCGATACTACACGCCTTAATTAGCTCGATGAATAACGGAATGCTGATTAACATTACATTTCAATTTGAATATTTTCCGCTTGTAGTCGCTAAAGCAGCAGGTTCAGTCTATTAAGCTCCGGCGACTAGTAGAAAGTGATTGTTTTACTGGACATTGTGTCGATCAGATTGAAGATAGTAGTTGATCCCCACAGAGAACGACTTCAAACAGTCAAAAAAGATAACGAGAAGCAACCTCTGTGTTAACTATTGAAGAACAGATTTTGACTTTTCTAGAAAGAGGCTAATTTAAAATAAAGTAAGAGAAACCAAATCTGGTAATAATTAAATATCTACCAAATGTAGTTGACTGAGTTGCATATCGCAACAGCAGTGTGGTATTTCAACGAGTCGCAAATGGCTTCTCAAATCGCGCGATCTTCAATTTGAAATTTTCTGTACGTCTTTCACCTTTTTTAGCAGGTGAGAACCGAAGCTTTTATCATTATCATTCTGTGTAAAGTGTATAATTATTGCGATCGCAGTATCATTACAAAACATTAATTAATATGTCAGCGCAAGAGAATGAACAGAAATTGAGTCAGCTGAGTTTAGATGGCGAATCCTCTCAGTCCAACACGAGTCTTGATGGAGCCGGCAATGAGAAGTAGGCACATCAATAGCAATAACTATAATTGAAAAAGGCTAAGAAGTAAAAGAACAAAGTACAAGCGAATGGTACTAGCAGCAACGATCCACTAGAATTAAGCCCTCCTCCAGCTTATATTGATCATCGTGTCCAGATCTTTGAAAAGTTGAAGTAGAAATATGATCAAGATCTTAGTTAAAAGCCAAGGAACGAGATTAAGATCACTCTACCTGATGGCTCTGTCAAGACTGGTCGATCCTGGGAGACTAGTCCGATGGATGTGGCTAGGGAGATATCAAGCGGCCTGGCTTAGCGCGTTATCATTGCTAAAATCAGTGGTGATTCTTATAGCGGACTGTGGGATCTGGAGAGACCGCTGGAAGAGGATGTTAAATTGGAGTTACTGGACTTTGATTCTGGTGATGAAGCCAAGGCTGTTTTCTGGCATTCTAGTGCCCACATTCTGGGAGAGGCGTGCGAACGCCATTATGGATGCCATCTTTGTATTGGACCGCCTATTGAGGATGGTTTCTACTATGAGATGGGTATGCCTACTGGTGAGGATGGCTAGAAGAAGATGGTGCATCCGTCTGACTACTCTTCTCTGGAGACGCTGGCGAAGAATATCACTAAAGAGAAGTAGCCGTTCGAGAGACTTGTGCTCAGTAAGGAGGATTTGCTCGAAATGTTTAAGCACAATCCATTCAAGGTGCACATCATCAAGGATAAAATTCCTGACGGAACTAGCACGACTGTGTACCGATGCGGTCCGTTGATTGATTTATGTCGTGGTCCCCATGTGCCGGATACTTCGCGTGTTAAAGCTTTCAGTGTCAGCAAATCCTCTGCTTCGTACTTCCTCGGTGATGCTAAGAATGAGTCCCTGTAACGTATCTATGGTATATCGTTCCCTAGTTCAAAACAGTTGACTGAGCATAAGAAGTTCCTTGAAGAGGCTGCCAAGAGAGATCACAGGAAGATTGGTAAAGATTAGGAGTTGTTCTTCTTTAACGAACTATCACCAGGAAGTTGCTTCTTTTTGCCCCATGGTGCAAGAATTTATAATACTTTGGTGGAGTTTATTCGTAAAGAGTATCATGAGCGGGGATTCAAAGAAGTGGTGACGCCAAACATCTTCAATGTAAAGCTGTGGGAAACTTCTGGTCATTGGTAGAACTATAGAGAGAATATGTTCTCCTTCGAAGTGGAGAAGGAGACTTATGCGCTGAAGCCAATGAACTGTCCGTCGCACTGTATTATGTTTGCCCATAGAGATCGTTCGTACAGAGAGTTGCCTCTGCGTCTGGCTGATTTTGGTGTTCTACATCGAAATGAGTTTAGCGGTGCTCTGACTGGTCTGACGCGTGTAAGAAGATTCTAACAGGATGACGCGCACATCTTCTGTATGCCAGAGTAGATTGAGTAAGAGATGTCCAATTGTATTGACTTTTTAAAGCATGTCTATGGCATCTTTGGCTTTCAGTTCACACTGAAATTATCTACCAGGCCGGAGAAGTATTTGGGTACTATTGAAAAGTGGCAGCAGGCAGAGAAGATGTTGGAAGAGTCGCTGAACAAGTCAGGCTTCCCGTGGGAGATCAATGAAGGTGATGGTGCATTCTATGGACCAAAGATTGATATCACCATCAAAGATGCTTTGAATCGTCGCCATTAATGCGCCACCATGCAGTTAGACTTTTAGCTGCCAGAGAAGTTTAACTTGTCGTATGTGTCCAATAATCCTGGTGAAGGTAAGGCACAGTGTCGCCCAGTGATCATCCATCGCGCCATCTACGGTTCTGTGGAGAGACTGATCGCCATTCTGACGGAGAGTTATGCAGGCAAGTGGCCATTCTGGATTAGTCCTCGCCAGTGCACGATCGTCCCTGTTAGTTTAGATAATCTTCCATATGCGAATGAAGTCAAGATGCTGTTCCATTCCCATGGCTTGTATGTCGAAGTGGATGATAGTGACAACACACTGCCAAAGAAGATTCGTAATGCAGAGATAAGTCAGGTGAATTTCATCATTGTAGTCGGTAAAGAGGAGTAGGAGAGTAAGACGTTGAACATCAGACCGCGAGATGCCGAGGTTAAAGGCAAGTCTGATGTGGTGCCTATCCAGCAAGTCCTGGATATGATGCTCAAGCTAAAGGCGGATAAGAAGTGAGCGGTATTGGTTTGGAACTAAATAATGCATCAAATGGAGTTAAAGTGGAAGTAGTAGTAGTAATAAAGATTCAGTTTATTATAATTGTACCATGTGCGCTTTCACTTAATGGAAGCTGGCGGACGACATTCAATCTAAAAATGCGTCAATTAACTTCGCCACTAGAAGTTTACTATTATCTCAACTTCAACTTGCCACTACCATCTTGGAATTCGAGAACCATAATCTCACCTCTATAGTTGTTATCCATCACTTAATCAGAGCTTCTTGCCTAAAGTACTTTTTAGAACAAGAAAAACTTGTCATATTCATTAATGATCCATTCAGCCTGTTCCATCAACTGAGCCAGATAACTATGAGGTAATGAGGCAAGCACCTGAATCCATTAGTCTGCATCAGATAACTTGAGTCTCCACTAGTCTTTGACAATATCCTTTTACAGACACCCGATAGATTGTGGGTAAGTAGAAAGTAGATACTCTGAACATTTCGCATTCAGAACATCAGCTATGGAATGCAAGTGTTCAGAGTTGAGCATAAAGTCTGACAACAACTTAAATTCATCC
Organism: Amoeboaphelidium protococcarum; assembly: GCA_023515745.1. NCBI lineage: Eukaryota > Fungi > Aphelidiomycota > Aphelidea > Amoeboaphelidium > Amoeboaphelidium protococcarum. Next base: position 1,068,287 of record JALECJ010000020.1, on the reverse strand, counting down.
AAAGTATCCACGCGAATGTACTATAATGAACAATCTGCCAATTCTTAAAGCCCCAAGTAGCTGGCAACACTCTGCACCTCCAATGCAACGCGTAAAGTCATCTCTGACGGAAGTAGAGCTTTGTAAAGCCAATCCACTATAATATTTTTCACCACGCTCATAGTGTCACTATTACTAAGAGGCGGCTCTGAGGATACTGCATGCGCATCAGTAGGTGGCGGAGAGTAGTAATCCAGAACGAGCAGAGATCTGCTATCTCCGTCTCTACTCTCATTCGCCGATAAGTACTTCCTAATGAATGGGGAGCGGGATGCCAGTAATTTATGCATCGGTATACTTAGTCCATTCAGGACAAGAGTAAAGTTGGTCCACTATTGCTTGACATAGCCTTCCTCATAGATGTAACTCACAATACTTTCATTGCTTTCCTGAGAAGACTACGCTGGAGGAGACTGCGACTACTTTTATGGTTGGACTGCAGACTTTTACGCTCCCTTACGCTTCGATTACTTGGACTAATTAACTTTAGACATTTCTATAACTGTCATTATTAGGCTCTAATTCAAAGTTGCGGCTAATTTCGTGCGAACAGTTTTGAGATTCAATTCATGTGAGTTGAAATAGAACGACGCGCCTTTCGCGTTCTACAGTATTATAATGAGACTCTTTCTTTCAAATTTCTCTCCCTCTCACTTATGTAGTTGTTGAAGAACGCGCGTTATTAGTTTCTCTCCTTCACTCGTCCGGCTCTTCGTTCACTTTGCGCTGTGTAGTTTTTTTGTCGTTTTTATTCTGCTTGATGAGTGGCGTTCCTTGTTGATTGAGAGCGCAACAGAACAAAAGAATTATTTGCAGTATTCCCTGTTGGTAGACTTGTATAATACTAATAATATTATTAAAGTATTCAAATATGATTTAAAGTTATAATGATCGAATGGTTGATTTTGTGAGTAATAATGCTGGCAGCTCTTTGGAATTAGTTCTACTTCTGTCCTTAATGCCATTGTCGTCCTATGTTTTAGTTGAAACAATGGGCATAAGATCTTCATCTTTGTAATCTCTATTCTATACTTTGATTATGATATTATCAGTTGGTAGACATTTGTGGTATGGCATTCTGGCAAGTGTTACGTTTATTTTAATTGCTACGGTGCTGAAGCTTATTACAACGTTTCTCTATTCAAATACTTAGCATGATAGTCGGAAAATTGATTTTAATATTAGAACATCTGTATCTGTATTTAAAGTGTTGATGATGGTTATGACTGTGTTTTCTATTCTGGCTGTTGATTTTTAGTATTTTAAGCGGGTGCATTGTAAGGTTGAGTAGTATGGAATATCATTGATGGATATTGGAGTCGGTTCATTTGTATTTAGTATGGGATTAACCGCGGTGAAGCCTATTCAATAAAGGTCCTGGTAGTCGGTTCTCAGTAAAATTTTGATTACAGCTGGTATGGGTATAGTACGTCTGCTTATGGTAAAAGGCTCTGGTTACCATGAGCATGAAACTGAGTATGGACGACATTGGAATTTCTTTTTCACACTTTCTGCAGTACAGCTTTGGTCATTTATAATCAGTGCTTCGATTGGGAATACCTACGTTTTAATCAGGCTTATTCTTGGTGTTATTGTCACTGGTGCGCATTAGTATGGGTTATCTAAAGGATTAGAGTGGTACGCGTTTGCTAATGTTGATCGTTCAGTCTCTTTGATCGCTGCCAATAAAGAGGGGATTATTAGTTTGCCAGGATACTTTGCCATTTTTGAATTTGGATGTGCTTTGGGTATATATTTAGCTAGTAGACATTAATAGTTGTAGGATATAGAAGAATTATTAGTACAAGAGAAGGACAACGCCTCGAGATGTGATATTTTACTTTCGCGTCAAATGCGCATAGTATGGAATGTAATGAGTTGGCTCATTACACTATGTGTAACGATGATAGCAACTTATATGCTGGCATTAAAAAATCAGTCACGATTCCTGTTTAGTAGGCGATCCTGTAATGGAATGTACATTTACGCTACTGTTATTGTGAATTGTTGTGTTGTGTCTTTGACACTGCTGTCCACGACGTTTATTGGAAAGTCCATCTCGCAAAGTCCACTCGTCACTGGTCTATCAAAACATACTCTGTTGATGTTTCTGGTTGCAAACGTGATGACTGGGATTATCAACAAGTCAATTTAGACGATCGATGCCTCTGATGTCACCTTTGTGCTAGTCATTTCCATCTATATGATCATGAATTTTAATATTGGAAACATGTATGATATGATTAAAAATGTAAAGCATAAAAGTGATTGATTTGATTACGCAGTACTTTGCTTTTGACTTTAAAAGCGCTAGATTTTCAGTAATAGTGGCACCTCATTCAAGTTAAAGTCTTAATTTGAATACTGTCGCGATACAAGTCTCTTCAAAAGATACAGTAATGAAAATTGTGTCCGTCTGCCTCTAAATGCACTGAAATTAAAAGTATGCACGATGATTAATATCACATTAAATGTTTTGAAATCAAACGTTTAAATGTCGATCTCTAGGCGGTTTTACTTTCAAGTGAACAGAAATGACGATTGATCGTAAATCAATTAAAAAGTATACAAGTACCTACTGTCCTCGCTTAAACACAACATACACAGAGCAGTCTAAAAAATGACAAAAATTTTATATTTTAAACTCTTTAATTTAATGCGATTTCATTCTAATCTTATCATCATTAATAACCCAAAGATATGTGAAATCTTTAGCAAGGATTAATCTTATGTAATCAGAGTTTCAATCATCGGGAAGTTCTCATGCAATCATACCCACACACACACACATTCATGTCTCAAACATCGTGTCAACTTCGCCTATATTTCCCGTGGGTGCACATTTGTTTACATCACGTTTAATTAATATTTTTGCTGATGTTGAAAGACATATTATATGCTAGATATGATTGAAAGAGAATAAAAAGATTAGTAAATGTCACGTTCAAGCTAAAGACACGTTCCTTACCTGAGTGAAGAAGAGTAATTAGAGGAAGGAAGAGCATCAAGTAGTAAATACATGCTGCCCACGATAAGTTTAGATAACAGTTTTAATAATGGATTTTAAAATGATGCATGTGAAATGTTATTGTCAGTTGAACTGCCAATAGACTAACATATGGACATTCCGTACGAAACGCTGACTGGATCTTCCATAGATATAATTCCTTTACAAGAGCCCTGTACAAAGGCGAGTATAGCCACAGCATCTCCTTTAAATTCAAGTTTCAACACCGCCTTAAAAAGGCTAGAAGGTAAGCCTATTAATGGCCCATTCTAAATTATCTACTATCACCGAGTTTGTGTATGATGATGATTCATGCGCACGCGCGAGCAGTGTGTGTGTGTGTGATTGAGGCGCATTTGTTTGTCGTCTTTCCTGGGTGGTGGTGTTGATGACGGGAGAAGGAGAGAGAAAGGCCTAGAGCGCGCGCGTGATGTTGACGATGATCATTCAAGCGACGACGGCAAACGACGCACTGAGTCAGCAGCGATTTGTGACGGTGAAACAAGAATGATTGAGTTGACATTTGAGGCGTCATATTTAAACTCTCCAACCACCACCAGCACGACGGCAAACTTTGCGAGACGAAACACATACACACATACACTGCTCCGCCCTACTGCAGACAATAATTGTATAAATTCTCAATAGTATCATCTTCATCAGTAGTAGTCGTCTGCTGTGAATAGTCGTGATAATATCTATATTAACAGCCATATTGGTGGAGGAATGACTCGCTGCTAAACTGTGCCAATGTTGTCGAATGTGCTGAATTATTCCCCTGGATCTGCGGAGTACGCTTATCTCGCGCCCGCCGGTTCCAAGGTGTCGGATGCTGGTCAAGATGTTGGTTGCGTTTCAAGAAGTAGTAGTATCTATCAATAATAGTAGTAGTAGCAGCCTATTGAGTAGCCATAATCCATCACTTCATTTGTTAATCCTGCTGATACTAATCCTGTTGATGCAATGAGATACAGAAACTTCTCTGGCGATAGCTTCACCACTGCTCTGGGCGCTTATGGTAACAACAATCATCAGCAACAGCACCCACTGCACCGAATTGATAATGGGGATGATGCTCGTCACAGGTCATCAAGTTCTAGGAAGCGTTCCAACACTTTTGATGATTATGGTATATACTCTAGATCGTATACAACAGGAGGTGGCGGTGGTGGCGGAAATAGCAACTATAGTACTAGAGACGTATCTACAAATGGAGATAGCTACTCTGGTGATGAAAGATTGCTGGATGCCTCCACTTCGAATTTTAATGATTTTGAAGAAGATGAAGATATCAAGAACTTGCTGGAGAATAAAAATTCAGATCTAGTTAAATAACGTAAGGGACGTGGGAGACATCCTAATACTACTAATATTTATATTCCAACTGATAAGGGCGTTCATATTCCACTAGATGATGCAGTAGATGCACTGGTTGATAAGAAGCTTCCTCTACATCCTGTTGCGGAAGTACCTGAAGATTTGGCAGATGGCTCTGGAGATAGAAAGTAGTATAAGCGCATGAAGAATTCAGATGCTGCCAAAAGATCACGTCTGCGCAAGAATCTTCGTCTCCAGACACTCGAGATGGCTCTAAAGAATATGGAAGAGAAGGTGAACACTCTGACGCGTCAGATCTCTGACCGTGATCAGATGCTGAATGAGGCTAAAATTCTGATTAATGCTCTCCGTGTGCAGAATGAATAACTCAATCAAAGACTGTCTGGGCGTAATAATTTGTGAATGTTATATCTATATATCTTATTGTTGTAAGCCTGCAGTGTCACTGTGATAATATCTACAAAGGTGAATTAAATGAATTGAAATAAATTTTGATGATTGCACCTAGTTATCATTCACTACTCTTGGAATACAAAATCACCAACAGTTTATGCTCAATCACAACCGTCATCGCTCTCGTGTCTTCTCTGTTGGTCGCGTCTTCGTCATTGTTTTTCGTTAAAGCAGTAAACTCTGATTTTATTGATTTGTGATGATGGGGATTGTATTACAGTTTAACGAGAAATTTGCGATCATAATTACTGCTCTCATTGAGTGTAGTTTGATATTATGTTATTACCGTAGGCATATTACATTCATACAGTCATTTTAATGAATAATCTCACCTTGTACATTATGTAGAGCATGTTGATTTTTTACACATTTTGCTGATGCTGGTGATACAAGTGCAATCTCTGCTTTTAATTAAATCGCTTACTAGGTGGAATAATAGCTTGGAATTATTGCTTTCTTCTTTTTATTAGAAATAATTATTGATGGATGGTATTTCATAGGTTGGACCTCTGTTGACTCAATAATATTCATAACCAGATGGAAATGCGCTTGAACATACAACTGCTGTTTCGTTGAATGGCGAAAGGTTAAATGGTGAAGTTCAGCGGGAATTAATGCCAGCTGGTAAAAGCTTTACTAAATAAATGCCGGAGCAGAAGATAAGAAAATCTTAGAATGGTGAAAAAGTATAAACAATGAAGATGCTGAAGGATATTTTGAGTAAATTAGAATTGAATAGCTCTCTTGTGGATGACGCAATGTGGTAGTAATTAGTCACTTAAGAAGATCCACGTCTAGTTATACATTAGAATAGAGATAGCGCGTTTAATTTCCGCCTTTATGGTCAGTTACGAAATACTACACCTTATACTGTATTTGATCTACTGTGTGATACAGAGAATAGACACAAGTGGGATGATTTGATTGAAGAGTCCAGGGTATTGAAGCATATTGATGCTCAGACGCGTATTGTGTACATTAGGACTAAAGGTATATGGCCAGCTCAGTCTCGCGACTTGGTACTGCTGTCATATATGTGCAAGACTAACAATTTATTGCTAAAGGACACTTTGCAGGATGAGTGGCTGATTAATGTGACGAAATCTGTAAACTTTCCCGGCATGCCGCCTCGCACCAGTGAAAGTATTATACGTATGCATTGTCCTCTCTCTGGTTAAATCATTAGGCGGAAACCGATGGACCCATCAATTACAGAGATATGGTAGCTGATTGATGGTAATCCTCAAGGTTGGGTTCCTTCTTCATTAATCTAGTTTGTCACCTCGAAAGCTATTCCTAAATCCTTTTCCAAGTTGGAGCGACTATGTCAATAAGGTGATTAATTAATTGCCTCTAGATTTCTCTCAGACACTCCCTGCGTTGACATTGATTCTATAGATCTCGAGAGTATTAATGATGTCATTGACACGGAGGAAGATGGTTTGGATTAGATTCTACTAGCAGACTCTGAACTGAAAGGCGTAGATGATTTGGATAAAAGTATTGAACAGATTGAAATTGTTGATGATATGGAGTCATAGGCTAGCGATTCAACAAAGGGCCATTTAGAGGATAGGATTGTTGATGTATAAGGTATTTAGTCAACGCAACGTCGACGCTCATCCAGAAAGAATGGGCTTTAGAATGCAATTGAAAAGGCTGCTCCCTGGCTGGTGCTGTCACTAGTTGCGGTCAATGTCACACGACTCGCCATACTGTATAAATCTAAATCTGCTTGATTAGAATGAATAAATTTAGATTTAAGAATGCTTTGATCACTCATTGACAGCTTCTTTTATCTTTTTATATGATGCCACTGATGATAGACGGGCTTAGAATTTAAATAAAGAGCTCGAACGTTAAATATAGACTGCGCAAATCTATAGTCTCTCATAGTTCAAGATAAGGATTTCACAAGGCGAAAAATTAAAAAGTTACATTCTAGACCATCTAAAAATTGTTAATGATGATGATAATGATGTTATTGTCAAAACTATTTGCAAACAATACTCTTGAGAATGAAATATCAGTAATCAATCCATAGATAAATCTGCAATTGGCTGATCCAAATCTTGAAGAAACTCTGCAGTTCTACAGGATGATGACTATAAAGTGGATAAGGCGGCAATAGATCTACCAGTTCTAAATTAATATGCTAGAGTGCCAGAATACGCTCCATATAAATAGGAAGAGAGGTGCTAATCTTCCTGACTAGATACATTCATATCTCGACCATATTCAAACTGATGACAACCTTGCCCGCTATGAACTTCCACCAAGTCAATGTTACTCCAACACTACTTCGTCGGCTTCTATTCATCACTTTCTTCATCATCATCATCATTAAGGTGATAACCATTTGCCAAATGTGAATGATCATTTTCGCGTCCAATGCCTTCATCATCACCGTCTTCATCCACTTCACATATGGTCAGTTGTTTAAGGTGATTAGACAAGTGAAATCTGCTCACTGCTCCATGTCTCAAATCATATTTGCCAGATACATTCTCATCACTATTATGACGATCAGCTTTAGAAGCAGACTGATCATGCAACTTGATATGCGCCTCGTCTTCATCAGAATCCTAACATTAAAGCATTTTCAGTCGCTGTGCTGCCATACCAATCATATCTAGGGTGGATGTGGAGTTGCAGATAGCAAAAGCTGCATAATACGCGTGTACATCTTCACCACTATGCTAGTGATCGTCATAACGTTCATATTCGCTTTCATCATTGTCAGCATCATCATCACAATACGCAAAGCCATTGATATCCTCCCCATTCTAACCCGCAGATGGTGTGTGGGATGTCAGTATATCATATTGCAAATCCGCCCATCTAGACCAGCTAGATTTACAGTCAGACGGGATGGTTGAGAAATAATTGACCACACTTTGTCTCCTCTCATACGATAACTTATTACGCCCATCCGGAGCTTATTTCAGATTGACTTGAGATGATTATGGCGATGGCGAAGGACAGACTTTGTGCAATTATTAAAAGTAAGTCTGCTGACAATCATCAATCTCCCGGTACAATTTAAATCCACTTGAACTCTCTCGCTCAAGCAACTTTTTGCAATTTACAAAGTGATCAAAGAACTTGCTGGTGCCAACTGGATTGCGTCGGAGATCTTTAAGTGTAATCTAGCAGCTATTTGCACCTTCAGAGCCACTACTAAAGCTAGAAATCTAGAGGAGATCCAACACTACACAGACAATATCTCGAAAATCAAAATTCATCATCGTCTCAAAGTACAGCTTAGACTCTTAATGCCGCCAAAACTGCTCCAGTTCATACAGTGAAATGACACCATCACCATCCAGATCCAATACTCTGAACCAGTATTCCATCGCTGTAGCAGAGGTTTTATCTTCTTCACTCAGCATAAACCATAAGAACTCAGTGTAAGTCAATTGTGACTTGTATCGGTACTGGGATCGCGTACTAGTGTCTATATGCTTAGTCTCTTCAACGGAAACAACATGATCCATATCACTGGCCTGGCTACAATTATCAGTAGGAGAGTCGATATCGAGATCTATTCCAGAATCGCGCTGATAGTTGGATAGAATCTGTGAGGTGAGGCAAGAGTGAACTGCCAACTTGAACTACCTGAATGATGTAGAATGGGAACTGCTTTATGATTAAGATTCGCGATATCTATACGGAAGTCCAATACCATCCAGTATCCTTTCCAATACAAGAGAGTTAATCGATCCACCATCATATTTGGTCATATCATCAGCACTCAAATAAGAGCAGTCTTGTGTATCTAAGTCATGGAATCTGCAGTAGAGTACAAAGTAATGCTTGTAAGAGAAGAACATGTGCTCCTCATTGATCTCCATCAGGTGAAGATGTGTGAGGATATCGAACAATCCTGACTAACGAAACTCTTTCAGCGTGATAGCCACAGCGCGTCCATACTTCTAACAGTCCTCACTAGTGGGCGGCAGTGACCTCTTGACTTGGTAGAATATTCTTGTCAGCACAGTTTACACGTAATAATCTATAAATATTGGCTTATCAGAGAGAAATTGCAACTCTGGATGCTGCACAACAACTTCTCTTATCAGCTATTCTAAAGCTTCAGCTGAAATGTATCTGGTCTATGAATTACCAGCGATATTGCCGCAGATCATTATAAACATCAGCAAGACTCTATCCCCGTTGGAATCTTTGTATAAATAACGCCAGGCTGCCTCAAACTATTCCCACTATAATGCGGTTTGATACGATTTCGTCGCCATTTAATCGTCTTCATCATTACAGCTTAAATCATCTTTATGGACACAACTTTTGCAAGACTCATCATTCCTATCATCAGTATTATTATTATAATTCAACGATGTATATTCAATACAAAACTTCCATAAATTCAAAGAGATAAAGGAGCAGATGCCAGTCGCACCAAGAAACTAAACAAACTATTCGTACGTCATCCCCGCTACATCGCCGCCACCTTTTATGGCCTCAAACTCGGTCCGCATCATTGTAGTATCCAGATGGGATCCAGCGAATTAACAGCTATCACTATTCTGAGCGTCTGACTGCATTTCCGAGCTTTGCCTACTAAGGGCCAGCAAGAGAGGTTAATCTACTGCTTTTTTCCACTTTGACAGTGCGGTCGCTGGCGGCGATAAGGACGATGAGTCAGAAACGACCGGAAAGCCATCAAAAATACTGTAATTCTCCGGCTACAATTTCTACTACTATTGCACGTCCATATTCACGATTTTATTTCTATAATTGCTTTAATAATTAGAGATTATAGGATGTGTATATTTTTATAACCAGTCAGTCTCGGTGAAGTAACTAGGGAACTGGAAATAAGTCGTGTGTGTGTAGTGACGATGATTCTTGGTCAACGGTGACTGTAAATCGGTAAGCGATCGGTCATTTCATCGTCGATCGATAGACTCACACACGATTATATGAGTGCCCTGCTGTGCCCCATTTACGATTGTGTGAACGCGATCCACACGGTTATGCAATGGTATTCAAGGGAACGAAAGTTTGGTACTGTACTGATAATAGAGCTTTTAATTTTAATTCGATTTTTAATCATTCAAAGTCTGAAGAGTCTTGATCATGAGCGGAATATTCAGTCGTAGAACTTTCCAAGTAGTTGACTTTAGATGACTTTCTTGCAGATTTACGACGAGAGGATGATGGCGGTGGACGGTTTGCAGAAGGGCTTGTTGCGATATTTACATTTACACCAACGTTCTCTGCATCAGATTGGACGCTTTCGTTTCTCTTCACTTTCTTCTTGACACGACGCTTCTTCTTACCTTGAGACTCTTGAGCAATACCTGAGCTGTTCTTCTCAGACGAAGATGCATTACTTGATTCGTTCGTATCGGAGGTATTGCTAGAGTAGGATAGGCGAGACTTGCGTTTCTACTACTGGACAGATACATCAGAATTGAGGAGCAGATCGTAGCTTCTTTGAAAAGCTTAGATTGCCATAGCCTTCAAATCATCATTGACATCCTGATTGATAACCAGCTATTCATCAACCTGCACAATTCGGTAGTTGTCGTCACGCTTGAGAGATTTAGAGTTGGAACCTTTTTGACCAAGAGAGAAGGATGCGAGTTTATCTTTAGTAATGCCGTATGCCATCTTCATGTTGTAATCCAAGTTGAGAATACATGCCCATATGATACACTGACAATACTCATGCTGACTAATTAAAGAGCCTTGGTACGTCTCAGCGTCCAACAAAGATTCAGAGAATAGACTTTACAGGCCGGAGAGAATCGTCAGCACTTCAGCAATGTGCTTGAAATCCAAAGTAGCTATAGCATTGCACAGATAATTAGCGTACTGCAAGTCGACCATTGACGGTTTAGATATCAAGGCCAGAGAATTTAAAATATGGGAGAGAGTTTAAGCAAAGTCAACTCTGGATGTTTTATCAGACGCAATATTGCTACTCAATGACTATAGAGCAGAGACATAGATAGAATCTTATACTTGCGTATATCCTACTAGATTCTACTTCAAATCGCCACGTAGAGTGAATGACATCTTGATTCCGTCACCATTACGCTTGTGAATAAACGACTCATGCTTCTTTACCAGATCAGCATGCAGAGCACTAGCAAGGCCGCTCATTGGAGAGTCGGAGCATAAAGTTGCAATAAGAGGCGGCATTACTTACAATGGTTAGACGCATTGGCTTTTGATGATATCTGCCAAAACACGAAACGATATTATGTGAATATCAACCACAGAGCATGGAACTAATTGATTGATAGCCTATAGGTAAGATTGCGCAATATGAACCACCACGCTACTCTGTTCCTAAGTTTCCGATTAGCCCAGTAAGACGTCAAACTTGTACTTTGAAGCCTGATCGCCCTCAGAAAATTCTGAGGTGTTAGCTTTGAAGAATATGTCAAGCAGAGATAGAGCCGAATAGACGCAACGGGCTCTGGTGGGCGAGGACGATAGTGTCTGAGAATCAATATTGAGCGTATCTTTAAGTCTTTCCGACAGCTGATCATGAACCAACATCATTGGATACTTTTAAATCACGGGTCCACAAACTTGAAGTAAATGAGGCATGTGGTCCGCTGACTACGCCATTTCGAGTAATTTGCACAAAAGACTGATAAAAGGCTATGCTAAAGCAGTATTAACGAGTAAATCGGCAGAAAGCCCGCAGTTTTCACCTTGTAAGCTTTTAATGTCAACTTCAGATATCAAAATACTGCACACGTTCAAAGCAGCCAAAGCATATTACCAGTTCGCTTACAACTGAGCTGATGTAAGCTATGACACGAAGTTCAGACACTTTTCAAGTAATACTGTCAACAGAGCAAAGTTTAAAGAAACGCATTAGGCAATTTTAATGAGGCACTTCAATGATTGAGTCGCCACAGATGTACTTTGGTCTAAAGCACAAGACAACAAAAGCGGTTCCAGCTGATAGATGAGACTAAGATCGATAATACATTCTCCAATCGCAGCAATATTGCCGCTGACCAAATCGCGAAAGAGGTCAAGAACAAAGCAAAAGATTTGTTCCAATTTGGTGAGCAAATACTGCCCCTAAGCAGTCTTAAGCACGTTGGCATTATTAATTGTAGAGAGTATACGATCAACAATCAATTGAAAATGAACGCAAAACAATTGAGGATACCATTAGGACAGCTGCGTAAGAATTTCCATCTGGAGTGGTCCGGCGTCTGAGTGTTAAATTAAGTATTCAATCGCCAAAGCAAAGAATACCACAAGCTCGGAGACGGGCTGATATCCCTCTAAATCTTTCTTGACATAAGCCAATAGAGATTCGAAGAACTGCAGATAACTGCTATTGGCTAGAATCTGCTGCAGCAAAAGCACAGATCGTTCAAAAGATTATCTCTCCATGACAGTTAGTTCGGTGATGCTAATACTCAGCTCATTCGCAAGCAAACCTTAAATGCTGGTAGACTTGATGATTTCAACATCTTCCGGCACAAATATTTGCAAAACAGTCTCCACAACCAAACGTTTAAGGGCCGAATCTTCTTCAAGAGCGGCGCGTCGCAGAACTTGCTAACCTATCATTACCATATAAGTATAGACTTATAACTAATGAGGGAGAGTTGAAGAAAACTTGGCACAATACTCTCTTAACAGCATCAAAGCTTTCTTACGAACACTAACACTCGTATCTTGCGTGCGTAGGCAGACATCTTGCAAGAACTACAGCATTGGTTAGATCTCAACTTAGCCAACCATCATTTTAATACAGTCAATCGAACATTCTCTTATACTGGTTACTTGATGACGAATATGAGTACCTAGAGACAAACTGAGACGAGAGAGCGCTTCCTAAGTCTGCTAATCAAACTTCAGCCTGAGCATGCAACGGTATGCTTTAAAGGCTGATTAAGCATTTTCAGTATCGATGAGATTAATTAGCAGATTAAACGTGCGCTAGTCAGCCTTAATTGCAGATAATGCTATGTCAAATGTACTGATCTCATCAATGTTTGAACCACGTTTCAAGAACACTTCCCCACTAGTGCCGTATATTGTGGCCTCTTTCTTCACAACCTCGCGGAAGAAAGTAAGTAAACTGTCCTTATCGTCCATATACAAACTAAAATAATCACAGAGACGCTAATTCAGTTATTCAAGCAACTTATCTAAAACCTCTTCAGTTTGATCAAGACTTTAGGCCGGATCTGCAGTCACGCGTCCACGCATCTGTTAAACTATACTTACAATTAGCTGCAAACACCAACCATAGTCACTTGTAGAAAGCTTCCTATCCAAAGATTACTCGCTAGCAATCTAGATCAATAAGTTGACAAACAAAACAACAACCATGGGAGCCACAACACCATCGTTATTCATTGACAATTTTAGGCAATCAGTGAGTAATCCCTCAACAACAGCGCGATGCTGTATTACCAATTGCTTAGTCGGAACTTCATCTTGAGAATCCTTAAGCCCAAAAGATAGCAATTGATACAAATATTTTGACAACAGCTTATCAGCATCTTCACTACTAGAGACAACTAATATATTCTGGAAAAAGGACAACATAAACAAGGATCCAGCATGGACATACGTATGATCGGTAACCAGTACGCAACAAAGATGCTTATCATACAAAGAGGCCTATATACCATAGGGACTTCCTACAGTGCAAGCAACTATAGACGACAGGCTAAAAGATTCAGATGAATCCTTGCACGACTGAAGACTGCATAAGTATTACACGGTTTCATGAAAATAAACTGGAGCATTACCACCATCCAGCGATAGAATGAGACTAAACAGACGGACACTAGAAACACAGAGAGAACGGCAAACTGCCTTAAATACACTTGAACTGTTAGACTTAGATTCTGGCAGCTGAGGAATGTACCTAGTCACCAAGTCAAGGGCAAAGTAAATCGACGGGATAGCCAACTCATCACGAACGTACATAGGAAACTTTTTGAGCAATTAAGTGTACATAATCAAATTTTCTTCCATTTGAGCAAGAGATTAAGGCATTGAGTCCACTTGGTCACTCCTCAGCTCACTCAAGTTGTCCAAAGAGACGCGCCAACTATGAATGACTCCCATCAATACATCAACACTACGTATAGGGTTGCTGATATCCGATTGCAGAAATTTCAAAAGAACGGCAGTGCTCGTAAAATTGATCCCGTTCTTTTAATTCTCCAAAGTTGAATCAATGATCCTGCACAACTGAACAATCAAGTTATCAGGCAACGAATTATTAGACTGATCGCCTTTCAAACACTACCATAGTAACTCCAAGGATGTTGGTTTAAGAATGTGGCATTCTTCTGTTACGACAAAATGAAGTGGCTGATCGCAATCCGCAATACCGTCAAATTCTTTGCATATAGCAGACACCATGGAGAAAAGTTGTTAGGAGTGAGACTCTGAGATACGCATTGGAGTCTTAGGACTGGGTAAGCAACTACTGGCCAGAGGAGCGCGTTTTACGACATAGCTTTCCTTAACACATGGGTCCAATTTTCGATTGTGAGAGCTTTGAGTTTTGAATGTCAAATGAGGGACGTCCACACCAGATAAATCAATAATTTGATTCTTCAGTTCAAGTTTACGGAGAAGAGTCGCGAGATCAGATTCTGAAACGATCGGCTCTTTGGACACGAAGATTGGGTGACGCGGCAAATCATAGAACTGTCTACACTCGAACCATAACTATGAGCATGGCAGTAAAGTAGAAAAATATTCTTACAAAGTTTAGAATTCAGTTTCAATCGAATGAGATAATATATCAACACAATCCTAGTCAAGATGGAACGACTCACACTCTTTCACGTCTATTAAACGCGTTGGTATCGGCCGTGGAAGCACATCGTTCACTACAAACATTTTTCATTGTATAGTGGCCATGGAAAGTACATCTTACCCAAATTCTCAAATGGGAACCTGTCTTTAAATACTGTACTCATCAACAGACTTAAAAGCTGATCCTGTTCCTCAACTTTGGATTACACTGGGCTGGATACTTCTTTAGTCATTTTAATAACGTTGTTTCAACTGAGTTGAGCGGAGAGAAGAGGGAAGTTAATGAAGAACGCGAATGGATACGATTTTGAAACGACGGCGAGGTAGATGCTTATAGCCTTGCCGTGTGTTAAAGTGAGCTCAGGCTCATTGGTAATATAAAGGACAAAATAAACTTTGGTGTTTTGAATGTAAAAATAGCCTGATGATAAAGCGATCATCAATTTTAATCAAGCGGCAACCATTGAGCTGATAAGGCTGGCTGGCTATAAATAGCGACTATCATGGCGTTATCAATTTATGAACAATCACTATTATTCTGCTGATAAGTTGATATTGATAAGAGTTTCATAGTATGGCTAGATAAATTAATAGAATTCGTACTGCACCACCAGTAACACCTAAATTCTCAGATCCGCTTCCTGAAGATGATATTATCCAATCTAGTGATCTGAGATAAGGTTCAATCAGTAGTGGATCTAGGCTATCCATTGAATCGCACGCAACCACAGCGTCTCGTCAAGTATCAGCTGGCAGAGCTGGTATGGTTAGAACCTCAACAGCTCCTGTAAATTTTGGCGGTGCTACGACCACATCGCTGCATGCTGCCGCTGTGGGAAGAGGTCATAATCAATTCAGTTTACTAGCGCAGAACTTTAAACCGTTTTTGGATGCGTCTTACTTTGTATCAGGCGGTGGTAATTTTGCATCGGGGCGCACTTCAAGTAATGGTAGCTTTGAATCTGAAATTTCGTATCTGTCTGCGACCAATTCAAATGCGTCTAGTCCTGTGATAAAAGAACAGGTAAATGTCACAGTGGAGATTATGCTGCACGATAGCGATGACGTGAGCTTTTTGATGTCAAAGTAGCTTTAAGTTGACCTTAATGAGGAGGTGCACAAACTACTTCCCAAGTTGCTGAAAGCCGCCGGACTCAATGGGATTTCCCCTCTGCATTTGAAACTGAAAAACTAAAGCGGTTTGATTCTATCTGGATATTTAGCACAGCATCAAGTTGACGAAGGAAGCACGCTTGAATTCCACGTGAAAGATACTGGCACAGGTGATTTGGATTAGCTATCTGGCATCGATGTCGCCACTATGTCATCTGCAAACAGCTAGAGTGAGAACAAAGTCGGAAGCAGTCATATTTTTGTAGATAAGTTGCAAAAGAATCGTCTGTATTTAGCAGTATTGTTGTTCGATGTTACCAAGAGAGTGTTAATGAACAGTCGTGGTACTCTCCCCATTCTGGAAATTGCATCAGACTCCTAATTAGTAGAAAACTTTGGATTAGGTGCAAAGGAGTATTCGTGGCTGCAGCAGAGATGCTTCGACTATGAACTCTAAGCCTCTGAAGCTATAAATGCTGGCTAAGACGAAAAGTTTGTGTTTTCCACTGAGGCCCTGACTTCTATTGTTAGTGAGTATTCTGGACTTATTGAGGATTTATCGAGGAAGCAGCAGACCAATGCACTTGTAAAGCAGTGTCAATTCAAGAGCGACTTCTACAAAGCTTGTCTTACATTAAATCAGTAGTTGGAATTAAAGAAGCTGGGGTATTTGTATCATGTGCCTGTGGAGTTAAGTCTTGTTGAAGGCTCTTAGGTTCTGGTTGCAATTTAGTTTAATGCTCAACCTATCGAAGACTTTTTGCTGAAATAACATGACCTCAGATGGCGTAGTGCTAGAAATTTTAATCCAAAGTATCACGTCGTGGAAGATGACTCTATTTGGGCGCTGTACTTGTAATATTACTAAGCCAAGACCCAGAAATTACTTCCCGGCGTCTACGTTGGTCTTTTAAAATGTAAGAATACGACAGAGTCTTTGGACGTGTTAACTCTGAAACATGACAACTCTTTGATTCCTATAGTTAAGCTGAAAGGCCACAGTAAAGCTGCTTCTGAGAGTAGTACACCCGGATCACGAATCAGTCAGATATCTGTGGCTTCATCAGCTACTGGTGGTATTGGTGGTTTGGTTCAGTTGTCGTAGGAGGAAATTGAGTTTGTTAAATGCCTTGCTGCTAAATAGCGTGGTGAAATCCAGAATCTTCCCGCTCAGTTTACCTCTTCAAAAGAGTACGACTAGTTGGCATATGCTTTCTAGAAGGCCGTCATTGATTTGGGATCAAGAACTGGTGTGCCTGATTTGAACATTGGAATGATTCATGATGGCAGTTATGTGTCGTTTGGTAAAGATGTCAAGGTGTTTCTGTTGTCTAATGTCAATGATCTGAAAACTTAGGCATCTCAGAGCAAGGAGAAGTCCGGTGGGTTTTTTAGTAAATTGGCCAAGATTGCATTAAGTGATTCTAGTAGCAGTGGCGGTAACAAAGATACTTTTAATGAATAGATGTTGAGCTATGTTCCCCTGGCTTTATTTGATCAACAGCATCATCACGCGTTTGACCGCGAATTTTAACATCATTGTCAGTAGCTGGAAAAGCTGCAATTAGAGTATCTGCATATTGAATCTAATCCAACTGCTGGTCAATAGACTACTGCTGCAGCATAGCAAAAGATTGCTGAATACAATGAAGTAAAAAAGAATTGGAATTCCAATTAGAGTTGGATCCATGCTCTTGTTTCATAAAACCGCGAGCTGCTGCTCAAGTAGAAGTCGACTTAGAAGTGAGTGAAAGAGTGTTTAAGGTGTAAAAGAGTGATGAAAGTGAGTATAAAAGAGAAGTGATTTTAATCTAAAACTACATTATACTTTAAACCATCACAGATTGTTGAACATGTCAACAGAATTCGATACTTTAAAAGATCATCATGCCATCAACGCTTCAATATGTTTCTACCCAGTGTGAGTAAAATCATAAGCTACTTCTCCCATAAGACTGAAGTCAGTTCCAGTCAATTCATCTTCACGGTTCATACGAAGTGACAGAGAATACGATCTTCCGCCGACGGTAAATCTAATTTTATCCATAACTTTTGCAATCAGTAAGGTGATCACAAATACATAAGTAGCACTCACCAGGCAACCGACAAACTGAGGCACAAACTGATAAAAGTTTCCATCAATCCAACCACTCGGATTAGCACTTCCGGTGTTGGACATATTCTCGACACTCGTGGTGGCAAAGATGGCAGTCATCATAGTGCCGACGAACCCGACAGCCGCATGTACAGCAAACGCATCCAGACTATCATCATACTCAAAGCGACTTTTGAGAAAGCACGCATTATTACCAGCAAGTGCTCCAGCAATACCAAAAATCGGTGTAGCCCATGGAGCAACAAATCCAGCTGCAGGAGTGATAACCACGAGGCCGGCCACTGCTCCACTACAGAATCCCAATGAAGTAATCTTCTGATGAAGTCTATAGTCATACAAGATCCAAGCCAAGCCACCAAAGCAAGCACTCAAATGGGTTACATACGCGGCATTGATAGCTCTAGTGTCCATTCGACATTCAGAACCACCATTGAATCCGAACCAACCGAACCAAAACAGAGCAGTACCCAGAGCCGTATGAGTCAGATTGTGAGGCATAGCAGCAGATTGAGAACGTTTACCAACCGCGAGCGATAGTGCCAAACCACTCACACCACTGACAATATGCACTGGGATGCCACCAGCAAAATCCTTGATACCAAACTTGTACAACCATCCAGATGGATTCCATGTCCAATACGCAACAATATCATACACAAAAGTACACCACACGAACAAGAAGACTATCCATGGCAAGATTCTAGTACGCTCAGCAATACTACCAAAAGCTAGAGCGGGAGTAACAGTGGCAAACATAAGCTGATAAATACTGAACAAAAGACCCGGAATAGTGGGACAATTAGGATGAGGCTTCATGCCCAGATTAGCGAAACCACCATAGTACAAATCGCCAATAAATCCATTCGTTGAAGTGTCAGAGAAGGCCAGAGAGTAACCCCAGAAGAACCATTGGATAGATACGACGGCTCCTGTGAGCATACAAATAAAGATGACAGACATTGCATTCTTAAACTCTACTGTTCCACCATAGAAATAGCCATTAGCTGGTGTCTACACACTAATTAAATTTCACGATAAGAAGTTTCAGATCTCTTAATATAGTTGATCAAGCAAATAAACTTACCATTATAAACACCAGGACGGAGGCGACCATAACCCACACCATGTCAGCACCGTTCAATTGCTAATACAAAGCCTCCTGGCCAGCATTAAGAACCGTAGCGTTGTTATACAGTAAAGACATTTTTGATAAGCCGTACTCTGAAACAACAATTATCGATAGTTGAAATATATCCAATAGCAAAGATGATCAAAGTATGAAGAATTGATTTTATTTACGCCGCTTAGTTGTAATACAAAAGAGGCAAGTGTTTGTTGTTGATTGCTTATCGTTATCAATTGTCGCTGATGATCAAAGGATGGATGGCTGGATGATAAGCTTCCTGGGTGACAGACAGTACGTTTTGTTTATTTTTACGCGCTGCCGATAACGGAATTGATAAGAACCGACTGTCGCCAAGCGTTCCTTTCAAACATCAACATTGAAAATATTGTCATGATGCTTTTTAAAGTGAAGCGATACAAAGAATGCCTTTGAACTTTGTAGCGAATAATCGCCGTTTCAACTAATGAGTTAAGCGACACTTTCGAACGTCATTACCGATTGTCCACTCTTTGCAAAACTTCATCGCGATTGTTTTCTGTCATTCGATTGTCACCGATCTCTGACACTTTTCCTTGTATTTCTATAAGATCTAGGTGATTGAATTAAAGTGCGGTAGTAATGGCGAAATCTGAGAGCGAATTTGAAGAAGATTGGCAAGAGGTGGAGCATCAACAGCTGGACAATTAAGCCATTGCAGAGGATGATGAAATGTAACCGATTGACCATCATTCGGAGATGACGATTTCCATTTAGAAGCGATAAAAGTAGCCTGGTATTACGAAAGACATGCGTAATAAATAAATGTTCTTACATTAAAGTCACGCAGTATTTTAATTATTTAATGCATGTATACTGAACGCGCTATCCGATGATTCTACGCTATAAGGTTTAGTGCTGTCTCAGCTACCGTTCAAACTTCATTCTCGTCAGTCAGATATTACGTCATAGTCAGAACTTTTGTCGTGGCTGTCGTCAATCCGAAAGTGGCTTCTTAATGAATACTCTGTGGATGATTAATAATAATAAGCTATTTTAGGTGACACTAGCTTAAAGTAATCGTTGATCAAGACTGTGAATAAGCGTAATGGCAATACGAGAGAATTGACTCTGCTATTTGTCGCGCTTTTACGAGCATTAGGATTTGAAGTAAGGCTCGTTTACGCAATCTAGGTACCGTCACTTAAAGTACAGCGTAGTGTGAATTAAAAGTAGAACGATGTTAGTCATAAAGAACAAAAGGTGGTAGTTACTTAGGCTTAAAGTAGAACTCCACCGGATAGTTAGAAATAAAAGAGAAGGAAGCGAAAGGCGATTGTAGTAGAAGATACCGATGACGAATTTGAGCCAGAAGTTGTCAAGAGTCCTTATTTTGATCGAGGTGGTAGGCAAAAGAATGCCAAAGTATAGAAAAGAAGTTCTATGGACCGTTCAGATAGTTTACCAGTAGTTAACAATGTTTGGTTTGAAATGTTATTAGTGGATGGACAATCGTGGGTGCCATTTGGCCTTAAAGACATTGAGCTGATTTCTGATGATGATGATAAACACATTTAGTATTCAATTAGCAATTCCGGCATCAATCCATAGTACATTGTCGCGTTAGAGGCTCAGTCTAGCTTTGGTAAATGTGTATCTGCTCGGTATTTAGATTTTAATGCGAGGCGTAAAGAATCTTGTTTAGATTGGTGGAAGGACACTCTATTTGCACTATTCACCTCCAAGTCTAGGTGCGAGGAGGCAGATTAGAAAGATTATGATGCATTTTCCCAAAGCTGTACAATTATGCCCAAGTCTTTGGCGGAATTTAATAATCATCCACAGTTTGTAATTGAAAAGTATTTGAAAAAGTTTGAAGTTATCCACCCCAAAGATCCGGCGTAAATTGTTGGTCAAATCAGAGGACATGATATCTATCCGCGAAGTCTGGTGTAAGATCTTCATACGGCAGAGAAGTGGATTTCATAAGAGGCTAGAGTTGTCAAGGCGGGGGAATATCCTGTGAAGAAAGTTAAATCGCGCGTTATGCCCACCAAACGTAATATTAAAATTCTGATGGAGGAAGAGTAGACTGAGTTATAGAAAGAAGGCTTGGTTGGATTATTTGGATTTTGGTAGACGGAGCCATATCGCGCTCCCCCTATTGTCAATGGCATAATTCCTAAGAACAAGTATGGCAATATGGATTTGTTCAGAGAGGAGATGCTTCCTGAAGGTGCTTTCCATATCAGTGAACGGTATCTGTGGCGTAAACTGCCCAAGAGTCTGAAGAATGCATCCGCTGACTTTCGTCTGCCTACCATGAAGCGTGTTGCTCAAGATTGTAATATAGAATTTGCTGAGGCCGTTATAGGCTTTGAGTATCATGGTGGAAGAAGTGTACCTTCAGTTGATGGAATAGTGGTTGCAGAGGATAAAGTGGCTGAATTTGTGGAAGAGTTCAAGTCTCGCGTTCTCACCCTGGTTGAAAAAGCCAAATCTAAATAGTTACAACAGGTGGCTGCCAAGTGGAACTATATTTACAAGAAGCTGCTCCACCGAGAAAAGATTCTAGATCGATATAATTGACTTTGCTTGTATCTCACCACGTGTCTATTTTATATACGGTTGTTACTGTAGTTGCCGCTAATTGATCTTTGATTTAAATAAATGTTGCAGTCTGATTCGATTTTTAAATTATTCCATTGAATGTTAGCTTATCGCTGATGTAATTTATTAACATTATCACTCGTATTATAAGATTTTACATAACCAAGTAACTTCAATCAATCAATTCCACATTAGATGGCTTTAAAGAGAATGATTCGTTGCTTTATCCAATTTGGACTCCCACGCGCTTATTTCCATACCAACCAGACAGAGTACCAACTTGGTCGTTTAAATCAGCTCTACTTTTCAAGCCGTGAACGCGAACACGAGCGCCTTTAGGATAATTAGCTTCCATGACAATGTTGGCCGTCTCATAATTGTTAAACTCGGCATAGGAAGTAAAATCAGAGCGCTTAACGTTTCTAGGACCGCCGTCCAACATGGCGCAACCAAATTCATCCATAACACACCAATCGTCCACTTCAAAGGCTATTCCATCACTGCGAGCGAGTAAAACTGGCGGTGCAGGTCCAATAAATCCTCCATACTACCATCGAGATGGAGCAAGGCCTACTCTGGGTTCAGACATTAATCTGACAATCAGGCACTATTCGTCATTTCTACCAGGACCAGGTAATTTCTTGACATACAATGGAATATTCACGGCATGGGCAATAGGCACCTTCTCAGAGAAAGAAGAATCAAAGACCACGTCCTCAGGTGTAATCTCGGAACCATTGATTCTAATACCTTTGACAACTTTAGGTTGCTACTAATTATTTGGAGGATTACCAGTGGAATTTTGAGTAGAAGAGCCAGTACTTTATGACGCAGAGTTTCGGTGCTTCAAGTTATTTAAAACTACATGGTCCCACACGATACCGCGAAAGTCTCTCTTTACCAACTCTTACACGTATGTTGTCATGTACATATCACCATGTCCCACTCGGCATGCCTCTTCATACTTGGTGTTCAAATCGCGAACAGTCTTCTCAAAGAATTTGGGCAGTTCGCCTCTTTACATGGCGGCTGTCATATTACTCATATCAATCATACCATTCTTCCACAGAGTCTACCATGCTCCATACATCAGATGCCCAGTCTTCCATTCGGCCACATTAAAAGATTACGCGCCAGACTAATCCATCTCTATACCAAAAACTGATTCAGAATCTTCCGTAGGATACACATCATCTTGCAGTGCCTCGAAGAACTTGGTTAAAATCATTTAAGCCACTGAAGTTTGCATGTCAGGTCGGTCAGCCCACGCTGTTCCACTCATCTCTACTGTATTTAAATTGTGTTCACAAATATTATAACACAATTTATGATTGTTAACAAGTGGTAAAATGATAATCTAATCCAGTTAACTCTCGGAGAAAACACGATCGCGTCATAAACTGAGCAGAATGATATTTGGTCTGTCTGAAGTCTTTTGGCGACAGCTCACTCACTCAAAATCATTAGTGTGATTGGCTTGAAACTAAATGACTCCTGATCGCCCCAATATACACCACTCTCATTCTCACAAACTCAGGTCTGATACTGTAGCATTAAGAAAGAAAAAATGTCCGACAGTGAAGATTACGATTCCAATGATGATTACGAATAGTAATTTGAGCAGGATATAAATCTCATGATTCAGTATGGGTACAGGCCGTGGGATGTTGATAGCTGGGGCGCGATTGAGTAAATCAAGAAGTAGGAAGCCGAGTATCGTTTGCATTAAGAGCAACAGCAGGCGAGCGCCAATGACGCTTAAGGCAACGCGGCTGAAGATAACGAGGATGATGATGACGACGACGAGATTCCGTACGGTGAGCCTGGTGATAAGAGATATGAAGAAGATGTCAATATCATTCTGAGTTATGGTATGAAGCCTTGGGACCCCGAGGCTTGGGAATTTCTCGGAAATCTGAGAGAGGAGTGGGAAAGACAAGACAAGGAAGTTGCAGAGTCTGAGTAATGAATTATCTGAATTGATTAAATGAATTTGATCTGCACTTTTAAATCGCAATGGTCTTAACTATCTTTCACTCTGTCTTCATTCTTAAATGTTCTTTAAACAGTATATACGGTAAATAATTTCCACAAAGCTATTACAAAAAGCATGATACTAAAAGATTTAACGCGCGCACCTCTCAAGGCTAAGTCTGAAACGCTGCTAACAGTAAATCCCCAATTGATCGATTAAAATGATTACTTACGGTTAAGAAGTATACTCTACATTTAGTTTCGCAGAAATTATCCTTTGAATAGTTAAAAGAAGTAAAA
This sequence comes from Amoeboaphelidium protococcarum, assembly GCA_023515745.1. Lineage (NCBI taxonomy): Eukaryota > Fungi > Aphelidiomycota > Aphelidea > Amoeboaphelidium > Amoeboaphelidium protococcarum. The sequence goes on along the minus strand of JALECJ010000020.1, from coordinate 1,044,449 downwards.
GAGACAATGAACAAACAGAAACACGAGAAATATTACTGAGCATACTATATAAAGTCATAAGTCAATCAGTACAATCTAATAGGTGCACCCATAGAGGACTTGATATATAAAGACTTGACGTTCTACCAGTTCTTCTTCAACAGAGACACCAAGAAATTAACTGCAAGCATGACATTAGATAGCATCTCATCGTCAGACATACCGACATTACCGACAGCAACACCGAGACACAGCACCTTCTTAAGCTGGAATTTAATGGTGGCGCGAATCTCGTTAGCCTTCTCCAACAGATTGTCGTTATGTGACACTGGAGTTGGAAATTTACCAGCCTTGTGCAGACCAGGACCAAGCAGACGAGGCAACAGCTTAATCAGAGAGTCAGAGGCCAAGAACGCGTCGTATTTCTTAGCCATCTTCTTGACCAACTTCTTGTTCTTGTTCAATTTCTTTAAATCATCCACAGACATGGATTCGAGTCCAACCTTGGCTGCCTCGTCACAGTGGTGAGCATCACCCAGAATACACACAGACATCTTTGGGCGTGGAATATTTGGCAATTTAATAGATCCAGCGAAACGCTTATCACGCTGAGGATCGTAGTTCTTCAATCCAATCTGCAATTCCACAGTCTCCAAGAAATTACGCTTCTTCTCCCCGGACTGAGCCAATAGTTACTGAACGGCTTCACGCACAGCTGGCACCTGTAATTTGCTGCTCATTCTATTTTTATTAAACGGTGTAAATGTACTATAAATCCAATATAAGGAAAATGCTGCAGTGACCGTAGAGCGAAATTCTTTTTTAGACGCGTCTCGCGAGAAAATTGGGCACTGATTGGAAATTGAACTCGAAATCATCGGTCGGTTAAGGTTTTCTTCCTCATTGAGTGATTGGATTTGATTGATTTCTCGTTGTGCAGGAGAGAGACGCGCGTCTGCATAAATAGTGTTTCAGTCAAACTGACCTTTGGATAGCTTTTGTTGTTTCACCTGGGCAGCCGTCTCGTTCCTTCTTTCTTTCTTCCTTTATCAGTTGCCACCATATTAAGTCGAATTGCTCTTTATCGACCCTCTAGGATGGATTCTTATCAGTCTTAATTACCAAAACTTCCGGTACCGGATCTAAAGTAGACGGTTTAGAAACTGTACAAGTCGTTACTTCCGTATGTCAAATCTGATGACGATGCCTCCAAGTTGTAACAGCTGTGTCAAGACTTTGTGTCCACTCATGGTCCGGTACTCTAAGCACGTTTGCTAAAGCATGCCGAGTAAGTGAATAATGTTCCATTTTAGCCTATGGTTGGTGAGGGAGGCGGTAATTGGCTTGATAAATGGTGGCTTGACTTGGCTTGATAAATGGTGGCTTGACTTGGCATATTTGTCGTGGAGAGAGCCGTTGATTGTCAATTCCAATTGGTTTCTGGCAATGAAGGAGCACCCGTAACATCCTCAGAACCTGAAGCATTATTCTCAGCCACCAGTGTAAGAAGGTCGGTTCACTTCATTTCAGATACATAGGGCTGCTGGATTTATCACTAATGCTTTGAACATGAAGGAAGCCATCGACAATTAGAGTATTGAGGCTGAGTTGATGGGCAGGAAAAAGATACCATTGTGCATGAACCAGTATAGATTAATGTTTGGTATGACAAGAGTTCCCCTGGATGGCTGTGATACTGACGTTTGCTCATCTCGATTTACTACTGTTTAATCCGGTGCTGCTCGTCATATCACAGTCTTGGTCAAGGATCATGTATATCATCTGGATTGCTATATAGATACTCCAGGTGGTAGTGGCGTGCAACGGCTGAGCATTTCTGCACTTGAAAAGTTGTTGTGGGATATTGTCAGTGATGCATAGAGCGGGTAAGTCAAGTATCCAGTGGGCATTCTTACGGCTGATCAGCGTGATAATTGGGCTTAAGCTCATAAGCATTTGCTGAATATTAGCAAAGTTAACAAGGATTCATTTGAGAATGTTAGAGACTCGTTGTTTTGTATAGCACTCGATGATGTCAGTGTGCCAACTAATGATTTCTCTTCGTTGTATTCCAACACTGCGCATGGACTGTTGCGTTCTGGCGACTCTTCGTATGGTTATGGAAGAAATCGTTGGTTTGATAAAACTTTGACGGTGATTGTGATGTCTGATGGATCTGCTGGTATTAACGGGGAACATTCACCGTGTGATGCTCTGATTCCATCTAGATTCATTGATTGGCTTGTTGAGAATGAGCCTGCTAGGGATGTTAACGGAGCTATCAGTGACCTGAGCGTTGTGTATGATAGAAGCCGTCGACCTAATTTACGGTAGTTATGGTCGAGACTTTAGTGGTAATTGGATGACACTATGAAGAATGTTTATATTTCCAGAGCTATCAATACTGCGAATCATGTTGGTGGAAATAGTGACGCAGGGGTGTTGATATTCACCGATTTTGGTGGGAAGCATTTGAAATCTGTAATTGGAAAGATTAGCCCTGACGCTTTCATTCAAATGTGCTTGCAACTGGCTTTCTATAAAGCTAGCTAGTAGATTGGCGGTAAGGCTGAGGGAGAATGGTGTGCTGTATATGAGACCGCGAGCACTCGTCAGTTCTTGAAGGGAAGAACAGAGTGTATTAGATCCTGCTCTGTGGACTCTGTGGATTTTCTAAAGCTCATGGTGAATAAGAACGCTTCATCCTAGCAAAAGTATGATGCCCTGCAAAAAGCTGGAGTATCACATACTCGTTACACTATAGAGGCGATGAGCGGTCAAGGTGTGGATCGCCACATTCTAGGCTTAAAAGTTGCTTATAGTCTGCCAACTCTAGCAGGCGAGAATATGTAATTAGACTCTGCCAATAGACACCCGCTCTTCTCTCACCCGGCGATGCTGGAATCTACTCGATTCAGATTGTCCACCTCATCTCTGTCCAGTGGTGTTAATTACAATGGTACTGGATTTGGTACCGTAGAACCTGATGGATACGGTATCAACTACTGTGTCGGCGATGAATTTATCAAGTTTGGCATTGAGAGTAAGAAGAGCTGCCGGGAGACTAGCACCGCGTAGTTTAAGATTATTTTGGCTTAAACTCTGCTGGAAGTCTCTCGTCTATGTGAGACTGTCAATGCTCTTAACACTCCTAGAGGTGCAGAAAGTCACTCTGCCTCCAAGAAATCTTCTTCGAAATTATGAATTATCCGATTCATTTTAAACTTAAATTTGTATGAGAACTATTTTAATTTAATCTTGACCTTTCAACCTGATTAAAACGTGTATAAGTAAAGATTCTCTTTCGATTAAAGATTAAGCAAACTAGCTAAATAGTTATAGAAAACTAGTAAAAAGCAGTATGAAGGTGCAGATACGATTGTATAATTAGGCAGTGACGATTCTGCATTCAGTGCTGACACAGGAAAAGAGCAAATCATTAAAGAGCCAAGTATTTGAATGCAAAGACCAGAGTATAAATAAGAAGCAGCTCATGGCCTTCCTATGTCGCGTCTTGGAGTACAAATCAGTGGTTGATTAGTTGATTGATAGAGCGCAATTGTATCAGAGTCTGAGTAAAGCTATTGTGCGGAAAACTAATAATCTCAAATTTTTATTAATTGTTATGGCGTACGAGATTGCCATAGAATAGTTGAGCAAAGTGCAGAGTGTGATTGTAATGAAAGATAAGGGACCACCCGCATAGTTGTTTAATCACCTGTGGATGAACAAGACGCGTCTCCGCTCAGAGTTATCTAAGCTTAAGATTCAGAAAGGTGTTAAAGATAATAGTCAACTCGTAGATTAGAATATTGCAAAGATGGCTGCATTATCCGATAAAATACCGCGCTATGCCAGAGTGAATGCGTTTGTCATGGGTATCAGCGATGTCTGTAAAGCTCTTTAATAGTAAGGTTACCAGCAGGTGGATTCACTTACATCCATGTTTGAGGAGATTAAATCAACTGGGACTTAATAATCTTAGACAAATAAAAAGTCTGTTAAAATATTCGCAACTGACGAGCACATACCTAATCTGCTTGTATTCCCACCTGGGCATGATCTTCATTTGAACAAGTTGTATCAAGACGGAGCACTGATTCTGTAAGATAAGGCTAGCTGTATGCCCGTCGCTGCTCTATTGGATGGATATGATACCCAGTACAAAGGTGCAGTGTGTATTGATGCGTGTGCTGCCCCAGGCAATAAGACTAGTCAACTCAGTGCCGCAGTGTATGAAGATCATCTGAATGCTGGCTGTGTATACGCTTTCGATATTGATCGCGTCAGATTGAACACTTTGGAAATGTAGATGCGCAAGTATGGATGTCTTAATGTTAGTGCATAGTGTCAGAGTTTCCTCGATATCGATCCTCATTCTGAACCATACAATCAAGTCAGATTCATCGTTCTTGATCCATCATGCTCCGGTTCTGGGATAGTGAACAGGCTAGATTATCTGGTTGACTCTCATCGAACTCTATAAAGATCTGGGAATCGTATAGCTTCATCTATTAATGGTACCTAGGTAGATGATACTAATGACTAATAAGCAGAAGACCGACTAGAGAATTTGAGTGCGTTCTAGAAAAAGATGCTCCTGCATGCTCTCTCATTTCCAGCTGTAGAACGCGTGTCATATAGCACATGTTCTGTTAATATAGAAGAGAACGAGGCGGTAGTGGAAGATTGCCTACAGAAATGCAAAGATAAATGGTAACTGTATCACGCGCTTCCCCAATGGACTAATCGCGGTGTTAATGGGATGGACCAAGTAATTCGCGTCGATCCTCATAAACATCTCACCAATGGCTTCTTTGTCGCTATATTTGAACGAAGAATCAAATAGGGACAAAACGGCGATGACAGTTGATAGACAAATAGATTATTATTATCTGATTACTGCGCATTAATAATTTACTATCCGCTGTTCATTGTTCCAAATTTTTTTGAAGTGTATCGCCACTTTATTTATCAGAGCTCTATGATCCTATTTTGGAAATGTAAAAGCTAGATCCGCCATAAATCGAAGATTGTAAGCGATATATCACGTCATTATATACTCAATTTACGGGTGTAAAAAGTAAAGCTTCGTTTAAGTGATCTCGCGTCACGTCAAAATTACTGTTTCAGATCAATCGTGTCATCAGTCTAATCACGCAATATAAAGCCACACATTGCCCCACTCTTTCCCTCTTTAGCTTATCTCTATATAATTAATTAAAAATAAATAATTGATTTCTAACGATGGAGTAGTAATAACTGGGATGGAAAGATAGATTGAACAAGATTTTCTTCATGAGCGAAGATGAGCATCTGGAATATGAAAGACTGCAAGATCCTGATATGTTTGACTGTGATGAGAGTGGAGAAGGTGGTGGCAGTCGCAATAATATCAGAGGTCGATCATGGCGATCTTTCTTTAAATTTATTGGCCCTGCGTATATGATCGCTGTTGGATTTATAGATCCTGGTAATTGGGCGAGCGATATATCTGCGGGTGCTAGTTATGGCTATAGATTGCTGTTTGTCGTGCTGATGTCATCGCTGATTGGTCTCTTGTTCCAGGTGCTCTGCTGCAAGTTGGGCATCGTCACTGGACGGGACTTGGCAGAGCAATGCAGGCGTGTATTCCATAAAGATGACTGGCTGATGGGTCGTGTGTTGAATCGCTTCCTGTACGTATTAACAGAGTTGGCCATTATCGCCACAGATTTGGCGGAGGTTATTGGTAGTGCTCTGGCGCTGTATCTGCTTCTAGGAATCCCCGTTGTATGGGGTATTCTTATCACTGGTCTGGATGTGATTATCATCTTGAAGTGGTGGGGTCAAAAGTACTAAAAGGTGTATGAAGTCATCATTCTGGTCATCTTGCTCATTGTCGGTGTGTGCTTTGTCATCCTACTCACCTACACTAAGCCTAGTTTCGTGGAGATTATGGAGGGTTTCATCCCGCGTGTTGATCTCCTGTTCAAGGATAATGGAATGCTGTATATTGCAGTCGCTATTCTGGGTGCCACTGTGATGCCTCATAATTTGTATTTGCATACTTCCATCTGCAGGACCAGGAGAATTGATATGTCTGGTGATGAATAATCTGAGGATGGTAATGGTAGAATTCATTTTGTTGATAACAAGGATTACAAGGTTGATGAGGTGGTGCCATCTAAGATGCTCTCCGGTGGTTATGTGTTAGATAAAAAGTATGAGATTGAAGTTACGGATGAATAGTATTCAGATTCTGGCCATACGCGTCACGCTGATCAAGAATATGTTGGTGCTGTCTATAAGTCCTCTTGGTGGTAGAATAGCCTAAAGTCTAAGCAGTACTCACTCCGTTATGCTGTCATTGATACTGTGATTGCACTTACGTTCGCATTTGTCATAAATGCCACCATCCTGATTGTGGGGTCTAGTGCATTTAATAAGCGCGGCATGTATGACGTTGCCGAGATCCAGGATGCTTATCATCTGCTGGAGGAGTACGTGGGCAAGATTGCTGCCGTGGCATTTGGAATTGCTCTACTCGCTAGCGGATAGTCGTCCACTATAACTGGAACTCTGGCCGGTCAGATTGTGATGAATGGATTTCTGAACCTGAGATTGCGCTTGGTATTTAGAAGATTAGGCACGCGTCTGTTGGCTATAATTCCCGCTCTGGTCATTGCCCTTATTGGTGGAAATGATGGTGCGGAAAAGTTGCTGGTACTATCTCAGGTGATTCTGAGCATTCAGTTACCATTCGCAGTGTTGCCATTGGTTATATTTACATCGTCTCGTCAGATCATGGGTGGCTCTGATAGGTTGTCTTTGTCATCTGGATCAGATGTTGGAAAGTATTCGAATACAACAGGGGAAGGATAAACTTTGCTTTCTGGATCTAATCTTAATGTGGATGATTTGAATGGTAGTGAAAAGTTTACCAACGGCTGGCCACTGACAATACTGGCATGGCTTTGTACTATCCTGGTGATTGGACTTAATGTCAATTTGATTGTTGGTGCTGCAGCAGCTTCTTGATTACATTGTTGAATCCCCCATTATTACTAAAGTAATTATTGATTTACTTTATCATTATATCGTTATCTGACTTCATTTTTTTGTTAGTCCATTGTGTATATTGTAATCAGATGTAGCTCAGTTGCACAACCCAAGCACATATATAGAAATAGAATAATGAATAAGACAAACAGTGTATATATTTACAAAATAAAGAATCACAATAGAGCCATGGATGAATTTTAAATAAACAAAATAGACAGCGAGATATACAACAAGCATCAACCATTTCGATTGCACATACTTTACGCGGCAGACACTATGCCCAAAGTGACCAGCACCGTTCCCAGCTTGGAATTTAAAAATCGTATTGATGCAGACTTTATGCCGCAAGCCATATTGTGGAAGAATCCTCGACGTTGTCCTCTCTAAATATCAGTTCCGTCTCTGTAAGAGCCATCGAAAGAACCAGCTCTTTGATGGCTATGAGTATATCGTGTATGACGGCGTCTAGATCCATTCAGTTCAGATTTCCGAGCATTCTCCAACTTGCTCTATTGAACACTTTTAGACTGATAGTACAAGGCAAGAGCATTCTAAAACGTTCTCATTCCATATGAATCTTTGGCTAAAGGCTGAAACTTGGCTTTCATAGTCGGAATCTCCCATTAGACATTGCTGGCGATAAATGGTAACAACTTTAGATTAAGAGATCCATCAAGACTTCCAGAGTCGTTAAGATCAGCCGACTGTTGAGCACCATATCCATCCTCACCCGCACGGGTGTCCAGCATTTACAGCTTTTACAAATGATTATACAGATCCGAGCCAAGCATAAAGTACAATCCCAAGTAAATGCGATCTTCATCTCTGAATCCATCATCATGATTGAAATTCCCTGCATCTTACTTCTACGACTGATCCACCTCATCGACAGAGAAGAGTGACGCCGGATGATCATGAAATACATCAAAGTTATAATTGGCTAAATCTTGGAAATTCTTAATCTTCAAGCGAACCTCTTCCGCCACCTGAACGAGTGAAAGGCCATAATACTGCATTGAGGGATTGGCAGCTTTCCTAATGAAATCCACAAATGCCTTCTTGTAATGACGTTCATACCTCTAATCAGGAAATGAAAATCCAGCAGCAGCGAAACTTACATCCATCAGTCTGGATTCATCACGTAGCATATAACTTTAAACTTGCGGCGACTGACCGCAAGGCGTCCAATCTTTAACAATTTATCCTCTAACCGGTTCAGAAGTACTGCCACCATTTCTTCTCATACCAAATGGCGCGATACCATCACCACCACCACCACTTCCAAATAAAGTACCAGCAGACAGCTCAGGCCGCTTGGGCCACCACTGACTATTCTACGACTAGCTTTGAGACTTTAATGAGGACATTGACTTTGCAGAACTGGACAATAATGATACGAGGCTATTCGAGGATGAGCCATTAACATCATCGCCACGAGAAGACTTTCCTATATAGAACATGTTCACCTGCAAGACGTGACCGCGGACAGAGAATGCCAGCTTGCATTAATCACTCAACTAAATAAGATTTCTAGGCATGATTATGGCAAAGTCTCCATACTATATATTGATCTGTCCAGTAGATAGCGCTAAAGTCTTGAACACAATATCCATATGAACGTTGTTATCAACCACAATCTTTGACTACTTTTAATTGCTTACAGGTTGTGACTACTTAACATCTTATTACACTGTCATGTCAGCACCTTTGACCTCCTATTCCACCACTGGTTTCGCAAATCGCGGTGTCCATCTTCGTCTGGCAGCCAATGGTCTCGCACCAAGGTCAGCCGCAATTGCATGCATACCAGCAGCACCAAGTTGTTGTTATTACTAATAAGCTGAAGAATAAGATTCAGCACGCTGAGAGTTTTCAGCATACATGGAGGAAGATCGCCTCATTTGAAAGCTTTGCATTCTATCATTTACTTATTACTGTTACATATAATTGTTACCGAATTACTATTACTACAGCTGTTACTACTCCAAATGTCTATGATTATGCTACTAAACCTGCAGCTATTACTTGTGATGCGATACTTCTTCAGATGATCTGAATAAAGATCTAGAGAATGGGTAATGACTAAGTGGTCGCTTCAGCGCATTCACTTAGATGCTAGAGGCTTCATATAGGCGCTAGTTTACTGCACTTGAGATTGATGATGAGGCAGGCGTCGACAACCTAATGATCAGGTCAAAAGTCATTGACGCTTCTTCAAAGGAGCCATCATCACTAGGAGATGGAGACTGATGAGCAGAACTTTACTATTTGTCTAATCGCGTTCCATCTTCGGATTAATAATACTATTAACCATAATAATAAACTGATTATGGATCCGCACACTAAAGTTCAAAGTTCATCTTGAGTTCCAATGCGTCGACGCCACCACCGCCAGTCTGCTGATCGCGTCCGGATGGTGGCGTAACACTGAGGCCAACCAGGAATGAGCATTTACCAGGCAGAACTGCCACAAGCGAATCTTTATAATTAACATGCTCCTCAATAATGTGTCTAACACTATTCAGAGGTTAAAATCTATAATACAGAGACAATACATGGTCAACCGCGGCGACTTCATCTTCATCCAAGAGCAATCGGTTTCCCTAATTATTATTCCAAGATTCCGAATTCACGCCGGTAGTTCCATAAACTTTATTTAATATTACAAGACTTAATGCCAGCAGTAGCTATATTATTGACAATGGAAATCTATTCCACATTTTATTATTATTATTATTATTATTATTATGAGTATTCTATGGTACAAATTTAATACAACAAGTGTTATAGCACAATAAGATCAACTTCGCCGCCACTGAGAGAACTGTACGAGAACAATGCCGTTCGAATGAGACAACCGTTAAACAGGAAAATGGATGAATTGAATGAACGAATGACCACAAGAACGCGTCGTCCGACGCCTTTGCGTGTGGCTCAACTGAAACCTAATAATAACGCCACACTTAACGCGGTATAACTAGTGTCGTCATAATCAATCTATGAACATAACTTCCACCATGATACAATTCAAATAATATTAATGATAAGAGAATTCAGCTGTAAGATGATTTATTGTTTTATCTAAATTCCATTCAGCTTTTCGTGTTTCGTTTCACATACTCTGTAGATCCTTATACAGTACATTGTCGATAATGATCTGACGACGGTGTTGCCATATATGCATATATTCATTCACAAACCAGTTGCAGAGTCAGTCACCGAATTTGGAACCATCGTTTCTTTCATTATCATGTTATTTAGAGTATCAACATGGTCATGATCATGGCAATGCAGTGACTTTAATCATTATCCGTATTGACCAAAGTAATAGCATTCTTAAGAGGTGAAACTTCTCATGGAAATAGCATCGTTAAAATGGAACTGAACATATGTATGAGCTATTATCGATTCGTTAATGATGAAGTTAATAACAGGTTAGATTACATCAAAATCATCTGACAATTGATCAGAATTCCTTAATGTCAAGTTCTAATCAAGTCTAGACAAATGAAACCACCACAAGATTGCTTTTACAGGCAACAAAACACTATACCAAAAGAATTGTGGTGGGATGGGATTAGACTAGAAGGAGATTAATAACTAGGAGCGTTAGCTTGTTTTAGATATTCTTTATCTTCATACAAAGCCAGGGGCTACTAAGGTTGTAATATGAGGATGTGGCCCCTTGATGTCAGCTCCACAATTTGATCAAATTCGTCGACGCGCTTCCTCCTTGAGTTTCTCTTTAATACTGGTAATTTATCTACTACCTAAATACCTTTAGATAAAGAACAATGCGCGTCAGTTTCCCGTTGATATCTGCGTTTGCTTTGAGTGCTGCCACTGTTTGCTTTGCATTTCCCGAATCTTTTGATAATCTAGACGAGATCCAATACGCGTCTCCTGGTGACGTCTACTCTGGTATCCATGAAGTTGCGCCTTTGATCGACTCGGTAGTTGATAGCTCAACTTTTGCTCTTAGTGAGAGAGAAGCCACTACTGATTTGTTGTCCGAGGTGGCTGATAAGTATGACGACTTGTTGTCTTTCTATTTCAAAGCTTCGTCTAAGGTCTACGAATAATCTACGATCTACCCTGTCGGCGTTTAAAAGGCCAAGGATCTGTTGAAGTTATACCAAGACTTTTTTGAATAGCGTGTATATGGTGTCCCTAAAGCATCTGAGTTGAACGTCAGATTCTGGCATGTCTTTTCTTAGTATCGCAGGTACAGATTGTACCGCAACATTGTTAAGGCGCAGAGTCTCCTTAAGCAGTACATCGATTATCTGACGAAATCTAAAGAGGTTGCCGCGTGTGTAGTACCTATTGATCCCTATAACGTGGATTGGAATGTGTGTAAAAATATTTTGGGTCAGACTTATTAGTGGACTTAAAATTTTAATGGTGTAATCCGTACTGCAAGACAGCTGAACATGGTTATTGGCAACATCATGTTTCAGAGAAGCAAGTTGAGAGCAAAGGGATTGCTTGAGAACCAACAGTATTAGCCTCAGTACAAGTTGGACTAGTCCTTTGAGCTTTACAAGAAGAAAGCTTACAGTACTGGCTTTGCCCACATGAAAGCGCAAGTATAAAGAACTTTCGATGAACTTAAGCAGCAGTGATAAATGAAAGAAATATAAATGGAATTTTAATGTCTTTTTGTTGGTTTTCGGTCACAGATGTTCTTTGCCAATTCAACGCATTTGCTGGTCGGTAACGGTAAATAGTCGCGGTACGTCTTGGCGTATCCTGAAGTAGACCGCATAGCATCGATCCGGTGTGTACATGCTTTTGCTTGTAGATAAATATAAAAGCCTGTAACAGCCAATTTAGAAATATTGCCTATGTAATAATCACATTTCGCTTTAAAGTGCCTTTATGCCTCATATTTCGCGAATCATCCAGATTCTAATGGCTACGAGGAGCTGGGAACAACGCTGTCTTCAATTTACAAGTCAGTTACAGCGACTGTCTCCTAATTCAGAGCCATCATCTACCTCAATGCCATGGTGGTTAGATTCTCATCATCGTCATTTATGGTGATGCCATTATTTCCCCCACAATAGTAATTTCGTTTATTTGGTACCAAACTTAAAATGATCCTTATTTTATCGTTATTGTCACAAATATATTGTCGCGTGATTCAGCGACTGGAATGAGCTGGCTTAAGCTGGATGATGCGAAAAGCTGGTGCAAAAAATTGATTGAGAGAATGCAATATGTATAGGTAATTGTACAAACATAGTGAGTCCAATTAATTATGCAAAATGGTTCCGAACGCGTGAGGGAGCATTTCAGATGTAAGCGCAGAGTCAGCAATTGTACAGTAATGGCCCCACAAGACGTGCACGATTGCTTGGTAATCTACCAGGCCCAACTACTCGGAACAGCAACTGAAAACTACCAAACATCAATTAGGGAAACAGTTGTTACTTCATTACTTCAGAATCTTCAGAATGTGAGATTGACTGCCAAGACTCAATTATGGAAATGTAAATTCATATTGATTGTAGTGCCATTTCCACTAAGTATAATCTTATTTTGAGCATTATCGACAATAGTGCCTTTGTTACGATACTTATTTACCAGGGAACGATTGTCAACTGTCTCAGAAGTAGTGATACGTTGGCGATTAACGCGTTATTGCATTTGGTTCCAGTTGTCTTGCTCATCCTCAGATGGATAATTGACATTAGAAGCAAACATCGAACCAGATCCAACCAAGGAGGTAGAAACTTGAGGATGAGGTTGAGTGATAATTGGCAAAGCTGTATAAACAGGTTCCAAAGAAGGAGAATATGTTGTTGGTACAGCAGCAGGCTTAGTAATTGGCACAGCAGCAGACTAAGCAGTATTAACAACCTCAGCTAAGCTCATAGAGTTAATATTTTGGCTGACTTCGTTCATAACAGTAGTTACTGCATCTTACTCCAAGCATGGTTTATCCTTTCATAAATTGGTAAACGTTTTCTTGCCTTCAGAGGATCTGAACCAATCAGTGCGGTACGTGACGCGTTTGGCTGTCAAGTACGCCTCAAACTTTTTGTCGCATTGACCAGTGGACCTTTGCGTGTTAAGAGAGTGACCACTTTGTCTTGGACCAGCAACGTAGTCGGTATCATTATCAATGTCATCAAATGTGCAGGTACTTTTAGCCATAATAGTGATAATGTTTGGATGTGTAACTAATGGAAGAAGAAGAAGAGTAAGATGCGTTGTGAAACAGAGACGCGTCTCTGCTTCACTTGTGCACAATGGGATTACTGCATAATTCTTCACCCGTTTCACCGTTGTTTGATAGATTAATAAATTTATCAACCTGATATATAACACCCGATAAAGGACAAAGTAAAATATTAAAAAAGTAACGTGTTTATTGGTACCATTAAAACCATTTGGGAAAGGTATACCAGTTGGTCAAGTATCTATAGCATTGTCATTAAAGAGGACCTCTAACATTAAATAGGCTCTCTAGAGCGATGAATCGATCTGGAGCAAGATAAAACTCCCACCGAAATTACCTTGTTCGTTCAAATTCTTGTATATTGAACGTGATTACATACACGTGCCGATTTCGTGGCTGCGGAACAGACAGCACCCCGTTACAGCTATTTAAAGTTATGAGAGAAAACGTATATGGTGTAATTATAGTTAAACCGGTAGACCCAGAGTTCAAGGCATTTCGAGAAAGGCTTCCAAATGGCTCTGGATAGTCTTCATTGAAATCGAGTAACAACCCCACGATTTGGTTGAACCCAAGATCATCAGGTTAAGTCACAGAACCAATTGTGTCAATTCCTCCGCACGCTCCAAGGTCGATCAAGACTGCATCACCATTGCTCGTTATGATTACATTGCCACCATGAATATCATAATGATAGATCTAATATGAGTGTAACAAATTCAAAGTATCCGCAAGACAAACTACAGCTCGAGCACGCTTGTAACGATCCAAAGCATCATCCTGAATATCGTTAGCTGTAACTCCGTCAATCATGTTCATCAAAATCATGATTTTCTTTTGTTCTAAATCATATCCAAGCCGCCAACAATCCATACCATGAATGACCATGGTTGAGACGTGAACAACACCTGGGAATTTTAAAACCGTTAGAGCGACCAATACAGAAAACTCACGTAATGCATCCTCTTAAGATTCCGAAAGCAGAACCTTGCACACCGTTTTATTTTCATCGTCTTTGTAAACTTGACCATATCTTCCTTATGCAAATAACGTCCAATTCAGATTGGCAACCGACTCGAATAATTATACCATAATTCCACGTTGCGAGGCGTAAGCAGTCGCAAAGGGGATTTGAAAGATGTTGAATGTGTCGTTAATATTATTCATAGCAAGGGCACAAAGCTCATTAGCTAAATTTATATTTGCATCACTAGACTCTATTTCACTAGACTTTGAAGCACAAGCTGTGTTGATAGACTCCATAATTATTTTAATTTATGAAAAGAGAGGCAAAATGTCCAATCCACCGAAGTTGAAAGTTACATGCTTTTAAACGAGAAAATATCTCTTTTTCAAGAATGGCGAAGCGACAAGGAATTGGGGAAGAAAGGACTTGACTTAAATACTATGTGGACTGACATTCGCGTAAGCAATTGGACGTTACCGTCAATTACAGCCACTGAGTAATCCGCAATACTTAAACGGCATGCATACTCATTCAACTTAACGATATTTTAATTGTTTCACTTTTCTTTGGGCCGAAGGACAATGAAGACTTGAGGCAGTTTATTGACACAGTTTCGGAAACCATGAAGTCGAAAGAGAGAAAGCGCCGAGTCAACTGCGAAGAGTTACTGTTGTGGTATCCCGAGAATCTTGACAGCTAAGGCTTAGAATACCCGAAATTGATTGCGAGCAGAAATAGAGGCTGTTTTAATTTGAGTTTTGCTATTCTACGCAATCTGCTTAGTCGTGTAACAATGTTGTTACAGAAGTTTCATTGTAAGATTGGCTGATCATTAAAAGTGACACAGATCTTCACTTTATCAATCCTCCGTTCTCATTGAGGTTAAACACCAAGCGTTACAGCACTACATTCTTTACTAAGAAAATTTAACGAATATTAATGCTTTATTGTTGATATTTGGGGACACGTAATTATTAATTCAATTCATACAATGCTGGTCGGTAGCGATGAATAGTCGCGTTGCGCCTTAGCAGATCTAGGACTTTAAAAATATTTCGCGTTAAAGTGCTGTGCTCACTAGTCTACAGCGAATGATCATGACATGTCAATTTTCTTATCGCGAACATCATTTGGAATCGATCATTCTTAGCATTAGTAATCTTGCGACCGTGGTCATTCACCACGTCGAAGATTTGCAATCAATGTTCACGGGAGTGTTGTGTGAATTTTGACACTATGACCGTTGGAGGAATGGAAGCTACTCTTGTATGAGAAAACGTTTGCTTTAAAGCCGTTACTCTAATTTGAGTAGATCCACTTAAAGTTGCTTGTGCTGGAGGTCTAGTTCCGTTCTTAACTGCTCGTCCAATACCTTTGTCGCACCTCTTTAACGTTTTAAAGCGAGTTTAACGTAGACTGCATAGCATCGATCCGGTGTGTGCCTGCTTTTAATTTGGATATAGATATAAAAGCCTTTAACAACTAATTTAGAAATATTGACTATAAAATAATCACATTTCGCATTTAAATTGCCTATATGCCTCATATTCCGCGAATCATTCAGATTCTTATGGCTACGAGGAGCTGGGAACAGCGCTATCTTAAACTTACAAGTCAGTTGCAGCGACTGTCTCCTAATTCAGAGCCATCATCTCCTTCATGATCATATCATCCAAAGTATCATCTTCATCCATTGCAATGTCGTGATTGTCATCATTATTCACGACAGGAAGTGTCACGCTATGAGTTAAAACAGTATTTTCACGTGGAGGGAGCAGTGGAGGGGACAACCTTGCATTCTCCATCGAAATCTCTTCTTCAATGCTGTTCATTAGATCCTCTAAACTTAGATTACCATCAGGATGGAACACATCTCTTTCTTCTCCTTCTTGATGTTGAGATACAGAAGAGTTATCAGTGTTAATCAAGGCGTGATTGGGGTTTGACGAAGCACTCAGGTCCACCAACAGCGGCTGCTCTTTAGCACTATGATGAGCTTCTTATTTGGTAGAATTATCACCAAGTTCTTTCGCATCTGCTGATTTAGTCTCACTATCAGCCTTGGATACCATACTTGACTACTCAGACTGGCTCTAAATGTTAGATTTTGGCACTAAAGTCTGCACTTCACCTTCAGCCTGCTTTGCTTAAATATCAGCATTGCCGGACTATTTCAATTACAATTATGGAGACGAAGTCGTGGTATTTTCAAGATGAATCTAGCTTACGACAGGCTAAAGCATTACGGTTCCGCTATCAGAGGCCTCTTGAGACGACTCCGTACCTTTACGACGACGTAGCTAGTTATTAAATGATTACAATAGAGTTGTAGCACGCGCTTAAGCAGTATGTACAGATTAAGATTTCTGATATTAATCTTTCAACTGAGTGGACACTGTAGACAGCTTTTCAAATAGCTTTGACTTCATACCCTGTCCCGATATAGATTTACCACTGTCCATCAGCCCCCGTCCGACTTCCGGTGTTTAACTACCATTAGAGACTGGACTAGACAGACCGGAACTAGTCAAAGAATTTCTCTTGCTACCATCACCCTGAGACATTTTCTGATAATAAGCCTTCAGAGCTTCATTTCTTCTCTACCTGGCAGCTTAAGTCAATTCGTCAAACACCTAAGTAAAGTCAATGACAGCGGATTCATCTGCACCCAGTCTGAATATCCTTGCATTGGGTCTAACAAAATTACGCTTAATAATCATAGGCACAATGTAATTTTTGACCAAATTCTCAACAATCTGATGTAGTTTGTACTTGAGACCATCTGTAGCGTCAGTCAAACTAATCTACAGGTCCATGTCATACGATGGCATTTCCATCAGACTAACGGAGAAGAACTTGAACGGAGGCTTCACGTACCGTACATACATATCAAACTTTATATTCCAAATCCGAACGTCAACCTTCACCTGAAACTTGCCCAGAATCATGAATTACAATCCGATATCAATACTTTATGCTTTTTACACGTCGCATACTCCTTCAACAATATTAGATTGCTTTAACTAAGCATAGGAGCCACAGGCAAAAATTCCAAAATAGTCAGGATCCTGTTCATTCAATGCCCACACGTCTTAAAATTAAGGAGTTGATGGGGGAAATTTTAACTTCAACAACTGAACCTCTTACATATCAATAATTCTTCCAGGGATCGATCTAGAGATGTTAATTAGGATCTTCAAGAGCTTTTCGCGGGTTAGATTATCAAAATATTCAGACTTGGACATGGTGTCATAAACTTGAGCCATTATAACGTTGACAATTCGATCGCGCGTCTGCACAGTATCATCATCATCGTCACCGGTCGCCAGATCTGCATCAAAATCAGTCAGAGAAATTGGCTGAGTGAATTACCTGAGCTCAGGCAGACTTGAGGATAGCTTTAAATTCAATTTGCTTCTGATCCTGAAAGTGTCATACAATTATTAATCATTAACTAGAATTTACTAAATCTAATGACCAGTCTTGGCTTCCATCTTTGCCACATCATACCGGCAGAACTTGATTCCCTGAGGCACTGGTCGTTCATTAGGCAGAATATACTTTCTGTTTATCCACAAAAGGACTACAGCTATGATCATAAATTCTAGTCCCAGCAGAAAGGCGACTTGCATCAAAACGCTTGTAAACATAACTAATGAACTGCTTAATTAATTGTCGCAGATCTTATAGAACGCAGAACAGACAGACAGAAGAACGCTTGACTTAATGAACGACACGAGCCGTGCGCGGTGATGAGTTAAAGATAGAAAACGCGTACAAATCTTTCTCTGCTTACAGTAATATTCTCATCAATCAGTATTCAAATCCAACTCTTTATTCAACATCCTTCGATTAAGAATTGACAACGGAAAATGATTATCACTCCTCCGTTGTATTCCGCTTAGAATGGCACTGAGAGTCTACTAAAGATGGCGTATAGTCCCTAGCTGGAGTCTGTGTCGAAAGAAAAGCAAAAAGCTGTGAATGACATGAAACTCAAGCGTGCCAGAGATCTTGCCACGTCACCTCTAAAAACTTTGCCCATGAACTTTTTCATGCTCTGGATGGCTGGTAGCGGTGTCTAGATTTTCAGTGTGATGATTACCGCGATGATGCTGTATAACCCGCTGAAGGCCATATTTGGAATAGCTGAAGTTTTCAAGCCGTTCCAAGTTGCTGAAGACAAGGACAGTTCTCTTCTGCTCAGTCGACTATTGTACATTCTGTGTCAAATTGCCGCGCTTTGTCTCGGTGTTTGGAAACTGAATCAGATGGGTCTGATCCCCAACACTACTTCAGACTTTTTAGCGTTTGAGCGGATGCGCGTTTCTACTCAAGTTCTTATTGCGTGATACTTATATTTAGATTCTTATTATAATACTTTTCATAGTTTGACTGTTAGTAATTATGTTTCCTGCTTTGGGGCTGGGGTGATCTACAACGCTGAAAGTATCATCTATAACTTTACTTAGCAGGACCTGCATTTCCCCCATATCTTATATCATCTAAAGCCATAGAGTTTACGACGGACACATTAAGAATTGAAAATTTTCACATTTTCTTCAAGTCCATCCAATTAAATGATCGCATAGAGGAAGGGATGTGAGGTGGTGGATCTTGATGTCTCAATCTGAGGGACGCGTGTAGGAATTGATTGTCTCAGTCTGAGGGGTGGCTCAATTTGAGTGACTTGCTGCAAAGATGAATTTAGATAAAAAACAATTAATTCAATTCCGTTTTAATCCGAACAGTCATTGTAGAGCTACAAGAAAGAAAGTCGTAATTTTATTTGAGGCTAAATTACAAGCCCGGGTGTCCGCCCCGCCCACCATACGGCTTTTGCTGAGCGGGCTTGCGGGAAGACGTGCATATTCGCACTCTTGATATAATCTCGATTAACCCAGCTCTCTCGAGCCAGTACCTGGACAGCTCATCCTGCGTCCGACAAGTTTATCTCCTTCACTTGGATTTAGGTAGTTCATCATCAGTTTCATCCCGCATACTTTGTGAATTTGGGCTTGTTTTCTTCTGAGTCTTAAACCTTTCCACACCTTACGCCTTCAGTCGTTTACTTAACTACTCTTGCCATCAGCAGTTCTTTTGCGATTTCGGTGACATGCTGCTATTACATCATTTCTCTTGATCTCGCCTTCACGTATCTTTCGCGCTAGATTTATTTTGTAGCTAGTTACCACACTGGGGACTTAATCTGAATTTTGAACAACATCTCAACTACACAGTCAGTGCAAAAGGATTTCTGGAGCTATAACTCTTGCATATTATACGCGCCATATTGCATCCCCCGTCAATCTTGATCGTTAATCTCGGAAGAATCTGATGACATGTCTACAACATTGAACATTTTCAGACGCTTGACATCTATGTTACCAAGAGTAAATTCGTTGTTGCCCACTTTCAGATTCATCATTTTGGGTCATCTGCTTTCCATTAAACTTTACAGCGATCTCTATGCAACGTCATATTCCAACTCGTTGTTTCTCAAAATTTAAAGCAGACAAATGCTCCGGCTCAATTAAGGCTTCAACGACAGCTACGTGGTGTCTTTAATGAATTGAATAGATATGTCTTCCATGGACACAACTTTCAAGTCAGTCCACTTTAGGAGACAGTGGACCAGGTAGAGGCCAGCGTCTACCTCCGCGCCTCCTCTTAGTCCACGTAATTGTTCTGATGCGACATTTAGTTCCAAGTGGAAAAAATTTACGCGACTCTCGATAAATCGCTCGTCGCAATAGGAATTCCATGTTCGCTCCATCTGATCGATCGATTTGGAAACCGTTTCAGACGTCTGTTAAGCGCGTGTTGAAACGTATTTTGTTTTACAGATATTTCCAACTCTATCTCTCGCAAGTCTGTTTTAGGTTTACGTTATACTGCATATTATCATTGATACTGCGAGAATGACGATCGAGTAGAATAATACTTTGATACCTGGTGCTGAGCATTACAGTCATATCAAGAGCTAACAGAGTAATTCCCATGATGAAAACGATTTCCAAATTGTGAATGCAACAGAGTACAAGCAAGTCGGTGTAAAGCAGAGTAAAGTTGTCAAACAGTCTGTGCTCAACTTTAGTAAAGCAGAATCGAACGAACAAGTGATAAAGCTAGCGCATCAAACCAAGGTGGTGTTACAAGAAAAGCAGACTGTTATCAAGACTGAGGCTCCAGTGAAAGCTATTTCTCAAGATTCGTTCGCTGTTCTTCACAAGGATGAGATACTATTGGACTTGCAGGCTCTAGGTGCTCCAGAAGGCCTCAATGCTGAAAGTTTTATGGATTTTCTTGAAGTACACGATTTCATGAATGGATTTGGGGTATTATTTGATGCCAAATTAGTAGACTCTCTGTCAATGAAAAAGTTGTGGTGTGGAATCTTGGCTTACAATGAGTGGTTCAGAAAGTTGCTCAAGAGTATCATGTAGCATCTGTTGTCTGATAAACTTCCCAAAATGGATCTCTCAAACGTTCAAGCAATGCTCTCGCTAGTTCTCCTGGAAGAGGACGAAGAGCTGTTTCGCCTTTTTGAAACCGTTTCATGGAACGATATCGCGATTGATCAAAAGATACGCGCTCTGAAACTACTGGTTAATATTGCAATGGAGTCTGAGGTGTGGGAGAGTAATGAGTAGGCAATTCTGTCTATGGCTGATCAATTTGCCGGTGATCGCGTCAATAACAAGAAGCTGATGCGTCAGATCAGCAATAAAATCCATGAAGTCTAATAATCCATTTTTGAGTAGAAGAAACAGTATCAACGTGCTCAAAGAGCCTTTGAAGATGTTTGCGAAAACGTGCAATCTGAAATTGATACAAAAGTTGCGCAAAAGTTTCCGGAGTACGCAACAGAGTAGTGCAAAGATCCAGCTGTCAAAGATAATGTGAAGATGTTCAGGAGCAAGTTATATCAGGTCTTGGTGAGACCCAGTTAGCTTGAAGCTGAGTAATTGCAGGATGAAATTAAGGCTTTGCAGTAGAAATTGAGTAGCTTGACAAAGTAATATCTTGAATTGGAGGAGGATAAAGATGGCTCCATATCTCTGTAAAAAGCGAGAGAGACTGTCGACGAACTTCGTGGTTAGACTGTCTTTGTATGCGGGTATGATCGCTCTGGATACAGGTATTGGTGGATTCCGGAGCTTGTCGTAATTTTGATTGAACCTGCTGAATCAGTGGACGGCGAGTGGGGAATTATTAGCTCCGCTGATCAATGCAAAATCTTGCTCTCTACGTTAACAAAGAAGTTCAAGATGGAGTCTGAGCTATTCAAATCTTTAAAGTATCATCTGCCGAGAAGTGAGATTCCATTCTCTGGTGACGGTTTTATCTCTCAAGTGTTTTAAGCTGAAGAGGAATATGAAGGTGATGTGATCCGCAGTCAGATTGAAAAGCGAAAGTACGGCCTGTATTCCAACATTGTGTCTTCTATTGATATTATTCAGCAGAGACTCCATGAATTCCTGGCCGCATATGCTGATGGAAACCATCCTGGACTCAAACATTCGTTCATTGAGTTTGATAAAATGTGGGAATTCAACGTTGATAATTGTACAATGTTGTTGTAATCTTAAGACTATGGCGAATTGTTGTCGATGATTATGGATATTTTGACCGTGTAATTCTATGGCTGCCATCATGATTGTAAATTTTGCAGATTGTTGTACATTAACAAGGACTCTCCTCACTGCAAGTCTCGTCTAACGGCATCCCAGTAAGAGGATACGACTTGGAAGGATGTTTGGCTGGCGCATTTTGATAATCTAGAGCCTTCAGCATCGCTGCTATGGTTGAGTCATTTTGAGATGCATATCCATTCGTTGAAGACTCATCTTTTGTAGTTGAAGATCAAAAGCAAGACTAATAAAGATGCTAGCAATGTTTCTAGAAAGGATAGTCACTCTGCTGGTAACAAGAAATAGTAGCCGTAAAAGTCTGAATCTTTGAAAGATAAGTTTGAGTCTAAGTTGCGCAAAGTGAATGGTCGCCGTCAGAAGTAATCTCACTCCGCCAAACGTGTGGTTGAAGAAAGTGATGAGAGTGACTTTGAAGAAATGGTTCGCGGTGGTAAGAGGAGATCAAGCAGACTTATGAGATCTCATGGTAATCAAAGTGGTGATGACGATGAAGACGGGTATGCTGCGACACGTGGCTCTAGAAGCAGCGGCCGTCTTCGCCAGAATGCAAGAAGATCCTCTGTAAAATCTCGCGGTGAAGGCTTCTCCGATGCATCCTATTGATGAAATTGACTGATGACTGATGTGTGACTTTACGATATTCTTAATGTAGTTGACTACTTTTGGAAATGATATTAAACTTTAAATTTGAAGCTTGTTGTTTCAGTTGTTTTTTACCAAAGAGAGATCAGTTCATTTGAGACTTTGATTGAGAACTTCTGCAAGCTCTATCGCGTTAATATGATTGAGGTAATTGCGGCAATTGACAATGGCACAACGTCGTCCAGAGTGATTCTCTTTGACAAATAGTGCGCTATAGTTGCATCTCATCAGCAAGAGTATCCTTCGATTTACTAGCAACCAGGGTAAGTGAAGGCATAGCGCGATCTAATTATTACTTTAATCAAACTCGTCATCATATTACAGTACTTTGTAGATGGTGCGAATAAGACCCAAATGAAATAATTAAATCTATTAATGCGTGCATTGATTAGGTACAAAAGAGTACCAGCGGTAAGTGCAAAGTAGTAGCCATTGGCATCACTAATCAGCGCGAGACTCTGTGCTGCTGGGACAGAACGACAGGTGAACCGCTCTGTAATGCAATCGTATGGCTTGACTCAAGAACATCTGATCTGGTAGATGAGCTTGTTGAAGACAAAGGAGCGGGTGATAAGCGGAAATTTGTGGATATTTGTGGTCTCCCGTTTAGTACGTATTTTAGTGCTGTCAAGTTGAAGTGGTTGTTAAATAATGATCGGAATGTCCAAGCTGCGTACAATGAGCACAGACTTGCCGTCGGAACTGTCGACTCGTGGATTATATATGTAATATATTCTATTGTGTATTGTTGTTTAATCGAATATTCATTACTTTGTAGAATCTGACTGGGAAAGTCAACGGAGGTGTACATGTGACTGATGTTACTAATGCATCACGCACAATGCTCATGGATTTACAGACTTGTTAATACTCTCAAACAATGCTGCAGTAAGGGATCCTTTCATTGAGATTTTCATCATCATTACTTGATTAATGATACTAATGTGTAGAGTATTCGATGTTGATGAAAGTATTCTGCCTAAAATAAAGAGTTCAAGTGAAGTATATGGACGCGTCAGTGGGTACGGCTAATGGGATGGAGTGGTTATCAGCGGGTGTTTGGGCGATCAACAAGCTGCCGTTGTGGGTCAGAAATGCTTTTAAAAAGGAATGGCAAAGAATACGTATGGAACTGGTTGCTTCATGCTTATGAACACAGGTCCGGATCGTGTGCCTCCTCCCAGCGAAAGTGGCCTCTTAACTACAGTAGCGTATAAGTTGGGGAAAGACGCGCAGGTGTGTTATGCTTATGAAGGATCCATTGCTATAAGTGGCGCTGCAGTTAGTTGGCTCCGCGACTCTTTAGAAATGGTAACCACTCCGCAGGAACTAAGTAAACTGGCTGGGGAAGTTGAGGATTCTGGAGGAGTGATATTTGTACCGGCACTGAGCGGATTATTTGCTCCGTATTGGAAGCCGAATTCGCGCGGTTGCCTATTTGGCTTATCTCAATTCACCACCAGGAAACACATTTGCCGTGCTCTACTGGAGGGAGTTGCATTCTAGACTCGTGAGATTCTGGAGGCTATGAAGGCTGACAGTAATGATCACGAGTTTGATCTGGCAGTTTTGCGTGTTGATGGTGGTATGAGTAATTCAGATGTCCTTATGCAAATTCAGGCTGACATTCTTGGCATTCCAGTCCAGAGACCTCAAATGAAAGAGAGCACTGCACTGGGTGCTGCAATAGCCGCCGGTCTCGCTATAGGATTTTATGAAATTGATTAGTTGTGTTCAACTGACGCTACTACTTAGCAATCTATGGACACTTTCAGTCCCAAGTGGTCTCAAAAAGGTATGTTTACCATATATAGTGTTATGACCAATTGACTTACGCGCGCCCATTATGTGTTGTAGAACGTGAAGAAAAGTTTGCTAGATGGAAACGCTCCATCCAGCTGTCAATTGAGTGGTCTCATTGAAAGCTATCTCTGTAGATTTTTGGTGCTAATCATATATATAAACTGTCAATGAATTCAACTTTATAAATATACGTGCCTAAGATAAATACTAGAAGGATGACAGATTTCTGAATCTGAAACAGTTGAAAAGTCGCAGCTTAGATGCTCTTACGCGTGTCTTTTCCTCGTTGAGAGACGACAGGTCGCTTTTGTTCATTTTCTGCCGGCGTTTGGTCGTTTGTCACGCCCTGAAGTCGTTCGTCTCTTGTTTCTTCCTTTCTCTCTCTCTCTTCCACCTTAATTTACCTGTGGTTGTCTGTCATTACTTTTAAATCCGTGTTTTTTTATATCATTTACACCATTTGATATTGGAAGTTCATATCTTTGTGGTAAATTGTATTGAACAATGTTTAGTTTTGGTGGTAATTAGTAGAATACTTCGAATCAGTAGCAGTAGTAGTAATAACCTCAATAATAGACTGCGTTTGGTGCTGGGTAGACTGGAGGTGGAGGTGGATTATTTTCCTTTGGTGGTAATAATAATAATCAATAGCAGTAATAGCCATAGTAATAACAAACTTCAACTAGCGGTCCGTTCTAATTTGGATTTGGTTAACCTCCTTAGTAGTAGCAGTAGTAATAACCCGCTCAGTAGTAGAACAGTTTCTAGTTTGGCTCCAATTAATAACAATAATAGCAACCATAGTATGCTTAATAAAATTAGCAAAATATGCAACAACCGCAATAGACAAGTGCCGAGCAGTAATAGAGTGAATTGATTTGGAGTCAGTTGGAGGAGATTAATGCTTCGTATGATGTCAACAGTCATAAGTACAAGTTCCGGCATGCCTTCTACAATATGGTGTAGAAAGGCCAGGTTGGAATGTATTAGAAGCCAAATAATATCCCAGATGGAATGTGGCGTGATGCTCTCCAGTCCTCTCCAGATCCATCTTGTATGGTCCCGGTATTTGCCTAGTCATTTGAGGATCTGTAGAAGAGAGTGGATTCACAACACAAGCAGTTGAGTTAATTCAAATCTAAAATGCAAGAGGTGATTGCAGATATTGGACTCTTGTCAGATAAGAAGAGTATGCAAGTAGAGCCCAAGATGACTCAGGTGAGAACTAATCAGTAGAAATTGTAGATTAAACTATTGAAATGTCTCAAGCATATTCAACTATTGGCCAATAAGGACCAACCATCATTGAGCAGAAATGAAGAAGAATTGGCGCGTCAATTGAATTAGCTGAATGATCAAGTGCAGTCGTAGAGCTTTACTGGCCTAGTGCAGGATTTGAAGAGTAAATTTAACCTCTTGTCTAGTGTTCCTAATTATTATTAGCAGCAGTCTCATTAGAACCAGCTATCTAACATATCATCCGTATCTGGATTTGAAGTGTTGGATGAGTAGTAGATTGTGGAAATGTTGAATAGCCTGGGTGAAATGTAAAAGTGCCTGGAGCATCTCACCACCGTTCTGAATGAAGATACACGACTGTGCTCTAGTCTTGAGAGGAATATGTTACTTGATAGTGGCAAGAATCATTTCTGAACTCTCGTTTGTATTCAATATCAGTATTTTATAATTCTAGTGCTACCCACATGGTGCTGGTGGTGGAAGATACTGAAAAAGATAATGATACTGATTGAGAATTATAATCTTTTCACTTTTTCATTCTTAATTCGCCTTTATCATTGAATAGGTTGACAAAGTGCATAGCGTATTTCTACCTGAGCAACTTTTACCGATTTGCGTTAAATAGGCCACTAGTATTACTATTATTGTTAGTAGTAGGAGTGGAGCGATCAGGAGATGCGCCAGATATCAAGTGTTTGTACAGCATCACCTTTGTTCTATCAGGTATCTGAGGACTTTCGACAAATGCTTATAACATTCTACTACCGTGTGGATTCTGCACCACCAATACCAAGTCAGCGGGAGCGCATTAAAACATCATGGTCACAGTCCATTTAATGAGTGCAAAGTCAAATTAGAACAGCGATGATAGCAGAGCGCATCCACCAGCACTGATTTCTCTATATTAATTAGCATAAGCATATTGATTACTATCTCCTGATAGATTCTTATCGCCAATGAAATCGATCAACTACAATGATTTAGAGGCAACAGCTTGGTTCTTCTTACTCTATCCCTTTTAGTATCCATCTTTAATAGCATCGACAATACATCTCTGAGCGTTATTAAAATCATTAGATACTTGGAAAGTGGATGCCAAATTACAAATGGATATCAAAAGTTAGGACTTTGTTTTACGATCTTGCACCAAAGACTTCAATAATTCAGAGTCTTGAACGACAGACTACAGAACCATCTCTGATAGTTCAGTAGATCCATAGATGGCACTGAAGAAGGACTTGACTACAAAGTTGCCTATAGGATGGGCGCAATAATCGCGTAAATCATCCTTCAAGCAGCTAGTCCACAAATCCTTCAACAATACAGCCTTCTTCTAGTCAAGCGTCTATTCACCCTCATCAGTAGATTCCTCATCTTGACCATGATAAGGAGACAGACACTCAAATATAAACTCAACGAAGCGAGAGGCAGAAGAGTCTTTGGCCATGGAAGCGAAATTGCTCTTAAACATTCGAGACTTGATAATTACCAGTTCCAACAACTTCAATACACCATCCTCGCCATCAATCACTTTCAACATTCCGATCAGTAGAACGATAGTGGATACAGTAGCCTTATTAGTCCCCATCAGATACACAGTCTTTGCAGTTAGGAGCGATGATGATTTTACTTTATCCATCAGAAAGACTAAACAGTCTCTATAGAATGACTTGAGTTCTGCAACTTATTACTCGCTGCTGAATTAAGCGTTTATGACTGATTACTTGATCTCAATCAACTTCATTCTAGCATCCTTGTTAGGTACGGCTTGATTAACAAATTACTAGTACTATTCAACAGATACGGTATTTTTATCATAACCGCTGACTAGTAACAAAATCAGAATCTTCAGCACCTAGTTGGCATTCTAGTTTACAATACAGTACATTAAGCTCTCATGCACTTCCTCTACCAGAGCATTTAGCTGCAACTGCAAAGACATTAGCTCTTCCTAGTCATCATTGACATCCTTTGAATCCGCAGCGATCGCGCTGTCATTAGTATAATTCATATGTATCATTAATAACTCGTGACATTTAAATAGAATAACTTGAATGACGTGAGATGCCATTCTATCACAAAGCATATCAAGGTAATGTCCACGCATTCTATCCATCAAGACGCGAAGTTGGAACTCTGAAGACATGCGCACCATCAACTCCATCAATCTACTTCCGCTATAGTCCGTGGCCACCATCAACTCTTTTCCATCAATCTCATCGTACAGCGATTCGATTAAAAGACGCGTCTCATCATTGTCTTACAGAGAGTGATCACCATCGCCATTATCACCATTATCAGTATCAAACTTTCCCTGTAGAATGGTGAGCATACTCTCAACATACTTGACCATTTCAGGACTTAATCTGCCTTGGAATTCCGCGCGATATCTGTATTGTTCAAATACATCTTGTTATTACAACTACTATTTCTATGGCAATTGGTGAATATCATCCATCTACTATTGCTGCTGATCCTGATCGACATCCAACTTACCGGATCTGCCAGCTCTCTTACCACGTCTCTTCTATCTCTTTCGCGCAGGCTCTCCAACCACCTCTTATTACATATTCACTTATGCAGACACTAAAGACAAAAATTCTATATTTCGATATTTAAAAACTCCAAGTTTAACGAGTGTGATATAGATATCAGATTATGAAAAAATACAATGAAAGCTTTCGTTAATAAAGTTGAAAATTTATCAAAATCTTTGAGCGTTTTTACTCAGCGAGAGATTGTGAAAGTCCTGCATTAAATAGTATTGTAAGAGATTATAGCAATTACACAAAGTATTAAGGGTGTGAGAGATGGATATAGATATTAATGAGCTTGTGAAATAGTATGGGTAGAGGGATGAGCTGTTTACAGGCAATGTGGACCCCGAGCGATAGTAGAGAGATGGAAGGTAGGCTGAGGTGGTGGATCCAGAAGAGTTGGCAGAGACTTTTCGCTAATAGGAGACTGAGCTGATGGAATAGCTGTAATAGCAGGGAAGCAAAAGACGGATGCGAACCACCAATTACAGTCCGACTGATACGAAGAAAGTGGGCAAGTACGTGGCGATAGATTGTGAGATGGTGGGGATTGGCGCTAATGGATTGTAGTCAGCACTGGCGCGAGTATCAATTGTCAATTATCACGGTCATGTTCTACTGGATACCTATGTTAAATGTCACAAGCCAGTCACCGATTATAGAACAGCTGTCAGCGGTATCCTGCCTCATCATTTGAAAGACGGACGAGATTTCAGGAGCGTATAGAGATAGGTGTATGCTCTGATTAGGGATAAGATTGTGGTTGGTCATAGTGTTCATTCTGATTTCAAGGCTCTGTAACTATCACATCCACCGCATATGATCAGAGACACGTCACGGTACGCGCCATTTCGTAAGTTGACACCTCATGGACGGACTCCTGGTCTGAAGTTGCTGTGTGAGAAGGTGCTACAGAAAGAGATTTAGAATGCTGCCAGTACCAGCCATAGTGTCGGTCATTGTAGTATTGAAGATGCGCGCAGTGTCATGGAACTTTTCAAGACTGTCAAACTGGACTGGGATAAGCATTGTCCACCACCACCATCTCAATCATCATTAAAGAAATCCTCTTCTAGGAAATAATAATAGCAATAAAGAATGTACTCTTGATCTATGAATTTTGAATATATTGCCTAATAACTGTTCATTTCAAAGCCTTTTTCATCTCTTGAAATTTACTACTAGTCGGGTCTAAAGCATATTCTGGATTGTCCCGCAATGCCTTAAAGCGATCGTCAATCTCATACGGAGGCTGTTAAGAAGACTGGTCGTTAGCACCTTTTAACTTTTTCTGCTTGTGCTTCTTCTTATTACCCTTTTTACTCTTGCGATAACTGAAATCTTCTTCAGAGTCTTCTTGCTGATTACCATCGAAACGTTCATCCAGCATTAAGAGTTCCAGGTCGGTGTTATTACCGCCAACATCCTTTTAATCAGACTTTCGCTTCTTTGATGTCTTACTTGGCCTTTTAGCAACAGTAGCGGAAACCTGATGCCCAGGAGCATCAAAATCTGTGCCATAAATGTCCTGCTGAAAGAATGCATCATTCCGATAGTCGGCAGGTATATCATCATCATCGTAGTCCACATCTTTGCGGCCATCATCAGCAAGCTACTAAGACTTTTTCTACTTCTTCAACTCCTTCCTCTTCTCACTCTTCTCCCTCAAATACTTTTCAAATACAGTCTCTCCTTGCTACTGCTCACGCTACTTCTTTGCATCTAGCAGCTTTTAAGCCACGTCAGATAGACCAGGTGCAAACGATATCTCCATCTCCTCTTGCATACTGCCATCACTTCCATTACCATCCGCATTAGAATCCGAATCACTACCTTCACCTTGCAATAAACTCAGGTACTTGCTTCTTATTGCCTCCTTCTTGTTCCCTTTGTTCTTCTTGCTCTTCTTCTGCTTAGTGATTTAATTGAAAGATTAACTATTACTGCCATTGACTTGGCCTGAATTGAGAACATCTTCTTGTTAATTTTCTGCGTCACTTTCATTGCTTAAATCCGTATCATCTTCTTCCCCAGAAGACGATGATGATGATAAAGACACATCGCTGGCTAGATAAGTATTAAAATCAATCTGCTACAACTCCTCTTTAGTCCACTTCTTCTTCATAACCTTTCGCTCCGGAGCATCATCATCCCAACTGCATTTCACAGCACTGTAGCCAAGATAATTAGTCTGATTAGCCTTATTACGAAGTTCTGTGACTATGGAACGAGAATTCTTTTAATTCGCTTGATCAAAATTTTCAAATGAGCACTAGTCCCTAATGTCATCCTCGTTAAACTACTCTTCCTCTGGCACAAATCTAAGATCCAGCTGAGTTGTGGAATGTTCAAATTCCAACTAATCACATTCCTAGTAGATAGCACTCGATGTCTCCTTGGAATCGCACGTAATTATGGCGTAATAATACCTCAAACGTTCAAGCTGGTACTTTCGTAAAGCCACCACATTGAAAGTCTCTTCATGAGAACTATTTTATAGCAGCTTATTATTCTGACCATCAGATGATTGGAGCTAATCTTCTAAATCCTCTGATTGATATTCCTCGTCATTATCGTCATACTCAGATTGATTATCATCATCAGCCTTGCCATTTTATGAAGAATTAAAGATTTCTTTCGGAGGTCCATATAGTTCCTCTTCAGCCATGCGCTTCTAGCCAAACGAACTCTTATACACAGCGACTTTCAACACGGATCCACCTGCAGGTTTAAACGCGTTCATAATTCGCATAATATCGTGACTGTT
Source organism: Amoeboaphelidium protococcarum (assembly GCA_023515745.1). NCBI lineage: Eukaryota > Fungi > Aphelidiomycota > Aphelidea > Amoeboaphelidium > Amoeboaphelidium protococcarum. The sequence continues at coordinate 1,013,629 of JALECJ010000020.1, read as the reverse complement.
CAGATTGTCCCAATCGACATTGACAAGAGCGAGACGCGGTGTGGCATCCTCCATTATGGGTACTCTGTCAGGCACTTGATCCAGAATCTACATCTCATCAACCACTTCTTCGCTGTCATCACTATCTACAGCATCCTTGCTCATTTACACTATATCAAAATTACCATCTTCTTCACTATCTCCATCTACGTTACTGATGTATGCCCTCTCTTCCTATTACTGAATATCGCTGTCAGAATCGGAATCAGAATCAGAAGCTATACCAATGCCGCGAGCCAAATCGACAGCTGGAGACTCAACATCATCGCTATACTCAATATCATCCGGTATACCAGCCGGAGCATCTATCTCTTCAGACTTCTACTATCCAAGCTCATACAATTTACCAATAATACCAGAACGTTGACGCGTAGATATTTAATCTTTGCGAATTCTATTAGACTTGAGAGAGCGCCCATACTTATCAACGACGCGTCTACTTTCTACACCTTAACTAGCACCAACACCATTCACATCAATAGAATCAAACTCTGGATCATTTAAAAGACTCTTGAATCTATCATCCACGGCCACTTTGATATTATTCTTTTTCTGTTTTCTAAACCTTGGATCCATTATTACTTTTGGATTGATATTTATTTAAAATCGTAATTTTGATAGTTTTTACTAAAGGGAAGGGTCGCTTTCGTTGTAAGCCTGCTGTTACATCGCAAAAAGCTACTTATGAACTTCAATGCAAAATAAAATGAAAATGTATTATTGTATGATACTGATGTAATTAGTTCAGGAAGATTCACTCTTTAGATGATCATTGCGAAGCTAGTTGATATAGTCAAGCAAATGTCGCTCCCAGTTACGATTCTACTAAAAGACAACACGGAAACATCTGGCTATAGCACCGGCATCATCCTTTTCACATAGCTTAAACGGAACCTCGACCTCAGTGTCATCTATATCCACTCCAACCTAGAACTCGATCTATAGCTGGCCTCGATCATTTGAATCGGCGACTAATAGATTGGTGATGGCAATAAATGAGTTCATAGAATTCTTACGGCCACCGTCTCCATTTAGTTATGATTTAGCTACAGAAGGATCTTGCGATTAAAGCTGCTTATCTTATGACTAAGATTATGGCTATTCAGTAAGATCCACCGATTATAATTTCGGAGACACTGACTGATCGGTACATTCACCATCCTCTAGCTCCATTACGGCAAGACGCTGCAAATCATTGATCAGACCACCAGAAGCAGTAATTTAACTTGATGATGGCTCAAACTCAGAAGCATCAGCGCTTAACACGCTTTTACGTCGAGGCTTTTGTTATTATACTGAAGAGGCAGCGGAGAATGGATTGGACACCTAATCACTTTAGCCATTCGAAATCATGGAGAATATGCTTTATTACTCCTTCTGTTACTGCTGCTACTACATAACAAAGCCATTGACAGAATTCACACCCGAAGATGTTTATGTAGACAGAACACCAGATGGAATTTGAAATTCAACAGCGTCTGCGTTCAGAGGACTCGTCACTGAATTCTTAGATGACACCATACTACCACCATTGAGCAGATATTCTCCTAAACGGCCATTCTAGGCGGAGTCAGATTTCTCAGTGGTGACAGTCGCAGTTGATTATCCAAATGACATTGCCACAGCGGCAGAGTTGTCGCCGTACGAGCTAAATACTCTTTTAGACGTGGACTTCTTCTCAGTAATCTTAACTACTTAAGTAGTATCAGACTATACGACATTTGAATAAGTTGATTTAAGGTCAGTCTTCGATGATGCGGAAATACCAACAGCGCCATTATTAACCGCTACTGCAGATTACTTAGTGGTACTTTTCTAAGACCCATTCTGCAAAGGCATACCCCACTCTTCATACGGATTGAAATTCTTATTGGGAAGTACTGGTAGTTCATTATCCACTAATTTTGATTCCTCCTCTTCATCACTCATCATCCTCTCAAGAACGCTGCTTCTAATGTATTTGCCATTGGCATCCAAATCACGATACTCTGGCTACTTGCGATCTTCCTATCTCCGCATATCTTCAAACTGCCTCCCAAATCCAAGTCCGTCATCTTTATAATCAGAGCTGTGACGAGGATCGCGTCTATCACCAGATCTGGGCAGTGGAAGATTATCAAAGAGACCCTTGTTCTTCAACACTGTTGGTGATGGAATTTTAAAATCTTGATCATGGACGTAATTAGTATTAATCTTGGTGGATTGAGTTCCCCATGATGAGCCGAGTGCCTGATCATTGCCCAGGAGTTGGTATTTCGGCAAATGAGCTTACTAGATCCGCAATTTGGGCGGTTGTGACTGCAACTTGTACGGTTTCTTGGCAGCATTGAGCTTCCCTAGATCAGAATAAGGATTCTTGGTGACACTATTGTTGTCTGACAAGCCGGGGAAATTTGTAACACTCTTCTTCTTAGGCCCAAATGAGGGAGGCTTTGCAGGAGCTCCATAATTGCCCAGAGTGTAAGTCGATGCAGAGAGGGGCAATCCATTACGCCCTTTAGGTGGGACTGATGCTACTCTGCTATAACTACCACCACCGCCTCCACCATACTACTTCTTCTTCTCCCCAGCAATAGTACCAACACCAGCCGCTACCAAGTGAGCTCTATTCATCTCTTTCATTGCTGGGTGTTCATCGCGCGTCAAATCCAGGTCATCATCTCCATCAGCAGGTGGTGCCCATCCAGGTGCATAATTCAATCTGGAAACGTCTTTCACTGCTCTTCTCATAATTGCTAATTTAACGAATGATTCCAAGTCCTAATGCTAACTTTCCAAAGATGAATAAATAAAACTGAGTTGAGTTGAATAAAATTCTCGTTGCTCTTCCAGATAAAAAAAGGAGAAGGAATCACAAAAATGCCCAAAAAGGGAAAGTCATCGAAAGCTTCTGGATCCAATGTGAAACGGCCGATTAATACGCGTCAAGTCGTGTTGACTGGGTACAAGTAGCTAATCCATTGTCTGGCTGTATTGTAGAATGATTTTTATAGTGTGAGGTTCGGAATACAAATGGTGATATCGAAATTGGACGCGATTTTAAATTATTCGCATCAGTTTGATGTCGTATCACTGGCTGATGTGGACGCGGATTTTCTATACACTGACTCCAAAGAAATTCTATAACGCAGTCTGCTAATCAAGATCCACTCTTTGTATGAGGAAACTATTCAGAAGCTCATCACATTAGATGAAGTGGCTATTGAACAGTCGCGTAAGTGTAAATAGAATCTCAAGTCCGTGTCATTCTGCCTGCTATCACTCAAGGCTTGTGATATTAACAGCCAAGAACTGTATTCTCTTAAGCATCTCTCAAACTTCCTCTCTGATACTATGGATACATTTAGTTCTTTGCAGCAGCTTGTAATTGCTTCAAAGTTACTTTTGGATCATTATATGAGAAGCCATTCGGTAGATTTAGAGTCTTCTGAACTCTCCGATCTCATGTCCGTATGGAATGAGCATAATTAGAGATTTGATGATTAGGGTATGGACGTGGTTCTTCTAAAATGTTCAATATTAAATGTTTACGAATTGAGTTTGTGTAGAATAGCGGGTATAAGAGTATTATAGTGCTTTATCACAACTTTGGAGTAGTAATGATTGATACATTTTTGTCAAGGATTATGTAAAATATAGTTGTGCTCCTATTTAGTATCTTTACGCGTCTTTACTACAGTTGTTTACTAGGCTTAAACAAGATACTATTGACAAAACAGCTAAACGTCCGTGCTTGAATTCAGTTTCTTTCAACCGCATATAATAAATCGGTAGACTAATTATCTGTCCTAATATTTTAACACGCTACTTGAAACTTCATAAATAATGAGCGAAATAAATCAAGTAGATAATACCCTAGAGAAGGCAGCGAATAGCAAGAGCTTTCTATCGCTGAGTATGAACATTTGCCATAGTCTAGTCCGTCTGGTGTAGATTGGCGCCAGTTTCTATGCATTCTATGTCATTACCGCCTTGTAAGATAGATCTCTGTTGGTGTAAACTGACAATTTGCGCAATGTCATTTCTGCCGGCATGCTCTGCCTTCTGGCGCCGCTGCTCAGTATTCACTCGTGGTCAACGTTTATGCAGCATGATAGTTCGGCAAAGTTCATGGTTAATTCTGTGAGAGATTTGGTTATTGGTTCATTTTTCGTCTACTGCCGTTCCTCCATTAAGAATTCGTACCAAGGTGTATGTTCAGGATCACGTAATCTTAATAATTCCGGTGTAATTGGTATGTTTTAATTATATTTGACATCAGCTATGGACTAGGCTTAGTAATTTCTTCATTCCACTGCTGGTTAAAGACGCGGCTCATTGAGCGGTGTAATGTCGTGTCAATCAATGGAAACTGTGGTGGAATTCTGCTCCTATTTGGCCGTTCTATGGGCCATTAGTAGCATCCTTTTATTTATTCGTTCCAGCATGAAGTGAAATTTGAGGTAATAGATTTTCCATGTGTATACCTTTTACGAACACTGTTGCTCATCAAGATTCAGTTCCGCTTGAATTTCTATACACATTCTTAGATATCAGGTCGATTAGGGACGGTAACTATGCATCGAGAATGCAGCAATTAATAGATTGAGAATCGATTTTGTGTATTGTATGTTTGGAATTACTCATTTGCTTATCTTCCAGCTGAAAACAATTCAATTATAATTTTAATTAGTATACACTTGATTTTATTCGAGTTGGTTAATTACTAGCAAAATGTCATTGTTTTCAAGGCTGATGGTGTTTGTTAGCGGTGGCCTTGCTATCGCTGATGTGGCGTCTGATTACAACGTTGTACTTTCGCTGTATAACGGTGGCAACCAGGTGTATTACCAACTGTCTTTAGGTATAATCTTGGTGGCTGCCACGATTGGCTCGGTTCAACTCTACAGAATGAGTGCCGTCACTGGGTAGAGTAGGATGGTGGCGCTTATTTGCTGCGTGTTGAATTACGTTCAAGGTTAGTGGCTGTTTGCTTTCTATCACTGTCTAGGAGATGGAGACGAATGGAAATATTATTCTGAGTGGTTCGAGTCGAATACATTGATTGAAGTTACGCTAGAGTCTGTGCCCATGCTGTTGTTTCAATCATACACGTTGCTGATGTTGGCGTCTGATCCCACACAAGTATTGAATGGGAATGAGTTGTCTGCCCAGATGTTGTCGATTGTGACCAGTTTGCTCATGTCCTCCAAGAGTCTGTTTGATCATATCAGGAATTACCCAAAGGCTTTTGGATTTGACTCCTTCTTCGATGCAAAGTTTTTACTGCTGTCATTTCTGTTTGCAGTGTCCTCAGTGTTCAATAGAGCAGTCACTATCATTGTTGCAGCGTATGCTTTCCAAGGAACCGTGTTTGTTATCTTGGGTATTATGACTGCCGCAAGGTTTATTGTTTTTGCATATTAAAACTTCAGATTTTTGAATAATAGAGTGGCTTTATAAAGTGGAGTTTGGCAGCCGTTCTATCGCGGCATCTAATACGTGTTTGTGGATTTCTATGGCGATTCCATTATAGCAGTAATTAGTTTGATTGAAGTCATTGTCATCAATGCAGTCGCCGTTCAGTAAGATCCTCAAGGCCGATTGTCCGCTATTCCACAATACACGGGATTAATAGCACCTATTGTTATTCCAGCCACTATTGTACGCGTAATAACGCAAGGAATTTTGACTTATCGCATGAATGAAGCCGCAAAAGTGAAGGCTGCTGCCGAACGTGCAAGTGATGAAGCCAGGAAGGCCTCGACTGCAAAAGATGCTGTCGCTGTTACTATCGCTGAAAAGGACGTTGGTAAGACTGCGCAAGTGTAAACCCAAGGATAAGCATGAATACGTTTGTATTTGTAATGATGTGATGAGCTCGAATTATAGATTGATGTTTAGATGTCTCTTAAGTTTATGCGGTTGGTAATCGTTGAACGAGTCTTCGTTACAGCAACAATTTTATAATAAGTTTTTCATTAGTTAAATTTTAATTAATTCGTATATAGTTAGGCCGGTGGATGCAAGCTTTCCAGGAAGTTATAGCTAGTCTTGCGGCAAAGTGACGGGCGCTGAAATTCATGGCAATGGTGTTCTCATACAAGGGGCGTTGCTATGCAAAGCCTTGTAAATTATAACTATTAATATGGCAAAAAGCTGGCCTCATCCATCTTTGTATCTTTGCCGTCAATATAATTAATACTCGCCATAACAATAAAATAGAACTTAACTTAGTTTGCAATAGTCATGGGTAAGAAGAACGAGGCTATAGATAAAGTTTCGAGAGTGATGGTCTTTGTTAGTGGTGGTTTGGCTATTGCTGATGTTATTTCCGACTATAACGTTGTACTATCTCTTCAGCGCGGCGGTAATCAAGTATACTATCAACTGTCTCTGGCAATTATTTTGGTTGCTTCAACTATTTAGGCAATTTAGCTTTTCAGATTGCGTCTGATTGCTAATTGCAAGTTACCTATTGCTTTAGTATGTTGCGTATTGAACTTCGTTTAAGGACACTGGTTGGCTGCTTTCTACCTAGCGCTTCAAAAAGGTGACAAATGGAAAAAATACACCTAATGGTTTGACTCCACGACGCTGATTGAGGTGACTTTGGAAGCAGTTCCCATGCTCCTGTTCTAATCTTACACTCTGCTGATGTTGGCGTCAGATGCAACTCAAGTGCTCACTGTTGCCGAGTTCTCCTCCTAGATAATCTCGATTGGATTTAGTTTACTTATGGCGTCGAAGACTATGTTTGAGTAGATTAGAAAGTATCCTAAGGTATTCAACTTCAGCTCTAGCGCTGATCCTATGTTTATGGTATTGGCATTGCTGTTTTCTATTGCATCGGTCTTCAATAGAGCAATCACCATTATTGTTGCGGCATACGCATTTCAAGGCACAGTTTTCCCTATTCTGGGGGCTATGGCAGGCGTTCGCTTCATCATATTTGCTGTCGGTGGTTGCTTCGTTAAGGATAGAGTCAAATCTGTTGTAAATGCACTATGGACACCTCTTTATCGTGGCATCTAGTTTGTGTTTGTTGACTTTTATGGCGATCCAATGATAGCTGTTTTGAGTCTAGGTGAAATCATTGCTATCAATTACATTGCTTTAACTCAGGATCCTCTTGGCTTGTTTGCCGCTATACCATAATATAGACAGTATATTCTACCTATTGTGGTGGCGTCCACGTCGGTCCGCGTCGTGACTCAAATCATATTCTAATATTAAATGAGGCAAGCAGCTCTAACTAAAGCTGCAAGTGATCGTGAGTGGGAAGCGTAGAAGAATGCAAAGACAACGACAGCTGATAATAGCGTTGCAGTGACTGTGGATGGGTGAGGTATTTAGAATCGTTGCACCACGGAGATTTGATTATATGATGAAAATAAAGTTTATAGATAAGACTTTTTTAAAATAGAGATTGATCAACTTTTGTCGTTCTATTGCTCAAAATAACATTACCAAAACTGTAGATTCTATCAAGTTCACTGGATCATCAATTTCCATATGCTACTATATGAAACATTCAAGTTTTGGCCATCCTCAATCTTCTCAACTCCATAAGAGTACTGTCATCGTACTTTGTAGATGATCCATAAGCCTTGTACCCAAGCTTGAACCAACTCGCCAGATCGGCAATTAATGCGCACAAGTAGGCGGCGAAGGTGAAGAACTACCAAGTCATCAGCCAGTTGAATCTGTCACAATCAAAGCTAAAGCCGGCTGGACATTGATTTCCTCTGCTAGTGCCAACACCAATGGAGTTAAGAAATACACTAAAGTAAATCAGCAATATTGCAGAAGACACCATATCAGCCACAGTTTCAATAATCAAAACGCGTACAGCATCAAAGCTCAACAGCTTCGACATCAGACCATGTCCTTTTGTAGGACGACTCAGCCACTTTAACACATACAAAAATGCCAAGCCTGCAGTAGAGAAAGTCATCAACACACACAGAATAATCAAGCTCATGTTGGCAGCTAGTAGTCCATTGTCACGTAAGATTACTCTGCTCACGACACCTGAGAAGCTCATCAAGAAAATAAGGCCAACAAACTGAACAAATCTCAGACTCAATCTCAACCATGTATATGACAAATGATTATTATTCTAGGCGGCAATACTACTCAATGATGGCGAAGGTTATGCAATCGATGCGCGACTTCCAGTTGTAAGAGCATTCAACTACTCATTTGACTTAGTCTTCTTAACTCCCTTCATTCTCTTATTATCTAAGTTGATTTGCAGGCTAAATACTAAACAGGATAGTTTGCACAATATAAAGGTAAAAAAGTCGATAAAAGATAAATTAAAGTGCCTACTATAATAATCTGAAATTGTGAGATATTAATAGCCTCGCATTAGTACGCAAATGATCCAAACAAGGCAAACGCAGCTTAAAATCAGCCCGAGTTGAAACAACAGCGACAAACATGTCACGGTGAAACGCCTCTTTAATAGTTTCAGCCCGAAATGGCAATACAGTAGAGACATTGAAAAATCTTTTGTATTCCTCAGTGTGTTCACATACATTAAGCTAAACTTATTAGATAGAGGACATAATGCCTGGACTTTTACCTGCTCCCGAGTCGTTACTCAATGCAATATTTCTGCATACAAACAAACTGGGATTTGAAGATCGCCAGACTATACTGCGCTTCTTAGGTGGTGAGGGATCTCCTTAGAGTCGTCGTCGGAGTAGAGGGGAGAGAGGCTCATAGTCGACATAGCCATAGTAATAAATCAACAACAGAAATGTTTCCTCTCAGACTATAACCACGCTCCCAGATGGAACTTTGAGAATGGAATTGACAGCACCCTTGAATGAAGACGGTGTCTCTGCGGAAGTTGAGAATAATCCAGTGGTGTAAATACTGTTGCATGAGGAGCGCAGATAGGAAGAGAGACAGTCAGCATCCTCGAGAACTATAAACTCAGATGGCCAGCTGGTTCCTGAATTCAAGACTTACACCATCCTGGATTAAATCATATTCGAGATGGATTATAGCACCGGCTGTTGGAGAAAGTTGAGAAGACGCGTTCGACTGAATGATAAAAAGCTGTAACAGAACGATGCTGGACATTAGCACACTACTTCTATTCAAGAGGTATTTGAAGAAGCAGTACAAAGATGAATGATTAGTTGAGTAAGTATAAAACATTTATTTTGATTTTTAATCATTATTTATTTCAATAGCATACATGCCATCCACTCGTCATCAATTATCAATTATCAACGCAACACAATTTCTTATAGTTCCGGATTGCAAAACCTGTAGAATATGTTCGCATTATCCATCGAAACATTGGCAGTCAGTCTTGTAAATTATCTTCCATTATAACGAGCGGATCCATTATCCTCACTTTGATTACGTTCAGCAGTTGCGCGACTTCTTGACACTCTTACGCGATCGGACAGGGCAGATGCAAACTGATGCATAGGATCATCACTGATTATCATTTGCTCACCATAAGCGCCATAATTATCAGCATCAACATTGTGGGATCCGGGTGATCCTTCTACATCGCCATGCTGTTAAACACTTATAAAGTCTTCTGAATAAATACTTTGAATGCGCATGCCATCACCAGTAGAATCTTCGGAGAGAATTGCATCATCTGCCATTAGATAATTGTCCGTTCCTGTTTCAATGGTAATATTATGATCTGTTATATTTCTGCTACTGCCACTGCTTTAAGTGCTTGTAATCATATCAAAGAGACGGTTTCTACGTGATCTCGGTGTCACACTGCTATTATTATTGCTATTCAGAGGGAACGTCATTTAAAAACAAAGTGGCATAACAAGTTACAAAGACAAGCAGCAATGGGTCTTTGTCACAACAACGTGGCGATTCATGATGCTAATAAATCGGCAACCACATGTGAATCATTCAAGTTCCACTCGGGCGGAAGCGTTCTCTGTCACGGCCAGTTAAATTTAACCTCTACTGTCAACCATCAATTTCTAAGAGTATTTGGAGCTCTAAATATTGAATAACTAAAATGGAGCCGTTAGTATGAAGGAGAGTTTTAAGTAATAATAACGAACCAAATTTGGGTTCGGATGTTTTACAATGACACTAGTAAAACTAAATATGACCGAGATATTAATCATACATCATACATTTACTTTTATAAACAAACAGGCACCAATAAACATAGACTTAAAGTGACAGCGTCAACTACCTTAATAGCTCAGTCCACCCTTCTACGATGAAGTTCAGTATTGTCGCGGAATAAGTTAGGGGGTGGGATTGGATTACCATTCTCTGGAAAAGTCCAACCTTCTCTTTGCAGTTGTGCTCGAAGAGCTGGTGGCATACCAGAAGATGATCCAACCGGGCTGGTGCCTTGCGAAGGTCCAGCACTAGAGGATGGTCCTGCAGCACTAGTGCCCACGGTAGGCGCAGGAGCACTAATAGCTTAGGAAGGCGCAGGAGCGTTAGAGCCTTAAGATGACGATCCAGCACCAGGAGAACCACCATTTCCTGGAATTTGGAAATTTGGTGGTGGTATCGGGTCACCATTTGAAGGAAATTGCCAACCTTCGCTCTGCATTCGCTCCCGCACCCCTGGTAAAGCTCCATGAGTTTGCGGAGTAGCCGGGCGCGGAAACTATGAATTCTCCGGTATGGACGGGAGAGGGCGCATGGGCTCCATATTTACTTTCGATCCATCTTGTTTCCGGCGTCTGAGGTTATATCCAGGAGCGGCAGCAGTCGGATAACCAGGATTCGCAGGATGTGGCCTGCGATGCACCCTATGTCTCGGAGGATGATGTGCGGGGCCTTGACTACTGCCTGCACCAGAGCTACTACCGGCGCCCTAATTACTGCTGCCTGCACCCGAGCTACTACTGCCTGCACCCGAACTACTACTGGGACCTGAGCTACTACTGGGGCCTGAGCTACTACCGGGTTTACCATCAGAGGGAGGCTTGGCAGGTTGGCCTTTGTCACCCTCCGCCTAAAGGGCACGAGTGCTGGAAGAAGACGCCTTTGGTTGACTAGGAGGTGAAGGACTTTTTTATTGAGCCGCATTGGTAGGAGCTCGAGTGCTAGAAGCAATAGGCGCCTTTGGTTGACTAGGAGGCGAAGAGCTTTTTTATTGAGCCGCGCCGGTAGGAGCTTTGGGCGGTTTCGATGCAGCAGAGCTTTTACCGCCTTTAGATTCAGCGGCAACCAGTGCCAGCAATGCAAGCACCATCGATAAAACTTGCAGCCTCATTTGATTACTATACAAATAAATACAACGGTATAAACTATGAACAGAATTTGTATAGCGAAAAAACCATCATTTCTGCTTAAGATGGGTACAAATCATCATCCGGAAGCTGTCAAATGACAATCTGTGTATACGGATCACCAATCACGTTTTACCAAGCGAATGAGTAATTCGGTGAAATCTGATCACGCGTATTTTTTTGGTGTTGCTATGCCAAGACATCAGGCTGATGTCATAAATGAATGTATTAGAAGTAAAAGTATAGTATTTAGCACGTTGTTAGATCTAAGACACATCTCGAGAGGCAGCAAAATCGAGAGTAACATTAGAATCGTTCATGCACCCAGGAATATAAAATTATTGTTTCTTCAAAATATATATCAGGTAAAACAAAAATGTAATAAAATTCTATGATTAAGTTAATTCGCAATTCCGAATGCTATCTTGCATCATGACTTAAATAACTTCTAGCCATTAGTAAATCCATCTTGCAGTGACCAACAGGATACACTGCAGGAAATATCATTGCTTAGAGCGACGAACATGTGCTAAAGAGAGCAATTCCTTAATTTGATTATACTCCAATTATTCCGAATCCATTATAGTATTGGAAACCATAATATCAGGTTTAACGCGTGAGTGAACTATCAGATTCTTCAGAGTATAAAATTGATTATGGGCATTTTTGGCTATATAATCATACTAATCTTTTGTCAGCTTTGAGGCCAAAAATTTCAGAATGGGATCGCATTAAGATTCGTTGGCAGCTTAGAAAAGTTACAGATTGTAATTTATACTAGGCATTTTCTAATGCTACTATAAAGCACGAAAGACATCAGAGCTGCATTCATAAGCTGCTTCTTATGACCAACGAAAATCATTCAACTGGATTTGAGGAAACTCCTCTGCAATGACAGCCAATGAAGGTACATCGTCTTTGATAACAGCGAGTCTCACCAGGCTTTCTTACTGCTGACCAAGACGCCAACTACCTTTGGTCTTTTGAATATAATCTCTCAAAATCAGAGGGGAGCAAGCACTATCGATAATGAACTCGGCCACTTCGTATTCTTATGGTCCATTCCAGGGCTATACAACACTTTAAAATTTATAATATAGCTCATGCACCCTCTTCCCCACCGGTTCACCCAGATCAGGATACATCCTTTAGAATTATTGAGCGTGAGCGTCCCAAGCGGTTTTCAATAGATGAACGTTATTGTATAATTCATCGAATGTCTAAGCAGATTTTGCACCGAGAAATTCGCAATTACTACCTTCTAACCACTATTAGATATGGCCTAGACTATTTTAGTCACGAGATGCAGTCATGAATGGCCAGCTTGACGCACTAGCACCGACGACGAATATTAGAAATGCAATCAGAATACCCATTTTTACGCGCTCACTGTCTATTTATATTAATTGGAGATACTTAGGGGAAAAGAAACTGGAGGATGATGATTAAGGAGTAAACTAAATTTCAAAAAACAAGGGGGCATGGATGTAACTTCATGGTAAATTCACGAGTTCCGTGTCGCGTGGACTGGACTGGCGCTTATCATCTCTCTGCTGAGCGATCGCAAGTCAAATGGCGGCTTGGTACTAGAAGGACCACTTACTGTAGTTAAACCTCATATTTAGTTGCGCATCAAAAATAGTTTGTATCGTCGATCTTCGTGTGAGTTCGAAAAATGAATTGAAATCGCTGTCCGCAAAGATGATAGTTTTCCGCTAATCAATAATATCTCATTATTACTACAATAGCTCAGGATGTTCACGCATATACCACGCGCGATAGTATAACAATACTATCAGAGGTTGACCAACAACACAGAAGCTCAGCCAGAAGATAACATTACCCAGATAAGTCTTTTGCTTTCTCATGCCCATCTCTGCTGCATTCATTTCACCATTCACCTTCAATGGATCCATATCACTGTCAATACTACCTCTGGCACTGCCACCAACAGGAGATACTTAAGAATTCTAAGATGATGGCTCGGAATAACCAAAATACTACCATACACCTTCAACTTCAATCTACTTCACCACCTCGGTAAGCCAAATTAAAGGCACCTGCATAAACATGCCCCAAAACGCCCACATTGCACCCTTCTGCTCTTTATTGTAGCCAAGCAGAGCATCAACGCCAACCTTGAGGGGAACACCGACGAGAATCTCATGAGCCGCAGCACTGATAAAGAAGGCAATGAGATACGACGCCCACCTGGAAAATCCGCGCGCCTTCATGGGTTAATCAATATGCCTTTTTACCCAATTATAAACAGGAATGTTCCACAGTCTCCAATACTCGGCGATAGTGGTAGCATTCCACCACGGACGATAGAATTGCCTATCACCAAATCTCAGCAACTCTGCCCATAGATTGAGATAAGAATGAAAGATTACATAGAACATTAATAACCAGATGATGATACTTGGAACACTCAACTTGAGAATACGTTCAAGCATAGTAAGTACAGTTCTAATACCACTTTACGCGCCTAGCTCTGATCCACTACCGAGTTTATGAAGTATAGTGGAAGTCTTCAATCTGATTGCATTCTCCAGAATAGGCCGAGAGTATTGCTCAAATAGGACCCACATTATAGTCAGGTACACGCAACATTCCACAAATCTCTTCAAGACAAACCACCACCTAATACTGGTAGATCTAGGATACGATGGCTGATAGCATAGAGTTGGTGCACAGGCAAAGTAGAGAACATTCCCCAGAGTGAGGTTATTCGGATACTAGACGTCATATTCACTCTAAACACTCGTCTCATCATCACCACGGCAAGCTAGAGTTCTCAATTCAGAATTCACAAGCACAAAGCTCAGACACTTCAACAGAGTAACCATTGCAAACGTACACGGCACATTACCAACTAGGGGAGAATCAATGTGTAAGTATGTCAGTGTCAGCGATGCACAAAACATGGCACTCAAATTTAGCACGTGCAGCGTCATCCACCACCAGCCCCATGATGCTGCCCGAGACTACTAGCCAGTGTAAGAGCTCTGAAAGCGGGCAGCTGTCTACTCTATAAACAACGTGAGATAGGCGCTGCCGAATATAATGGCCAATATAAAGGAACAGTACCTAACATCACTCGCTGAGAATATCTATAAGTATGAAGACAAGCTACTAGACCCGCTCACAATAAATCCGTATTTGAGATAATTCTCAATCACCAGTCTGAGATTAGATGCCACTAGAAGAATCTGCGCCAAGTTTTAAAATCCAGTATAGTCCAAGGGGTAGTCTGCACTGAGAGGGGATGGAGCGACTTGGCTGTGTGCCATTCTGCTATGGATCGATACCGACTGGCCACTATTGTAATCGCCATTTGCCGACTTGAATGAATGCTTAACCTTTCCACTATTAGACGTCTTTCTACGTCTGAGTGAAGTGCTCATGATGATCCTTGCAAATTTGTTGATTTTGATTTGAAGAGAAAAATTCAATTGTTTTGACGTGCTGAAGAGATTCATTGATGGATGAATGAACGACATCGCTATTAATATTAAGCGGGCGCTTCGGCGAGTAATTGTATCACAGTCCAGGAATTGCCATAGTGTACTAAATGGGTGATAACATTGATGTCGCTGATCCTGTTAGCGTGCGCCTTTTAGGAGAGTCTGCTCAGTTTGGTGATATGCTGCCATCCTACAAAGATAGATTACTGCAGAAGTATGATCTGGCGATATATTGCTGCCTCTTGAGATTACAAGAGTTGTGAGCTTACAGGAATTATACTGCCAATACACTCTGGATTAATGTTAGTCCACTACCTTCACCGCTGGGTCATGTGACCCTTCATCGATGTTTGAAGACCTGATCGCCGCCTGTCACAGCAAAAAGTGAAGTTCTAAACCGTGATTGGTGACTTCCTGATCACAATCAATCTCATCTCATGTCGTACAGATTTGTGCTATATAAACCTGGAGACTGATGTGAGAGTCTTCTTCTCCGATCACAAAATCTTCTGATACCACTGCTTCTATTAATATCCCGATGAGTTTCCAGGCTTTGATCATATTGCTGGCATTACTGTCAATGACTAGCGCCCAGTCTACTGCCAATAAAGTAAAACCTGCTCCGAAGTCAAGCAAAACTCCTACTGCTCCGAAGATACCCCCAAAAACAAGTTCTACAAAGGACCCCAAAAAGGTTGTTACTTCTGCATCGAAATCATCTGGAAAAGCAGCGGCGCCTTCTGGTCCATAATCAGTACCACATCGTAATTTCATGCCAGCTTCCAATACCCGGACCCTCAAGTCTCCTAGTGACTAATCTGCAGCCCCTTCCAACTATGGCTAGGGAAGTGGTTCAGGCGCAGGCAGTAGCTCAGGCGAAGGTAGTAGCTCAAGCGCAGGTAATGGTCAAGGATCCGATCATCATTATCGCAGACATAGGCGACCTCACAATCCTAGAGCTGTGGATCCTAATTATCCTACTGCTGCTCCTTCTGGTTATAATGGGCGTTATCGTCGATAAGACGGACAAAATGTTCGTCTAAGACGTATGAGAATTCCTGATACGATTCCTGAAAATCCTCCACCTGCAGGCATTCCTTCAGCGGTCTAGGCTAAATTGAGACAGGAAGGATGGTAAATTCCTGCAAATGGTGACCCGATACCACCACCTAATTTTCAACTTCCAGGAAATGGCGGTTCCTCTGGTGCTGGATCTTCCTAGGGCGCTAGTTCTTCCGGTCTTCTTAAGGGATTAGTGCTCCGTCTCCTAACGTGGGTAACACTATTGCCGGATCATCCTCTGGTGCTGGATCTTCCCGAGGCATCACCCCTGTTGGGTCCTCATCTGGCATGTCCCCAACTCTTCGAGCGCAACTGTAAAGAGAAGGTTGGACGTTCCCAGCTAATGGTATGCCGATTCCACCACCTAACTTATTCCCTGATAGGACTGAACTTCGAAGAATGGACTGAGCGCCTATAGTATGCATAGTTGAGACATTCGCTTCATGTCTACGCGTAATGATGTTTTTAGTTGTAAAAATGTTTTAATTTAATATCCTTTATGAGCTTTTCAGTATGTGAATTTGGCGACTTCTCGCCTTGCCTGTTTCATTGTTTAAAATACTGTAAATTCCATTCCGTCATAGACTGATCCTTCAGTCAATATTTATTAATTAATAAAGAACGATGTCTACTACTCACTGGATTCCGCTTGAGAGTAATCCTGAAGTTTTCACAAAGCTGACCCGAGATTTAACTGGGATCGACAGTTACGAATGGATTGATATTTACACTTTGGATGAAGATGTCGCAGATCTGTGTGCCTTAATATTCTTGTATGATGTTAGTGATGATGAAGAGCCAGCATCTGATGTACCTGCACCTGGAGGTTAAGGATCCAATAATAACAGCGATTAAGATGTTCCGTACTATATGTATTAGACTGTGGGAAATGCTTGTGGAACTGTAGCCTTGGTGCACACATTGATTAACTAAAGCGAACTAATCTAAAGTTAGAACGAGTCTGTGATTAAGCGCTTCCACTAGGAAACTTTATCCATGACATGGTCAGAAAGAGCTACTAGGTTCGAGCATAGTTTAGATATCTCTAATATCCACAATAAATACGCGAGAGAAGGATAGACTGAGGCACCTGATGCTGATGCTGATATATCGCTGCATTTTGTAGCTTTTGTGCCCATATCTGACACCATTTGGCAGTTGGATGGGCGTAATAAAAGTGGGCCAATTAAATGTGGCAGTGTTGGAGGATCCTTTATGCTTTCCGCTGCGTCAATTATTAAAGAGACCTTGATTAGTAAATCTGGATACTCATTCTCCCTCCTTGGTTTAATACGTAAGAAACAACGATGATTATTTGCATGGTACCTGACGTCAATGGTAATAAATTTGTGAAAATACTATTCCATTGCATGAATAAATTTCATATATTTCCGATAATCACTAATTAGCACTCATTTAGATTCAACGGATCTCCTAGCTTCCTGAATTGCCACTTCTATCGACATTCTATTCTTGATCATTGACAGCTTGGGCCAAGTATTACGCTGACCTCGGTCAAAGAAGCGTTCCATCCTCTCTTTAGATGGATCAGTGAGGATGTGCAGATAATCTGACCACGTCGCCCTGGGAAGGATGGTGAGTGATCCATCAAACTTTTGCAAAAATACAGACGTCAATGCTCTGACAGACTTGAATCCATCCGGCAGGAGAGACAGATCACGAATGGTCCTTAACCACTTCACCAGGTCCAGTTTGATGGTGTGTTCCATATAACTAGCCAAAAATCCACCACGCCATCCTTTCCCGGAGCGATGCGCCGTAGGTCTTCCACTCGAGCCACGATGATCAAAGAAGAAGAGAACAATGTGTGGATTGACTTGACTCACTATGGTGTAGTTGACATGGAACATTTAATGGAGCGCGATTATCGGTACATCAATGCGTATAGATCCATCCCTCCAGAATGCACCTTCTTCATCATACGTAACAATCGTGCCATCAGGAAGTTTCCTCTTCAACTGCATCGGCGGAAGAATTCCAGGCACTGCTGAAGAGCACAGAACGGCCGACCAAATGACAATATCAGGACTTGTCTTGTAATTCAGCAATTTCGCGGGTGAATGCTCTTCAATAGGAATGACGCTTATATTCAGAATTCTGCCAGTCATTTCATAAGCTTCCAAGAATGTAGTATCCCCTTTAGTGATGTACTAAATCTTCTCAATCCACACCAACGGGTCAAAAGCACTCCCATCACGGCGCAATCGCTTCATCATGGAAGACATTGTCTAATCACATGCCGTAAAGAAGCGATACAGATCTGGCGTTAGTTCTTCCATTAATTCTTAATCAGTACGGACACAGGTGAAAGATGCAATTAATGATCCAGCAGAAGTTCCCGCAATACACTTGGGGAGTATTTTATTCTCCAGCAGTACTTTGATGACTCCCAAATGGTAGTAGCCGAGGCATGCACCACCAGAAAGGCACAGCGCTGTACGACCATACGATTTATCACATTTCTTAAAGAAGCGTTACTTCTGTTCAATGCTCAATTATGAACTGTCTCTAACGGTATTTAAAGATTAAACCACCTCCTCTACATGTTCATCAATACAATACTTGGTTCCCATGTAGCTTCTTGAATAGAGTGCAGAATTCTCAATACCACCTAGATTAGATTTAACGCCTCCATCCAACAATACTCTCTGCAATTGTCTGATAGCCTGTCCGCCATCATCTTACACTTGCAATTACTATACGACATTGTTTACATTATTGCGCTTCGGTGGATCTACCTTCTATCGATAAGTCATCAACAGACGCGTAATCCTCTTAATAAGTCTGTGGTCATAAAAGGCAGACTCTGGTACACTTTTCCATAAGTCAGACTGCAAATACTTGTCCATCTCCCGAGCAACCAACTGCCATTACTCATAATTCTCAGCATTGTGCATCTAATCTCTCAGCCTCTTTTTAGTACCACGCCAAGCAAACAGATACTCATGTAAATTGACGTACTAGCGCACCAAAATGTAAAGGACCAACTCAAACATCATTATCGATAAAACAATAATAAGCAAAGGATATTTCAGCAATGTATATGAAAGCCCCTCAGGCGCAGAATTACTAAATCTCTTCCTGTACTTGACACGGCTTTTATCATCAGAATAATCTTCATCATCCAAGTCGTCAGCAATAGGAGGCCCAACTTCATTCGCTGGAGACAGAGGTTGGAACTCGTCCTCCTGATGGGCAGCTTGAGCTAAATCATTCAAAGGATACTCGTAGTTTTCATCAGCATCAGTAAATCTATCATCTTCACCAGCTGATGAGAATCTCAGAGACTGCTCACTTTCCTAAAGACCATCTTGTGGGTACTACGGTTCGATAATAGACATGTTCCTAAGTGCTAGTTATACCACGATATCACAGAACGGTGATTGACATTATTGAAAGGAGAAAAGGAAAGATCTGATCGACTGAGAACGTGAAATTGTTTCGTTTCACTTTGCTCTGAGTCACGGCAGCTTTGTGGAATACTGTAATGTTACTCCTTGATCTCTACAAAAGTTGTTTCATTTCGCGTGAATTTGTGATTATCGCGATCGTTTCAGGCATTGTACTGTACTGTAACTGGTCCAGTTAGTTCCCATTTGATCAAAGGTACCGGATCAGAGATGCAATCAATCCAGTTAAAATCCAATTTCGACTGATCACACTTAAATCGATCAGTACACTTTTACTTTTGTTACTCACTCTTTGATATATAATCATCAACTCAAATCATAAAATGAAAATTTTCTGCTTGATATTTGGTATGGCATGTGTCAGCGCGTTCAGCTCTCATTCAGGCCTTTGCTTTGATGACCCCAACTCGATGGAGGTTGGGATGGGTGGGATTGATAATGCATCGCTGGAATTCACGCTAAGTGTACACAAAGCTGAATATGGTCCTAATCAGGTGCTGGAGATTACTGTTAACAGCAATACCAATTAAACTGGTTTTAAGGGAATTTTGCTATACGCTCGTGTTGTGTCTGGGAAGTATCAACATGCACACGTTGGCTAATTTCAGCTGAGCTCTGAATTCAATGCGAAAAAAGATTTTACAACTCTAGACAAGCAGTGTGAGAGTTATGGTAGAGCAGGCAGCACTTTGAGTCACGCTAATTCTAACTTGAAGAAGTTGCCGATGGTCTTGAAATGGACCGCTCCTGCTACTTAGGATCTCGGGGATCTGGAGTTTCGCGGCATCATAGTTGGCAAAGAGAAAACTAGTTGGATGACATTCACACCCGTGAAAATTCGTGGTAAAGACTCTGGCATCCCACAAGTTGAAACATCTGTGCCTCCTGTAGATGCAGACGGTAGAACAGGGCACTCGATTGAGATTAATGCAACTTAAAATGATACCGAGAGCGCGTCTTAATCAGAAGCCACATCCACGATTTTGGGATCTGGTTTAAGTGGAATCGGTGTTGCTATCCTGGTGATAAACTTGATGCTTTTGATTTGACATACCAATGAAGCTGAATCGATGAGTAAAATCTGTTATGAGTACTGAATAAATGATGAAATTATTTCAAATGTTGACATCTATGCTATTGCGTCTATTTTTAACTAAAACGTCGCCAGAAGATCTAGAATGTCATGTTCAATGTGGGATTTATTTTTACCTTCTCACCGACAATAATCAAACAAATAAATAAATTTTCTGCTGCATCCATAAATTCCTGATATTAGCTGAATATCGAAATGCATCCGCTTGGAATATTTTATATATCATTCGCTTCCTTCTACGCTGTATTCGTCGCAGTGTCATGTTTGATGTACTGGAGAAGCTGCCTTGGTGCGGAGTAAACTCAAAAGTTAAATAATCAAGTTTCAAAGAGAAGTGGCAAGTTGGGCATTCTCACATCTCTTGGTGGTGCTGCTCTGGTGATGATATCTGCAGTCGACACCTCCTTCAGCATCTCTGGCATTGGTCGCAGCTGTATCACCGTGATATTATTGACCAACATCGCTTACTTGGTGTCTATCGCAGCATGTACATCACGTGGCGTCCGTCTTTTCGTCTAATATCGCATTAATTGCATTAAGGCAGACTTTCACAAGTACTCGCCGGCAGTCAATGATTTGACTAAACCGTTTAAGATTACAATGAGTGATCTGTGGCGTTTGAATGTTATTAGCGCCAAGGAGCTGGACCATCTTTCGCCTGACGATGCTTTTAAACTTATCACTTTCTACAAGCGTTATCTTGATGAAAAGCTCTACCTCTATGGATGTGGTGTATATTTAATAGTTGGATTGCTTTTGTAGCTGATCGCCTTCCTGTCTCTAGGCACCATGTATCAGGTGGCGATTGATTATTGCTCTCCGTAGAATCAGACCATCCTCTACATGCCATTGTATGTCGCGGTTGGTTTGTCTATCTTTGTCGCGGTGCCAGTGCTATTGTACTTCCTCCGTGATGTCAAGGATGCTTACAACATCTTGTCGTCTTTAAAGCTGTTCACTGTGTTAGGTAGTTTGGCATTCGTTTACTACTTTATCGTGACTGAAGTCGCCATTCTGAAGAATATAGTGGTGCTTCGTTATATACCTGCTGACATTATAGGCATAATTGCAGATGTTGTGATTCACGTACAGATTATAGTCCGGCCATTGCTTCAAAATCGGGGAGTTAATAGATAGCGGCGCGCACGTTTTAATCTGAAAGCAATACCACAAGATTTTATGAAATGCATCGCTCATCAGGAGACTTATGAGATGTTGAAGCAGTGCACCGTTGAAGAGTTTTGCTCTGAAAATAGCTACTTCTGGGAGCAGTATCTCTCCCTAATGCAAAAGTCATATTTGGCCCTAATTAGTGCATTCTTATCTGAGATTACAGGATTATCTCCAGACGTTCAAGATATTCATCAAGATGATAAGTAGAGTAAGCGATAGTCGTTCATGAATGCGATCAATATCTTTAAGGCGCCTTCCAATGGTTCTTCAGATAAGGCTCATACAGAGTTGGAGTCACGATTGCAGAAATTGAAAGCAGACTTCTCAAAGCCGTATAGTCGCGCTCTGATCGAGTACCTGATATCTGATGAAGTTGCCTCCATCCACTCCAGTCATAAATCCAATAGTGGTCTATCAGGCGTGACTTCTAATCCTGGTTCATCCACAAAGCAAATCCCTTTGGAGAGTCAGCCAACCTAAAGCTCTATCAACAAGCAGTCATCAGCTGGTGCGATGGAATTACAAGATTCTCCAAACACGAATGCATCACGTCATCTACACAAGGAACTTCCGTCACCTTTGCAAGATTAAAGCCACGCTCATAATTGGAGAGCTACTTTTAAGAATTCCAACGTGCAAGTACCACTTACAAGATAACTTGCCGGTGACTTTGTTAGAACTTATGAAGAATATCTGGTTGATTCGGCATAGCACCAATTGAATGTTCCGGCAGAAGGAATCTCGAAATTAACGCCAGCAATTGAGTAGATTCGATTGTATGCTAACGAGTAAACTGCTCAACATTAACAGTTCTTCATTGGTATGAATGAAGAAGTGATTACTGAAGCGAACGGCAAAGTTATCATCCCCATTGGATTGTACAATGAAGTCAATTCACACGTACTTGACATGCTGTTTTCAAACACCTATCCAAGATTGGTGAAGAAGTAACAATTTCAGACAACCTCCGTCCTACAAAGTATGAGTATCGCGTGATTCCTTTGATTGAGTTATGATATTCCTTTCCAAAAACGTTACCCTTCATTGAGAATATATGATATTTCTTTCGTATTCATGATTTGTAATTGATCTTGGAAATGGATGTAAGTTTCAACCTTTTATTGTTGTAATTAAATCACCAGTATCGTCAGTCAGTCAGTGACCGTTTGATTCAGTGTTGGCGTTCGCGCTCCGATCGTTTTCTCTTGATCTTTCTCTCACTCTCTCTTTATCGGGTGCCACATACTTTTCGTTTAAATCTCTTATATACCTCAAAAGTAGAAATTAAACTTCAGATTAGAAGCAATGCATCCGACTAACTCAAGCTTACCTCAGATGACTGCTCAGGAGGCTGCAGCTATGCACTTGA
This sequence comes from Amoeboaphelidium protococcarum, assembly GCA_023515745.1. NCBI lineage: Eukaryota > Fungi > Aphelidiomycota > Aphelidea > Amoeboaphelidium > Amoeboaphelidium protococcarum. The sequence goes on along the minus strand of JALECJ010000020.1, from coordinate 990,758 downwards.
AGGCTGTAAGTCGAGATTACATCATTGAGCCTCGCTTGGATTACAGAACTGTGTCTGGTGTCAATGGTCCGCTGGTGATTCTGGACAATGTCAAGTTCCCAAAATTCTCAGAGATTGTGTCGCTGACACTGCCCGATGGATCCAAGAAGGCCGGTCAAGTATTGGAAGTGTAGGGCAAGAGAGCGATCGTCCAAGTGTTCGAAGGAACTAGTGGGGTGGATGCCAAGGCCACTCATGTAGAGTTCACCGGTGATGTGTTGAAGATGCCGGTCAGTGAAGACATGTTGGGTAGAGTTTTCAATGGATCTGGAAAACCTATTGACAAAGGCCCTAAAGTCTTTGCAGAAGATTATTTGGACATTAACGGGCAGCCGATTAACCCATACAGTAGAATTTATCCAGAGGAGATGATCTAGACTGGTATAAGTACCATCGACACTATGAACTCTATCGCCCGTGGATAAAAGATTCCTATTTTTAGTGCTGCAGGTTTGCCTCATAATGAGCTGGCTGCCTAGATTTGTCGCCAGGCTGGTCTAGTGAAGAAGTAGAAGGATGTACTGGACATGCATGAGGATAACTTTGCCATTGTGTTTGGAGCGATGGGTGTTAATATGGAGACTGCGAGATTCTTTAAATAGGACTTTGAGGAGAATGGATCCCTAGAACGTGTGTCCCTCTTCTTGAACTTGGCCAATGATCCAACGATTGAGCGTATTATTACTCCGAGATTGGCTCTGACCTGTGCCGAGTATTATGCGTATCAGTTGGAGAAGCATGTGCTTGTGATTCTGACTGATATGAGTTCTTACGCTGATGCTCTACGTGAAGTGTCCGCTGCCAGAGAGGAGGTGCCTGGTCGTAAAGGTTATCCTGGTTATATGTATACTGATTTGTCTACTATTTATGAGAGAGCTGGTAGAGTTGAGGGAAGAAATGGATCTATCACCCAAATTCCTATTCTGACGATGCCTAACGATGATATCACTCATCCTATCCCTGATTTGACTGGGTACATTACTGAAGGGTAGATCTTTGTTGATAGACAACTGCACAACAGATAGATTTATCCTCCGATTAATGTTCTACCGTCCTTGTCGCGTCTGATGAAGAGTGCCATTGGTGAAGGTATGACCAGAAAAGATCATGGTGATGTCAGTAATTAGCTGTATGCCAAGTACGCTATTGGCCGTGATGCTCAGGCTATGAAGGCTGTGGTGGGTGAAGAGGCGTTGAACTAGGAGGATAAGTTGTCACTTGAATTTCTGGACAAGTTTGAGAAATAGTTTGTCAATCAAGGGTACAATGAGAATAGAACTATTTATGAGAGTCTGGATCTGGCTTGGAGTCTGCTGCGTATTTTCCCAAAGGAGATGTTGAATCGTATTCCACAGAAGGTGCTGCAAGAGTTTTATGTTCGTGCAAAGGCAGATGCTAGCTCTGGTAGTGCGGCTGCAAAGGACGCCGATTAAAAATGATTAATAGCTACAGTGAAATAACATTGAATAATATGCTAACAAAGCGCTTATCACTCTTCGTACTTTGTTTAGTATGTCATGTTAATGTTGCATCTAAGTCATGCTCAACTCAATCTATTTTTAGACTTTGTAAACAATATCATCCTTTTACATTTTGCATATCAAAATGACTACTGTACTCCATTCTTCATTGTAACATCTTGAAAGCTACTACGGCCATTGTCCATTCGAAATCAGGATACATTGATTACAGTATGGGATTATCATTTGATATTTACACCGCGTTTGGTGTGCTTTTTGTAACATTCGTTATTGTGACTGACGTGCTATTTTTCCAATGCTTTTCATCAAAAATCTCATACATTGATTCGAGTAATGAACTTTCAAAGCGCAATGGTGAACTCGTCTTAATCTCCAGTGTCGGTAGTGCTGTGATTGTGTTGGCGACGTGTCTTGAGTATGGTAGTGTTATCGATGGAATGGGCATAAGCTGCTTTGCCACAAACTTGCTATTCAATATGGGATTTGCTGCATTCATTTGGCCTATTCCATTGGGTAATGTGAGAATATTCATTCACTACAGATTGAATAGAATCAAGGCTGATTTTCTGCAGTATCAGTAATCTATTGCTGATGCTGTGAAGCCGAAAGATCTCTCTTTGAAGGATATTATCAGACTCAACTTGATACCCAATGACAAGTTGAACGATTTGAGCCCAAATGATGCTCTGCTTCTAATCTCCCTTTACAAGAGGTATCAGAATCAACATTAGTATGTTGTGCTCTTTGGTTGGATTTGGCTTGTTCAAGTGATTTGCTTCGTTATTGCCGAACTTATCGGTATGAATGTCTCCTCTCGTGATATTTGCACTTTTGCCGGCAGAGTGTATCCCTACATACCACTGTATATTGCGAATGCTCTTGTAATATTCGTGATTGCTCCACTTCAAATTTACTTGCTCAGAGGCGTCTACGATGCGTATGGTATGATCAGAGGACTTAAAGTTGGTATAATAGTTGGTGGTATTGGATTTACATATCTCTTCATTGGTCTTTCCGGTGTCCTTGATCAATAGGGAATATTCTTTAAATATTTTCTGCCTATGAATCCAGCTCTACTTGGATTTATTATTATTCAGTATGAATTTGTACTACGACCATACTTGATGTATAAATAAGGATTCAACTTTAGTTACTCTAGCAGCAAACAGGTGGAGTACAACAAGAGCGGCTTCATGCAAGTATTGTCCTCTGTCGATATGTACGAGAATTTAAAAGCATGTGCAGTTGAAGAATTCTGCTCTGAAAATACTCTCTTCTGGGACAACTACTTTTAACTGATGCAAAAAGGTTATGTGCTGCTGATTAAAGAGCTGATTATGTAGTTATCAGCTTCAGGTGAGGATAAACAGTCTGCTACATTGCAAAGGAGGCTGGCTAAAACTACCACAGGCTTAAGTGTCATTTCCAATATCTTGTCTACTGTCAGTAAAAGCTCTGCTGGATAAAGTCTTCAACAGACTGATGCAAGTTCTCGCGTTAAATAAATGCAACTCCTTTACGATTAGTATCAAAAGCCTGTAAGTTGGCAGCTGGTAAATTTACTCGTCTCTAATGAGGGTGACAACTCGCAGTTTACCACTACATCCATTAGTGGTAAAATGACATGTGAAAGTATCAACTCTAGTAATTAGCAAGAGTAAGAGGGCCCGTCAAATCTGAATGTACTCAATACTGCCATTGTAGAATCTAAAGCATCAGCTGACGCGTCCATGTAAAGTCACGGAGAAATCATTGCTGGCAATGCGTCGCCTCATGAACTGAAAATGTAGACGACTACCGATGGATCAGTTGCTGGTTTGAAGACCAATCTGATAAGATCTAAAATCAAGACTGAAATGCCAATTGAAATGCAAAAGATGATAATCAGTATCTATGATGAGTTTATTGCAGAGGGTGCTCCTTTTCAATTGAACGTCCACGTTGAGTAACTAGACGGTATGCAAAGAGCTGTCGAAGTCTTGCGTTAGATACACTAATCTGAAGATGAGTTATCGCGATGCACTGTCTACCTCGAGATCTTTGAAGATTTATCCAAATGTCAGGATATAAAAGCGGACTCTAGCACTACGATAACAATACCATTGAATTTGTACCAAGACGTAGCTAGCTCAGTGCTTGAAATGCTGTATACCACAACGTACCTTCGCCTGGCCAAGAAGCTCTAAAACTCTAACATTTCTCGAAAGTCTTTGCCGCGTTAAGTTTTGTAAAGTGATTTTGTTTGAACATTTCCTTCCTTAGCTGTCTCTATAGTCTCTAGTATTTTCTGGCAGTTTTAATTTTCAGGCCTAGTCCACTTTGCTTAAAGAACATTCTGACAGTTTAATCACTTGTACACCGTCCACTTTGCTTGAATCAGTAACAACTTGTCAAAAGATGCGCTAAAAATAACTCTTAAATTAGATTACGTTAATTCGCCACCACAACGGTGCGAGCATATAACACATTTATTTCCCAACAACCAAGTGTGAATAATACACCCTAATACACAATGGAGCTTGCTTTGGCCCTGTATCTGGCATTTGCATTAGCAACGAGTACATTTTATCTAATAACCACTGGCATCTATGTGATATACTATGCGAAATCTCTGAAAATGGAAGAGTTTGACAAGAAGAGTGGCCGCCTGGTTGTTTCATTTATTGTCGGTGTCACTGTGCTGACATTGGCAGACTCAATTGGAAATGGTTTGAAGCTGGTTGGTGCAACAGAATCTAGCTGCTTCTAACAGTTGTTTTGGAATAACATTGGTTATAACTTGGCAATTTCCAGTCTTGGTGCTAGAGCAGTGAGATTGCTGGTGCAGTATCGCCTGAGCTTGATGCGAGCATCCAAAGTTGAAACAAGTGACAACGCGTCTGATCTGCCATAATTCAACGATACTGAAGGTTCATCAGGAGCTAAAGATGCGATTTCGTGGCGCTAGGCAATGCGTTATTTCTTTATCAGCACTGCTCAGATTGGTTAACTGGGCTCCAAAGACTCTGCGTAAGCCATTGCTCTGTACAGCCGCTATCTGAACGAATGGATCTACTTGAAGTTCATTTTCGTCTATGTCTGTCTTTTAACTGTTTTCTTTCTGATCTTATATTTTGTAAAAGCCGGCAATCCTCTATTTGATGCATGTCGATTCAGTGATGCTGCAATTGTTCAACTGCCTCTTTATATGATGTTGGCCCTGTTTTTGTTCGTCATCAGTCCTATCTTGGTGATACTGCTCAGAGGAGTCCAAGATATATATGGCATTCGCAAATCATTGTCTTTACAGGCCATTGTGGGTGGAAGTACCTTTTTACTGTATTTCATTCTGACTGCCAGTCCTCTGTCTTTAATTCCAGTATTCGTCTACTTCAAGCCAGTAATGTTTGCTTTGATTGGCGTGTTCATCATGCATGTCGAATTGATTGTGGTGCCTTTAGTTCGCATCGCGTATGGACGTAAATTTTACTCTGACAATGTGAAAGTGTAAAAAGACTTTTCGCAATGCTTATCAGATCCCAAGATGTATGAGCAGTTGAAACAGTTATCGATCGAAGCCTTTGCCAGCGAAAATGTCAAATTTTGGGAAGATTACTTGTCGCTGATGTAAATGTGCTACTACAAAATGCTCGATGAAGTGATTAACAGTTTATCCTCAGACCAACTTGCACCGAATACTCTGACGCGTCGTACCTCCACTATCGGATCAAAGCTGGCACAAGCATTCAGCAGACTGACTGACAAGTCGAACAACTCTGCTGGAAGTGATGCCTAGTTTCTTGAGAGATTGAAGAAGCTGCGTTTTGAATTATCAGTCGTTTTCAATCCGGTGCTGATTCGCCATCTGAGTAAAAGAGAGTCTTAGCGCACTGCAGTTTTGGCTTCGAATGGTTCACCAAGCGTAAAGGGTGTGAATGTGAGCGCTGATCAAGCCAGTGTTATAAGTGGTTCTAGCTCTCTGCAGAGCAAGAGTTCTGATCCGATATCGATCTTGGCGGAATTTGACTGCAACGTTGAAATCGACGCTGTAATCAGGCGAAAGCTGATCTAACTGTACGAGAAATATATGGACAGGGATGCTTCATATCAAATCAATGTGGCACAATCTACGGTTCAAAATGTTGCTCAAGTCGTTAAGAAGATCAAAGCTGGTGATTACACGAGTATTGACTTAAAACCGTCAGTGAATCGTGCGTCCAACGATGAAGATGCAACAGTGTTAAATATTGCACCTTTCGACAAGGTTAAAGAGGATGTTCTTGAAATGATAAGAACTAATATCTACTCCAAGTTGCTGATCAGCAAAAGTGGTAATAAATTGCAAGAAGTTGCTTGAACACTGAAGAATAAAAGATTATTATACGGTGAGTTGTGTTTTTGTGCACAACATTTGCACTTTACAAATAGTACCACAAGCAATATTGTACATTTAATTACGCTCTGTTCTTGACTTTAGAAAGCATGTGTAAAGTTAGTAGGTTCTATCATGCATATTGCTTTTAAGCATCACCGATCCACTGAGTATCCAAGGTAGCTATCTATTTTTATAAATCATCAACAAAGAGGATCAAGCAAACTGTGACCTCCCTGCCTTTTGAGCTATAATATAAATCTAGAAATTTGATTTGTATATCGGTGATTACATAGAAGAATATGGCTCTGGCTCTCGATTTATATCTGGCTTATGGAATCACCGCCTCCGTATTTATGGTGGTGACTTCAGTGCTGTATGTGGTGTACTTTAAGCGGCTAAACTTAATGGAAGAGTTTGACAAGAGGAGTGGGAAGCTGGCACTCGTTTTGATTATCGGAGTTGTTTCAATTAACATATAGTCATCCATATTTTATGGTCTGGAAGTATCGGGAATACCATACAACTGCTTTATCTCAATGGTTTGGAATCAGTTTGGATACCTAATGTGTATCGCTGGAGTATGTGCCCGGGCTGTGAGACTGTTTGTTCAATATCGTCTCAGTTTGACCAAATCAAATTTTGAAACGTCTCAAGAGGCGCTGATCGAAAGCACGTCAGGTATCAGGAACGTCACTTGGAGGGACATGGTGCGTATAAATCTGGTCAGAACATGCAACTTACACACTCTAAGTAAGTCTGACGCCGCAAAAGCGATAGCTTTGTACAACCACTATCTTTAGGAGAATAAGTATATTTATGGAGTGTCAGTCTACGTCTTCTGTAGCCTGGTAGTATTCCTCATCATTTACGCCATTCAGAATCCGGATGGTCAACTGGATATATGCTTGTTTAAGAACATTTTCATCATGTATATGCCTTTATATGTTATGTTGGCAGGTTGCATATTCGTGTTTAGTCCAATAATGGTTTATGTTCTTCAGGGAGTTCGGGATATCTACAGCATCAGGAGATCACTGTCAGTGTAAGGAATTCTGGCTGGGATAACTTTCGTACTGTACTTCACCGTGATCTCGACTTCACTGAGTAGCACTGTATTTTTCTAGTACGTAAGACCTCTGATGTTTGCAGCTGGTGGTATGATTATAATGCAAGTAGAGCTGATAGTTTTTCCACTGTACACCATGATGCGCGGATCCCAGTCGCGTAAAAGCTCCACAACTAATTAAAAGGACTTCTCCCAATGTCTATCGGATCCAAAGTCTTACGAACAACTGAAATAACTGTCTATAGAAGCATTTACTAGTGAAAATATCAAGTTTTGGGAAGATTATTTATCCCTGATGTAAATGTGCTACTTTAAAATGCTAGATGACGTGGTAAGTAACTTGTAACCACAGCAAGATGACAAATTGTCGCGTCGATCATCTACATTGGGAAGTGCTATATCCTAGGCATTCAGCAAATTTATTGACAAGAACAAGAATAGTGATGCATAGGTACTTGAAAAGCTGAAGAAGCTGCGATTCGATTTATCAGTCGTATTTAATCCAGTATTAATCTAACATTTAAGTCGCAGATCTAAATAAAAGCTGAGTAGTAATGCTGCCTCTTCTCCGGATAGAACAGTGGTGGACATTGACAAGCCAAGTTTGAAAGACATCTCCTCCAAGAATGATTCTTCCAGTATCATGAGCGACTCCAGTACTAGTACAATGATGAATATGGATCCGCTTCAACTCCTTGCTGAAATTGATTACAACGTGGAGGTGGACGCGATAATCAGAAAAAAGTTTATCGCTCTGTATGAGAAATACATCTCTAAGGACTCTCCATTTTAGATCAACATTTCCAGTACAGTAGCAGAGTAAGTAAAGCAGGCAATAGTCAAGATCAAGGTCGGAGAGGTTAAGAGCGTAGATTTGAAGCCGATGAAGGGAACCACCTACACTGATCCGTCAGTAATGAACATCGCGCCGTTCGACAAAGTGAAAGATGAGGTGTTGGAGATGCTGAACCTCAACATTTACCAGAAAATGCTCAACTAAAAGTTGTAGAGAAATTGAATAATATATGAAAAGAGCATGTTAGAGTAATAATAGATATTGATATTAATGTCGCTAACACAATATACAACTTCAGTCAGTCCGAGTTAAATACTACCGACTAGTCAGCCAATTCATAGCTTGTAATCGTATCTCAGAGAATCAGAGTAAATCAACTCCAGCGCTCTAGCCGGACTCAAGACCTTGCAATAGTGGAAGCCGGCGGACAGTTTGACAAAGTAATTCACCGGAGTTCTCATGGATGGACTAGTAATTTCAACAGTGGTCTTGTAAGCATCGTCTTTCACTTCTTTTATTTGCAACGCCTTCCAAATCCAGTTAGGACCGGCATTGTAAGGACCACTATCATTACCTGCCACATATTGCACACTTCCGCTAAGGTATCTTTGAAGTACAAGCTTATCAGCATTCTTCAATGCCCACTCGAGAGACAGCTAATTCAATCTCTTACACACCTGATCGTTATCATCCACAGTTTTAAAATAGGAATCAGCATCTGCACCGCTCACACCAGCAGCCACATGCAATGCTTGAATAGACTTGAATTTAGTTCTCAACTCATCCGACCCAATAGGGAAGAAACCAAAATCCAAAGCATCTACAAACGGATATGTGGCTTGAGTCACAGTGGTAACATTGACAGTACATGCAAATTCCTTATCTGCAGTGCAAGAACTCTAAGTGATGTTTGGCAGATGCACAGGATTGATCAGCCACACTTTCCAAAAAGCATCCTATGAACTGATTTAAACGTTAGATCTCAGCTTCAAACCAGGATCAGTTAAGTTGGCAAGGGAAGACTGCATCATCTCGGACCATGGAGAACCGGACCAGCATCTCGATGCACGAGAGTGTTGCTACCCACTAGGCAGTATCTCCTTTCTCTTATCTCCATCCTTCAGTTCGTTACATGCTGGCTTCAAATGGTAGGATCCCTCCAGCTCTAGTGATTTAACAATGGTATCGAAGTACTTACGGGAATTTTAGACATGATTGGAGTACAAGTAGGAAATTGTGGACTTTGCTACTTTCTCCCCTAAATTGTGACCATTCATTTGAGTGAAATAGGCCATAGATTTTGCAATCTTCTCATGGGCCTCCAAATCGCCAATCTGAGCTCTGTTATCATTCAGCTTTACAAAAATAGGAGCCAAACCAGATGCAAATGACATGTGCGATGCACCTCTGACAACAAGCACAGGTCTAGTGACATATTTCTCGCGACTTGAAATCTCTGGATAGGCTTCACTCAGAGACTCATGGTAATACTGCTCAGCTAGTCTAAAAGGTCTGAAAAGGCCGTCCATATCTCCACCAATAGTGAAAATAGGATAATAGACATCCCGGAAGCTACCATTCTAATCAGGTCTATACTTGCGCGCTAGGGTAGCTGAAAATAAGATCATACCAGCATTATTAACTTTCAACAAAGTGGACAAATCCACATCCTTGCCCAGGGTCTGGCCAGGTGGATCGTTCTAATCAATGGCGGAATTTTGCACCAAAAACTTGGCTGGAACTGAGACCTGCTTATTGTCAACAGTACTGCCCAAATTGTACAGCTCTTGCATCAGATCTTGCATGGAGATGCCACCGCGAGAGTGACCACCAAAAAAGAATGGAATAGATGTGACATTTAGATGTGGGTTCGACTGCTAAAAATCAGCCAATAACTCACTGACAGCCTCCTCCACAATGCCATTAAACTACTTCTGAGTGAACACGTTGTCAAAAGGAAATTTGAGGATCAGCGCAACGGTATCCTAGAATTCGGTCAACTAAATCAGCTTCTCAAATATTGGACCATACTGCTTGGGAACCAGCGATGCACCAGGAGCAAATACGACACACGCCTTGGGTAAAGCACGCGCCACCTCACGCTGCAGTACCAGATGGCCTTTACCAATAGTTTTCGCCACAATCGCTGCCTGGTCAGACACAACAGACATGGCCAAGCATGCAATAATAGCACCGACGCTCAGAAATTTCATACTGACCACGCGTATTTATGTAAGCTATTATAATATGAAATCTTGAGGAACTGATAAGAAATGCACAAAAAAGTATGGAGAAGAGAATAAATGATGATGATGAGAACGCCCCTCATTCAGATAAGCCGTTACGTCAGCTCCCGCCTTGTGGGAATTAAATACACGTGGGACGAAATTCAAAAAATCTGAGATGGTGGCTTTGTAGAAATTACAATAATTATATTATGACTATTCATTTATCGTTAATATCATCCAGCCGCATGTTTACCTGAACCATCTCTTGCCGCATGTCTTAAATGTCATTACGAAGCGTCTGCAGTTGTTAAAGCTCCTACTGATTCGCGGCGATTTAATCTCGCTGAATATCCACCTAATGTTAGTAATTACCCACCAGGGACTGCAACTTCTGATACTCTTCCGTGAGTCGCTTAACTTCAGATTGTAAATTAGACATGTTTCCATTCAAGAATATATCTCTCTTCCGCAAATCATCCCTAAGATTACTTATAATGGAGAATGAAGTTACTGAGAGTCCACACACCAATCCTACTGCGAGTGGAACCACTATGCCCAGTGCTCTCTTCCACATTGGTCTACTCTTGAACACCACTCTAGTTGGCATTATTTTCATTTCGCTCTATTTCGCTGCATTATTCTAGTCACCTGTCAGCACTGTCATTGTTCTAATATCTATTTTCTTTAGGTTGACCAGTTTACAAATGTGTAATATAAAGAAACGTCTCGCGCTAAAAAAGCACAAGCTAAAGACAGACAGGTCGTTCTGTAAAAGTACTAGAGAGTACGAAGCTTACTCAAATGCTGATGAATATTGATATTAAAGAAACAAACACAATATCTAAATAATAAAGTATTGGTTTTATTTCAAATAAGAATCATCTCTTTACCCACTGGTGCTTGGCGCGAGCAGATGGCTGACCAGCCTTCTTACGTTCGCGTTGTCTCTCATCAGCCAGACACATTTGATCCAACTAGGCCATGAACTAGTCATCAGATGCCACTTGACTTAGAAGAGTGGCTATTGAATGGCTATCATTTGGAATAGTTTAAGATGCGTCACTTTTTTCACTAACGTCTTCAGTAGACTAACGCGTCAATTTATCTTTGGAATGCAAGAGTAGTCTACGCATTGCTCTCGCTATACCTACAGTCAGAGCATCTCTTATAGCAGAATTACCGTACAGATCAGCAATTGAGTTACCCGCAGACAAACCACCTTCATGCAGAATATCTTTCAGCTATCGATTCTTCTCTTAGAATGCAGACTCCAACTTGCAGTAGACATTAAACTCTCCCACCAGCGAGTCATGAAATGGAGCAGCCACCACAAAGCGATCCTTCAAATTCTTCAAGACTGATTTGTAGTCGACTCCATTGATAAGAATCGTATTACTTTGTGATTTGCTAGATGCAGAGTTGGATGGAATCAGCCATACGTGAGCCAGTAACTTGCGCCGGACACCACATGCATAAACGCGTCCATTCTCATCAACTACTGGGGTATTCTATGCAATATCAGGAACGTGAAATCCACTATTCTAAACTTTGGCATAAAACTGAGACGCGTAATTGATCAGCTCAGTGTCTCCAGTAGAGTATAACGCGTTAAGCCTCTATACAAACTGATCATACTCTTCCGGATTAATAGGAACGTTCCATCTACTTTTAAGATCCTTAAGACTTATCCACTCAGGCATTTTCACATCATTATTATTAAGTCCAGCAATTACTGAGGCTGATAGTGGAGAGCGGGTCGCGTTATTGATGCTCTTTTGCGCATTAAACTTGGCCAGATTGTAATCAATATACGACAACGTATCATGGTACACTGGCTTTCCCGTAAAGAAGGTAGGGCCAACTACAGCTCTAGGATCCGACAGTCTCTCGGCCTATTATCTTTACGCAAATGACGCGTATCTCTTTACTACTTAACGAAGCATTGAATTTTGATCTAATCGTAATACCGAGTAGAAAAGGATAAAGCAAAGCTGATGAGGTTGATCCAGAAAACTGCAATACAAAACAATCTGTTTTCAAAAATTATTGACACTTTAATTTCTTCTCAATTTATATATCTATCAATTAGAAGTCATAATTGAAACTATTATAGTTTCCCAATGGTGATGATATCAGCTTATTGAATGAAATCACTCACAGGGAGAGTTAGTCGGTTGTCCACCGTCTCGCCTATTAGAGAGCCGCCAGCCAGCTGTAAGACAAGTCGCTCCCCCGTTTGATCATCAGCTAAACTGTTATTCACATTCCTAACTTGACATGTACTGGCCGCAATATCAATAAACTTTCCCATGGTGCACTTGTTACTAACAAACAGATACTTTACCGCACTATCGTCTTCAGCGAACTGCCTGCATTTGATAAAGAGACGCTGATCCATTGGAATACTCTGATCACCTTTAGCTTTCATTTTGATCCGCATCAACTCCACCTTGGGATTACTGGACGTCTTCGATGTCGCTCTCTATTTACTCTATTTACTAGTACTGGCATTACTAGACTCAATCGCTGGTAGTCCATTCTATTACAGCAGAGCATTAACTTGCAACCTCTAGTTCTATTTAGCCAGTGATTAGAGATCAGCACTGATGCAGTTATGGTCAAGTTTGTTTCGATGTTTCAGACAGAATTTCTATTTACAATCATCGCATGTGGACCATTTCATATTCAATAGAGACTCTTTACAATCAGGCAGTGGACAGAATTCTTTCACTTGATTATCACCTATTTTACCACTCATACTTCCTGAATTTACTACGTTTGATAACAATTCAGATTCAACCTACTCGCATACATGTGAAAGTCGGTGATCTCCACAGAAGCATTGCAGACATTTATCGCACTTTATGGGCAGAAAATCAATTTATTTACACTGAGGCAATGAACATTATTTCCCGATATTTGGCAATTCCATTTAATACTTTGATATCAATATTTCAATTAAGGTGATATACAACTGTAATAGATGACAAAAAGATGGAAAGTTTATGAAGTCTCAATTCATCAGATGATCTTGAGTTTCCTTTCCTTTCTATAATATGATATCCTTTTTTTTTTTTTTCTATAATAATATGATATTTAAATGTTAAAATCAGCAGGAATAGTAACAGCTAAATAAAGCAATTTACTTAATTACAAGGTAATGCAACCAATCAAATGAAATGAACAAAGCATTAGCCAATACCGTTGCTTTACCGCTTGGACACCCTTCAACGCGTTACTTTACTTGACACCGTCTTTTGCTCAAATTTTTAAGTCTCTATATTTAATCGAATCTAATCTAATATGTTAATTTTTAACGGAATCATTTGTGTGCAGACCGTTTCCTGAGCTAAGCCTCAAAAGCAATCTAAAATACAAGGAATCGTATCAGGATTACGTGTTAATGAGAAAGAATGAATAAATGAGGTAAATATATATAAAAAATCCAAAGTTGCACTCGGTTTAGGCCGTTAATTCTAGAGTTGAAACGAAATTTGATTGATTGTACTTTCGGGATGATTTAACAGCTCTTCTTAAACTACAAGGTAATTCATCCTTCCGAAAAAGGCATCAGACTCCTTGTATAGTTTGGGTGCGTCCTACGACGCGACGTTAATTCCAGTCGGGCCTTCTATGATTTTCAGCATAAAATACCAAGACTTGCTTCATACCACAGGATGCATTCACATCCCGATCTACAAAAACCGCTGCATCTTAAACTCGGCAATTCTGACAAATTCCAAGCCTAGACTTAACCAATTTTCGCTCCCGATCAGGACAATTAGAAGCAGCATGCAATTGTTATCCTTCTTCATTTATACAGCAGAACACAGGGCGCCGAAGTTTAACAACACCACGGTCATCGACACGATCGCGGTCTGGCGGCATCCTCAACTTCTTAGTATGATTACAACGGTTTACAGACATATCATGCATATGCAGCTCGTGATGGCAATTGGCATGAAGCTTTGTTGTGCAGTACTCAGGGATCATTACCACCAACGCGCGCCGACTCATCTTGTACGCAAATCCTCGAACCGGAACAGGAGGGTGTTTCTTCATATGCTTAACTCCAGCATTCCCATATCCAATAACTGGTGGCTTTGGCCTCTTACCAACAGGCACAGTAGGATCCAGCATCTTGCCATATCGCGCTCTTTGCAGCCGTTAGAAATTTGCAGACTACTTAGTGCGGGCAGCATCATTCACCTTTGGAACACTTGGCTTATCCCGTCCATTAAGTATATGATTGAGGACTCTATCATACGCAGATTGCCGTGCCATAAACTTCCTTAAACGCCAGACTCTATGAAAAGCTCTGCTATAATATTCAAAGATTTCTGCAAAGTACCGCTTATACAATGCTACATACTCCACCTTGGACTCTATCTCTGACGCGAGCCTTTCAAATTCTTTGATGGCAGCCGGCTTAAGCTTAGCTTCAGCAGCCTCGTACTGTTTCTCAAGAGTCAATTTTCTCCAGTGAACACCAGTTAAGTGAGGAGATTACCGGAATTGGCGCTTGGCACCTGACATACTTGTCTAATTATCTACCACGGTGTCAGTGCTACAGACTAACGGATTCTCTTATCCAGGGTCGACTCCAAAGCTTTCACAATTTTACAGCCTTTCATTCAGGTTATCACAGTCTGCTAATGCCACAGCACCGTACATCAACTTCGACACGTCTTTCCTATGGTGTTTAGTAAGTAAATCTTCCTTCTTGTTCGCATACGTCCAAGCGCGATTCTCAACTTCGACCACGACAGAGCACCCATAACCATCTGTAGTAAAAGTCACATCTTCGTTACCGGCTTGATTATCTCCTTTGATTTGATCATTGTACTTCCTTAATCCGACTTTCTTGAAATTAATTATAGATCTCACAGATTTGGCTTATTTCATTCTTTTTAAGCCACTGTGCTGCAGAACATTCATATCAATCTAAAAGTATGATGGCACATCAGATGACGTAGGGAACATGTCAAATTGCTTTACCTTAAGATCCTTGGATAGTTACTATAAGTAACTCATGTACTAAAGAAGATCTTTTTGGCCCTCTACATTACCAAAAGCAGGCCCAGCACGGTTTGCCATATTCATTTAGTGGCGGTTTGATTACTTCTTTTTAGATTCACTTGGGTGTCTGACTTAAGCCGGAATCCCAACTGCGCCAGAAAGTTATCGTGGATTCTTCTCCCTTCTAGAGTATCTTCTTCGCTTCGCTTTTGGATTGTAAGAACACGTAACAATGTCTAGTAGATACTGGCGGTGATGCTCCACAATCAGCTAAACATCCTGGTTGCCAGCAATCATCTCCAAAATCTCATCCTTCAGCCGTTGATGATGCTGCTACTCTTCGTCGGTTCGGCCCAGATCTTCTTCAGATGGAGCAGAGACGGAAGTAGTTGGATCTATTGACAAATAACGATTATCTAAATGCTCATGGGCATGTGCTTCAGAGTCCAACACCAAGGCATTCATAAGTTGTTGGAAGATGATAAGCTTCTTTCCAGTGATACCATAGGTCTCCAGTTACTTGCCCAGGACGCGTTTCTAATAGACAAACATAGTTTCAGTAAGATGCCAGCGTATCGCTGCCTCCATTTTACGCGCTTGAAAATTGTAGAGGTTAGGATTAGCTCGTGCCAAATCTTCTTGATGCACAATATCCAGTAGATCTTGAGTGAATAAGTCAGTCAACGCACCGGTGTGCTCAGCGGTCTTGCGCTTTCTTGACCTTGAGAGGATCCTATTGCAGCAGTGCTCCAGCATGGTAGCGTACTCTTATTGATGACTTAAATCTGGCAATTTAGCCTTCTATTCATGCCAAACATTTAGCGCAAGGTACACCATTCTTGAAGCAAATGATAATGAAACAGAAGTGCTGCGCGCCCATGCGACAAAATCCTTCTTTTCAGCAGGGTTCAAATCTAGTGCTTAATTAAGCGTGCATTTACGAGCAGTATTCGACGGCATTGTTTGATGGCACGTCAAGGAGCGATAATATCAGAAGCAGTTTGGCGGAGCAAGTGAAACACACGCTCAGCTTTACAACACAGTGTAAAGAATGAGAAGGCTCAATATATGGAAATGCGCATTTTATTGATATAAGGTATAAATATATCCTTTCAAACAGGTGTTCTAGAAAGCTGGATTAAATTGTTATCCAATCCTAAAAATAATAGCGTGAATGGTCGCGCAGATTTCATGAAACAATGCCAAGGCTAAAAATAGTACCTGCTTTTTCAGAGATCATAGATATCACATCTCATATCATTAAAGATTTCAGGTTTGCTAACAACTGTGAATAATGAGACAATTTTGAAGTCTGAGTTTTAAAGTCCAGTCGGTGTAACCTTTCATGGGTTAAAACGCGTACTTCGATACAATGTTAATTTGATGCAGTTCTCTCGTTAGCGTTTGACCTCGTGTTTGAGAACTATCCTCACATTCATTAAGGGGCACTAAACAAAACATCAGACAATGTTATATTGACGCGTCGATTTTGCATCATGAACCAGTTATCAGAATTATGAAAAGCATATTAGAGCTCTGCGTAAAAATCTCTATTCACCCATGGTGGAAATTTACGTGTTTTCCCAGCGGATCATGTAGGTGCTAATTTGGGCATGTGAGAGTTGAGTATGTTCCCGTAGGCGTAAAGACATGACATTTGGCATGGCTATTATAGAGCACATTCTAAGACTATAGGCGGTTGTAGAACAAAATAATATCAACTTGCGCTAAAATGACACGATGTATTAATCCAAAAATTTCAGGGGTACCTGAAATTTTTTTATTAATAAGAAGAATGGGGCTTTTCAGTTTCTACTCTAGTGTTCAATTACAATCACATTCTTCCAACAATAGGATACCACCTGCGAAATGTGAAGGTTGGTCTTCCAGAGCTCCGGTTATCCGAGTGGCTTAGATTGAAGTGTGAAATATTTTCTTCTCAGTTGATAATGAAGTCAGTATTTATCGACAGACATAATTTATCTTTTTAGTTTCATCTCATCACGAAATGCCTAAATTCATTTCAAAACTCCGATTGGCCAGCGCGTATCAGCAGTCGTTGATTGGCTGAAATTGGATCGGATAACCGGATTATGGTCAATCCTATTTCCGTACTGTAAAAGCAGACTTTTGCTTTTCAATCCTTTCTTTTCCATTTTAATTTATATTCTTGCATTCTATAGTAATTGGGCACTAGAAGCTTTACTGCTATATCCCTCTACTGCATACAGTATAGTACAAGAGATTGATAACGTGCTTACCAAACTGCATTTGTTTCAACGCGTCAATTTGTTTCAGCCTATTTTTGCAACAATGTGCTCCCAGATCACGTAGTGTGTTACTGAGTCCTCTTCAAAGAGTACGAATGCAAATCTACCCGTCAACACCAAGAGAGCTGGGCCTCCGCTGAGCTGCAAGTGCGGTGGCACTGATCACTAAAGGATATCAAGCAAGAAATGTCCTCTGTATAAGCCGCGTTTGAAATACATGCGGGATGGCCCTGATCCACGTCATCACCAAAAGACCACTACATGCACTGTTAATAAGGGGTTTGTTGCCACGTTGGTTTAGTAGGAGTTGGGTCCTGTCATAATGGATTCTGTGGCCAGATGTACAGACATTCATTGCGAGGCCAGTAGATTCCTCAATGGCTATGTCATCTGGATATTAGAGTAAGACCGTGAAATCCCCGATTTACGCTTTGGTCAAGGCCTTATGCGCCAGTTCTTTCAAGCTGTATTGGCTGTCAACCCCAACCGCCTTTATAGTCGAAAACCTGTCAGAGACGCGTCAATTAATGACTATTCAGTTCTGTATTCGGCCTGCCGTCCCCCTGCGTTGCGATGCAATGATGGGTGCTGGCTTGGGACAACTAATATCCAATATGGCGAGGTAGCATAGCGTGAATTGCCAGAATCACGTATCTACCAATCTCAAAAAATGGGTTGCCACGCTTCTGAATTTCAAGCTGACCAAACATCTTGGCTTTATGTGCGATTCTGAGCAGATAGATAAGCTGAAGTCGTATGCGTTGGCAGAAGTGGCGAAACGTCCTGAGGATCAGAACATGACGCGCTTCCCATAGGATGTCTGGTATGCTGTTGGCAATGAAGATGAACAGTAACTTCTGTTGATTGGTCTCGATCATGTCATTCTGAAAGCCAAGATTAAGACCGAAGGCAAGTCTCTGGAAGAAGCAGTGATTGGCCCTGTTTGGTGGACATATCTAAAGGTGTTGAAAAATGTCCTGAAAACGTTCCTCCGTCATAACAGAGAAGACGCAGAAGAACGTCTTATAACCAGACGTCGTGGTAGAGGATTGCGGCTATTTAGTTTAGTACCAATTGGTAAGCTTCGTCAGAAGCACATCTTGGTTGACACAGACGCGCTCCATGACCTCTATCGAATGGCTGACATGGAAGTCCCTCCTAAGCCTGAATTCAGAAACTAGGCCGCTGTATGGTGGAGAAGAGCTTTTGACGTTGACTCTGTGACCACTGCCAACAGAAGATTTGGGTACTCTCTAAGCACTGATGGCGTTCAGGTTAGTTTGCACCTGATGAAGCCATTCCAAGAGGCTGGAGTCAATGACTGGGGCTTTGATTTTGATGGGGCGTATCATCCGCTGGAAGTTGGTCCAAATACTAATGTCGTTGGTCTAGATGGAGGCCGTAGATGCCTGTACACCACTGTGTCTGGCGAGGGCAGAGACGATGTGCAAATGTGTCGAAATGTCAGATGGCAAGAAATCTCTGGCTCAACATATGCAAAGAAGAAGAAAGCTGTTTGGATGAGACACGATCCGCAAATGCAAGCTTGGATAACACTGATCCCTACTCCTCGCTGCATGACTCATGATGCTTATCATGCTCATCTTACACCGCCAAGTTGGAATACAGCGGGAATACAGGCGGTTTGTTTCGGGTGAATTACAGGCTAGAATTACAGGTTTTTAGGACCTATTCCAAAACGATGTATTACAGTGTATTTCAAGCTGTAATACAAAACAATTATAAACCTGTAATCAGGAATGAATTCAAAATAAGGTACAGTCATTAAAGCTACTTAGATCGTCAAAAGGAACTCTATTTTATTCAGATAGTCATTCATACACTAAAAGAGAACCGGTATCCCCAACGCTGCACCATAGATACTTGTTAATTCGCCTTAAGCCATTCATATGAGAATCCAGTTATCACACTCACCAGTCGAGATTCTTATACAGATATTTATTGTGAGCTACGGGAGAATTATAGAAAATCAATCATTACACAGATAGTACTAACCAGCCTTTTACAACTTATAACCACCATGCAGCTAAGGATAAACGTTAATTGGTCGATTTTCTAATGGAGGGCTAACAGTTTGACTGCTGTAGTTACCTACAAGATTTACCACAATAAAGAGATTAACGACAATTGATGTTGCAATGAATCTTACCTTTGAGAACTCTCACAATCACTAGACCAATAAGCTTCAACAACCTACAACCACTAGCTAAATAGGAGAAGACATGTCTTGAACACAAGCAGATAGCGGCCAGACCATGGATTTAATGCACAGTCTAAAGCTCATAAAGACTCATCACAAATAGCATCACAGATCAGATAAATAGCTACAATTGAGTCTTTCAAGAGAAATCATACCTTAAATAGTAAAACATATCCACAGCATTCATTCTCTAAGTCATGCCTACAAAATAAAAATGAGAACTACAAACATACCTTTAAACATAATACGATGAACATGGCAGCTCAATGGTACCTACGAAGAGTGAACTTTTAACGATGAGTCATTGAATGTAACATCATTATCCCAAAGCCTACCTCAGTATATATTGAAGAGTACATATTGCCAGCTGAACTATAGAACTACAATTAGAATCCAGAGTCTTATATGACGAGTTGTTTTGCAGATCTTGATACCAGACGATGCCATCGTTCAACAGCTATTAGACTTGATCAAGCAGATGAGGTAGTTTAACCATCCAAGGATACTGCACATATCTAAAAAAACACGCAGCATGTACTCGTTAAGCTTTACTATAGAATGAGCTTGAGTAATAATAGGATTTAACACTAAAGTGGATGGTGACCCAGGTCGTTTATTGAACAACGGATTGCTGTTGCAGAGAATGAAGAGAGTGTGTGTGTGTGACAACAAGAGATAGCACCATCGATGACTCATTCTATATAATATCCTCTAAATACAGTTATCATTACATGAGAATACAGTGTCAGCAATTTTCACTGTAATTGCTGCTGTAATAGCCGGCGAATCTGGAAAACACGGAATAAAGTGGAATTCAAGCGTAATCAAGTCTAATTTCACTTTTGATCTGTATTCCGCTGTATTCCAACTTGGCGGTGTACTCATTTTCTGGGGTTGCGTAATCAATTGCTGGGCTTCTACCGCGACAGTAAATGGCGTCGTTTGCGCTGGAAGACACGTATCAAGAGATAGAAAGCGTACGATCAAATCGCATAAGAGTTGTCCAATGGCAATGAGGACACAATTATTGCCTATGGTGGTGGTTCGTTCGATAGCTCCTCGAGAGGACATCCTCCAACTCCTAACAAGCATCTCTTTGTGGAGCTTAAACGGAGATTCAAATGCAGGCTTATACCTGAGTATCGAACAAGATAGGTATGTTCCAATTGTGACGGTTAGTTGACATAAACTAGATTCTGGGCGGTCAAAGAGTGCCAAAACCTTTGCTTGACTCTCTGGAATCGTGATGTTAACGCAGCCAGGAACATAAGGCGCGTATTTCTCTACAGGAATGAACACAATGGTGAACGCCCAGAATAGTTTCGTCCCAGAAGGCGTTGAATGACAGTCTGATGCCCACTGTGGCTACGGCGGATATAAGGAGGGTTGGGCAGCCTGTTGATCTATATTGCAAAGTCGTGGCCAGCTGCAGGTCCATTTGGACCGCTTCAGCGTGCAAATATTGAGTGATCAATCCTTGTATATTATTATTTCATTCAGTGAGAAAAACTAGGCCCTAATTTATGGCCATGCATGTCTATGAATTCTTCTTCACTGTCAGAATTGGCGAGTCCTTATTACACATTGCGTGTTGTACCAGAGTTGCGTCTGCTAATCTACCGACTCCTATTAGCACTTCTTCTTCTTCCGCTTTGTCCAACTCCCCCTCCGTTATGATCATCATAGCCTTGAAGTGACTCCTACTCTATGCATCTCAAAATATCCTTTTTAGTTAGAATACCAACCAGAGATCCAACTACCGGCTTTTACTATTCGTTTGACGCGGTGTTGGCAGGCTCGCATAATACACCTCCATGAAATGCAACCAGTACATAGCGAAGTCCCATTTTTCTAAACATTTCCACCACGACATCCATCGAGTATGTTGGCGTTATTTTTATAGGATTGCGATCCACCAGGGAAGACAGGTCAAATACGTGATCATTCAGAATTGCGGCGACATTATCATCATCTGACGGAGAATGATCAGAGCCAAATCTACACACCAACTCTAGATCCAATGAAGAACCGTCATCCGTATCAGATTCGAAAGAGCGCAAAGTATCAACAATATCTTAACGTCGAATAAATCCACGTACATAACGATTCACCGCGTCCGACAATACAGGGAAGCCTTAGTGATTGTGCAACTCTAACAACCGCTGTAAATCTTGTAACCGATAATCCTTGCCACTCTGGTATATGCAAGTTATATCATCAATTGGAGTCATAATCTCCCTCGCTTAGATTGGCACAGATCTCATAACACCACCACCTACCATTTTAGACCGGAATAAGCGGACGTCTTTCTTGTTATCAAGGTAAGGATACTTGTGGAATCTTATATAAGCATCGGATAGACTGCCAAACACCTTCTAATCCCGTCTTCTATCGAGGGCATCACTGACAAACTTGGCCGCCATAAGACTCATCATTATGGGGATGATGTAAGCCAAAGCTGCTCCACCAGTAATCTCAAACATCATAACAGCAACAGATACTGTAAGCTTGGACACACCTCCTAGAAAGGACGCAGCACCAACCAATGCATATGTGCCAGGTGTTATAATCATCGTCACAGCCGAGAGTGTTGTATTATCTCCATCAACGTACTCTCGCCAACCACCCTAACCAGCCTCAACCGTATTCCTAACAGACATTCCCATGATTCTGCCTACGCAGGCACCCACAATCATGGTGGAGAGATAGACGCCAGCAGGTATTCTGAGACCATATGACAGACAGGAGAGGAAGGCCCGAGTGAGCATAGTGAACATCAAAAGAGTAACAATGGCAGAGAAGGAGAATGCTTCGTCTGATGAATTATAACACAGTCCAAAGACATCATTCTCCTCATTAACAGCAGCAGCAGCAGGAACTTTCTATAACGCTTACAAGACAGGCTGTACCAAACCAGCACCAACTTCCAATTATGGCCTCTTACCAAATACAATAACGTCGCTGTTGCATTCTCGCAGCAGACCACTCAAAAATTGCACCATATCGCCCCTGGTAAAAGGATTCATGTAAGAAAGGCAGACGGATATTGCTGTAATTATACACAACTCTTAAAGGAATCGTCTCACCACACTTCTACCAGGATGAAACCAATTGAAAGTCTTTTTAGATGCAGACTCTTCACGTCGCTGTTGGCCTAATAAGAGAAAATAATCTTCTCCATTATTGCTACTGCCGCCGCCGCCCTCTCTACAATATCTATCATACCACGTATCTAGCCATATGGGAACGGTAGACATCAATTTTTGTGCACCGTAATACATCCAGCTGATTGACCACTACCTGAAAGATGGCCACCAAAAAAGCCAGTCGTTCCACTTCACCTACTTACCAGTCCAGAATGGATGCGATTGGCGAAGATTGGCTATCCACAAATTACACTTCACATAGTAATGACCGTACACACCACCCATTACACCCAGGATGATAAAGAAGAAACTCTCCCACCATATCCATGTTCGATCATACGCAGCCTGAAGAAAACTCAATTTCCCCTCACGATCAAAGTACTACACCACTCCACATGCCACCAGACATCCCCAGAAACTTCTAATCAGTATCCGCATCGACCGGAATGGCGTCAGATCTTCAAGACTGAATAACAATCCGGAAAGGGGAGCTCCAAAGGCGGCTGCGAAACCAGAGGCACATGCAATATTAATCATCTCACGCTACAGCACCGGATTAGATTGGTACTTGGCAAATATCTACGGTAAAGATTCTCCAATAGTTGCAGCGATATGCACCAGCGGCTCTTCAATCCCGATGGATAGACATGAACTAACAGCCAGTGCCATGGAAACCCATTTAGTGAACCCCGTGCGGATAGATAGAAAGTTACGTATTCGAAAACCTCCAACAATCGATTTTAGTTCTGACAGACCGGACATGACAGAGTATGTAGAATAGAATTAGACGATCCAGAATGATAGCACAGAGAATAGGAGAGCAAATACCGAATACATTATGAAATCTAGAGGTGGAACGTGCAGTGAGAGCATCAGCTCAGACCACGAGAACCATGATGGACAATCGCGCAGATCAGATTCCAGACAGCATAGCCTTTTAGGTAAGTACCATCCACGCGATGACTAGTTATCAAGTATGCATACACCCATCTTGAAATCTGTGAAGAATGTAGAGACAATCTGAAGCGATACGGCGGCAAATCCCACCAGCAAACCTATCATAGTCACAACAATCCACGTCTAACTAGCATGCCATATCCTAATCGCATGATGAATAAGCTTTCGCTTCCGCCTCTTTGTAAATATTCGATGTATAAGAGATTAAATTAATGGAATTGAAGAAGCATTCAAAGTACTGGTAGAAGCTGTGGTAGTAGCAGTTGTGTAATCAGCTAAATCATGCAAGCTGGCATATCGTTCCATCTCCTTGAAAGCTTTCTGCTCCTTTAAACGCCGCTTCCTAGCCATAAGGCCATCCCTTAGCCAATCCACCGTATCATAATCTTGGAACTGATTCTTGCTATTATTATCGCTATTATTGAGCGAATTAACCGTATTTTGGCTAGAAGCAGACTGCGCTTAAATAGAATCCAGTTCCATTTATTAATAATGTTATGTTCTTCAAAGTAGCTGGCGATTGTTCAAGTAAAAGGAAGAGAATTCATTCAAGAAGTGGAAAGTGATAAATCCGAATCAATTGCATTAAGCCATATATTTATCATAGTTAAAATCATTTATACTCAGAACACTATTCAGATTTAATCAACTTTACGCGTGCTCTGCATTATCTGTAATGCTACTCTAAAGCCCTGGTGTCCATAAAGCTTTTAGTTGTGGTACAAGAAGTTGACGCGTTCGGACAGCGCATTCTCATTCCTATCAGAGGCTTTAAATATTCAAGGTGTAATTTGTATCCACTAGATTGTCCATCTTTAGAGTCTTCGTCGTTTTTACTATCTCCAGTAATCTTGACTGCTTATCCACAGATGGAACACGGTTCATACTAATATCCCTGTTACGGAGTATCTTTATCAGCTTCAACTACAACCACATCGGGGTCTTTCAAAGTCATTTGAGCATCACCACTAAGATCAGATTAAGTTGAGTGAATTTAAGCCAATTCTTCATTTGATAACTTTTAATGTTTATATAAAGTATGCTGCCTCAAATCTTCAATTCTCTTAAATGCTTTGCTACACCCATCAGCTTAACACTTGAATTGCAACGAAGAATCTTTAGACTGTTAATCCGACTGTTGACCATGTATAGATAAGTGATGCATTCGAATAGCACGTAGACTCTTGTATGATTTCTAACAGTCTGGGCACTTCCATACATGAGGCATATCTTCTACTTCGCCCATTGTCTATTCTAATGCCTTTTTCTATTGACGTTTTCGCGTTCTATCTTTAACATACTTTACAGGATTATACAGCACTTCTTTAGTAATACTAGAGTCATCTTTTACTTTTCCAACCTACTAAGTAATTACGGTAGATGATATCTATTAACTCACGATATCCTCCAAAGTCACGCGATTACGATTAACATAATCAGAGTGAAGAGATAGAGACTACAATTTACTCTCAAGATCAGTGGACTGCTTATCGATAAAGGCATCATTACGCGTGAATCGGTAAGTGAAACTCTTCATATCCTGCCGTGTATGCTTTATAGTGTGCTAATTCTTGAACGACTACCCATTCTTATTTCGCTTGCAAATATAACCTTCATAATCTGACTCAATACAAGGCAAGATCTCAGCCAGGCGTAAATTCAAGCGTTATGGAGTGGTTGTGACTGCATTATCATCAGACACCAGATGCCATCTACGCTCCTATCCAGACACTAGCGATATTATTATACACGGATTAAATGCATGAACATTGCTCTAATCTTATTAGCCTGATAGAGTCTTATCGCCATCAGTAAGAGCATTCTTGGCACTATGAAGAAAGTGTGCTAGTAGAAATCTGTGTAGATGAAAATTCTCAGTTCCCAGATGTGGATGATTCCAATAGATTATATCAAATTTTTAGTCAGGGAAATGACCATTGAGATTCCACGCGTTGATCTAATGTAGAACTTGCACGTCTTTATAGCCAGATAATCGCCTCAATATACCATCAGACTCTGGATACTTTCCAGTACTTCCGCTCTCGAGTCAAAGGATGTACAAATCATCTATATCTTGGCATTATGAATATCACTACCGCCTAGTCCTAGATACCTGTGAGCCGGCCTCAACTACTGATCATCCTAATTAAATTCGCCGCTGTCATACAACTGCTTAGCTAAAGCAAGTGAAAAGCTAAAATTGCCATCTCCCAATGCCAAAATTCGGATACTCTTCTCCAAAGTCATTAGTTATCTAATACTATGTGTTACTGTTTATTGTAAATACAACGGCTTAGTAGTAATGATCTGACGAAATGAAAAAGCGTAAAATTTTAATTTACTTGCAAAGTCTCAAGTTAGTGATATCGCGCCTTGATTGACTGTTAGAATATAATGTCTAAGCCACGTATCGAAATGGATGCTGTTAATCTGCTGGCATTTCTTGAGAAGCACATGGATGATCCTACAAAGTTCTATTGTTTTGCTCACGTCTGCGGTTAAGATCAGTTGATGTTTCGGCTATCTGGTCGTGATGATGCACTACAACAGGCTTCCCAATGTATACGTTCTATTGCGAAGCCTCCGACTCAATCTGATCGAACTGATCGTAGAATTCCAGTCTTCGCCGGGTCGTCCGGTATGGGTAATACTAGAATGCTGGAGGAGTGGAAGCGTATCTTTGACATGGCTGGTATTCCAGATAATAGATTTGGTGTTATGGTGTCTTATTAATATGGCTTTTGGCCTCACACAGATAAAATGACTATTGAGGCTTCAATTTCATGGCTATTGCTTCATCAGTGCTTTATTGCAGGTAATGGAGTTACCTCTTATGACTGGTTTACTGAAAAATTACCACTAAATGCCGGCTATTTGACTCTCAGATTGGCTCTCAAAGTTATTCATAAAAAATGTATTAGCTTAGGTATTGCCAAGCCTGATATTACACTACACGTGTTTTTGGGAGTGGACCAATTTTATAAAATCAACCAAGTCAGTGGGTTGAAGTTGGCAAATTATGAGTTGCTTTAGGACTTGCTGCACGTCCTGGGTGACCTTATGGCATCTCCGGATCCCGGTATACGCATTTACCCAATGTTTGCTGGACGGAAGTATTCTGCTACGATTGATCCTCATCCTTTAACCTATTGTTAACGTATGCCTATGAATCTACTATCTCCATGCGAGGTGGAGAGTGCCGTGAGTTCAATTCCAAATGGGGAACTGATGTTATAGAACGCGCTCTTTCGCAGATACTTGTTCTACTTTGGCGGAGTCCCGCTGTGGTTTACAGAGTATGTTTTGCATATTTGGAGGGCGATTTAGGAGAGGGACCATCCATCTGCTGATATCCTCACCGATGAATTGATTGAAAAAGCTTACGTTTTCGCCAGGAATCAGTACGTCGAGTTATGGGCAAAGGATCTAAATCCTATCGATTGTGTTGAGCTGGTTGCATATGCAATTTCCAGAAGAGCTATAGATTTATACAGTATTTAAATTGGTGGCAAGTATCTATATCGCATTTGTGAAAGGTAACTATGTTTGGTGAATCAGTCTGGCGAAGTGGTCATTCCATATGCAATACTACGTCACTTGGCTGGATATCGCCTTATTTCCTTTGAACATTAATGTGCTCAGGCAATCGGTTGTTTTATTGCCTGTATTGACTAAATTATTGACAAGGTAGATGAAAAAATGTATGACAAAGCACCATGGTAGTTTTGGGAGGTGTTTGGAGCTTACTATCATGCATTGTTGATCAATTCGTTGATTATTGTTGGCTATACAGAAATTTAAGTGAAACGACTGTTCAAAGGTGCAATAATCAAGGGGTGTGAAGAGGAGGTCCTACTTAGACCAATGCTAGTCATGGAGACTGAAGATAAGTTTTCGCAAACTATGGATTAGACTCTTGGACGTAAAGGGCGTTAGAATGAGCGTCATGACTGGTTGAATGAAGGATATGTTGTCATAAATGGCGAGAGAGGCTAAGGTGTAGATGTGTTCTTTGCTCTGAAGAAGAAGTCCTCTGATGGGTATGTAATATTTACTGATTAACGCAGTATTTCTGGAAGTAATAATCCTGGCCCTATTAATGTTGCTTAGTTGGTGCAAAAAGCGCGTATTAAGCCTGATATATTTACAGATAGCAGTAACTTGGTCACTTGCATCTTTAGCGGTGTCAATGATGAAAACATTAGCGCTGTATATTTGGAAACTGATAGCGTTGTGGTCTCTCGTGATAGATATGATAAGTATTATGGTCTATTGGCGAGTCACCCTGCATCCCGCCCGTTTGTGAAAATCAATTCAGATCCTATCTCATACATTCAAACAGTGGCGTAACTAGCTTTCAATTCCAGGTACGCAAACCACGTTAAAAAAGTTTATCCGAACAATAATCTAGAAACAGGTAGAAAATTTGCTAGTTAAAGTGTCTAATCTCAAATTTTTGGGTACGCTGCGCGTACCCTTGCGTAGCGCTAGATACGCCACTGCATTCAAATGCTGCTACAGGGGAAAGATAAACACTAATTGGCTGGTGCGATTATTTGTCAGAGACGAGTAAAGCCATTTATAGCGAGCGATGAACTAGAGTTGTTGGTTCACGAATAGTCTCTTGAAGCATCTCTCATTGCTGATTATTAACAAAGAGTGTCGTTTAATTGAAAAAAATCTTGCAAAAATACATTACACTACTATATAAAGTCATTTTTACTTTTGATCTTGGTCACAGGCCGTGGTTTTACATATTCATTCACACTATAGACTGATTGTGACTCAAAAAGCTGTGAGAAACAACAATAAAACGCGTCAAAGATCCTTAAGCGAGATTTACTTCAAATGAGAGAGCTGTGAAAATTTAAAGAGTATAGACATGACTAAATTAAAATCTATATTTGATACGCCTTCCTTGCGAGATAGCTTCATCAGCCATGGGCTAAATGAAAGACACGTAATTAATGTGTAGCGATTTGTTTTGAAGAGTGCTCAGGATTTGCTATCTGGAGATAAGAGCAAGGCGTGTATTGATTATACCAAGATTAAGGATTTACCCAAGAGAGCTATTGAATTTTTGGAACGCGAATATCGCCCTTTTATCACTACTGTAACTGATGTCAAGACATCTGCTGACTAGAGTACCACAAAGCTTGTTATTAAATTGCAAGATGGCAAGATGATTGAGACGGTGATAATGCGCTATGGCTCTGTCGATTTGTCCACATTTCCAGAGGCTGAGCGAGAACGTGCTGAGCGAAATTTACTTGCATAGCAGATGGACACAAATTCATCCAATTCTGGTGATGGTGCAAGTATCATGAGTAATACCACATCTGCGACGCGTAAATACAAATCTAATGCGCGTTCCACCGTGTGTATTAGCTCTCAGGTTGGATGTGCTATGGGCTGTAAATTTTGTGCCACAGGAACTATGGGCTTGATGGCTAATCTTAGTGCTGGGGAGATTGTTGAGCAATTGGTTCATGCTAGTGCTGTGAACAAAAGCCCAATTGGAAATATCGTGTTCATGGGAATGGGAGAGCCTTTGGATAATTATGCAGCGGTCAAGTGTGCTGTTGAGAGCTTTTGTCACGTCAGTTTGTTCGGTCTATCACCCAGCAAGATCACAATAAGCACAGTCGGAGTCGTAAATAGACTTCGTTAGATGGTGACTGATATGCCAATGATTAATCTAGCTCTTTCATTGCACGCCCCGGAATAAGAATTGCGAAGGAAAATCGTACCTAGTGCAAAGTCCTATGCTCTTGACTAAATACTTGACGCTGTGTATGAGTTTGTGTTGAATTAGAATATTGCAGTCACTGATCGTGCGTATGAAATTAATGCCGTCCGTCTGCAGAAGCTATCAGCTAAAGAGAAACTGGCGACCGCGTAGTTGGATAATTTAGACACCATATCTGTGAGTTAGATGACCACGTCTGAGACTTTTAAAAAGAAAGTTATGCTTGAATATGTTCTATTGGGTCCATCTGTAAATTGCTCGGATGATGTTGCTCATACTCTTGGTTAGCTTCTCACCTCTGTGGCTTTGCCTGAATCTATGGCTCAACTTGACGCTGATGATGATAAGCGACTCCGATTCGAGAATAATGTCATGCTCAATGTTATTCCATATAATCCTACGATTGCTGGTGTACCCCATGGCTATGAGCCACCACCTTATGAAGTTGTACAACGTTTTGTTGAAATTGTCCGTACTTATGGCATACACGTACTTGTGCGCCAGGAGATGGGCTCTGATATCGATGCCGCTTGTGGGCAGCTTGTTATCTAGAAGTAGACAAGTACTGAGAGTAGTCCGTGCAAAGATGCTGACATTGAAGATTCAATCGGAAATGCGGGAAAGATGTCCTCTGTTCAAGGTACCTCTGTAGTAAAGAGCAGACGAAATAAGGTGAAGAAGTCTGAGATCCCAGTGACTCCATCTCCTGTCAAGGTCTCTCATAAGCGAAATAACGCGCTTACTGTGGTTTTATTGGGAGTTCTTCTCTTGATGCTTGTGCGTATTACTTGGAAAATATATTTGACGTGGATGAATTGAAATCGATTAAAATATAACACTGAATAGTCCCCTGATTTTCTTTGCACATCTCGATGAATTTTTCACTTCAACCTTCACGCCGCGATAGCAATTAATTTGTCCCTGAGATGGCAATTTTTTGTCCTTATCCATCTTATCAAAAAGTGTGGAGGAAAAGATGTAACGGCTGATATTGATGTTATTGATGACGTGTATGGTATGGCTTGCCATTTGCTAAGCGTAACTTACATCAATCCATTCTATGGCTAGTCGCGGTGATATCACGCGTCGCCTTGGACGTTAACTCTCAGTCAGCACTATGGCTTAAAGTAGGAGGAGTTAAGAGCCACCTCGCCGGCCGAAATATATGACATCATCATATCCATCTGTGTTTCATAAAAAGGAAGCTGTGCTGAAATTTAAACAAGAATTTCTGATATACAAGCAAGACATCGGCTTGCACAGATTGCCTCAACTCTCCATGGCCATACAAGAGTTGATCCGAACAGACTCATTAATGACTGCCACTCCGGAGGAAGAGATGTATGATATAGCGTACTTTGTGTCTGATATCGTATCTATGCTAAAAGAAAATATCATTAACTGCGCCAAGAATACCAAGAAAGGTAAGCCACCTACTATTAAGACTGAATAGTTGCGACAGCTTTCTGTACTAGCCTCAGCTGCATTATCTGCGTGCACTAAACTGATCAGATTGCATTATGAAGATGATACATATCGCGAGCTTATGTAATTTAAGCAAAAGCAAGTAGAAGATGCGGTAAAGGCTGTAGTTGCTGCTCTGTGGCAATTAGATGACGCGTCTACGTTTAATATTTATATCAAGTACTTGTATCCTTAATCGGCGCGTGAATTGCATATTGCGAGCACAGTAATGAGCATAGCGCTGTAGGCAAGCAATCAATTATGGTACTAGCTTTATAAGAAAGATTAATTGGAGTATTATCTAGAATTGCAACAGTTTTAGAGTGCTTTTCAGTCCAAGAAGTCGAGTTTAGCGTTCCGGGTGAACACTAAAGATTTCTCCACGTACTGGCAGTACCAAGTAGAAGGGAAAGAGGTTATATATCCGGCACAAGTGAACTTTTATCACGAGGACGGATCTATATATGGTAGAACTTTTCTGCCCTTTGACTATGACAGTTTTGTCAGTGATATGTGATTA
Source organism: Amoeboaphelidium protococcarum (assembly GCA_023515745.1). Classification (NCBI taxonomy): domain Eukaryota; kingdom Fungi; phylum Aphelidiomycota; class Aphelidea; genus Amoeboaphelidium; species Amoeboaphelidium protococcarum. The sequence continues at coordinate 959,448 of JALECJ010000020.1, read as the reverse complement.
ATTTCAAGTTATATAAAGGTGGCAATAAATAAAAATCACTCTTTTTTGAAATGTGATACTCAATGCAATTTGAAACTGAAAGAGATAATATGTGATCATAACTCATTAGAATATTCAAGTATAGCCCTAAGAGTCTTGTTAAGCTATTTGAATTGGTCCACTTTCAGTTCGCGTCGAATGGCACATCTACCAGAAGTACTTGGGAGGACGTATACAATAGTTTCAGTATTGAGGAAGCCGCGATGAATTATTTTTGCCTTGGCTCCGTCCGCGATTTTACTGTGAGTCTTCTTCCCCTGCTAATACTACTAAGTCAATACTAAATGACTTGTCTCCGTGTCTTGCCAATGTTTTAAAAACACCTTGTAGATTCCACGACCTACAAAGGCCACAATCTTGGGCCGATATTCTTCCAATTTGGCACGCAGTTCAAAGAAGCCGTCACGATAATCAGTTTTCGTCAAATGGTTAGCTTCGCGAGTAGGCCTTTTGGCAATGTTCGTCAGTCCGATGCGATACTTCTCGGGGCACTCATAATCATTATGGCAGCTTAACTTGACACCATCGGGTAATATTCTACACTAATCTCGCATCTCATGAGCTTCGTCTCTTCAACGAACTGTCAAAATACGACTTACCCAGATTGGTTCAAACACGTCCAAAACATGTTGCTCTTGTGAGCATAGTGGTGTTGAGTGAGACTACTCTCAGCTCCAGGATTATCCCCTGAGAATACAATGTCCAAATCCGATGACAAATAGTCTGGCAGCGGCTTGTATATCTTGGGATCTAACGTTTTTGTTGAGACTTTCATTGTCTTCTTATTCAAATGATCCATCGACCCACGAAAGAACTTTGTAAAAGTTCAGCAGCGAAAGCTGAATTATTTCATAGCGTGACTGGAGAGTAATTATGCATTCGCGTATTATACTAATTTATTAATCAAGGTTTTTGAGTCAAATATAAATCTTGTAGTGAGGAATGCGATGTTATAGCTGCTGGTGCTTCCACATTCTGTTGGACTTGTGGCTACGAACGAACCTCTTGACTGAGGATGACATCAGCAGAGTGGAGAGCTGACTAAGTTTACTCTATTTAGAGACGAGATGCTAATATGGTCGATCTCTCCACAATATTCGGAAGCAGGGCGTCGCCGCGAATGCTTGACTTGTAAAGCTGCGCAGGCATTAGTCGCAGTCGATCTGAGTCACCATTTTTGTTAATAACATCTGGGGATTGTTTTCCGTTCAAAATGGAGAATGACGACTCTGAAGCCACAGTCTAAGATCCTTCACTACTGTCCGCGCGCAGTCCACGATTGTGCATGTATGCTTTGGCAGAGAGCTTAGCAGCCGTGAGACGTTCGATCAACTCAATTATGGATGGACGTTTAGTCACATCTTTATGCCATGCCAGACGTAACAATTCTATTATTTCCACTGGAGTAAAAGGATCCGGACGAGCCAGGTACTTTTTAATACTGGGGCGTAATCCTTCATCGCAGATACCATTTATAAGCTCCTCCACAGTCAGTCCAGCTTACAACTCCTCCATATACGGATGTAGCTCTGAAAAAATCTCCCATATTACGATAGCAAGTGAAAATGTGTCAGACTAAATATTGTGCTTTCCAGTTTTGAACACTTCCGGTGCTATCCATGGCACAGAGCCAATAAGCTTCTCCTCCTCTCGTTTGCGCTACCCCAATCTCCTCTTGCCTTTCCTACTCATAGAACCTTAAAACTCTATGGTACCTGCAAACTCGCTCAACCCGAAATCGCATACTTTAGCATTATGACTTGCATCAATCAGAATATTTAAAGACTTGAAATCACGATGAATTATGGGAGGATTCTGTGAGTGTAGATAATTAAGCCCCAGAGCGCTGCCGGCAGCCAGATTTACGCGAACAATCGGATCAATGTCTTGGTACGTTGAACTTTCAATAAATTCGAACAATGAAGCATTTTCACAAAGCTCAGTTACCAAGAGCATGTCAGGTTTCTGCAAAAACGCGCCCATAAAGGTGACAATATTAGGATGACGAAGATTGCACATCACGCGAATCTCACGCTCGAAAGCCTGTAGGGACTTACTGGCCTCTTTTTACTTCTACCTCTTTGACTCGGAAACGCTCAACCAGGATTTAATTTTGTATGGAACGTCTTTTATTAACAAGGCCATATCTTTGACTGATTTCCGGGCTGTATTCGGGGATTAAGGCTGCGACACCAAATCATTACAATGACTGTCATCAGGCGGTAAAAGCTTTTTTATAGCCACAAGATTTCCTTTCCACTACCCACGGTACACTTGACCAAATGTACCTTGTCCGATTAGACTATCATAGACAACGTCATTTAAATCAATTTTCCAACTTTCGGTTTCCTTTTCATTAAGAAACTAAGATCGCAGCATTATTTCAGCCTGGTACACGTATATCGCTACAGCAATTATGGTAGACAGCATGACTGGAATTTAATCAACCAACTGATAGTAAGTGTACTAGACTATGGTATATGTAAAGGAGAAATTAACAATGCACGTAATCACTGTGCTAATTAACGTTAGCAAGAATCTGCGCCGAAAAACTATTGAGAAGACCATGCTCATCAATGCATTCCATGCCAAAAATTGAGTGGGGAAGCCTTAAATCCTCAAGTAGACCGACAGCAATATCAGCAGCACATCGACATACATGAAATGGCATATCACATATACAAACTCCATCTTGCTAAGCAAATACTGACTCTACTTCTTGGAGGCCAGCCAACAGAGATAGACTGCAGCGAAAGACCAAATGACCGAAATTGAAGGTATGATTAGAACAAAAGGTCCGTATGAGAACCACTGCATCGTGATATCATAGTAGCCAAGCAGGATATAAGTGTAGAGAGGAACAAAGCAATTTACAACAAACGCCATAGGAAGATTCTTTATGATAAGATATCGCTGATAATCTGTTTCAAGCCTTGAATCGGCAAAGCTTAACGTCCATTTGCTCGCCTCATAGCTCTTTCCGGACAGAGTTTGAAAATTAGTGGTCTCAGTCAATGAAAGCTGCAGCATACCTACCCCGCCTTAAAAATATTTATAGTGTGGTTAAAACAATCAGGATATACTATGTGGGAAATAAAATTTTTATAGCCCGTTTATAAAGATCTACTCAGTTGTTGACTTATTTATATCACTTTGTCCCATCAACGCTGCTCAGATTGACAACGCAAACTATAAATCTATCACCTCAGCCTCACCAACATCCTTGGCAAATAAGCAAGAGCCCATTCTTCGGGCGCAAATTATAGTTGTCTATTTTACTGTTACTGTAAGAGAGTATTGACGTAAGAGAGCTGATCGTGATACACTTAACACATGAATCGTCTAACGCGTGGAACGTCTAACGGATGCAAACTTTTTGAATTCACACTTCGCTTGAGATCTCCATCGTCACCTGTTAATTGGAATCTAAGGGGCTCGCTGATTTATCAACCGTCACTAGATCTCATTTTTTTAACACAACATCTTTTTTTGTTATAAAGATATCTTCTGCTACTGCCTTCAGTATGGTTATGGAAACATCAACTTAACGCGACTAACGCGTAAAATCATACAATAAAAAGTAATGGATGGTGTAAGCAGAGGAGCATGAACAAGATCAGACATTAGATCTATCTCCGATAGAGTGCAGCTGTTTGCAGGATATATTTGTTACTCACATTCTTACTCTGCCTATGCATATTGATCTTGGCTAATTTAAGAATGCTCTCGGTACGGTCTTGTCTAATTATCCCATGTTTGCTGGTAGAATGGTGTCGGATGGCATGGGACGCCTGGGTATTGATTGCAAGAATCAAGGCGTGTTGTTAAGTGTAGAATCAAAGCAGCAAGACCCACTGTGGACTGTCAAGACGCTTTTTGAAGACAATAAGTTGAAGCTTCGTGGTCAACTAGTGAAGAAGCCCGCTATTTTGGTCCACCAACTCATAAACCAATATCGCCAGTAAGATGGAAAGCATTTAAGCGCTGTAAAACGATTGAAGTATTGGCTTTAGAATTTGTTCACTACTCGTAATCCGTTAGTATCAATTAAAGTCACGTATTTGTCTGATAGTGCTACGGCAGTTGGCTTTTATTTTTCTCATGCTAGTGGTGATGGTAGTTCATTTTATTGCTTCATCAGGGATCTGTTTGACGTTTTGGATGCATAAATTAGAGGAGACGACGCAGCTCTGAATGCGGTCATGTAATAGAAAGTTGCCCCAGCTAGAGAGCTTTTGGATAAGTTCCGATAAGCCAATCCTGTTAAAAATGTTACTGACTAAACTGCGGATTATCGTAAGCTTAACCTCCATTCAAAGCTTAGATTCTTGAGAAAGGTGCTCATGGCTAGAAATGATTGTCTGTTCTTTGATATCACTCCTCAGTAGTTGGCTCGGCTTAGAGAAGAGGTGGAGTCTGATGCTGGGCGTGATTCCAGTATAAAATTGACTACAATGGACATTTTACAAGCTAGATTGTGGAAAGAAATGTAATCACTTGAACAGAAGCATGGTCACTCAGTCAAACTTTTACCGTAGATTAATATGCGCCCGCGTATATAGCCGTATGGTGATTAAGACGTCTAATACATTGGAGATGCAATTATATCTAGAGCTATCGATTTTCCTATTGCTGATGCTGAAACTGCCTCTATCGCTGTGATTGCGCAAGAGATTAGAAAATAGATGGGCAGTAGTGAATTGATGGAACATTTTATTCAAGATGTGAATTTTTTCTATAAGTGGCACTAGAAAGGATTGTCTGAGTTTATTTATCCATAGTTCTCCTTGGAGCGTAATTCAGGCGAAATTTTGGATATGGTGCAAACTTCGTGGATGGGATTTGATTATGAATATCCAGGATTCGAACGCGTGAGACTTGGTGGTAAGTTTGATCGTGGCATCGTTGTTGGTGGTGTCCATGCGAATTGGTTTTATGGATGCATGGGGCCGAAAGAGGTGGCCAGGACTACCATCTATAGAAGAATATATAGAGACGGTTTTGAAGGTTAGTCTGGCGTACAAGTTTCATACTGTCTTCCGAATACCTCCTATAAGTAAGAGGAGATTAAGGCACTGCAACGGGCATTTGGTCGCTGAGTGATACTGCTGGTTGATAAGCGTATAAAGTTAATAAATTTAGAACATATATAACACAGTACACTATCGATGTAGTTATCATCTTCTGCCAATCTTTCTTATCTTCACTCAGTGTTGAAATCAACGAAGGCGAGATGCTTATGTTTAAATAGTCTTTTTTTCAGAATTCGCAAGGCCATGTAGAGCGCGTCACCTTCACGTGGAGGATAATTGTAGACAAGAGATTCTCTGGCTTCAATAAATCGACGTTCAAGCTAAGCACCATATTGTTTCTCAATCTGATCAATGATATCTGGCAATTTGGACACTTTCTACTCACTCAGTTTCACAGAGAACTGGCGCCAATCCAGAATCTCCTCGTAAGGCATCACGGCGCCATCATTTATTATCAGTGGCACGCAAGAGGTGTAGATAATATGAGCCAATCGACCGGACCATGTTGTCCAGCCAGGTGGATACAGACAAAACCGAGCTTATAAAATCTCTTGAAGATAAACATCTGCAGGCATTCCTTCTCCAATTAAAAATCTGGAGTCATTCAGTTTAGCAAGATATTGGCGAATCCCGTGTGAATAATGCGGATATTGATGATTAATCTGCCCACGGAAATAGACCAAATATTTCCTATCCTAGCGCGGAGGCCTTGAATGAACGTCATACTTCATATACTAATCGTGCAGATTTGGAGCAACAGCAATATCCTTATGAGGATCAAATGAATATGATTTGAAATTGGCGTGGCCGCTATTCTCATTGTATCTGAGCAATGAATTGACTTGCAGCAAAATAGTATGCTGCAGATACTCCTTAATGGGTTGATGGAAATACAACGACTCGGCCAGAGTCTCATGCCCAACAGCCATGAAGTGATCAGCTCCTTTGGAGAGGTTAAAGAACGGGCTCTGGAGACGTATATAATCTACAATGGTTAGCAGGTACTTTGGATAGGCGTGTAAACAAAACTCTGAAGTCCTCGTCTCATTATCATACTCAAACGTAGTCACTGGATATCTATCTTCTTAGCGCCCAAAAAAGCAATGCTGCATAAAGCAGGTAGAGTAGTGGGGAATAAAGTAAGCGTCTGCCAATGATGGATCGGTAACGATGACATGCGGACCTGATAAATTCAGCAGGGTATGATATTCGTACTCGATCGAGTATCCAGGATCCTATCGACAAAGACTTTAATCATAAGCAAAATCAGAAGGTATACCTTGTAGCAAAAGTCTGTCGGGCACAGAATAGACGTACACTTTGGGAATGTCTTGCAATTTTTGCATCTGTTCACATCGATTATTTAACGCTGATATACCGGTATCAGCACCATTAGCCGATAAGAGTATCAATAGCAGCAAGGCACCTATAAGGCCCGCTAAAACACTGAACTTTTAGAAACGGCGTTTTTGAACTATCATATGACCACTTATCGTCAACCGAGCTTAATTAGGCAAATGCTGGCTTGTCACAAAGATAGAAAGCTTCCTTAACGCCTTGACGATACACAGTGAGCAAATCACACAAACGCAAACACTTGCAACGGAGAGAGAAAATCTATCTTCAGGAAGAAATGGTGGAGAGTCATCACGAAGATATAGTCAGAGAGGCGACCGGAAGATTGTCTACTATGTCACACGATATCAATTTAAAGGTCCGTGACTAATTCCGAAGCCTAGATAAGGGACACATTAAGTAAAGAGTAATTCTCCGAGAAGAATTATAAGTTCTTGGATTCTCAACTTTATCAGATCTTTGATCAGCGGCCTATTGATTGATAAGTTTTTATATGATACATATGATGGAAATACTTTAGCTGACAATAGTGTTAGAAAACTCATGGGCCTGAAAGTAAGTAAGCGCGTTATATGCTTAAAATGGTTTATATATAATCTTATTTTTTATAAGGCGCACATTGCTTTGTAGAGAATTGACGCCATCAACACGTCCCTTCAATTGTTATGAGTTGTGTGATGAATGATGATTCTTGTTTCAAGTTGAGCCACACTGAAAATTTACATCAATTGAGACAAAATTAAATATCAGTCAAAAACTCTACACAATTTTTTACACCTGATAATCACAAGAGCAGTTCTAACACAAACGACATGCCGGTGATGACGAATGAGCTCATGTGCTCAAAATCAATATTGGCAACAGTATCACGCGATGTGTGAATGTACGGACTTGACTCTTTGAAATGTCCCTCAAATGGGAAAGCTGATTTGTAGCCAGCCTTATTCCAAGAGGCGTGATCGGAGCAGCCGTAGCCACACTTGCTCTCCACAATAGAGCGTCCAGTGTACTCCTGCATTACTTTGCGCATGAAACCGGTCAGTTGCGGGTTAACGTTATCAGTGATGATACCGATCGCGTCAGTCTTACCGCGATAACCCGTCATGTCAAAGTGGATAGCAGCCATCACAGGGACACGGTCTCTCTTGTACGCTGCCACAACATCCTAACTACCGAGAAGACCAGCCTCTTCGCCAGCATACCAGTGGAATTCAACTGGGTGACTCAAATTCAACTCTCCATTCTTATGAGCCTGACACATGAGCGTGAATATCTCCATGACAGTCACCGTACCACTACCATCATCATCCGCACCAGGACGCCTCGAATCAAACCATCCCTTCACAGTATCATAGTGAGCAGACACCACAACAATCGGCACCTTGGAGTGATCAGATGTAACACGTCGAGACTTAGCAGAATTAGAAGGCTCAAATCTCACAATTAGACTAAATTACGGAAATGAGTGATCAAAGCGTCTGAATGTCACCGGAGCACCAGTCTCCCGTGCGACAGCCTTCAACTGAGCCTCCACCCACTTGGAAGAATCAACACCAGTCTTGCTGCGGTAATGACGATTCTCAAAAGAAGTCAATTCAGTCAATCTCTCACGCATGCGGTCCAGTGAGAATGGATAACTCTTCAGCAAGGCTTTGACCTCATCTTAATGAGTGACCTTGTCTGGAATGTCAACAGCACCTGACACCAACGACTCCATTAAATCAGAATCCTATCCTAAATCTTGATGGTCAGTCAAATCAATGAACTTCTTTCCCTGCAGAATCCAGTCTTCAGGATCAGCCCACACAGCATGACCCTCTGCATCAGACAAAAGTCTTAGATTGCCATTGTGTGAGTCAAGGCCGCCAAAGACGCGCTCCATCCAGAAAGGGACGGACAGGCAAGAGTGCACCAGACACGTTGCAACCACAGCGGATAGTTTCATATTTAGTCAGATAGATTTTAAGTAAGAAGACGATAGTAAAAGTACAGCTAAAAAAGTTTAATGAAAAAGAAGTAAAAAATGGTTCATAAACTTGTTAATCAATCAATGATAAATTAGACAATCTCCTAATCCTCCAATCAGACCATAGCGCTTTTAACTAATGAGAATCACAATAATCATATGATCTTCCCGCGATATGAGTGCATTTAAGCATTGAATATATTCACCAGCCTAAGACCGTCTCAATAATCTTGCTAATAGTCGACTGCTACGGTTATATATTGTTCACTTGTCGCTGCGGAGGAAGAGTGTAAATGGTATTTCTAATTTTGGAATTTTCATCATTCCCCAAAGTGCTCCAACCAACTGAACTAGATTAAGTCTATTACATCTTTGCAACAAGCGGGTCTTAATAATGCATTTATTGGCTTTATGCTTATTAGAAAGGCTCAAAAGACGATTAATCCATGGATACAGCATCAACACCTCCACCGAAGCCACCATCAGTATTCATATCAAATGATTACTACTACAACTACCAATGATTAGAATCCTTAAACTTTGGAGTCTCCAAGAATTGATCTATATTCTGATACTTCTTAGGTCCATTTGGGGAGGAATAAGATTAAGATTTAAATCTATTACTTTTCAGAGGACTCTTCCTATCAGACCCAGTAATAGTATCAGAAAATCTCATCGTATGATCGGATGGTGTACCTGGCACAGAATAACTTTAATCATCTATATATTCTCTGTACGGACAAATGCCAACAATATATCCATCAACCATAAGTTCACCATTCTTTGTGAGTGCAATCTGGGCATAAAATTCAGATTAAAACTCAATATGCATCCATCGATCCTTGACGACATAGTCAACAATAGTTCCATTCTATCCTAGGCCACCACCACCAGGTGATTGCTTATTATACGGCGAGCTTTATCCCATTGATGATTATGAAGTTCTCACATTAGCACTCAACTTTCGCAACACCTTCTCAGCCTTCTCAATAGGGAAACCAAAAGTGGTGATTCTCTTCTTATGCACATTATCCATGTCCATGCTATTAAACGTTTACTACCCATCACTATGTAATCCAACCGATGCAGGTATATTGTACCTGAGCGGCGTTCGATCCAACGACTTATGAGCAGAGTACTAATGGATAGGAGTGCCTAGGCTCATGGGAGATCCATCTATAGACTTGCTAGATCTAGGGGTGGATTCCAGCGTATCATAGAATGACTTGACTTGCCTCTACTCTTATAGATTCTACTAGGATGAATTAATACTCTGCACAGCAAATGGAGACTAAATCTTGGACTTGTCCTGCCCACCAATGTCTTGTGCAGACTTTGCCTTTGAGGTGGAGTTGGGAATGAAGAAAGACTTGACAAATGGACTAGCAGGCACTTGATTTTACGTATCCTAATCCGACCTGTTAGACTATCTTTCTAAAGATGGAGTGGTAAACATTGTAGAAATGTATCGCAATTACTGTAATATTCTTCTGATTCAGTTTGAAAGCGAAAGAACAAGCGAAAACAACGCAACGTTTTCAACAGCGAGCAGAAAGAAAAGAAAGAAACGCCAAACTTTAGTCGCTGAAATCGTTTCACTCTGGGTGTTGGTTGTTTCATTCACAGGGCAACTAACTTTAGTAACTTCTCCAGTCACTCGTTCTAAAACTGATTCTAGTACTTTCGTTTCACATTCACAATAAACCGTGTGCTTACAGTAAAGAATATCAACGGTAAGATTTCTTAAGAATTCAAAACGATAAATGCTCATCATTTAAATAACCCATTCCAATTTGTTCTTTATAACTCAAACTTCATGAACTTTTAAGAGTTAATTAAGAGTTATGCTCCATATATTACATTATGCTATCACCAATTTTTCATTACTTATTACGCGTCAACAATAGGGCATATTTTAGTCATATACGTTTTAGTTACTTTGCAATCCATCTCAGCAGATCTATTACTGTTGTTTGGAGCTGCAAGCCAAGCCAACGTTGATTGAGGAAATCCACTCGTCAAACAAAGCGCCGTTGTTTCTTTCACTCACTCACACAATTGATCTTGTTCCATACACAGTGAATTTTGTTTTGCAATCAATATTCTCCTAGTGTTACTTTTGAGTTGATATATATTTCTGTCAAGTGTCAAGTGTTGTTAGTATAAACGATAGTATTAAGATATGCCGTAAGAAAAGTAAGCGGCAAGTTTGCAAGTGTCCAGATTGTTAATGTGCGGTACTGGTGGAGTGGGAAAGTCTGCTCTTACCCTCCAGTTTATGTATGGAGATTTTGTTGAAGAGTATGAACCCACCAAGGCTGACTCGTATCGGAAAAAGGTTCCGCTAGAGACTATTGTTAAGTTTGCGCAGTCTGGTTCTGTAGGTGCCTCTGGACAGTCGAATGGTAATAATAATAATATGAAGGAGGAGAATGTTGTTGATATCCTCGATACTGCCGGTCAGGAGGAGTATGCAGCGATTCGGGATAATTATTACAGAAGTGGTGAGGGATTTGCTCTGGTATTCAGTATCACTGAGAATGAGTCATTCTAGCATGTGAGTGAGTTTAGAGATTAGATTTTGCGTGTGCTGAATGCAAGCGGTGGTGGGGAAGCGAATGATATACCGATGCTTCTAGTTGGTAATAAGGCTGATTTGGCTCACTTGAGAAAGGTTACTGTGGAGGAGGCTCAGCGAAAGGCTGCACAGTGGAATATGCAATACATTGAGACTAGTGCCAAGACAAAGCAGAATGTAGATGAAGCGTATTACACTCTGGTGGCCAAGGTGCGTGAGTACAAGATTAAGAAGGGCATTGCTGATAAAGCTGCAAAGAAGGGTCAGAAGAAGAAGTGCGTTGTGATGTAAGCATAATACCTTGTAACAATACCATAAATTTGCTAAAAACTTGACTTCTTAACCTTTACTAGTAATGAGAGAGTTTATATCACATTGCGCCTTATCGAGGCGATTACTTCACTTTTACACTATTTGTGGGTGATAGTTGGTAAGGATCGCTCAGCTTTTCATCATCATCTCCGGCGAATTAATCATCATCGACAATTACGGACGATTATTGACCACCTTCCACCTCACCGTACGGATTAGAGAATGGTATTGAGTTCCGGAATGCAAATTTACATGCAAATTGGACAAGCGACACCAAGACACCAACCAAATTAGGACACCAAATATAAGGATCCGGCTCACTGAGACCAAAATATCCATAAAATGTCCAGAGACAAGCGTTTATAACACTAGCGATTAGTAATGGGAGACTGAAGACTGACGCGTCTCTACTCTTGAGCACTTGAAACAGAGTGGACATTGGAGCAGCGTAGAAAATGACCAGTATCAGGATACAACACCAGCCCATAATCTACTTACTTATTTAATCAGCACCATCCACCCCGGAATTGGGTACCTAGATAAAAGCAGCAAAGGAAGCGAACAAAATTAAACTCAACCCGGACATAAAGAGGATCACCATAGTCCTCGCTGTGGTTTGGAAGAGCTTGGAGGGAACGGCAGCAGAAATTCCACCAACAGCGCCTGCACAGCGATAAAGACTGAATTGATGAAACACCGTGATAAAGTAGAACATTCCTATCAGACAGCCAATGACATTACTCCAAAACAGATATGGATTTCTCAATATCGGTAAGAGGCCGTACATTGTCCATGCTAGCGCGTTACAAGGCATCATGGCAAAAGAAATTGGATTCAGAGTGGCAAGTACTTGAACAGAAGGAACATTCTTGCTAACAAACAGCCTATAAATTTATTGAAATGGCGAAATGTAAATTCCAGTAGCAGTCAGAACTCCTAAAATAGGCGCAACAGAGTCCATCTATATTTTGGAGTACAGATAAGTAATACAATAAAACTTCGTTCGAACGAATACTTAGAAGTAAACCACTGTGAAAGTTAAAGAATGAGAGAGGGAGAGGGAGAGGGAGAGCGCGCGACATACAAGCGGTTCAATAATCAGAGAATTCCACAATGTTGTATAAATGTATTCAACTCATTTTGATGATTTCATCGCTTGCAGAAGCTGGAGTTAATACACCTAAATCAGTGAAAAGCATACTGATGTACTGAGGTGGTGTATAATCCACAACGGGAACTTGCTCCTAACTGAAAGAAGTTCCTATTTGGTCGCCGCGATGATCTGCTTCCATCTCTGCAACTTCTGATCGTTCGGGATAAATGTCAAACTGGTCTAGAGGGAAGCATTTCACAAACTTGCAACTTTCAGCGACGCAATAAAATGGAACTTTGTGCACTTTAGCAATGAGACCAATCTGGTAAGTTCCAATGCTATTGATAAGACCACCATTCTCGACAATCGCTTCTGCTCCGACTAGAACCGCGTCCACAATTTGCATGTAATATCCAACAGACGTGTCAGTGATTAGACGCGAAGTCACGCCGTTCTACTGAAGCTCCCGCACAGTCGCCACACCAGTCGCTGAGGGCATACTTTCACAGCAGTACACACGAAATCTGACACATTCCTTAGCCTTGAGAAGGACAGCCATTACACTTCTGCTATAACCGAAAGTGAGTATAGTCATCCCCTCTTCAATGAATGGGACAGCGTACTTGATCAGGCGCGGAAGTTGATACTCCAGGACTGATACCAGTCTTTATCCAACACGGATAATATAATCTGCAGGACTTTCGTGTGCATTAAGTTGCAATTGACTCTGATTTACTGATGATGAGGCTCCCACCTGGCTGCTGACCATTGACGGCGAGTATTGCGATATCATCCGCGTAAAGATATGAATGCCAGCCAGGACAGCAATAGATGGGTATTCACCTCGCTATACTCCGCTCTACTAAGCACCACCTCTATTAAGAAATGCAGCAGAGTTCATGCTGCTATTGGCTAGCTTGAGCTAGTTAATGTAAATGTTGATCTGATGCGTCAACTCACTCACTGTCAGCTCTCTACGTTCCTCCGTACTCTCTTCAGAATTTCCATATGCAATGTACTAAACAGAATTTAGTAGAGCCTTCACAGCAGCTATTGGATGAGATAATCGCTCCTCCCTCAACACTTATTTATACTCTGCCAAGATGTCGAATGTCATAATTTGATCAGATCAGCGCGTAAATTGTAACTTGAGAAGAAGAGGTTAAAGAACTATCAAGTCGGATAGTTGATGCTTGAGTTAAAATTTCATAATAAATACATTAAATGAGAATTCATTATTTACGCATTCTCTTGGATGGACTGTTAGATCGGGACCGCAGTTCTCTTGAAGGAGAATCTGATGCTCTCTTGGCCTTCTTTCTCTTTAGTCTAATCTGGTCCTCATCTTGATCATGATTGTCAGCACTTTAGTATTCGCTACCATCTTTTTATGCAGGCTCTTCATCAATTAAACTGCCAGATGTAGACTCTAGCTCATCCAAAAGTTCTTATTCAAGATCATTCAGGGCATCTTCATCCAGAATATAGTCATCATCCAATACCGATTCATCTCCCTCATTAGAAAGAGATTAACTCACTTGTTCATTGCCACCATTCTCATTATAAGCAGATTGAGCCTTTTGTGGAATATTAGCAGAGTCAATCAAATTTAGAGGTCGCCCAATACATTACTTATCATTCTAAATAACCAAATAATCCAGTTCAGACAAACGCTACCAAGTACTGATGCAATCATGAAAGTATTAAGGCGTTACAATCCAAATTTTATCCTCAGGCTTGGCACTTTTATTATACTTTCTAACAGTTTCCACTTTGACAGTTCCGGGATTAGCAGCTACCAGATGGGTGATATTAGTCATAGAGAAATCAGATCTCAACACCGCGCCATAAGATGAAAACAACTTCCAGTCGTGGTATTTAGTGACATCAACTGCAGTTCCATCATTCAAGCTGGTGGGAAACACGGCAGAGAAGCAGGCAGACACACCACCAAGTACTTGACTCTTTCGCTCCTTTAGAATTTAGGCAGCATTCCTCTAATGGCCAATTTGCGCGTCCGTGGCACTTGAGCTTTTACTAAAAAATTAAGAATGCACAAATGTTAAAATATCTTTTAATTGGAATAGCTCAGTATCAGCATCAATATTGGGAAATGGTGCATTACCGCTTGATAATCGAATACTTTGAGATGGCATAGAAGAGTCTTACAACTACTTTCCCGTCAAATCTTCAGAAGACATTCTAGCATTAGCCGGTACATCATTAGATTCATTAGAGTTATCAGATACATATGGTGGGAGTACTTTATCGGCTTTACTATCTGGTGTCTATTTACCGGGAGCATTGATATCCTCGGTACCGTAAAAGAACGTATAAGGCTTGACTTTGATCAGATTATCAGACCAATTCCACACATCCGACCTGTCATCCAAAATTAAAACCATGGATGAGTCGCAAGGGAATATATTCTTGATATCTTTAGAGATGTTACTTCCACTCTCATCTCTTGTTAGAATTCGCTCCTTGAAGAGTTCATTACGCGGATCGATGATAAGTCTGACAGCCTCAGCATAAGACCGCGTTCCCATAGTATATATATGAAATTCATACAACTTGGACATGTTTTTCAGGAACTCGTACAAGCCAGGCCGCAATTTCACGTAATATCTGAGTCTGGGATCATGTGGCAGAGTAAAGCTATGTACATCCTTAGTCACGCTCCACTTCTATACTGTAGAGTCATTGTGAATAACCTCTCCAATTCGCTGATTTACAGAAGCATGGAGTACAGTCTGGTCCAAGTCTAGAATGAGCGATAACTTCTTCTCCTCCAACAATCGCCTCGCAATCTAAAGTTCAATCTTCTGTGCCTCGTTCTTGGTCACCTTAATATCTCTATGAGTGGGTACCATGGCAAAAGTTTCATACTCTGACTTATCGCTAGTCAATTGATCGAGTTCCCTCACTTCCTAGCCGCATACTGCACACAGTCCATGAAATTGAACTGGATGATCACATTAATCTGGCATATCAATACTCAATTGGTGTTTTTTAGTTTATCCAAGTGAAGCAATTTAATTTGAAATTTTCCAAGTGCAAAACTATTGAGTGGTTTCCTTAAAAGTTTGAAGCGCGCCGGAGAGAGAGACGCGCGTACGTTAAGCGGGCACTTGCTAGTTGTCACCACTGCAAAGTATAATGCTGTAATACAATAACAAAAAGGATGAAGAAAAGACACAGTTGGTAGTAATTAAATTTACTGATTTTTTATATTCATTGCTTTAGCGCTGAGCAGCACCTTCGTTTTTTATGATGAGAATGCAGCTGAGAGATAGAGTAGCCAACAGAAGAGAAGTTCGTAAGACTGTGTTACCAAGTACTAGAGAGGACCATCATAGAATTTATAGACAGGCCATACCAACACAGAACTTCTGGCAAACTCGATTGTGAGGAGAACCACAGCAGCAATGCATCTCAATGTAATAATAATAATAATAATAATAATATAAACTCTTGCCAAGGAGATCTTGCCAACTCTTAACTGTAGACTACAGAGCAGACAAAGACGCCTTGACAAATTCGAATGGAGAAATCTATAATCTAATATCTAATGACTCTACTGCGCTTCCAATGAATGAATGACTATAATACAAATGATATGAACTACGGAAGCACAGTAATAATACTCTTGCAGCGACGCCTATGAAAGTTGACTACGGCGCCACATGCAACCAATGATAGAGGGCCAGCCAAAGATACCTATGAATCTATACTACGGTACCAGTGGCGATGAGGAGAGGAGGATGACTCTTGCAGCAACGCCAATAAAAATAAACTGCGGCGCCACATGCAAACGATGATGAGCACCAGCCAAAGATACCTATGAATCTAAACTACGGTACCAATGGCTATGAGGAGGACTCTTGCAGCGACACCAATAAGACTAGACTGCGGTGCCACATGCAAACAATGACAAGGACCAGCCAGAGATGCCTATGAATCTAAACTACGGCACCTATGGCATGAGGAGGGAGGACCAATTTGGGAATTTTAAGTACAGCTCGCCAGCCAGTCAATGAGGGAATACGATATTTAGACCAGCAAGACGAGTGAGAGCACTGAGGATGGAGCAATAAAGCATGCCTTGTATTAGCAACCATCCAAATAAGGGGCTGAGACTTACAGCAGAGGAAGGGACGAAGCTATCAATAATCAGAGTCGGGCCAATTAAGTGCTCAAGTTTAAATATAACTCTGCAAGGCCATCTAGACTCAACTTTTATCCTCTCCACCAGCTCACTTTTTTTATCACCTTGGCATTGGCACTGGCAGCTATTGAAAATTTTTATAGGGCCAGTAAAACTTAATGCCAATACCAAGGCGGCGCGCGGGTCAAGCATGCAAGTAGTTAGCAATACCAGGACTCTCAGCATTAGAAAGCCAGCCATCACAGACAACGTCCATGTACATTTGGATTAAGATTTTTATCCAACAGCTGGCCAGAAAGATTGAGATTGTGCAGTCCTTGTCGGTATTCAGCTATAAGAGAGACCCGCGCGCCAATTTAATTTACACCACCAGGGCCACTGGCCCATTCCAAACCCAGCACTTTGCCGAACATCTAATTTCGGCCTTCACCAGCCACCACCCACTCAGCTTTTCTTCTATGGCCATCACCGGCCCACCCTTCCATCCGCCAGCCAACCAGCCAGCCAGCTTTTCTTTACGGCCAACACCAGCCCACCAACCAAACACCCTGCTAATCATGGCCCTTCAATGACCATAAGTGCTTTGATTTGACAAGGACCCGTCCAGCACCTCTTCGCCAGATAGCCAGAGTAATCACCAACCTGAGAAGCAGCGATCCAATAGAATGACAGCATAACCTCTACTGCTGTCATGGCACAGACCAGCACTACAGGACCAGCTCGAGCTCCAACCACCAGCAAATGAACCAGTAGAAGGAGACTTCCAGGAGGAGACACTCTAGCAAGCAAAGAAGACAGGACAAGTCAAGACGCGACCAGACGACACAGAGCAGAGGGACTCTGTGCTAAATCAAATTTATTCTCATGCCCATTAGTATAAGGGCTTCTTTACATAATGATGAGCCAACTCACAGGGAGATTTCCATCTGTGAGGCTCTCTAGCATCAGGCACCACAATTGGTTGTGCCAGTCCTTTTAAGGCACTATTTTTTAATTTTCAGGAGCAATGCCAGGATGCCCAGCTGGCTAGCTCATCTTTTTACTTCTTTATAACCATCTAGCCATCTCATAGCCATTAGACAAGAAACTAAACCCAACTGGTAGCTGCGGTTCAATAGAAAGGCAAGC
Source organism: Amoeboaphelidium protococcarum (assembly GCA_023515745.1). Taxonomy (NCBI): domain Eukaryota; kingdom Fungi; phylum Aphelidiomycota; class Aphelidea; genus Amoeboaphelidium; species Amoeboaphelidium protococcarum. Next base: position 941,775 of record JALECJ010000020.1, on the reverse strand, counting down.
ATAACCTCTGCTGCTGCCTTGGTACTAACCAGCTCTAGAGAACCAACACCAGCTCCATCTACCAGCACGTAAACCAGAGGACGGAGACTACCAGAATGAGAATATTTCAACCAGCTATTGAGAAGCAAATGGTGTTAAACGACTTTTTATATCACGAAGCAGAGGACTCCGTGTGGTGATAACTTTAAACCCATTAGTATTTAGGGTGAATTGATTCATTATAGACTTTCTACTGCCATCAATAAGCAGAGATCTTTCATAGATATTCTTTACCATTTACTCACCTAGTTAGACTGTTAAGGCATCGATAAGTTCAGACCATGGACAATGTCCTTTTTACAGTCCAACAGACTTTTACAGCAATGTATAATACAATTTCTAGAGACTTTTTAGTAATTATGAGCAAATATCAATATCCAGTGCATATGAGACCATGTCTTTATAAACGTATGGCCAAAATGAGCACTGCGTGAAACAATACAGCCAGTCTTCAGTTTTAAGAGAGCGTACTAGATACATTCGTCATATAGAACCAACAACCAATCAAGAAAGCTTTCTTATCATCAATTAACGCCAGCACCAAGAGTAAATTAACCATTTGACGTCAATACACAGAAGCCCAATAAACAAAGCATCTGGAGAACCATATTACGACAGAGGCAATTTCACATAGATAAGAAGACATGGAAGTAATGGCCGCCCAATAAACAAAGCCTTAATACAGCATTGTGCGGTAGTAGCACAAGCAGACAGTATGAATGACATGGAAAAGCAGCTTTGCAGTGAACAAAGACTATGAAGAGCAATTTTGACAAATCATTAAGCACATATAGTCGAGCCAGTGTTAGAAACACGGAGCAGCAGTGTAACTAAATCTTGAAGTTACCTTTTTACATATGACAACAGCTATTCATAGAGAAATCGCACACGACTACCTTGTGAAGTAGTCTATTACCAGAGTAAGAGGCAAGAGCAAAGACGTGAACAGCAAACATAGAGTTGAACTTTGATCTAAATCCGACACAAACCACCACATGCACACTAGGAAGTCTTCAGCATACCAGTAAGCAATTCATGTATCATTCAGCCTGAGAGCAACACCAAACGAGTGATTTTAAAAACAGAGCCTTGAATGAACTGAGAGGCGCTTCAGTTATAGTCTCGAATGCTTCTTCTAAACTAACAGCGAAGCGATAACCTACACAAATACAGTAGTAATGGATAAAACAAAACAGTACAAGTCTGTATAATAAGCTTACCGGATAAAAGAGACAAATGAGTAGAAGCCTTGTAGTCCAGCAACAAGAACGTCAGCAGCATTGGGAAACATCAGAGAGCTATCAACCTTGTATAACAGCCTTGTTACCAAATTTCATCGAGTAGCAGCATGAGAGTAAAAAGAACCAAAGTAAGCCTTTGAGAGAGCAGAGAGATTGAGGGAAGCTTTGAGGCCGCAGAGAGCAAGAGCCACTACCAAGACACATCATGCATCAGACCAGACCAAACCAAACTTGAGAGAATCGCAGTTGATAGAAGGTCATACCCAAGCAATGTACAAGAACCATACAGATAGGCGTATAGCAGACTTTGAGGCAGAAGCAGACTTGAGACCGACCAGAGCAGGACAGTAAGCGGATCGTTTCACATGGAGAGGCAGAGAGATAACAGGACCGCCAGCGAGAGATAAGCAAAGTATACCGAGACATCCATCAAGTAGCATAAGTATCGCAGATAAGACGCACAGCTAGATATCAACTATGGGAAAATGTTTTTGGATGAAGAGTTATAATGAATGTGGAGAAGAGAGTGAGAGGAGAGTGTGGGATTGTTTGATTGTGGGACATTGTGCGATGGTTTCAGATCTGAAACGGGGCTTGAGTGAAACGAGCACCCCCAATTGGTAACTTGGTCAGTTCTTGATCATTTTCTTTGGGAATAAGCTCATCTGCCGTTTCAGAAAACGATCTATCGATCGGTACTAATATCGATGATACTCCAGAAGGAGTGTTGAGTTGGAGCATACTTTGTGAGTGTGAGTGGTCGTCCCAATTAGGAAATACGCGCGCGCTCGCTCGTCGCTGAAACGGGCCGACCGGGCCTAGAATTTGAGTTGATGTTCAAACAATGTGCTATGTGAATTGTACTGTATGCCTAAAGTAAGCACAAAGTGGACTTCAAGAGAGAAATTTATAATCGTTTCCTGCACTATCCAATTTTCTCAGTGGTCTGCGCAAGTAGTTTCAAGGTTCTTCTTCTGGCGATGATATTTAGTTGCTGCGCTCGAGAGAACAGTCCTAACTAAATTTATACGTCGTCGTCTTCGTTTCATTACTCATACGAGTGGCTTTTTTCTATCACTTTTACCTATACGACTTAGAAAAGGTAATACTCACCGCTTTTATTAACAACTTTTGCCGTAAAAATATGCTAATAGTTTCTATCGCCACTATTTTCATCTTTACCACCTTTCTTTCCATTACATCATCATTTATTCGTTCTGAATTATACTAAAATCGAGATGGGGATTGAAGGCCAGTATGGAAAGTGGCTGAAATAGCAATATCCCAAAGCTTTCATTAATACACAAAAGAGTGGACATGGTTAAAATAGATAGAGCGCCAGGCAGTCTGTCAATCACCTGTACATTGATCTCAATGCGTTCCTGCATAAAATCCCTTTACATGCCTTTAAAAGTGAAAAGAGCATCTGCCTATCCTTATTCTCTTGTCTGACGCGTGTTATTAAGTAATATGATGTGAACAAGTCTATATACATAGCCATGGATGGTGTTGCCCCAGTTAGTAAATTCTTTGTGCAGAGATTGGGGAGAGAACATAAGATTATGCTTGATATTAGAAAGAATGCTGTTGGATAGAAGAGCAAAGGCGTTGTATTTACTCCATATACGAGAATTATGAATTAGACGGCTTTATGGCTTGAATATTATGCTTTCAAACATTTATTACGCGCCAAATATGCCGGACTCTGTATGTACATAGATTCTGCTCTTATTGCAGGTGAAGGCGAGCACAAGATTCTAAAGCATTTACGGTCGCTGAGTACGGTGGCTGGTGGAAATAAGAAATTCCCATCTAATCGCCAATAAGATTTGAAGCAGGAAAGTGTTGCTATAGTGGGCACAGACTCTGATATCTATGTTTAATTGATGATGAATTCACAATTGCTTGATCGATTCTCTGATGTATACTTTGATAATCCCACCATGTTTCCTGATAAAAGCACTCTTGGTAGATTTTCATTAAAGTTGTTTAAATAAGAATTGGCTATTGATATGCGCAATAAATGCTAAAACCCAATTGATTCTGACTCTTTGCTGAAGGATTTTGCTGCTCTCAGTCTATTGGTTGGGAATGATTACATGCCCAAGGTGAGAGGACTAAAGATTAATTCACTTTATGACGGCTATATAAAGTTTCGTAATTAAAAGGGCTCTGTAGAATAGTTGTAACGCGTCTGGGATGCAAAGAAGTTGTGTTTTAATTTCCAACATCTGAAGACTATTTGCACTATTGTGTCTTAAAGTTTCAGCAAGTATGCACTAGAGAAGTTGAGGTTCGTTGGTCCTTAAGCTGAAGAAGATTCGATTGAAGAGGAGCTGGAAGTTGAAGACAATGTGACAATAGACTTGGAAGATTCTCCACCGTCTGACACTGATAATGACGAACAAGACGCTTTGAGTAATCTGCCGGCTGAAGAAGATGATGATCAGAACAATGACATGAACAATCAACAATCACAATCTAATCCATTGGATCTTATAGATGACGCGTGCTTGCTAACTAACTATATTAAAGACAACAAGTTGTGGTTTAAGCCAGATTTACCAGCTTATCTTCAAGGCTTAAACTTTGTTGGGAAGGTAATGTCTACCGGTTAAGTGCCTTGTAATTCCTTTGAGTATAGGCCAAGAATGGGAATCAGTCTACTTGATATCATTGAGTGCCAGGATATGAAAGCGAAAGAATGTAATACTCGTTAAAAATTAGACGGTTTGAATCATGTAATGGGACACGTTGCTCTGATACCGTATATACCGCAAGTCACTGATCATCTCTTTGATTCTGGATAGGCCAAAATTGCTATCAAGTTGACTCAAACTCTGATGTCTAGAATGTAAACTGATGGTGTCGATGATTCAGATGGTACACTGCCTGCCGAACTTCTTTCAAAGACATTAGTAGAAGTAAGCGAGTAATTTAGTGATCCAGACTCTCTTCATGGTAAATCTCACTTTGGGATTCTAAAGTTTACGCGCAAATGGTCCAAGGATAATGGTAAGTTGGTGAATGTGCCTTCAAATGTACCTGTTCCTAAAGTTGTTTTTGAAGATCATAGTCAGCCGCTTGAGGCAATTTATATCTAAGGAGACTCTCACAACATTTACAGGCACGAGTTGCTGAGTAAGTTCAATAATAAAGCGTGAAATTGCGGCGGTAAAATTTAACATTGTGTGAAGAACGTAATGAAGTCTATTATTTAACTTGAATCAATTCTAATTCATTCCTAACAGGATATAAGCAGCTTCAAATTCATTTTATGGTTTCTAGTTACTCGTATTGTTATTATCAGTATTGTTTACATTGCCATGACCCAACGGATATGTTCTATTAGCAAGAGCACGTAGCGAAGAGTCTTCCACAAATAGTTCACTTCTGCGAGGAGATATTCTGCGATCCACATCCTCATCATACATCAGTGAGGAGGATGAATGTTAACTAGCACTGGCTGACAGCAGATAACTATGCTAACTGCCCATCTCCTCTTACTCCTCATCGCCAGAAGTCTCACTCAGGAAGCCAGTATCATTTTCCATCCTGTTACCACCCATATAGCTCTCATAACCACCCGATCCACTTCTATCCAGAATTGGCAAACGTGGTGGGAAAGGAAATGGACTTCTTCGATAACCATAAGGAGTAAATCTCATATTTACAGGTGTAGAGCTTCTACTGATAGGTGAATGCTTTACCAAAGGGCTAGTGGCCGGCAACGATTTAGCGTTCGGACTAGTAGCAGCTGCAGACTGCGTACTATATCGAGACTAAGCATTAGGCTTTGGAGTAGCTCGAGGACTGACTGGCGGTGATGATGAAAATGCCTTTGGCTTCTGGACGGCACGCGCACGCCGTGAAATAGGCGCCCTTATCACAGATCCACCGTCGTTATCAGAATCAGTATCATCATACAGTCCTTGCACTTCAGTTTTTCTAGGCTTCTTAGGTGCAGCAGTGGATGGGGATTTCTTGACTGGCGATGGCTGAGGCACTGGCTCTCCTTTAAATGATTTACTTTGCATCAATTGCTTAGCCAACTAGACAACATCGGATGAAATCTAATCATGTCTATCCACCAACCTGGCTCTAAGATGGCGAGTAAATAGTCCAGTTATATCATTCCTTATGTAATGGATTTAGTCTACAGAGAACAGAGGTTTCAACAGAGGTCCGCCATTATCGTCAACATCTTCTCTCTACTCAGCCAGCAGTGTCCAATCAAAAGGCAACGGCCGGCGATGAACATCAGTCTATGCAGAGCTTCCAGTAGGCACAACACCGCTCTTGATAAACTCATCGATAGACATGGACACAGCCTTTGCCATTTCAATACGCGCCAATTCACGCTCCAGAGCATCACAGAATAGACTATCAACGCAATTCTTGAACGAAGACCAGAAAAATACCTTCTACTTCTTCTTCGATCTCACACAGTCATGGTCGAATAGGAACACCAAGAAATCAGAGCGGGTATTCTCCAATACACAATCCTTGGGAGGTGTTAGGCGTCGCAGGTCAGAAAAGATTCCCTCTTCAAACTTTTTCATATTGAAAGGCTTCCGTCCAGTGTACAAGGTGTATCGATGCAAAAGCACTCTCACAATATCAGTACCACTGATGAACCAGCGACCTTTCCAGTTGACACAACTAACGCGAACACCATCATCGATCATATAAGAGGCGACATACTTGTGCTCATTAGCAATAGAAGGAGCATCATCTAGAAATGTCTAAAGAGCAACTTCATCTGCCGCATAAATCTCTCTGGAAAACTACTAAGGATCGATTTTAAGAATCTTGAACAGTCGAGTATCGCGATCGTTGATAGTAAACTGAACAACAGCCGGGTGGTCAGCTGTAGTCTGACTCAATTGCAGCGGAATATGGACAGAAGCGCGAGGTTCAGATTTTACCAATGTCTACTAGCTTCCACCAGGAGCACTAACATTATCATCAGGATCCTCCACCAGCATCTACTCCATTTCTGTTTCAGCCACTTGATCGACAGCGTCGTCGCTCAAACTCATCGCCACAACGCCTTCTCGCAGTCGGAGACCCGGGGTGGAAATATTAGACGGCGCTGGACTAGGTGGCGCCAGATAGAAATCCTTTTGGTCCTTAAAATCGCTTGAATCCATCTCTTGATATATTGATTATGATATATTATAGCGGTATAAGCCAAAGATTGAGGTTATGCAACGTGTCGGCCCAATGGAAAGTGACGTACAATGGCTGTCGCTGTATCGATAAAAAGAATTTGTCTTCTCAAACGCGTTGTTTCGACTAAGTTGCGTCTGGTCCTCGCTGTGATTGCAGAAATTTGACTCCTTAATCATGTTCGGTTGATTAAGGTTGCCGATTGATGGTGGACGCCTGACTCTTAGTCGCGTGTGTTTTCCATCGTGTTTCTCAATCACACGCGCGTGTTTCAAGTGCGGATAAAATGATCCTATTTGCTATGTTACATTACTATTTTCGAGTGGCGTAGTGTGAAAGAAGGTTCAAACTAAAATCTGTTGGCTAGATTTTAAATACATATATATTTCTGTAAAGAAAACAAACACCAAAGTATTTCATACAAAACGAGGATATGCAGCAAGAGTACCGGTGCCAACAACCTTCATTGACTTATCAGCCTTGTCTTTCTAATGCATCTTTTGTTCATTAGCCGCTACATCATAATTATTTTCTCGCAGCCAATACAGCTATGAGATCTTCTTCTTCTTGTTATAGCTGCATACATATATTCTACCCCTGCGTCTAGTAGCAAGTTCCGATCCAGGGCAAGGTGTCAGCAGTGAAAGTCTAACATTACTTTTGAATGACTGAATAGCCTGGCTAGAGCCGCAGTGCGCAATCTCGATAAAGTTCTTGTGTGTAGCAATGATTTACTCATTATCAATAACCAATACACGGTTGGGAGCCAAATATTGACACTTGTCTTCATCTTTACCCAAGTCAACTGCGCTCAGTGTTCCCCAAATAAATTTATCTGCAAACTGAGCGCCAATACGCCCATCAGATAATCTGCCGTCAGACGCCAGTAATCGGCTCATTGCACCATAAGTTCCGAGATATGCAACATCATCCTGCTAAGGTTTAATCTAAGCAGTCTTTTTCGGCTACATACTCTTTATAGTGCTGTACCATGACGGATTCTCAGTCGTTTTCCCATTGAGACTGTTTTAAGATTTAGCTACATCTTCTTTAGCATTTTAAGGAATTTAAATGGAGCCAATCCAACGATTCTATCCTTTATCTTTAAGAACTTCTTTCGCCTGCTTTGTAAACTCTTCCAAAACTTGAACCTCACTAACCTGACTACTCTCAAAGTCAATAATGTTAGCTTCGCCTTCATATGCGACAAATAACTTGGTCACAAACTGACCATCATGATATATCGCGAAATTCTTTGGAGTCTCTGGTAGCCAGAATGATTTGACCTTCATAAACTTTAAATATGGCAACTTGGCCCATTCGAGAACAGTTATCTCATTTCTAAACAGTACGCCCATGTAACAGGTAGCTTATGTCCTCGTCACAACAAAGTTAAGCGACTCACGAGTATCCACAATCTTCTAATAATCTACAGACCAGAAGTTCGGTCCAGAACCTCCATTCCTCAGCTGCTCCGTGTCACCACCCAAGTCATATAGCGAGTCAACATCGTCAAATCCGGGACTCTGTGACTTGTTAATCTCTTCAATGCCAAATAGAAATCTCACCAACTTCTTAATACTACTCAAATTGTAGCTTCTAATCTAATTCATTCTACCACTGATGGCCATCATAACACTGTAATCCTCAAGTATTTCAATCTGCTTAAACTTTGTCCTACGCACAAGCCATCTGAGTCTCCCCATGGTGTCAGGGTAACTATACTTGGACTCTAATGACGGATCGTAATTCTTTGAGTCATTATGGCATGTAATATCTGCAGCCAAAAGGCCATGATCACAGCCAATAAGCAGGAAGCAGTGGACAACTGGGTTAGTGCCAGTACGATCTTTTCCGTTCAGTACCAGCACATCTGCGCAGTTGACTTCAATCTTCAATCTCAAATCCAGAGGCACCACTTCATACAAGTTGCGCAATTTACTTTCATGTAAAAGCTACTTAGGAAGCTTTTAAGTGACATCATACAACTCTTCTCTATCAACCTCGCTGCGGTCTGCCTCAAGGTCTCCTTCACGATCAAGAGTCTTTTTGCGAAACACGCTAAGGAACGTATTACGTCTAGCTGATGGAGATATCTTTGTGACACTAAGCTAGCCACTAACGCCATCCACCAACAGCCCGGAGCCAGTCCTTTGCATATCTGAGTTGATAGATGCCTGCTGAGAATTTTTCGCAATCTCACTATTGGAACTCTGAGCACTCTTGTCGTTCTGAGACTATACGGCCAAATTGTTCTTCGACTAGGCTTTAGCACCATCAAACTATGAAAACTACTGCTCATCACCAGAGGAATCAGAGTTGTTACTATCTTTCTACTATTTAACAGCAACAACAGCTCCTTATTTAGCCTAATTCTTTTTAGCAGCTGAGGCTCCGGCAGTCTGAGCCTTTTTGGCATCTTTGGCAGCTCGCATCTCTTATATTGCATTAAAAAGTATCTGACGATGCTCACCAGTGACATCTGCAGACACTTTCTACATCCACTCGGCTTGTAGACTATCCTGCGCAGACCATCGACGTTTGGGATCTTTTACCAGACAGCTTTGGATAAAGGCAACCATAGGCTTTGACCACTTCTTTGGCTACCTCACCATCAATGTGTTGGAATCTGCAGATGGAATGAGGTAGAGAGCTCGCATAGGATGTATATCACTCAATGGCGGATTCTTGTCAGCCAATTCAATGAGAGTTATTCCCATGGACCAGACATCAGTCTTACAATCGTACATGTGCAGTGGACTATTCTCACTCATGATACACTCTGGACTCATCCAGTACGGAGTCCCTATGAACGTATGTGCACGAAATGATGTAGAGGCTGTAGTTACAGCACTGACACCAAAATCGGCCAATTTCACCTCTCCTTTCTCAGTAAGAAGCAGATTTCCACTCTTGATATCTCTATGAATTATATGTTAGTCATGCAAGTACGCTAGTCCCTTCATTGACTCAAATATCAAGTAGGAAATCTCCTCTTCAGTCAGCAATCTGGGTAGATTCTTGTACAGAGAATCCACAGCCCCGCCAGAGCAAAACTCCATACAAATCCAGAGATCATCATTACGCACAAAATTACCCATAAATCCCACCACATTCGGATGTCTACATTCACGGATAATCTCAACTTCAAGCAGAATCTCTCTCAGCTCTTCCTCTTTAAGAGCCACTACTTTAACAGCAGTTATCCTCTTATCAGCTATCAATCGTCCCTTGTAGACAAAACCAAAATTTCCTTTACCAATAGTCTCAATCAGCTCCACATGTCCCTTTGGATTCTGCAACTTTGTCACATCAAACATTATAACTACTAATTCTATGTATTTGATTAGAAAGAAAAAAACTTTTAAATAATTCTTGTCAATAAATTGCCTGCCCAAACAAAGTTATATGCAGTGTAGTATGAGTAAAAGTGCCAACAATGAATTAACACTAAGCAATTCTGAATATCTACGAAAGCTTTAGAGAGTTACCGATGAAACAAATAACGAAAGAATACACTCCAGCTTCTTTATGTATAACACCAACGACACCCTAATAATAATCACTAAGAAAGGAGGGAAGGGAGAGTGATAATGCGGTTGCCAAGCGAGGTGCGGATATTTTGTTGATCTTGAAAGCCGAGTGGGGTGAAACAAACAGTTTACAAAACGAAACTTTCTACTGTAGGCAGCGAGCGGTAAAGAGTGGATTAATTTTCTTTTAGTGTAATGCATATGGTGAAACATCATTATTCTTTTCCTGTCAAAGATTGTGCGGCACACGTTCGATATCTGTTTTTAGCCGTTTCTACATTGTAAAACATTTCTACCCGGTCTGACGCAATCACTCTCTGAATTCTGTCGTTTTATCTTTAGTTGAAGTTGCTCATCTAATCATTTCTATCCGTACGCGCGCTTGTACACGTTCTTCCTTTATTCTAAAGCAAACGCCGTTCTGTTCTAACTTCCGTAGAACAATTACACTGTAACTCCTATATCTCACAGAATATATTCCATTAAATTGTTAATATGACTGCAGATTTTAGCTCTGGAAGGTAGAAGTAGCCATAGCGAGGACATTATGATCATTATCACAAGTTGCCACCGCAGCATTATCTGGATGGTGCTTTCACTCGAGAGTGTCTCCAGTTAGTTCGCGAGATTGAGCCCACGGCTGAAGAGGTGGAATAGCTGAATGGAACGTACTTGTATTTGTATGAGTTTCTTAGTACGCTCTTCGGCAGGGACAATATTCTACTGCACAAATTTGGCTCTGCTGCTAATGGACTCTTCTTGCGTGGTTCCGTCGATATGGACTTGTGTATGGACCTGAGTGATGTCAAGCTGATTGAGATGGAGCAGCTGAGATTACAGAAATGCAAGTAGATTAGGGAAGAGTATGAGTAATCTGTTCGCGATTATGAACAGCATGTTGCTGCTAAAGGCCCAGTAGCTGTTGGAGGTGGTAAAAGCGATGTTGATGGAGATTAGGGAGGAGATAGTGGTGATGGTGATGGTGAGGATGAGGAAGAGAAGATGAAGGCTCCACGTCAATAGCCTCCTCTTACTATCCCTCAGGTAATTCTTGACTTTATCGGAGAGCGTTTGACAAGTGCTGAAAGTAAACGATTTTAGGACGTGAAAGTTCTCACAAAGACTCGTATTCCAATTATCAAGTATCGTGATGCTGTTACTGGAATTAACGTCGATTTGGGATTTTAGAATACTTTGGCCGTGTATAATACCAGATTATTGCATGCTTACAGTATGTTTGATGTACGGTTGAGGCATTTAGTCTATTTGGTAAAGTATTGGTCTAAGCGGCGTTCTATTAATGACACCTACTCTGGAACTTTGTCATCCTACGCGTACGTATTGATGGTCATCCATTATCTGTAATGTGGTGTTAGTCCACCTGTATTGCCCAATCTATAGAAGCTATCTGCTGATGGTCAGACACCATAGCGACCGATATCAGTAAAGACTTTTGGCCACGAGCTAGTGCCGATAGAAGGTTAGAATGTTGAAGTAAATACCTCGGAATCTCATGATCCAACTATGGTGGATAAAGAGTGGAGGCAAGTGGTCACTGATGAATAATATGACACTTATTTCTTTGAGACTCTGGAAGCTATTAAGATCAAGAATCTTAACGAGTAATCGCTGGGATCTTTGTTTTATGGATTTATAAAGTATTGGGCATTTGATTTTGACTTTAAAGAACATGTGGCTTCTATTCGTCTGGGCGGCATCTTGACTAAAGCCGATAAAGGATGGGTTCCTCTGTTGGATTAACAGTAATAGTAGAAAGAATCAAAGGACAAAGAGGAGCTTGTTCAGGATGGTGCTCCGTCAGATGTAAATGTTGCAAAAGAGAATAAAGAAATCTCGGAGCAGTCCAAATAGTAATAATAGTAGTAGTAGCAGTCAAAGGAGCAGTACTAGAGATTTTGGGTTTGTATCGAAGATCCTTTTGAAGTGGGACATAATCTGGGGCGCCCAGTAGGAAGAGACTCGTTGTATTTTATAAGAGGAGAGTTGTTACGTGCTTCATCCCTCCTCACTGGTGCGCGTAATTATAGTCGAGAGTATTTGAACCAAGTTGCTGTATTGGATCAGAATAGAGGCGCACCTCATTTTGCCAACTTGCACCAACACGTTGATAGTCTAGCTCCTAAAGATCTTCTATCTCAGATAGTTGCAGAGACTGAGTACAAGACGCGTGAAGAGCACAAGATTCGCAACAAGGAGAACATGGACAGGAAGACCAAGCGAGAGGAGAAGGACAAACTTCGCGTTAATTAAGAGTGACTTGCTATATTTTATCCAAGATTGAATATTAAATAATTGTAGTTAAATGAAATTGCTCATCAACTTAATAATTATAAGTCTTGGCCTTTTATTAATCTGTCGGTACTTTTAATTCAAACATCCTGAATCTCCTCCAGCTGAGCATTTTGGGCCTTCAAATCTTCCAGGAAGGACTCTGGCGCATCTTCCATAAAAGTGAAAGGAATTCTATATCCACTCAGAAGCAGTTTAATATCATCCGGCGAGTGAGTGTTGACAGTTTAAATAGAGATTTCATAATTCTGAAGAGATCCCACTGAGCCAGTATGAGGAAACTTCAGATAAGCTTGAGATATCTCTGGATAAGATTACCAAGACTCCGCGTCCATTTTCAAGGTGACAGTACTCTATGGATGACCATTCACGCCATGATGCCCGATATTGGAAGTTGTCTTACCGAAGCCTTTAAAATCTCTCAATTTTGGCAACACAATCTCTGCAAACTTGCCCAAAAAGTCGCCGAATACTTTAGAATCAGTCATACGCACTCTGACTCCAATAGGCATACCAGATCTAATTCGCTACTTGGCATTAGTGTCATTATCGCCGGCATAAATGATTTGCGCTTACTAGCCAGTGCACAAGTTTAGAGCCAGCATTCCATAGAGCAAAACTTTTTTCGATTACACCACAGCCTGAGGCATTCGCATCGCAATGGATACACTCTGGATACGCGGCAAGGTTTCGTAAATGTTGAGCTGGTTATGCGACGAGCTCTATGTACTACCAGACTTGGAAGAGGCAGAGATATCAAGATACTGAGATAGCTTATCCAGGTGATTGACGCGTTACTTCTCCGCCTTCAGCTATTACGCTTTCTATTCCAATTTCTTTTTAGAGCTGGCAGCCGAAGACTTACTACCAACATCCTAGTTCTCGAGCTAATTCAGCTAATACATACGCCACTGCTAACACTTTTCCTCAAATGGGGCATTAATATCCTAATTCACCTCTTAGAGAATACGTCTATATGCCGACTGAGGATTGGCATGCTTAAAGTGATCATAATTCAGAATTGCCAAATCTTCAGCCAAGTTGGCATCATACGTCTCTTCATAACGATTCAAGATCTATGAAGGCATCAATTTCTACGCGTTAACCTCATAACTTTCTAATGGCTTTTATTAGAGTTGGGGAGGCGAGACTTTTTATTTTTTTAAAGCAGCATTACTGACATTGGCCAGATATTTCCTTCCAAAACGCGCATTTATCATGGTATTTCTATAATAATTAAGATATCCGGACTTTACGCTTAGAAAAGACTGAGCGATAGAGATCCCGCGTTTTGATCGCATCTCTTTGTAGAATTTTTTATCAGCATCAGCTCTCCTTCACTTGACTCCTAATTATTGCATGTGTATAAAGCTTTAATTCTTCTGGAAATTGCAGATTGAATTTAGTGGAATAGATTAATTGTTGATGAAAAGTAAATGTCTGTGAGTATGCGGAAAATATCCAATTTACATGAAGGCGACAATATCCAAGTGGAAGACACTGATCAAGTTTCTGCTAATGACCCAGCTATGAGTAGAAGGTAGATTCGCATTGGATTTGCAATATGCGGTCTGATCAACAATTTCACCTATGTCGTGTTTCTGAGTGCTGCACAAGATATTATAAAGTAGCAAGAGAATACAGGTGTGAGCGAAGGATCTATATTGCTGGCTGATATTATCCCATCGCTTATTGTGAAATTTGTATTTCCTCATATGATGCACCGGGTGGGCTATGACCTGAGAATTTTCATATGCATCGCCCTTAGTTTTATATCTTTGCACGAAGTCGCCTGGATTCCCAATATCTGGATTCGATTATTTGGGATAGTCCTTGCATCGATTGCAAGCGGTCTGGGAGAGATTTCGTTTCTGTCTCTGACTTCTGCTCCGCAATTTATAGACCGCAATGATCATACCAGTCGTGAACTGCTAAGCACCATGGCTCTGTCGGGATGGTCTACTGGAACGGGAATGGCTGGTGTTGGTGGAGCGCTGGCGTATTTGGCTCTCACTACTTGGCTCAGAGTATCGCTCACTATCACACTGGCAATTGCTAGTATTGCACCCCTTTTCATGGCGTACTCTTACTTTATTCTTTTACGACATTGGACTGGCTCCGCAGTGGATTAGACGATAGCTGGACGACTATTAGGACTATTTAATCTGAAGAGAGCTATAGTTTCATAAGCGGATTATTAAGTATTACCTGAAGAGTAGCCACAATCGTCCGATGGAATGTACATTGTGGATGAGTAATAGTTCGTATCCACTGTATCTAATGGTAGCGGTAAACTGGCTTTAAATGAAAGGTTATCGATACTACGAATAATGTTTGTCCCGTTCATGCTGCCTCTATTTCTGGTATTTATGGCTGAGTATACTATAAACTAGGGAGTATGTCCCAACTTGCTCTACGCTTCACCGTCGCCATCTTTGGATGAAATATCTCGACTGAGAGACGCGTATGTGTACTATTAATTTCTATACTAGATCGGTGTTCTAGTCAGTAGAAGCTCAGTGGAGTGGTTTCCCATTCGTCAGATTTGGATTCTTAGTCTACTGCAAGTTGGCACGCTCATCTTCTTGATTAGTGAAGCCTTATTCAGATTTATTCCATCTGTATACTTGATTTACATTGTGATTTTATGGGAAGGGTTGCTGGGCGGATCCACGTATGTTAATGCTTTTAATTAGATACGATAGAGATTTGGAGCAGATCAGAACTACTCGAGCGAAAGTCGCGAATTCGCAATGGCCTCCGCGGCTGTCAGTGACACGTTAGGCATCTCTTTCGCTGGGCTGATTAGTATATTCCTCTCGCCGGCACTGTGCAAGTATCAAGTGTAAAAAGGGATTAAACTATGTAAGCTTGTGAAGTAATGAATCTATTTAATCTATCAAATCAGTCTCGAAGGATTATCATAGACTTAATGTCTATCTTAACTCAGGCAGGGTGAGGCATCGATCGACACTTCCACAGCTCTCGTTGAGTATTTTCGCCACTCTAGTCAGAGGCAGCTTGTTTCCCTCTTCCATTCAGTAGTGGCTAGCCATTAGTCAGCTCAGTCTGTACATTCTAAACACCACTTGCAGTTTCTACAGCAGCTGGCTGCGATGCCTACTGTTGCACAGGCTGAGAGCGGCTTCGACTCACTGATCGAATGACAAATTTCACACGGGGAATCTTGATACGAGGAGGACGATTGGCAATACGCTTTGGAATGTATTGCTGGTGAAGGTGGTATTCTTGAGCAATTGTCCAGGTGGCAGATGATGAATTTATCAAAGTTTAGTTTTAGATCATTGTGCTATAGACGAGGCAAAGGTATGTTTAAGATTACAGAGCAGGTATTATAGATATGTTTAAATCAGACGCGTTAAACAGGATAACTGTTGAATGTCACTCACAAATTAACGGATAAGTAAATTGAAGAGAAAAGATAGAAGATGTTATTCAGGTGATCAAGGTTTCATGCACTGCCTGTCCCCTGTGCATTTAAGTCAAGTGGGCATGTTGTTACACACGCTCGCAGGAGATATCTTAAGACTCGCGCGCATTGTCCCTTTGCACCTGAAACAGTTGAAGGGCCAATCAAATCACTTCAATGGCCATTTCCTCGCTAACCATTAGAGGACACGCGCGTCATGTATGGATAATAATACACGAGATTCTCAATGACATGGTGGTGTAAAACATGAGAAAAATTCATAAATACAGTAAAGTGATGATTATATGACACAATCACTATCAAAGCTTACTCTTACTTTTCACTTAAATTTTTGATGGCTACAAAGGAGGTTACATGCGCTGATACAGAGCATCAGTTAGATAATCTTTTGGCACTACAGTAGTGTGCTGGTTCAAAGTGTTCAGACATAGCATCTGAGGAGAGGCCTTTCTAATATCAGTCACTCCCATTAATCTACAGACCATTTCAAGTTCATCTTTCAATATTTACAAAGCATGTTCCACGCCAGGCTGACCATAAGTGGACATGGCGTACAATAGCGGTCTTCCAATTCCAACAGCTTTAGCTCCCAAAGCAATGGCTTTAAAGATATCTGTGCCCCTCCTTATACCTCCATCAACATAAACTTCCATCTTGTCCCTCAGACCATGCTTATCCAATGTGTCCATAACTTCTGGCAGAATCTCAATGGATGATCTTGCAAAATCTAGCTGCCTACCACCATGATTAGATATCACTATACCCTGAACGCCGTGCTATGCTGCTAATAAAGCATCTTCTGCACACTAGACGCCTTTCAGCACAATAGGCAGATCAGTTATGGATCGAAACCACTTCAAATCGTCCCAACACAATGATGGATCTATGAATGAACCAATAGCACGCGCTGCACCCTAATGTCTCTAGATCTCGTGTCCTTCTTGAACCTTTGGTGGAGTCCGGATATACTTCATACGCATATCCTTCTCCCGCTTGGCCAGAGTCGGAGCATCGACTGTGATGAACAGAGCTTTACATCCCAATCTCTCAGCCTTCTTTACCAGATTCTAGGTGATCGCACGGTTACTGTTAACATACAATTGAAAGAACTAAACTTAACCAGGTTGCGCTGCCGAAGTTATTTCATCAAGAGAACACGAAGCCAGAGTCGGTATCATCTAAATAACGTGGTGAGAAGCTGCAGCACGCGTCAATACAACTTCACCTTCAGGATGTCCAAGTCTACCCAATGCAGTCGCTGTGACATACACGGGTAAACTGCATTCATAACCAAGTATGGATGTCTTGACACTAACATCCTTGACATTTACCATAACACGAGGCTTCATCCATATTCTGTGATAAGCCAATCGATTCTCGCGGGCAGTAACTTCATCATCAGCAGCACTGCTGTAGTATGCCCATCCATCCTTGGACATTAGCTATTAGGCACAAGCTTCAAAATCGGTCAAATTAAGGATGGCATCGATTGGCGGCAAATTGACGTCAGGCTTAAACGCTACGGCTGCGGAGACTTGAGACTGACTAGCATTAATTTCAGACGCGGACTTATAGGATGACGCATCACTTACAGGTCCCTTATTTAGATCAGGGGATAGCAACTTCTCAATAATGTCCGGTGGATGGACGCTATCGAACGCCTTCGTAGCATCTTTACCTGCATACTTTAAAATAATGGCCGATCCACCAGGATGTTCATCCAAAAATGACGTAAGATCATACGCTGACCCGTGTATGACCACCCAACAATCTTGCCGAGTACTGTGCCTTCCAACTTCATTCATGTTCATCTTAAATAATTGTTTTTTAAATATTTATACAGCTGCAAACTTTGAATTCTAGCTGATTAAGTGATCTAAGTAAAAGATCAATGCCGATTAAGCCCATGGCGAGAACGAGGATCGATGACGAACGACCGCAAAACGCGACATTGTTACCACAAATTGAGATGCAAAAATATTTTAAATATACTTCGGCTTGATATTTGATACTGAAATTGCAGTGTTTATTATATCAACAGAGTAGCTAAGCCAACAATATAATGGTATACTTAAAGCATGTCAATATGCATAGTATTTCTAATAAAGTACATTGCTTGAGTGCTACAGTGATTAGAACGCGCATGTTTCATTTTAATCAATTTAAGACTTTTGCTCTCCCAATAAATTACTCACATCATATGATATCCTTATTAACGGAGATGTACAGCTAAATTTTGATGTAAAAATGAAAATCTTCTATAATTGTTCCTTGGAAAGAGAGGTAGGCACAGATGCGAAAGTGCCACTTATCCGTTGCTAAACAAGAGAGAGAGCGCTTTGTTTTAAAGTTGAAACAACAACAACAACAACAACAACAACTTCTGTTGAAAGAACAATACTGAACGATCTTTTGTTGTTTCAAAGCTCTTCCTTCCCTGATAGTTAGTTAGTATCTGATCTATTCTCCTGAGATATCAATCAGCATGGGATTCTTTGATTTTTTGGATCATTATTATTTCAAAAGCAAAGGTATGATAATGATTATCTTGTAGTCGTGATTTATTTTACATTTATTACGATATCATCTGTTGTAGATGCTGAGCAATTGTATCACCAATTCAAGACTCAGTATCAGAGCATTGTCTGTCCCGCTGATCCTAAGCAGTAGAATTTTAAGGCGATCGATGTATTTACCACATCAGCTGTTCATTAGAGATGCCTTACACATTGGAAGAAGTATTTTTAGTCCATTCCTGAGAATGTTGTCATGTATGATGTGCTTATGAATGATAAGTAGTTGACTAGTGAGAGTCTCCTGGCCTTCCTCAAGGTGATGTCTTCAAAGACTGACGGCGGAGTACAGAAATTTCCTATTCAGAAGTTGGACCTATCTAATTGCTGCTTCACAACTACAGACAGGAAGCAGAGTAAAGATCATCACTTCGCTAGTGCTGCAGATGAAAATACTGCCCGTGATGCAGAACAGTCATTCTTCAGTCTACTTGCTGAGCACTTGAGAGAGTCTAAAACTCTGGTCTTTTTGAACCTGTCTCACTCCTCGATATCCGTTGACACTTTAAGGATCATACTGATTAATGGTTTGAGATATAACGACTCTGTGCAGTAATTGATAATGGATGATTGCCACTTGCCAACCAGTGATCTAAACGTTGTTAATATTTTTGCCGGTGTCTTACTACCACTGGGTGATAAGAAGAAGTTTCTACCTCCACTTCACCCTCTGGCTCATTCAGAGTATAGGAATTCCTCTCTTCGCAAAATTTCCATCATTGATAACCAGTGGTCTGCCGAAGTTGTATAAAAGTGGGAGTAATTGGTAAAAGTATGTCCCAAGATAACCTCATTGCAGCTTGTGACTGCTGAAGGTACGAACTAGCCGTCTGAATAATTGAAGAAATGCCTGGAAAGAAACGAAGTCTTGCAAGGTATTATGGATGATGTTGTCAAGAGTTTGTACAAGAGATAGTTCAAGACCAAGTTGAATACATTCAGAGAAAGTGTGAAAACTTACAAGATGAAGGGTAAGAATCTGGCAATGTTGAATGAACAAGGTCCCGCCTACAAGTGGATGGCTTAGAGTGATCAGGATCATCGTAATGATCCATTCCATCCTCAAGTCACCGCATCGGCAAGGTGGAAGTCTGGTTACGCCATCTCTGTGGGACGACGTGCGGAAATGCAGGATGTTCTGGCTATGCGCGGAAAATTTGTAGAGCGGAAGCAAGATTAGACCGGTTCAGAGAACGCTGAATAGTAGTAAGCACAAGTATCTGCACAATATGAAGACTTTTGGGGAGTATTCGATGGCCATGGTGGTAGAGAGGCTGCCAGTTATGCATCAGAGAACTTGCCCGTTCTGATTAGCGAGAGAATTAAAGCTTTGCCGAGCGACGCGGCGCCCGAAACTCGCGCTGAGGAGATCAAGAAAGCGTTTCAGGATTGTCAGAAATAGATGGCACCATGGAATACCATCACTGGTACGACTTGCGTGGCATTATACATCCATGACAACATCCGATATTCTATCAACTTGGGTGACTCTAGAATGGTGGTGCATAATATTAAAAGCGAGAAAACTTAACTTTTGACCAGAGACCATCGACCAAATGAGCCGGAAGAATAAAAAAGAGTTCTGTCTCTGCATGGCGCGTTTATTGAGCAGGGTCGCGTCAATGGTAAATGTCAAGTTACTAGATCTCTTGGTGACTCGGATATGAGCCCGTACATTTCTTGTATTCCAGATGTGACTTGGGCGCCTGTTGATGCGGATGATGGATTTGTTATTCTTGGTAGTGATGGTTTGTGGGACGTTTTTGCCGGTGAAGGTGATGATGTCGCTGAGAGGCACAGCATCGTTCATAAAGATAATGCTGCCAAATGGTAGAAAGGTTTGAAGGAGGTGACATCTATCGTGCTTAATTAGAATAGTGCTTCATCGGCAGCTAAGAAATTGTGTGAATTGGCATATCAGAGAGGGAGTACAGACAATATCTCGGCCATTGTGGTGTATCTGCATTTTAATCCAAGACGAGACAAGGATAATAAGGTGGCCGCATCTACTGCTAATTTGAATGCTGTTCAGTAGCCAAATACAACACAAAAGCAGTAGAATACCAATGCTCCTCAAGTGGCGGAGGTTTTAAAGTCTCAAGCTAGTCTGGCGCCTTAGCAAAAGACTCAAGTCCCAACCAATGTCCCTTAGTCCAACCACAATCTCACCAGTCAGGGAGACTTGTCAAAAGCCCAGGGTCCTTAGACTTCTGATGTTGATTTGAACCAAAATTTCAATAAGACTGCAACAAAGGTGGCCAATCCTCTGTTCAGAGCCAACTCTGTCAAGATGAAGAAGGCTGAACAGGCTGTGGCGAATATGAAAAAGTGATATTCTGTCTAGTAGCGGTGGTGATACAAAGAGATGGTATGTCTTGTATTCACTTGTAAATGATGATGAATTAAAATGTATCTGTGATTTAAAGTTAATTTTTTTACTGGTCGACGAGTGAAGATGAAATAACTTTTCCACAGTTCTAATACAGATCCAGAGACGCGATTCATGTTTCTCATCAGGAACAAATGGCAGCTAAAAACCGTTGGTCTTTTTCCCCTGTTGGCCATTTACTGATAAAAATGAATGCGAATATTTTATCTTCTGAAAATCAATCTGTCATGTCAGCATCTTTTGAAAGCGTGGATTTGTTGAACGTGCTATCCTCACCACCGTCATCGTTACTACTTGATTCGGGCGAGGAACGACATCTTACGGTACTTCGAAGGCCTGAGTTGGAGGCGGTACGTAATGAGGTACAGAGGATTGTTGAGATTCCTACACATTTACAGCGCTATTCAAAGAGAGTCATTGTCGGGCCGGCAGGCGTCGGTAAATCGCTTTTGCTATACTTATGTGCTCGAGATTGTATTGTCAAAGGGTCATGGTTTGTGTTGTATATTGCGTCGACTACCCGGTTCGATCAGTAAGAAGATGCGCGCGTCTCAGTTGAAATTCTGAACATGATTCTGGAAATGAACACTCCTTTATTCGATAACCACTAAAGCAACGACAGCCTAAAGACCATACGAGAAAGTGCACTGAATGGGGTGCGCAATCCCGGATAAGCTACCCAGGAGTTGATGAACATCCTTGGATTCATGGGCCGATGTAAAGTTCCGGTATTTGTGGGTATTGATCAGTGGAATTGCTTGCAAGAAGCTGGCGGCATCAAACAACCACTGCTCAAGAAGTTATTTGGCCATTTTAGCAAATTTAACGGAAGTTGGGGGTTCACGTTGCTTGCGGTTTCATCTTCCTTTGATTGCAGTAACTTTGGCATGTTTTCAGACTATGATGCCGTACTTGCACCGAAGAAGATCAGCCTCTACCGAAAGGAAGAGTGGCAGGCAATGGTGACCCATTATCGTAATAGGCGGTTACTGCCTCCTATCAGTGAATTGAATGACGACGATTTGCTGAAGCTTACAGGTACTGTTCCGCGACTGTTGATGGTGGTGAAGCAGGAATATATCGGTATGCACGGTGATCCAACTTGGTCGTCTATTAATGCTGTGAATGTGCGAAATGCCAATTTGAAGTACTTCACAGAAAGAGTTAAGCGTGTCATCCAGCGTCATTCTGATAAGGATAATTTGCTATTTGCCGCATGTGTGGTGACCAATCAGTATTAGAAGCAACTATCGGCATCTAATCCGTGGATTGACTCAGGATTATTTTATATCGAGGAAGGAGTACCTGTTCCGATTGCTTCTGAAGTCCTCACCGCAATAAACGACGTGTTATCTTGATCAGTTGAACGATTATTAGTGTGATTGTGCAAATAGAAGAGAAAGGTTGCTTTGTAGTCGTTGATTGAGCTGGGATTTACCAAACGACTGTCGATGCTTTTAATTTGTCAAGATGAAGAACCCTGAACAGGCTGTGGCGAATTTAATTTAAAAGTGATTTCCTATGTAATCGCGTTGATGGTACAACTTAATATTGCTTGTAAATGATGATGAATTAAAAAAGTACGGTGAATTAAAAGTTTACTTTTTATATTGTGACTGTTCAATCTTTAAAAGCAGATGGCAGCAAAGAGATATCAAGATTTTATAATAATCAATCAATCATCTTCCCACATATCTTCATCCTCATACATGGCAATCTACTCCAAATTTACTCTGTATCGCAGGATGGCGCCAATACCACCAAATCCTCGTACAAACTAAGATCCCTCCTAACTCTTATCAGTCACCAGATCCATCTTGGCTCCGAATTCCTGATAGTGCTCAGTTAGCCATTCCACCAGAGACATCTTGTCCACGACTTCATACTCAACTCCAGTGACTTGATCCTTCAGGAACGACATATCCTTCTCCTAATCAGGACGCACGTAGCACACCTTCTCTTCTTCAGTCTATGGGTGACGACACACATATCTAGTGATTTCCAAATTCTCATACACAATCAAATGCTCCACTGCACGCATGTCCATCAGGCACTTCATCGTGTCATCAACACCAAAACAAAACTTTCCACTATCCAAGTTGATGAGTTCAAAGTACTTCTAGATCAACTTCTTCTCCTAGACAAACTTGACATTTGCAAGAGCATCAGCAGACAATTCAATCGCCTGATTAAATCCATTCTCACCACCATAAGAAATATCCACAATGTTCACAATGATAGGCTGCAGACGCGGATCGAACAAATCAGACTGCGACAATTCAGTCTTAAAGTCAGCGGAACCAGCCAGCACGAGACCAGACACATTAGGCCTATCTACGTTGATAAACAACTACGTGGCCAACTCTGCCACCTTTCTGATATAATTGTGACGCTTCTCCATACGCAAACGTGCAAAACGCATCGCAGACTGACCACCACGTCCGTGCTTCTTTGGCAGATCCACGTCGAATTTATGCAAAATCTCTCTAGCACTACCGGACACTGAACCGAATAACGTTCCATGACCATCCATAATGATGAAGCCAAATTTGGAGTCATTCTCAAGCAATTCATGCAATGCCTCAGTGTGGAATCTATTATCACACTAGTACATGGACGTGTTGATCGGCTTGAATGGCTCAAAGTCAATGGTGATCTTCTTCTCCTTACCCTCTTCATTAATGATTGTACCAGTGAATAGAATCAGCCCATTAGGCGGCACTTTGCTGTACAACTTGAGTCTCTAAGAAGCGGATGTAATAGCAGCCAGTACAGATTGCTTATTAACTCTGGACTTGATGTTTACAGCGGCACCTTGTTCATCCAAAAGCATTTTCTGCACTCTGCTCAACTAATCTTTAGGTGGAATAATCATAGACACCATGGATGTTCCGTTTCCCTTTGAATTGTCCAAGTGATGCATCAGCTTCTTGATCTTCCAAATCTAAATATTTCTCTTCGTATCCTAATCCTCTTGACTATCTCCGTTCATATTGAATAAGTAATAATTTGAGTCAATAATAACTGGTTTAAAATAGTTATGGAAATGAAAGGTTAGAAAAAGTAGAAAATTCGGCTTCAGAAAACGAGATTCTTAATGAAGGCGCGCGAGGAGAGATTCTCGTTGTTGGGTGTGCATTCTCTATTCTATCGCTCGGTCTCTCTTCTATGGCTGTCGGTATTTAAATTTGCACCCATTATGCTCGCTAAGGTTGTCGCGTTCGTCGTTCGCGTGTCAATTGTTTCATCGCGGGCGATCTGGTTTGACTCGCGCGTTGACAGCAGAGTTATCATCAATCAGCAGCGAGTGTTACGACTGACTGTATGATTCACAATCATGATAATGATGATGATGATGCTCTGTTACAAATGAGCTAATTGATGAAGTCCCTTATAAGTTATCATCATCATCTTCTCTTCTTTTATCAACTCTCTGTACCGCACTCTAAGCTAGTTTTTCAGTATCGATATTTGACTCTTTAAAACAGACAATGACTGTGATGACTTCTATCAAGAGAGTGATACCCAATGTGAGAATGACATTGAGTCACAAAGTTAATGTGAGAACAATTACCGCTGGCCATAGAGTGCTAGGTACGGGTAGCCATATGTCTGACAATGATCCTGAAGTGTTGGAGAAGAGTAAGCAGAGAGCTATGAAAAAGGCCAACTCTTCACAGCAATCAGGTGCTTACGAAGATGAATGGGATGAGAGTGCAGCATCTGAGAGTGAAGCCATGGTGAAGGCTGATAGAACGCCCAATTTGGATGATCCTTCTCAGTTGCAGAAGGAGACTTTAAAGCATCTAAAAGAGCGCGTTGCTGTGAATAGCAAGAATAATTGAAATGATTGAATAGATATAATTGTTGCTCGTGAACATTTTAAATTTAAGTTTTTCAAAGTTCTTTATTGTAGTTGTAGTTCATTGGCGTTGATCGATGTGCCGCTCTGTTGATCAGTCTTAACGCGCTTACCCAGCTTTCTACTTTCAATTCAGCTAGCTGTAAACAAAGAATTTAACATTTGAAGTGACAAATTCAACATGAACAATACTGGCGAACGTAAAATTTTATTGTTGGGCAGTGGATACGTGGCCAAGCCATGTGCTGATTTTTTGCTGAGACGTTCTGGTAAGTTGTAGCGTGCCTTTCAATCAATAGTTCATTTGAGTGACATTACGGTGGTGTGTAGAAAACAAGTTAACCGTGGCTAGCAGAAAGTTGGAGAATGCTCAGAAGCTGGCTAAATAGCTTGGTGGTGAGGGTAAAGTAAAGGCTATCAGTTTCGATGTGGATAATGGGAGCGAACTGGCTAATTTGATTGCTCAGTACGATCTGGTGATCTCGTTGATCCCTTACATTCATCATGCACAGGTTATTAAGGCGGCTATTAAGAGCAAGAAGCACGTTGTCACCACAAGTTACGTCAATCCGCAGATGGCCGAGTTGCATCAGGATGCTATCAAAGCTGGCATCACAGTGATGAACGAAATTGGTCTGGATCCTGGAATTGATCACTTGTATGCGGTCAAGACTATCGACCAAGTCCACAGAAAAGGTGGGAAGTTGAAGTCTTTCGTGTCATACTGCGGTGGACTCCCAGCGCCTGAATGCTCTAACAATCCGCTTGGCTACAAGTTTAGCTGGTCATCCAGAGGAGTGTTGTTGGCCTTGCGTAACACTGCCAAATATTTGAAAGATGGTCGTGTTGTCGAAATTCCTGGACCGGAATTGATGAACTCTGCCCAGCCTATTTTCACTGGGTATCCAGCATTCTCCCTGGTTGGATACCCAAACAGAGACTCCACCCCGTACAATGAACGCTACAACATTCCAGAGTGTGAGACTGTTCTCCGCGGCACTCTTCGCTTCAGTGGATTCCCAGAGTTTGTCTCTGTCCTGGTGTCCATGGGCTTCTTGAAAGACGATCAAGTGAGTTGGCTGAGTGCTGATGCTCAGTTGACTTGGCGCCAGTTGACGTGTAAAATGCTGTAAGTGGACTCTAGTGTTACGGATGATTAGCTACTGAAGGCAATCTTTGACAAGGGCCAGGTATCCAAGATGTCCAAGTTCAATCAGGACAATATCGCGAATGGTGTAAAGTGGCTCGGTCTACTATCCGATAATGTCAAAGTGTAGCCAAGAGGAAATTACCTGGATACTTTGTGTGCATTACTGGAGCAGAAGATGGCGTATGGTGAGGGAGAACGCGATTTGGTGTTCCTGCAACATCGTTTTGACATTGAGAACAAGGATGGCTCTAAGAAGACCATCTACAGCACCATGATCAAGTATGGTGTCCCTGGTGGTTACACTGCAATGGCAAAGACTGTAGGTATTCCGTGCGGTATCGCTGTCCAATAAATCTTGGATGGAAAGTTGACCGAGAAGGGAGTCATTGCGCCAATGACCATGAAAATTTGTGAGCCTCTGATCGCCGAACTGGAGAAGGAAGGCATCAAGATGGTTGATAATGTCATTGAATGATTGCGGTTGAAATTATCTATTCATCAGTCTATCTTACTAAGCTTGATTTTTACTTCATATTTGCATTTAATAATATCACTTTAGTGCCGTTGTCTATTTGCAATTATCAAAGTCCTTTTAAAAGAAGGCTCTTCGACCTGTTTGGCTCTTCGTCTGTCGATCCTCGCTCATTCCCAGCAGTTAATTGGACTTTACATGGAAATTCTTTATACTTAAAGAAGTTTACACCTATTCATTTCAAAATATTATTAAAACTTATCAATAATAAGTTGCTGTATTATGAATTAGGTCACCTCTTTAAAGTCACCGTCCAAGGCTGAGATTGCTCATAAGGTTAACATGTCCACACTGAATAGAATAGATTTGTAGATTATGGACATTGTGGACAAGTGCACCAATGCCACTCTATATGAGTATGACGCTAAGAAGAATGATATTGTCAAGAGAAATTGTGAGGGCATCTTATTTTTGGTCAAAAGGAGTGTGGAGCCATTCTATGGATTGGTTCTGTTGAATAGATTGGGACCTGAGAACTTCACCACCACTCTTCATCCCCGGGTGAAGTTTAATCAATATTCCAGTGGTGGAGATAAGTAAATGCTGATATTCCAGGATGGTGTGCGTATTTACGGTTTGCACATACAAGAGTTATAAGAATGTACCAAGCTTTTTGATTATTTGAAATTATTCTGTCTGTATGATTAGTCTTTGGAGCCATAGTTACAATAACATGGTCGATAATCATTCGGTACCACTGTGGAGGCTGAACAGTATTTGAAAGATTTAATAATGAAGCCGTAATCTGATTCGGTTTAGGAGCAACAACAGCAACAATAATAATAATAGTAGAAATAGAATCCTAGTGCTCAAGAGGATGCCTCGACAATGTTGATGAATATGATTAGACCAAAATCTGCTATTGTAGAGTCCACCTCTGCCGCGTCATCATTACAGCCAAATGGTTCTGATTTCCTGCTGCCAGAGACTCCTAGAAGAAGGAAGAAGACTTCATCTTCAGCAGATTAGCCAATCTATGCCGAGTAGTAGTATTAATAGTAGTTAAAGTAAGAATCACACTCAGCTATTCAATTGCCAGAGTAGCTGTTTGCAGAGTTAAATCAAGCGCAAATTCCGAGTGGTAATGCGTCTACTAAGGCAGCACCATCAATATCTACTCCTAAACCGAAAAAGCTGTCCAATATTCCATCATCTGTGTTGAAGGCGTCTGCATCCAAGTTGTCACCAAAGACTTCAGTGTCTGAATTTAAAAGTGCCAACTCTGCTTCACCTCAACCTCTGACTAAAGAGTAGTTTGTATCAAAAATGATTGAAATTTTGCGTCAAGATTCTGAATATGCAGAGAAACTGTTCACTGCTTACTTGACCGAGTGGTAGAAATAGAGTAAACCTGATTGATTTAAATTACCTAGTTTTATTGATTCTAATTATATTGAAAACACTTGTTGCAACTGCCCCATAACTAATTGTTCATTACTGAGTATAATCCAATTGATGCAATCTTATATTCTTCATTAACGATTGATATCCATGCGCTTAATGGGAATAGATGTTGACGATGATGATGCGGAGTTGGCAGTAGATGATGCTTGAGATCCTCCATCCTGGATCTATTGTCGCTATTACTGAGAACTACTTTCAATCAGGTTACCATTTTAGAACACCTTTCGCTCAAACCGTCCATCAGCATACGTCTTTTCAACAGTTTTAACTCTATTGGGATCAATGACAGTCTTTTCAGAGTACTGCAGTTGGCCATTGACAGTCTTGGTGTGAGTCTAAACTTGTGACGATGAAGAATAAGATTACGTTTAAGTTCCATTTCTTGTACCACTAGCTGCTGCTTGAAACTGCAATCGATTTAGTTGACCATGATCACCAAAGCCTTGCATGAATTATGGGTTAAAGAATCCACTAGAGGCAGCGAACGTGTTATTGAACATTGGCACTTGATTAACCATACTCTGATGCAGGATATCATGATGTTAAGCAAATTCTTGTCGAAACAGCTCCTCTGGATCCATAAAGCGACTAGGACCAAAAGCATGATCAAAGATGCGGTCAAACTGATTGAAATTAAGACCAAATCCACTAGATCCACTGGTAGTGAACATACTAGGTGGGCGCTGCTGATTGAATGGAGGCATTTAAAATGCAGAAAAATTACCACTAGCGGGATTGAACTGAGGAGGCTGGAACTAAGAGGAGGATTATTACGAGGGATTGCCGCCAGCCGAGTTGTTAGTCTACCGAATACCTTCATGTCCATACATATCATATCTCGATCGCAGCTCACGGTCACGCAGCACTTCATAAGCTTCCGATACCAGTTGGAACAGAGCACGAGTATCTTCGCCATTACCCACATTCTTGTCGGGATGGTAGTATAAGGCGAGTTCCTTATACGCCTTTTTGATCTCTTCGCTAGTGGCAGTTTTATGCACACCCAATATATCGTAATAATCCTTCATCATCTAGTCGCTTATATATTCTGCAAATTAAATTTTTACAATGAAATCGACTAATTGTGATAATTATGATCAGAGGTTGCTAATTAAAAAGATTACAGTACAGAATTGATGAGTTGGTATTTCGTTCTCTCGCTTTGAAACTTTCGGAATTGTTTCAGCTTTACTCTATTCAATGTACAGTACTGTAAACAGGATTATTCTGTCCATAATCTTGAATTTACAGTGATTATAAGGCAGATATACGGAACAGAATTATGAGCTATTTGTAGAAGCTGGAGTATTTGTGTCAATTATTTGGACAGTGTTACTCGGAGGAGAGTAATATTGGTTTAGTATACGATATTTTATGCTGTATCACTGGTACGAATTCAAGTTTTGATATTGAGAGTGTGAGTGAGTATATGATGAGCAACCAGCTGGATATGCTCAGTATGTTATTAAAAGAGAACTTGGATCATATCGATGTTAATTTTATCGTAAGAGGTGATCCTAAGCATGTTGAAATGTTGGTGGATATTTTGTTTGAATTAACTCATGCTGTCTTGGCTTCCAGGTAAAACGCGTCCACTCGACAAAACTTACCGAGCCGACCTGGAGCAGGAAGTTTTAAATATCAAGATGACACGTTGTTGAAACTGGTTAACGATGTTCATTGCCTGGATAATCAGAGGAACTTTGTTTAATTCAATTAATCTCATGTTGATCGAAAATTATAACATATTTCGTATTAGTCTGTGGATACCAAGCAAATCCTTATCAATAAAAGGTCTGAAGATATGCAGATGGTTGCGAAAGATCTTAGGCGAGAGTTAGACAGCTGTTACAAGTTGATCGACGCTTATGTCGCGTCTGTATAAAGCTCTTATGCTCATAAGATACAATCTGATCTTGAGAAAATACTCAATTGCAATCTGTTGGACTATAAACATCTCATTACATAGTAGATAGCCAATGCATAGAAGAAAAGTTCATAACCTCATACAAAAGAAGAAATCAAGAGACAAGTTTTGCGCGAGGCTCTGTGCAGTGTGAGAAATCCTAATCTGGGAGAGGACATTGATGAAGTTGAGCTGATCGAATCACATACGCAATACCTCAGAAATTAAACTTTATACTGGCGCGACTTGAAACTGATGATGATGGAGCACCTGGAGTAATTGAAAGATGATTTTTGACTCATTTGAAGTGATTAAATGTGATTCGTTTTAGAAATCCTCTTCTTCAACTTCAATAAACCAGTTTTAAACCAGCATAAATAATACGAAATGACGTTGACATTCTCCATGTAATAAAAATAAAGATTAAATGATTTACGAATATTCGAATAAAGGCTCTTGCATCAATAAAGAATATTGCGTCAGTAAAAATAGTATTGGCAGTGTAAGATTTCGAATCAAAAGCATTCAGTTAAGTAACGATTTCATGATATGTAGGTCTACTGATTATGACTCTAATTACTTGTGTATATTTTGGATATTATTCTTATATTGACAGGCGAACAAGGCCATATTTTGCACCATCAAAAGACTATTCCTTCGAGTCTTGCATGTTCATATGCACCTTCATTCTACTCCTGATCATATTATGGACTGGGCCTACGTGTCCGTCTACTAGGACTACTCCATCCACCTCCACGTTCGCATCAGTCATTAATTCTGCTACATGGACCTAGTAGAGTGGAGCTGAGGATCATGTAGTACCAGATGCATTCTTCTCCATCAGCAGATTCCTCTCATTATTTAAGGGGCGACGGTACATCAATGCTTGGAATTTCGATCTACGTGTCAATCGAGTACTTTAGAACCTGGGAATGCAATTTTCACCTGCTGTTAAAATATCTAGCGTTGTCAAAGATGAGAATATAATGAAGGACACTACAACACTTAGTAATGCTGCTGAAGAATGATTATATGTTTGAATAATGTTTATGAATTTTTATTGATTCCTGAATTGCAATTATTAGCTTACTGTGCAAATAAAGTTCCTTTGTACGCTTATTCTCAAATTTAATAATTCTTCTCCAAAGTACTTAATCTAGTGAGCAACTACTTTCATAATCTAGGGAGTTCTGACAAACATAAGAACGCGTGATGATCAATAAGATCTGGATGACTTGATGGCCGTAAATTTAAATGAAATAAGTGAAACAAATGACTCACAAACTCTCACGCTGCGTGATATAGCCGGTATGAATTTGACGAATTGAAGAAACTAGTTGATCTAGTCCCGAGAGAAGGACGTCTTCGTCGGCCAATCTCTAGTCGCGGGATCAACAACTTTCCCTATGGCCGTTGAAAAACTGAACTGAAACTGACAGGATTTCCGACCGACGTTCTCTTCTTTCCTTGTTACAACAACACTTTCTGTTCCGTTTGGTAAATACAAGATATATCATCACTCTATCTTTTATCTATTAAGTGATTCATTAATAATGGCTACTAATAAGTACGTTGAGTAGGAGGAGAAGGCTTTCTATGATCAGGTTTCCCATATTAAAAAGTGGTGGGAATCTGATAGATTTAAGGGTATCAAGCGTCCGTATACTGCAGAGTAGGTTGCCAAGTTGAGAGGCACATTCAAGCAGGAGTATGCATCTAACACTTAGGCAAAGAAGTTGTGGTCATTGTTGAAGTAGCATCATGCTAACAAGACTGCAAGTCACACTTTCGGTGCACTGGATCCTATCCAGGTTGCTCAGATGGCCAAGTATATTGAAACTGTGTATGTTAGTGGTTGGTAGTGTTCATCCACTGCATCTACATCCAACGAGCCTGGCCCAGATTTAGCAGACTATCCTATGGACACTGTGCCTAACAAGGTTGAACATTTGTGGCTGGCTCAGTAGTTTCATGACCGCAAGCAGTTTCAAGATCGCATGTCTCTGAGCAAGGAGGAGAGAGCTAAGCAGTAGCCAATTGATTTCCTGCGTCCTATTGTTGCCGATGCTGATACTGGTCATGGTGGTATCACTGCTAACATGAAGTTGGCCAAGATGATGGTGGAGCGTGGTGCCTCTGGTATGCATATCGAGGATCAGGCTGCCGGTACCAAGAAGTGTGGTCACATGGCTGGTAAAGTATTGGTCCCGATCTCTGAGCACATCAATCGTCTGGTGGCTATGCGTCTGTAGTTGGATGTTATGGGTGTTGAGACTATTCTGGTTGCTAGAACTGACTCTGAGGCTGCGACTTTGTTGACCTCAAACATTGATTATCGTGATCACGCATTTATCATTGGTGCAACCAACACACAGTTGCCTTCTCTGGTCCAGGTGATGAATGAGGCTGAATAGCAAGGAAAGTCTGGTGCTGACTTGTAGGCTGTTGAAGACAAATGGATTGAGTAGGCTGGTCTGAAGACGTTCGGTGAGGCTGTGGTGGAGGCTGCCAAGTAGAGCAAGCAGGCTAATGTGAATGATTTGATCACCAAATGGAACACTTAATCGGCTGGTTTATCTAATGCTGATGCTCGCAAGTTGGCCAAGTCTTTGCTCAATGTGGAAGTTTAGTGGAACTGGGACACTCCGCGCACTCGTGAGGGATACTATCGCTACCAGGGAAGTACCAAGTGTGCTATCAACCGTGCTAATGCATTTGCACCGTATGGTGACTTGCTGTGGATGGAGACCAAGAAGCCGATCTTTGAGCAGGCACAAGAGTTTTCTGCTGGTGTTCTGGCCAAGAATCCTCATAAGATGTTGGCGTACAATCTGTCCCCGTCTTTCAATTGGGATGCTGCCGGTATGAATGATCAACAGATTGAGACATTCATTAAGGATCTGGGTAAGCTGGGCATTGTGTGGCAGTTTATCACTCTGGGTGGATTCCACTCTAATGCTCTGGGTGTGGATCTGTTTGCAAGAGACTATGCTAAGCGCGGTATGTTGGCTTACGTCGAAGGCATTCAGCGTAAGGAGCGTGAGAATGGAGTCGAGACTTTGCAGCACTAGAAGTGGAGTGGTGCCAACTACTACGATGAAATGATCAAGGTGGTGCAAGGAGGTGTGGCTTCCACTGCCGCCATGGGTAAAGGAGTGACTGAGAGTTAATTTGCTAATGGCCACTCTGCAGAAGTTGATGGCCAGAGTCCTGCCAAGAAGAAGGCTAAACATTGATTTACTGATTGATAGCTAAGTAATAATGAGTGACTTAGGAATTAAAATGTCGTGATTAATAATTGTCAAGTTTTACTAGTTATAGTTGATCAAAATTGAATTTGTATTGGATAATGCTAGAGGGAGATACAATCTACAGTATATAGACAAAAAGTCATTAATCAACCTTCAGTTCCCATACAGTTGTACATTTAACAACCTTTTGTTGAACTTCACTTCCCTGAGATTACGATGTAATAACACTGACAACTTCCAACTGTCCACTTTGATGCGACTTTTTCACAGAGCAATCCGCATGAACAATCCCTCTTGATTTAGCATAGTACTCAGTGTTGAGTTGACTGACAATGCAGCGAGACTTCCTATCCAGAGTGGTGAATAAGGCCAATCCACAACAAGTTTCTCCTAATAACGCAATACAAGCGGCATGGACACTTTTGAACGGATTACCAATACTGGATGACACATCGGTGGGCAGAGCACGGAGCACAACATGACAATTACCAGTTTCAGTCGACTGATCGTAATGCAGACGCGTGACAAACATCATTGCCGACTTGGAGTATGGATTAGCATTCACCAACAGGACGCGACTAAATATGACAGACTATACGCAGTGTACATCGCTCTCAAATAAATCTTTATTTAAGCGGAACCACATTCGAAGAATTGAACTTAAACCACTTATAATTACGCGGGGATAATAGCGACTCAGCGTGACAGAGGTATAATTCCATATTGCCAAGGCATTGTGACCATGTTTGACTGCATAAAGCAGTATTAAAACAAAAGGATATAGCAGTAAGAGCTATGATAGCACTAGAACTGATAAAATTAAAGTAGTAGATGTTGCCATTGTATTAAATTGATCTTAATGTGTGGGAAGAGGCGTTAAAAAACAAGAGCGAAACTGATTTGGCGAGTGGTTTATTATGAAACTTCCAAATACCTTCTGCTTGTTGAGACGGAAATAAAAGAAGCATTATCCTAAAACATACAATCCCATAAATAGTGTAATGTGGAGGTCTCGTGTACGTGAGTCCAAAACTAACAGAAGCTAATGGGCCATAACAAGTTACACCCAACTTCTTAAATACATCATGTGAAGCAAATAAATTCATTACATTTTCACTTTTCAACTGATATATGGTGTATTGCATAGAAAAGAAAATAAATAAGTTAAATGAATGCAAAAATGACGTGATAAACGCATTCAAGTTAGTGATTCCAGATCAATGTAAACGAGTGAAATGGGCCGCAGCTGCTAAACGGAAGTTTTCTTGCCTGCGATGAGTGATTTTAAAAATGAGCGTTTCTCTTTTATATTCGCACACTTCAATAGACATTTAGTCATGATTGAGGATATTGAAGATTTACCTAGTAGGCGGCTCAGTAATAAAAATAAAAATTCTGTCAAAACTGATTCCAATAGGCAATGCTCGAGATAACTATCTACTGAAGTGAAAGGATTTGCGGATTGTCCGCTCATATCCCATCCGAGAGATTGTTTGTGTATCCATTCGCAAGTCGCATCTTAATCAGCTCCGACGTTGTCAACCAAAAATTAGACCACTGACTTGGTGTCTTTGCATAAGCAGGATGAATAAGCACCACATACATAGTGCTAGATTTAACTATCGCCGAAATAAAGGCGGAATGGATCAATGCTGGATCGTAAAGAATATTCCAAATCTGTGGACTTTAATTAAAGATCTACTGCCGCTCATCATAATGATAAATTTTAATGGCGATTACCTCTATTTAATAAAGTCTCATCTAATGCTGATTATAATGTTGTAAAGTAGCAGTTATCTTTGAAAGAAATTGCTACTCATAATCATGAACATTCTTGCTGGCTAATTGTAAGAGATAAAGTTTACAATGTTGGTGGATTCCTCAAGTGTCATCCCGCCACGTCGCTGCCCATTCTTAATAAAGTCAGAGGCGTGACTAACGCGTCTTTAATCGATATGGAAACTGATGAGTAGATTAAAATTATTCTTAGACACGATGCGACTCAAGATTACTATTTTCATTCGAGGAGAGCATAGTCGTTGTGGACAAAGATGCCATTGATGGGAACTATATGTCCTGAAGATTACAGATTGATTGAACAAGTCAGGCGTAAGAATGGGGGTTTAGACAGATGGAGTGATGATTCGTTTTGCTCATTGATGTAAATGAATACTCTTACAATTTTCATACTTGATCGTTCTTTTAATGACTATCGCTTGATTTAAATATTCTATCACTAGTGTCTAACGGCGCTTGATAACTGATCTTCGCTTATGCTCAGGACATTCAAATGGATTCTAAGCCGTTCATTCTTACTTGCCATCTTGTCTTGATGATACTTTACGCGCGTCTAATCAGAGCCAAAACTTTCAGTGTTCCATGAAATGTCTGTCGGCGCCAAATTCTTCAGAACGGCGATTGATTGATTTAGGCGATGATGCACAGCAATAACACTACCTTCTTCTATACCGCCCATTCCTAATAATCTTTCGCTGGACAACTGTTGCAGCGTGTTATTATCGCCTTATTAACTACATTGCAACACCTAGAGATGGCCATCAGAGACGGGTAGAAAACCAGTGATTCCCAATTTCGCGACATTCCACACGCAGCAAGTATTCCAAGGCATAGTGGTTCCCTTGAATTGTACACTGTGAGTTGATCCTACTGAATCCAGATATTCATGACCGCTCAGAGCCGCACCACAACAGAGAACTTTACTGTCCTCTTATACGCAGTTGATGAGTTGCAACAGGCCACGGGATGTGATTTCAACTTCCAAACTTTGATAATAGATCAGTTGACACTTTGATAACAGTGCGTGATTGAGCAGCTAATTTAGAGCCGGAGTGAATATACTACTTTCAAATGGCAAAACTTTGATCACGGTACATTGTATTCCGGTAGATAAATTCATCGTGGATAGAGCTTCATAAAGTTTCTAATCTGCTCCATCAATCGCTATATACAACAACACATTTTAGACATGATCTTTCAACTGTGCAAAGACATCTGATAAATGCCTAACACAACTCTCCACCTTTGAAACAATCGTCCGCAGTGAATCCTCATTTTACGTGACTGACTTGCGGTGTGCTCTCAATCCTACGAATAGTTTCATATAGTATATTTGTTATTTATTTATGTAAATTAATTTGTAAATTGGACGAGGACTATTAGTTTCAACCTGTCGCTTCAAAGTGGAAGTTGACGTTGAGAACGAGGAGATGATCCGAGTTTGAGATTTGCAGAGCTTGGTGCATATGTTGCATGCAGTGGTTCTCAGGTCGACCGGTTGGCTATTCAGCAGCATCAATCGTATCAAAATCATCAGCACGTAGCAGTGAATTATAATGAGGACTAAAATGCTATGGATAATACGCAACTATTTTATTACATGGTCATTATAGAATGCAATACTTATATAAACAGTACTTAAGTGTTGAAACGCGTGTGATTTCAGCGACAATCTCATTGAATGACTTGACGACTGGCTGAATAGATCTGGTGATTTGTTGGTATGGTGACTGACAGCTGGTGAACTTGTCGATAACAACAGGCTAATTATATATAAATATGAACCCCATTTCTGCCACTGCACACCTTTTACGATATACATTTGAGATAAACATTGAATATGGGATTCATAAACGAGTTGTAAGAGAAACTTGGCATTGCCGATTGGGATGATGCTCTTGCATATTCCACGATCAAGATTGTAAAGATTAGAGATGCGCGTCTGGGTGCCTTCTACTATGTATCCACGTTGGCAATCTTCCTGTATATCATAATATCCATAATTTTGAATCAAAAGTACCTGAGCATTGAACCGCCGTCTTCTGGTAGTGTGCGTATGAACTTGAAGGCTCCGAGTACAATCAAGTCGCCTTCTCAGTTGACTTATTGCAGTACTTCTGTTAGATGCGCCTACCTGCCAAGTGATGTCGTTGCTCCAACTCTGGAAGATGGTTCATTGCTGGCAACCACCAGAGTAAGTTTATTCAACCTCACTTATCCTCCTGGTTGTGCATCGCCTTCGATCGCGCAGAATCTTCCACCTACTGATCCAAGCTGTCTTGCCACTGCACAGCCGTCGACTCCGTATTACATTGCTGATATTGAATCTTATACCATGCTTATTGATCATGTGGTACTGGGTAAAGAGACTGGAGTTGCTTAACGTACCTAGTAGATGCCGGGTAAGTTGGTTGATTAGAATGGAAATGTCATTAAGGAGTTTCCTGCTGATGTCAACTCTCCCGGAGACATTGTCACTTTGGCTGAAATAATTCAAGCTGCCGGTCTGGGATCTCAGGGGCTTGATCAGTCAAGTCTTGCACCAGGTACTTCGTCAACTATTCGTTTTGATGGGAAAGTGATTATCATTTACATCAACTATGGTGTACGTGAATCTAATCCTAGTGAGTTGAAGTACACCTACCAGGTTAAACCTGTTGATTAGACTGAATTCAAATGGCAAGAACCTCTGTACAATGCAAATGGTAATACGATCACCATCGCAAACCGTCATGGCCTTAGAATTGTAGTGTAGTAGACTGGATCTATTGGAAAATTTGATTTCATGGCTTTGCTTGTTAATCTAGTGGCTTCTCTGGCTCTGACGCGAGTCGCAGTGTTCATTGTGGAAATTGCAATGTTGAATATCCTGCCTGAGAAGGAGCTGTACACCGCAGCAAAGATTCAGACAACTGACGATTTTGATAAATATTACAAGCGAAACTATGACGGCACTGAAATGCCACAACCTTCTGAGGAGTCTAAGCCTGCCGCAACGAATAATGTTTGATCATTCCGGTTGGTTGATAGCAAGTTTGATTTAAAGAGAAAATAGAAATAGAATTGTTTTAATAATTGCAGCTAATTGTTCTACCTTTAATTTACTTTCATCACATCACTGAACATTTATCACGTTTACTGGAGGAGACTGCCGACTGACTCTGTTGATTCTATCTAGCACGCCTCTATTATTCAACCTGATACTAATCTTATTCGCGTTGAGCCAGCTCTTGCGCGATAATCCTATCCTGCTCCTCCTCTGATAAACTCTATACAGATTTGAACGTATTAATAGGAATTAGACGATGGTCCAAATACTGAGTGTCACCATCTTCGGTCATGATGGCTTCCCACACTATATCACTCTCACGATACCCGGCATCTGTGACTAGATTGATCAATCTACACTCTTCATCCTATCCTGGAATGGGAACTTTAACTATGATTGAGAAATGATTATTCCTAAATAATACAGCTGGTTCAAAAGGCTGTAAAGATTGCAAAAGCTCAGATATCCCTTCAATCGTGATTTAAGACCGTGATGCATCAAGTGCAATTTGTACGGTGTGAGCCAACTTCACTTAGGACTCACACGATTCAATCTGCTCATCAGTTAGAGCTTACGAAGTATCTTATTTACCGTCTTCAACTTACTGAGAAATACCATAATGTTTCTGCAACTGCTCTTCAGCATCCTAACCTTGTACAATCATCATAGTGGCCTCATCATAGAACAAGGAGGACTTTTGATCCAGACCACCACATTTAGGAATAAGCCAACCATGAACCAACTTTACACCAAGAGATTAAAAGAATTTAATTTCATTAGTTGGCTTGAAGCAACTCACATTGTATAGATCAGGATTGACGTGCAAACCTTAACTTAGTGTTTCAGCGGAGAACATTATGCAAGCATCAACATCAATATTGACTGACTGATTAGAATACATTCGCTGAATGATAACCTCATATAACTCTAAATTACTAACACCACTCTTTAATTGTTCATCCTTGAACTCAAATCTATCAGAAATCACTAGGTAATTCACAATTGAAATCAGTGGACACGGTCCATTAACGTCCTGAAGCACAATGGTTTTCCAAATGAAATCATCTAAAGTGATAGGATACCTAATTCGCTTCAACTCGTATCTGATTTCTTGCTTCAATTATTCAGTGTTTAAATTACCCAAGGCCATTTCGATAACTAATACATAGTTAGTGTACTAACAACAGCAATTATAAAGGACGCGTCTATTTTTATCATTGAAACTATTACGACGAGCCGATCAACAACAGCGCGTTCAGAAACATCTTCAGCGAGACGTTTTATTCGCTTTGATTTAGAGAGAAATTAACAATTCAACATATTCTTCCTTTGCGGTTGATAATTTAGTAAGAGAGATAGGATGTCTGAGTAATCACCGTAAAATACTAATGATGAATCTAAGCATCCGTCATGGGAAGAGCAGTGCAAATAGAAAATGAATTCACTTAATGATAGTACTGCGCAAATTCAGACAGTCTCTGCCTATCTGGTGTTCTATCGACGAAAAGCGGTTATAATTGCTCAGATATGGTAGGATGTCATACTGAATGACGCGAAAAATAAGTTGATTAGTTAGATAAATCTCTTGTATCTAGTGAACGACATTTTGCAGACTAGTCGTAATAAGGGCCCAGAGTTCTTCGATGCTCTTAGACCAATTCTACCTGAAATCATGCAGAAGCTCTATTTGCAGTGGTAGCAGTTGAGATCATAGAATCTTACTGAATATGCAAAGAAGGTGGACTCGATAGTTTAGAAAGTATAACGGTTATTCAATGTATGGTAGGAGCGAAAAATATTCAATGACGCGTATATTCAAGCATTAGCTAGTGGATTGAGTCAAGTATAGCCTGGTGCAACTAATGCTACGCTTAGCAATAGTAGTCAAGATTCATCATCATCAATATCATCGTCGTCTGCCGCTGGTAGTTCTAAGAAGCGAAAAGCTGAATCTGATTCTTCTGCTTTATCTTCATCATATAAGCAGTAGTAATAGGCTTCGTGTGTTGAGTATTAAAAGTTGATTGAAGCCACTAATAAGATTGCTATACTCAAATAGGATCCAACCAAGTTGGAGAGTGTTGTTCAATTGCGAAAGGCCATGTTACAAGTGTTGAAAGAGTAATTGAACTAGAACACCAAGTTGCTTGAACAAGAACAAGTCCAGTTAAATTAATAGTAATAATGATAGTTTCGTAAGCTAATTAATAATAATCTTTATACATTCACTATACAAAGTACAGTAGTCATTACTACTTCTTTTGCTCTAATAATTCACTCTTCACTTTCTGCTCCAGTTTCAGATCATTCTGTTTCAGGTTGAACCAATGCTGTTCATTGTTGATAATGCGATAGTGTTCGGCCCTGATTCTCTCCATTTTACCACCATATGCCATATCTAAATTGTATGCAAGGACTACAGATACGACACTAAGTGGTGCAAGTACCATTTTATTTCTGCTTATTACTGCGCCAGCCAGTAAAGTTGACCAAACACCGCCTATCCACATGCACAAGTCTCTGGAGCCGGCCATTTGCATAGCAATCATTTGCTTTTACTGAGCCTCCATATTCTTTTTCTAAGCATCCGCTATACCTGCAGCAATGTTTCCCATCCTGAAGTGTGACTCTATTATAAATGATTTACGTTTTATCAAGTGAAACAATTTAAACTTTTTCCCTCAAACTTGAACCGTTTAAAGAGAAAACAATATTCAGAGACTTTACACGGCGCGTGCTGAAACGAGGCAAAGGCATTTGATCTTTCAAGCACAGTGTATAGCAGTTGTAATGTCCTATTGCTTTTAAGTTACAAGACTAAAGGTAATCAGAACAATAAAGAATAGACATAACTAAGGAGTCAAATAATCATTTACGCGTCAATGTGAGAAATTCTTCTCTAGTCTTAGAGTCTGATCTAAATACACCCAGCATACATGATGTGATGGTTGAGGAATGAGGCTTCTACACACCACGCATGACCATGCATAAATGAGAAGCTTCCATAGTGACGGCAACCCCTTGTGGATTCAAAGTGTCCATCAGAGACATTGCAATCTACCTGGTGAGACGCTCCTACACCTGCAACCGACGACTAAACATCTCGGCCAAACGCGCCAACTTGCTCAAACCAATCACTTTATTATTAGGGATGTAACCAATGCTAACCTTGCCCATGAATGGCACCATATGATGTTCGCATAGACTGAATATCTCTATATTCTTCACAATGACCATCTCATCGTTCTCCTCCATGAACACGGCATCGTTTACCACATCAGTCACACTAGATTCATAGCCAATACTAAAGTACATCAGAGCCTTGGCATATCTCTCCGGCGTCTTTAACAATCCCTCCCTGGTTGGATCTTCGCCGATCAGTCGTAAAATAGTAGACACACACGCAGCAATCTACCTAATTCTCTCCTACCGCTAGTCTTCAGATTCCGTGAGACGTTCCCTCGTTCCAATGCTCGGCCAAGAGAGACCATCCGGCTCAACGGAAGATGAACGGATTTTACCACCACCACCGTTATTGTTATTATTTGCGCCATTGTCAGCGAGTCTATTGATCTGCGCATTAGTCACCTACATACTAATATTCTTATCTGACACTTGCGCAGTCTACCTCGCTAATTCGCTCAGTTCTTAAGAAGACATTCTATTAATAATAAATTAAATTATGCCAAACGTACAGATAAATCGATGACTAAGTGGTATGATGATGATGAAGTAATTGTGGTTGTTTGTTTGTTGAGAGAGAGAGAGAGACAAAGATGGGAACGAAGAGCCGGATCGCATCGGATCGTTTGAAAGAGCAGCGCGCTGGAAGAACTCTTCATTTACTCTCCTACTCTCTTCTCTCACTATCACTCTGTCTCTTTCTCCCTTTAAAGGCTTTTATTGTTCATACCAAATCTTTGTTATTTTTTGAGATCATTTGCTATTACGTCAAACTCGATAAATTTGGAGATTTAGGATGAGTTAAATTTAGCTAAAATTATCATTGTCGAATCCTTATTAATTTGGTGATTATGAGCAAGATTAAGCATGCGGGTGTGTACTCAGTGTCTCGAAATCAATGACTACAGCGTCTTAGTTAAAGATTACAGCTATTGAATTGTATGGTAGATTAAGACTATTTGGAGAGGGATTACCTAATGTGAGTATTAATGAAATTGATAACGAAGTGATATATGGAATGTTGTGGTAATATTTACCATTTTTGGAAGATTTAGCCAAAGTGGTGAAGGATATACGCGTTATCATGAAAGACTTACTGCTGCATTTGAATGCTTTACATAAGAACAAGTTTGAGTTTGGTCAGTTGACGCGTCCGATTAACTTGTTAAAAACATTAATGGATTTAATGAATATTTAATTGATTGTGGAAGAACTGGTCATTTCTAATGATTACTTGCGTCCTTGCTGGTAGATTGCAAAACCAGAGTTGATGTAGAATCAAAGTGTTCGATCCATTGTAGTGAGTATTGATGAGTGTCTATTTAGAGCTGATTATATAAAATGCACTGCTCAGTTGTTTACTATCGATGATATCCAGTCAGTTAATGATCCAATGCTTGAACTGTTGGGAAATGTAAAGTTGGCAGAGTCACTGTTGCAGACCAGTTGCTCCATCATGGAATCATTGCTTTAGTCCAAATCTGCCGTCACTATTTCTGTTGATGAGAGTCTGCGTCTTATTGGTGCCGTGTAGTTGGTTTTACTTTTATGGCAATTGTATCCATCGTTCCAGTATAAGAATGCAAAGATCAACAAGGCTCTACTCGAGATTTGTGCCAAGTTTCCGTACTTGCATCTGCGTGAGGATGTCCCGTTAATTACGTATGAACTTTTAATGCAGCAGTGTCCACTCATATTTAGAAAGAGTAAAATTACTGCGGAATAGTGTTAGAATATACTCCGTGCATGTTGTCAATTTTCTGATGATGATTTGCTTAAATCAGTCTCAGAGTGGTAGAAACGCGTGGCTTCTCTTTAAATGCATTTATCTCGAAAGCCTTCTAGTAATATGTCGGCGTAAGATTATTTGGACTCTAAGCTGCTTGTTCATATGGAAGCCTTGAGATATTGTGTACTCATTAAAAAGACTGTGTGTGACTTTATTGGTCTTCATTGTGCATGTCAACAGCCTATCAGTTATGATAATGCTGTGCGGTTATGTGAATTAGTCTAGATTCTCTAAAAGATTCATGGGTTTATCAGTAACTCATAATTAATGATATATCAAGTGTACATTGTAAGACATCTATCTGTTTAGTTGGCCGTATTGCTTTATCAAGTCAAGAAGAATGTATCCAATTCCTCAAAGAATGCCAAGTACAGTCAACTGCTGGATCTGCTGATTGCCTGTCTTTATAACAATCCTTCTCTTGCTACTTTAGATGTTATTAAATTTGGATTTGACTTAATTTCTGGACTTGAGGTGATGAAAAAGAGCGTAGTGTAGTAGTTTAGATTGCTGCTCTCTCGGTTGGAACTATTTATGGATTTCACATCTCAATTTGATTTAAGCGCTGATCTGGCGGAAGTTTTCTACTTTAATAATGTAATCATTGATGCTCTATTTAAATAATCCTAGAGGGATATGAAAGTGTGTGCTTTACTGCCTGACATGCTCTCAGTTGCACGTAAGTCAGGCGAGTATATAAGCAATTCTTGTGTACATCTTCACTAGGATGTTAAAGTTTAAATTGTTGATTAGTTTTGGAGGTTCATCTAGCTGCTGTGGAAAGACTTTGTCAAGTTTATTAGTTTGGAGATTGAGAATGAATTACGTATCACGGCTGTCTTGGGTGATTTTAATGCTGACTTTAAACAAGATATTGATTTTGTATTTGGTGTATTTGACAATGAACAGTTTATCACGAGATTAGATCATCGTATACTTCTGAGATAAGAAGTGGACTAGTGTATGGTGAGATCTTTTTATGATTATTAAATGTCATTCCCCAAAGATGCAGAGATATACACAGAGATGAAGAGATTGACACTGGTTCAATATGGAATAGATTTAGACAGATTACCTTCTGGACTGCCTAGACTTGAGAGTTACTACTCGGTTGACACTGATATCTACTAAATCATTGTTGATGGTAAATTGGAATAGTTTTTGAATGATTTCTAGTTTGACTGGGTATCTTAAAGCTTTGTCTCAAAGTCACAGCAGGCTGGTAATCTGACAGTGTTAAGTAGTCGCGACATTGATGATTGTTCAAGAATTCATGGCTCTGGGATAAAGAACACGATATTGTCAGCGCTTTATTCCACTATGGACTAATTGCTTTAGTCGTTCGGTGAATTTGTACGTGATGAGTATTTGTACAGTTGCATTCTGTCGTTTGCAAAGTAATACAATGACAAGTGTATTGAGTACAATATGAAAGTTCCGTATGATATGCTGTTGTCTTTTATGCATAAAGTAGAACCTCATTTGTCCAAGTATACATCTTTGATTAACAAGATTGGTAATACATTTTCATTATTTGCGATAATAGATCAATCTGGTGCTTTGGAGAAGCATAACGAATCTGTTATGAATTTGACTTATAGCTAGAACTTGAAAAGTATCCTGGAACTTGGTTCGTATGATTGCAAAGAAGTGGCTTACTTGGCCGCATTGCTGATAGTCTAATCTTCTATTCTGCAATTTCGTAACTCGCGTTAATTATTGTCTTAAAAAGACGGTAATATTGGTTCTTTAGAGTATCAACTGTTTAATGATAGTTTGGTTATTGGTACATTTGTCGCATTAAGATGCTTTAAAGCTCTGGAGAGTATTGATCGTTTGAATCTCTTCTAATCACTGCTGCAAACTGAAGGTAAAGTTAGAGACATTTCAAGTACCAGTGATGCATTCCAGTAGAGCAGTTAGTATAAATTGTCATCTCATTTGGATGGTAAGAACGTTGGTTCACAGAGCATGGCGACACTACCTGACATTGCTAATGATACTATCAGAGACTTGAATCTTTCATTCAATCGGGAGCTTGTGAAGATGCAGCAATGCTTTACACTTTACAACCTCATGATGAAATCATAATGATAACTAGAATTAAGATATAAAAACTGGTCTATTCAATTCAGTACACGTGTAATTTCCTTTC
Organism: Amoeboaphelidium protococcarum; assembly: GCA_023515745.1. Lineage (NCBI taxonomy): Eukaryota > Fungi > Aphelidiomycota > Aphelidea > Amoeboaphelidium > Amoeboaphelidium protococcarum. Next base: position 896,989 of record JALECJ010000020.1, on the reverse strand, counting down.
CAGTACTTGCAGTGCTTCCTGCGACAAGAGCAAATAGTCATGACACAGAACATCATATGCAGTCAAATCTTGAGCAGTCTTGAATTGCAGTCTTTTATAATCTTCAGGCGATATTCCAGAAGCCTTTTCTACCATGGCAGCATCGCCCAACACGTACAATAATTTAGAATTGTCCAGAGATGAATCTGCACTTGATTATTTACCATCTGTCAGTGGTAGACTTTCGCGCAACAACTACTTATGATCGCCGAAAGTAGGTGACGCCATGTAACTCTCTAATCCATCAACGAGTCGCAACTGATCTTACGCGTACTTGCTAGACAGGGAGCTTCTAAGACCAAACTGCTGCACCTTCTTCGGTAATTCAATCCTAAAATCTATAAACTTCCTGGGAAATGCAAGACCAGACTCAAAACGCGAAGGGCTTCCTCTGGTGCCTTATCTCGCTCTACCGTTGCCTTTCTACTTCAGGATCTTCCTGCCGCTGAATCCCATTTCATTACGCGACTTTCCCACGGGAGAGTATCGATCATTGATATCAGCATATGGTGCCATGACCAGTCCGCGCATTTATCCTTGCTAATACACGACGCATTTGTGCATGATATCGGAGCGAATAGGTGCCGCAAACACTGACTTTTGCAGTAAAGCGACACCAATCGGCTGAGTATTATTGAATTCATACACGAAAGCCTGCACAGTCGGGCTTCTGGTAAACGAAGGTAATATCATGCGCATTCCACTACTGATATTTTTCACTGATTACAGCATTGGTTACTATTACTATCTCAACGCGCGCGTCAAATACATTTTCACCTCTGCGTATCAATTTTATAAATTTCTCGTAATTGATGAAGAAAACGTTCGAAAACTAAACCGTGCGAGTTCAAATGATTTCTACCATTCATTCAAGCTTACAAGCATAGTGTGAAATATTAATGTTGATTTAGTAAAATATGAGTGCGGTTAAGCTATAAGTTTATTCTCTCATATTTTACTAAAATCAACATGTATTCTCCTGTACAATAATTATGATCGATAAGTAATCAAACAGTGGTGCTACCATTATATCCTTCGTCGGTAGCAATTACTGGCCTTGGCTGGACAATGTTCAAAATGCAACGCTAACCAAGGGATATGACTCTCTCTCTCTCTCTTGGATGAACACTGCTAGTAAATTCTTACTGAATATCCAGACCTTAACTATGTTTAAAAGGCAAAATTGGCGCTTTTTGAGAGGTCGACTGAAACAAGATGCGCTGGATAAAGAGTACATCAACATGATTAAGTAAGTAGTTGTTAATAACAACACACTTGTTGGGGTGATTAAAAATCACTTGGACCCCAATTTGAGACGGTACGCAATATATCCAATGCAAAGCTGCTGTTGAACAAGCTGAAAGAATTGCACGCGTCTGATACGATGGAGGCACAAGGTCGCCTAAATCGTCGATATCATAACCTTAAGTTCGATCGCCTGTAAGGACCTGTGATATTCTCCAATGATCTTATGCGCATTCGATATCACATGACGCTGTCCGGTAGCTAAGTAATTTCAGGAACGCAGCTGTGTCTGGATTTCCTTGCGAAGCTTCCATAAGAGGAGAGGTTTGACTCCTTTGTCCGGTTTTCCAAAAAAATAGTATCCCAAGGCGTCCATTGATTAGCAAGCTACAGCTGGTGAGATTATGAGCTGTGCTAATGTGTTACGTGATTTACTGTATGTGAAGAGTATTCTTAATGGAATACTAAGTCAGGTCATTCTGTGGAACGCTGTTTCTTCGACGGTGGTGGTGCTGAGATGGATCGTCTTAAGTGTTGGCTTGATTAGCACAAGAATGGCACTGCTCCTTTAAAATTCCACCGTAAGAGCAAGCGTGACAAGTCTGACCACTGATAGTGACACAGATCTTGATTAACAATCTTCTCGTTCTCATTGAGGTTAAATACTAAGCTTAACAGCACTACATTCTTTCCTAAGAAAATCCAACAATTAAGGAGATTATCAATGTTTAAATCACGTTCACTTTCCGTTCAAAATTAGACAACTTTCTACGTTTGGTACATAGGAGGAATCCAAAGAGACAGACAGACGTGAGAGATAGTGAAATCATGAGAAATGATGTGAACCGATGCTCATTCAAGTAATTCATCAAGGTGGAATCCTTCTCATGCCAGCTATTACCAGTGACGTGATAGAAATGTGAATTGACATGAGAGCCATACCATTCATGAGGAAGAATAGCGAGGCCACTTTAATAACCGTACTGCATAGCGTATAATCTAATACATCTATCAACGAACGCGGGACCAGTGCTAAGCAGGACTGTCATACTTTTCAACATTAGATCATAATTGTGTGATTCCAACTGATCCATCATCAATTTAGCAAATGGATGCCTCGCCGGAGATATAACCAGATCATTACTGACGCCAAACGGTGCAGTCATCGGAAGTACAGCAGTCGGTTGTTACTAGTTGATCGTGTAGAGCAGATCAGTGATATCCTTCTTGCATCCAATGTCAAGATCAAGATATATCCCTCCATAATGATACAGCAGGAAATATCGCACAGCATCTATTCTCTAAATCTAATATCTATATGTGTAAAATAGCCCATGATAAGCATCAGGATAATTTAAAAGCATAAAGCGATCCAGTTCATCATCTGTCCACAGCTTGACTTCATATCCAAGAGGCTAGTACAAACTTTCACACGATTACCGTGCCTGTGCCCAGTGCTGAGGTAGCGAGTGATTCTGCTTGTACATTTAATGTATAATCTTGGGTATGTATCTAGTATTGTTGTGTCGGCCACCAGGAGACGTTCTCTCAGCATTCCATTACTTAATACCAATATCTAAGGGTATTTGCAGTGTGTCATATGGAAAGTATATCAGAGTATAAAAGTAGAATGCAATCCGCAACACTTATACAACAACTGTAACAAACAGCAGAAACAATATCAAACTTATCAAACGCCTTCTAACAGACATCCGCTCTATACTGCAGTTCTCTTATAGTCAGTGGGATGTTCAGATAAACTTAAATTGGTAAAGATGAGACTTTAATTCGCCTACAATCCCAAAGTTGATAGTAATTGGCTCTGGGTATTTTAAACAAAGGAAGAGGAGAAACTTTGAGAGCGAAACTGAAACTGAAATGTCGATTTACCAAACGGGTCAATAAACTGATCACAGCTGGCATGCCGATGTGCGCTTTACGAATCACGTAACACTTGGGTGCTTCAAAGAAACAAATGAAAAAGCAATAACAATTTGAAGAAATAATTTATTAGAACAAAGATCAATTCTTGAACAGCTGAATAAATTCAACCAGAATGTCGTTGGACTGAGCCTAGGCAGTCTCTGCACATGCTGGGATAGCTCTGACCTGCTGGTACAGAGCTTGAGCCTTGTTGATGGCAGATGGCCAGTTTCCGGAAGATACGTCCTTGATAATATTAAAGAGTGCAGTACCGAAACCGCCCATCTGGACAGCACAGGTGTACGCATTCTTAGAGCAAAATAGAGCACAATCAAAAGGAACTGCAGCTGGGCACTGAGCAAAGATACACGTCTCATTATCGGTGGCCATCAGCATGTTGGCTGGGCATACAGCAGTGGTGGAAACTGGCAGATCCTTGACGGTAGCGACACGCTCATAAGTATCCAGACCAGCAGAGTCGGTAGGCTTTGGGGCAACACAGTAAGGACCGAATCCCTTGTAGCCTTCCTTGCAAGCAGGATAGCAAGCACCAGCAGAGAATTCTTCATCAGCAGCACACTGAGACTTGACGGCCTTGCCAAATGATTTCCAGCACATTTGAGGTGGCTTTGGACGGGATCCACCAGGGAATGCCACCGCAGCAGGAAAAGACGCGTCCTGCTCCATTAGCTCAACGATTGGACCCAAAGCTTCCTAAAACTTGATATAAGAGCCCATAGCTCCCATGGTCATTAAACTGATTAGAGAAATCTTCATTGTGTGCAATTGTTAATTAGATTATGCGCAAATTATGTGCAAAGCTGTTTATAGATGATAAGCGATAGAGAGAGAGTGGAGTGAAAGAGAGGCGTCGACATTGAATGATGTTATAGAGGCTAAGATAGCCCCTGAATTTTGATTCGAAATCAACTGCGCCTAATTAATCAGAGCATGTGGATTCAAACTAATTTTGAAGATGAAAAGGCATGATACTGATGCGCGAGGGATATTTTTAAAGTAATCGACTCAATACTGGTCAGAAACATTATATTCTCACGGATGCATTGATGTTATCACACGCATCGAATTTCGTCGGGGAAAAGTTAGAAGCCGTTGTGATTACGTGTCGTTGTGATGGTACTCACTGATTAGATGCGATGAGGTGATGTATCAGTGGTATAAACTTGTATTTTAGACTCTCTCTCTCTTTCTCACTATCATGTTTGATGAACATTATCTGAAGACATTGTACAGAATAAAAGAGCCCGTGTTTGACTTGGTGTCTTGTTATATTCCTGTTTCAGATTTGTGTTTGTAGTAAGTATAGATCTTCTTGCCACATATCACCCCGATTCTTATTATTTACAATGGTAGTAGTCACTCTTCAAACTCTTTAAAATACTGGTGTATCTATATGATTCCTCAAGAACACGACTAATATGCGTCACTCTGAGATGGTGAAGTAATCGCTCAATTGCTCCCTGGGCGTTGTGATATGCTGATTTTAAAATGCAGATTATTTTAGATCCAATTCAAGGCTGTTGTCCTCCCCATCTATCATAATCGCGCTGCTTTTCCATACTGGATAATACTCCTTTCTACATTAATTACATTGTCCATAACAGGGGAGGTTAGTACTACTTCTCCTTCCTCGTAGACGATTGGGAACTCGTCGGAGACGCCTTTACCCGTGACTCTAGCTTTGTGCTCTCTGCACCGGGTAACTCGTACAGATATGCGCCTACTCGTAATGGCATACCAGATGCTTAGTGCTCACCCATAATGGCTGCACCCATGCTTAATGAGAACTAATCAGAGAATAGATAGATAGAGAGAGCGTGGGAAAGTTATTACGTGCTCTGAAACAGTTTGCACCAACAAATGCTCCAGTGTCAAGCGTAAGGTGTTTGGTGCGTCTCAACACAACAAAATCATCTAATTAGACCGACAGCTCAAAGAGCCTTTTGGGGACTTTGTCAATCCAAAATTTGTCTAATTGAGTGTCAACCTTAGAAATTCCCTATCATCAATAGCTCAGACGACTCGCCCATCAACCGATAGCCGCAATTCGGAATCGATTGTACCAAGAGTAAGTGAAATGGAAAGTAAAGTCTCACAACTTGTTAGTAACATTGAGACTTTACAAGGAATGGTGGAAGGAGAGAGACGAAAGGCTGATGAGGACAGGAAGATAGCTGACGAGTATAGGAAGAAGGCCGACGAGGATAGAGAGAAACGGATAAGAAGAGATATGACGAGGTCTTAAGCCTGCTGCATAAACTTTTGGAGCAAAAGAAAGTTGATTGATGGTCTTGAATAACAAAATGATGGTTATTCTTTAAAGCGCTTCTAATTTTTTTTAGATTCAAATTCTTACGGACATTTGGTTTCATGCGAGATCAGATATAATAATCTTGCAACAGGAGTGCAGCGCACATTTGCATTGACACTGAGATGGAGGTAATTTTTTACTTTAGTTATTTCTATTTATAACCTTTTTCTTTTCCCGCAACAATTAATATTAGTACAGTATCATATACTATTAAATATGAATTTTAATTTAATGTAAAAATGTCTTTTGTACTGAATGTTTCAAATCTGCCATAGCCTGTCCTTCTTCATTCATGCCGTAGTCGTTGGCTCAAATTTATCGGATCAAATTGGTACAACGATGAAAATTAAAAATTAAATATTTCATAAAACTCTATTGATATAAGTTTCAAATCTGACCCTCAACCACTCTTTCAGGGTATCATGGTAAATCGCATAGATTGTGCACCCACTATATTTGTCAACCAAGTCTCTTTCAAAATCTCGTAAGATAATTCTGCTATCTTGAAGTTGGAGCCGTCTCTGGGTGTCCAACTCCTGCAGCCAAGGGAGAGCCAAAGTAGCCAGGTCATTTGTGCGGAACGCTGGAAGTCTGTTACGCAATTCTACAGCTCTCCTATGCGTATCGTCTTCTACAGCGAATCTAATGAAACGCTAAGACTAACCGCGACCAGGAGCAGGGGAGGGATCTTGAACAATGAGCCCTCCAAGTCAGACACCGCCATACTATTGGCCAAGTAGCGCTTGCCTACGGCTTAAGCGGCGGTGAATCTCTCTCCAATGCCGGCGTAGGTGGTCACTTCCAACCTCCACGCAGATTCTTTTCATCGTAGAATAGTTCAGGGTCATTACGTCAACTTCAATAATCCCAGTGAATCTCCCTCGCTGATGATTGCCAATATGCACTACATTAAATGCATAGTGCACTGTGACTGGCTCGTGGAACAGCCTGTGATGTTGATGATGTTACCACATTACATGTTCGGCGTCTTCGCGAGTTGCAAACGTTACGAACGTCTGCTTTCCGACCCTATCCACACTGATAAACTCTGGGTGGTATGCCTATAATTACTCATACACGTAAAGCGCTGACATAAGCAGTAGATCCCAGCCCCTAAATACCAGTGTCCTGGATTTAATATTTACCGTGTTCAAATCGCGCTTGTGATGCACGACGCGTCTAGCGTTAGCTGGGCGTGGACTAATGATATCGATTAGAAGAGCAGACATGATGAGCAGTTTAAGAATAAGAAGATAAAAGGTTGATTGCTTGGGGGTCATTTGGAATGATGGAAATTGAATTAGAGATCACTGCTTTTCTATTGGCTGATCGAAAGGCGATGCGATCAATGATATAAATGCGCCATTGAGATATATCTATATTTAGTTTTTGGCCTTTGATTGAAATGCTACTAGCTATGCATATTATGTACTGCAATGTTGCGGCTGTGCGACGAACGCCGCAAACGAATGCAATTATGCGACTACGTGTTTGTGATGTGATGTGATTTCGATTGAATCAAATGCTATGTGTGGTGGAATGCCAGTGATACAATTGGTATGTGCTGCGACGACGACGTGTTCATGGTTCAGTTTTAAATGATTCACCCGCACAGTATAAAAGGCATACTCTACTTCAAGCTCTTCTTTTCCCCATAAAATCTTACACGTTTTACATTGGCATTGCTGCTGCTGTTGGTACTGGTACTGGTACTAGTCCTGCTGCTGCTGCTGTTGGTACTGGTACTGGTGCTACTTCTGCTGCTGCTGATGTTGTTGGTGCTGTTGGTGCTACTTCTGCTGCTGCTGCTGTTGGTACTGGTTCCTAGCGTTGGCTCCTTAATCCCTCTTTCTCCCAGGTGGGTGGGGAGAATTGAATAATAAAGTAATACTATTTTCGTCTTGGTTTTCGTAGTCTCTCTATCTCCCAAGTCGGAGGGGAGACTTGAATAATAAAGTGTGCTTCGTTTTCGCTTCGTTTTCTTTAATCTTGATCTTCACGACTCTAAAACATTGTATGATTACCTTATGATTACCTTATGATTACCGCGAGCATGCCAGTGTCACCCATTCGGGGCCTGGATGCCAATTTCAAAACAAGAGTCTCATAAATTTTCACTATTATTTCCTTTCACTGCTACTCATTATTCCTTTTCCCTTCCACTCACTTCTTACCAGCCTTAGCTGCGGCCTTGGTGACCTTACCAGTAGCCTCAGACTTGTCCACGGACTTGATCACACCAACAGCCACGGTCTGTCTCATATCACGCACAGCGAATCTACCCAAAGGAGGATAATCACTGAAGGACTCAACACACAATGGCTTAGTTGGCACAAACTTGACAATAGCAGCGTCACCAGACTTGAGGAACTTTGGATTGTCTTCCAACTTCTTACCGGAACGACGATCAATCTTCTCCAACAGCTCAGAAAACTTACATGCAATGTGAGCAGTGTGGCAATCCAAAACTGGACTGTAACCAGCACCAATCTGACCAGGGTGGTTCAAGATGATGACCTGTGCATTGAAAGAAGCAGCCTCCTTAGCAGGATCGTTCTTGCTGTCAGAGCAGACGAAACCACGACGGATTTCCTTGACGGACACGTTCTTCACGTTGAAACCGACATTGTCACCAGGCACACCCTCAGGCAGAGACTCGTGGTGCATTTCCACAGACTTGACTTCAGTGGTCAGACCGACTGGAGCAAAGGTGACAACCATACCTGGCTTGATGGCACCAGTCTCGACACGACCGACTGGCACTGTTCCGATACCACCAATCTTGTAGACGTCCTGCAATGGCAGACGCAATGGCTTGTTGGTTGGACGCTGTGGTGGCTCAATGTTATCAATAGCTTCCAGCAGAGTCTTACCCTTAGAGACGGTACCCTTGATGTCCTTGGTCCATCCCTTGAACCATGGCATGTTGGAAGAAGGCTCCAACATGTTGTCACCGTGCCATCCAGAAATTGGGACGAATGGAACGGAAGCTGGGTTGTAACCAACCTTCTTGATGAAACCAGAAACTTCCTTCACGATTTCCTCATAACGAGCCTCAGAGTACTTGTTGGTGTCCATCTTGTTGATAGCGACAATCAGCTGCTTGACACCAAGAGTGAAAGCCAGCAGAGCGTGCTCACGAGTCTAACCATCCTTGGAGATACCAGCCTCGAACTCACCAACACCACCAGCAATGATCAGAATAGCACAATCAGCCTGGGAGGTACCGGTAATCATGTTCTTGATGAAATCTCTGTGGCCAGGAGCATCAATGACAGTGACATAGTACTTTGGAGTCTCAAACTTCCACAGAGCAATATCAATAGTGATACCACGCTCACGCTCAGCCTTCAACTTGTCCAAAACCCAAGCGTATTTGAAAGAACCCTTACCCAGCTCGGCAGCTTCCTTCTCGAACTTCTCGATGGTACGCTTGTCAATACCACCACACTTGTAGATCAAGTGACCAGTGGTGGTAGACTTACCACTGTCGACGTGACCGATAACGACAATGTTGATATGTCCCTTCTCTTTACCCATTTTGCTAAATGTATTACTTTATACTCTAGTAGATATAGTGTGTACTCACTTTCAAGCGGGAAGAGAAAAACGGCAAAGATTCTTTGTTCATAATTTTTCATGCGCGCGAACCTTAACCTTAACACGCGCGCCGGCCGATAGCGTGTGTTTCAATCTCAGATGCTGCCCGAAACGAACGAAGGCAGTCGGTCACAAAGAGCTTTCGCCAGCGCGCGTATTCTCTCAATTTATTTTGGCCGTGCGTAAATTGTTCTCGGTTTCAGAAAGATCATCATCAGTGAATATATCGCCACGCGGGTAAGGAATAATATTTCGATGTAACCGAAACTTGTGGTGAAATAAACCAAATGTCCTGTCAAATAAAGGTAGCACACTGTGAATAAACTTTATGAGTAGTATCTGAGGCTGTATGATATGGATGAAGCTGAAGCGAGCGAAAAATCTCTTGAACATGAGGCAATGATACATGACGCGTCAACCGCTTTGACATATAGAAACAATTGCGCTCTAGCTCTGGTCAAGTTGCGCAAGTAGCCCCTATAATAAAGTCCATCCAAAAGTAGTAATCAGGTAGTTGCGAAAAAGGCTGATAAATCGCTTATCAACACACTAAAGATGTTTCAGTTATCTGATGCCCAAATGTCCGAGTATGATTACCCGTCTGTTGCCTTTGGTAGGTAACACTTGGTGGATCCATTGGTTAGATAATGCGAGCGATGTCAGAGGCATTTCATTCCCTAAGGACTAGAGACTTTAACTGCTAGTGAGCGCGAAGCTTGCAGATTTCATACAGCCAAAGTTTATAAAAATCGCAGCAATCTCAGAACGTACGGCTGCTGTGATGCTTCTGTGGGTTCTTAAGGATGTGAAATGGGACCTCATGTTTTCAAGTATAAATCTTGTGAAGAATTGCAGGCGCGTTTTGATTTTATAGATTCTAGTTCTCATCTGAAAGATTCCTGTGGTACTTAGAAACAAAACCAACATCATATTTTGTCCATCGATGGAGAAATGGGGTACACCACGTAAGGAGTAGAACTTATGCGACTGGTTGCGGTTGATATCGATTGCAAAGTTGTGATCAACACTCTTGTGGAAACTGAAGGTAATATTGTAGATTTTAACACTCGATACAGTGGCCTTACGCAAGAGATGTGGGATGATCCACAAAAGTATAAACTGCCAAAGAAATCTTTGCATCAAGTGAGACAAGATCTTTTCCATTTAATGAATAAAGAGACTATTCTTGCTGCTCACTCGCTGGAGAATGATTTACAAGCTCTACGGTTAATTCACCGCAACTGTATAGACACATCTATTCTGTTCAAGCATCCAAAAGGTTTACCATATCGATACTCTCTCAAATAGCTGTCAAAAGATAATCTGCAAAAGTTTATCCAAGAATCGCTCCAGGGACACGACCCGGTAGAAGACGCTGTCATCACAATGGAACTGATTATATAGCGCGCCAAACATGTCATTTCTACATCCTGAGTACAATTGTCATACTGTACTTTATATGAGTTATGACTTCGTTTCCATCAAAGATTACGCGTTCTCTTGATCGTTTTCATCTTCGATTTAACTGAAACATCTCGAGACTACATCCTTATCTGATTTATCATGAAATTGCGAAATTACCAGTTGTAATGCATTGAAGAGTCGCTGGCTGCTTTAAGGCGTGGAGTTAAAAGACAGATTGTCAGTCTGCCTGTTGCCGCTGGTAAGACAGTCATTTTTAGCAATCTGATACCTCAAATTCCTAGTCCAACTCCCTCTGCAGTTAAAACATTAGTCTTGGCTCATCGCTAGGAGCTTATAAGCTAAGCTTACACTTAAATTAGAAAGTTCGCTTTCCATTTGCGTGTCGATATTGATATTGGAAATCGGAAAGCTAATGTCTTGGATTCTGATGTCATTGTCGCAAGTGTCCAGTCTCTTTCACGCTCCCGGACGTCCAGAATTTAAAAGTATAGCCCTTAAGACTTTAAGGCAATTTTGATTGATGAAGGTAATACTATACGCGCTTTGACCGTTCCATAATTAGTAAATATAATTGAGTGGCTTTGTTTAGGTAGCTCATCATGCAACTGCCTCGACTTACATGCGAATCTTTGATCATTTTGGTGCTTTGCGAGAGGATTCTCATCTACTTCTCTGGGGATGTTCAGCTACAGTTTAGCGACACGATGCTATCAGTCTTGGTAAAGTTTTCCAAGAGATTGTGTATCATAAAGACTTGCGTGAGATGATACAGGACGGGTGGTTGTGTGATATCAACGTGCAAAGTGTTAAAGCTGAGGTGGATCTGGAGCAATCTCTGGCAAAGATCAAGATGGTCGCAGAGGATTACGATTTGAGTGAATTGTCTCGTCTTGTAAACACCAAAGAGAGAAATTAAGCTGTCGTTCAATCATGGTAACAAGTATCCAGCGAGAAGTAGTTGAAGTCTACCATTGTATTTGCTGTTGATGTAGCTCATTGCCTGGCATTACAGCAGTAATTCCAACTTTGCAACGTTCCATGTCGAGTAATTACTGCCAAGACACATAATGTAGAACGATTATAATCGATTCAACAATTTAAAGCTGGCGAAATACCAGTGCTTATTAATTGTGCCATCCTAACTGAAGGCACCGATATACCCAACATTGACTGCATAGTAATGGCACGTCCTACCAAGTCTGCCACTTTGTTTCAGTAAATGGTAGGCCGCGGTATGAGGTTGCATGCTAGCAAGTAAGTTTGCACCGTACTCGACTTTGTTGATAATTGTACTCGAAACAAGGCGTACACCTCTCCATCTCTGCTTGGATTGCACTCTGATACTGAGGATGATGACAATGTAGATCCTGAACTTCAACAAGTCGTCTCCACAACTGAAACTAATGACCTTAAGCAGGAGCTAGTTGATTAGCTTACACTTTTGAAATAAGTCAAGGTTGGCGATGAGTGGAAACTGTTTTCAGCTGATATTCAAAGTCACAATTAACGTGGACTCCTAAGTGCGATGAATAATCTTGCCTGGATCCAAGTTGAATCTGAGAAATACGTGCTGAATATGTTGGATGGGAGTATGATTGTGGTTGAGAAGACCGCTGCCACTTCGATGTATGAGGCCATTAAAGTTTGTAAGGATAAGACCACTAAAGCTCAGTATTAAATTCGCCTTTCGATCCATAAGAACAAGCTGCACTTTGTACTAAAAGCTGTAGATACGTACTTGAAGAATGATAAACGATCGTAATATCGACAGTTGCAACAAGACGCGTAATGGCGATGTGCTACTCCATCTGATAATTAGCTCAAATATGCAATCAAACTGGGACTGAAGAAGCTATTCGACAATCGCCTAAGTAATCATAATCTTGATCAGACATTTGATGAATTCGCATCCAGTCTTACTAAAGGTCAGTTGCAGGTGCTCATTACTTTATTACGTTTTGGCGTAGGTAAGTCTATTCACTCATCTCTTCGCCGGTTGAAACTGGATAGGCCGAATTAAAATTTGAACATTGCCAATAGTAAGTCTGTAAATGTTTAATAGATTAAATAGTTCATTTGCATTTTATTGAAACATTATTCAAAGGCACACTATTATTGTAAAGCGCGTCGAGTTACGGGCTAGCAATATTCATCACTCCATAATGTGACCGTGTCCCTGGATTTCCCCTGTCTTTACTTCTCACTCTTATCAGCTATTGTCCTTCGTTTGATCAGAGCCCAAGCGGTCGTCAGGCGAATCGTGCGCGTTGTCGTCCTCACTGTTCTTCGTTCAGGTGTGGCAAACAACAATCTTCATATTCTTTCTATTAAGGATTTTTTACTCCATCATCTCTCATTGTTCAGAATTTGAAAAATTAGATTGATTTTTAAAACAGTTCATCGCTCAATATGGATCAAGTTTAGATGTATTAAAGCAAATTGGATGCTGAATTGTCCAAATTTCCAGTGTTGAAATAGTTGGAGCAATAGACTGGAGTTCCTAAGGTGTATGCTGTTGTCGCTCTTGCCTTCATTCTCCTGACCCTCATCTTTTTGAATGTTGCACCAGCTTTCATTGTCAATGTTATTGGTTTTATCTACCCTGCTGCTCTGACTTTCAGCACTGTTGAATCTCTGCTGACTAGCAAGTCTGCTGATAAGGACACTGAAGGCCAGCTGCTTGTCTACTGGGTTCTGTACTCATTCTTGTCCATGTTGGATGTATTCAGCGAGATGATCTAGAAGTGGTTTCCTTTCTATTACATTGTCAAGTTGGCAGCTTTGATTTACTTGCTATGGCCATAGACTAAGGGTGCACTTGTCTTGTATTAGACTGTGGTGAGACCTGTGCTTTTGTCCAAGGGATCTACCGCTACCACTGCTAAGGCTGATTGATTCTTTGATCTTGCCATTATAAATGGAAGTTGGCGATTTAGTACTCTAGGTGGAATATTTTTAGTTGAAATAAAAAATTATAGTTTGCGATAGTATTGATCATCACTGTGATTTTAGTCCTTTCTTTTGTTTTTGCAGTGATGAAATATACCTGAAAGTATCCAACTTAAATCTCGTATGATGCAGTGTGATACGATTAAAGAGATAAATGCGCCACTAGATTTGGATCAATAAAATTTCTTCAGTCGCGTGGACTTTTCGCCAGATGGGCAATGTCTTTTGAGCAATGCTGAGGATGGAATTGTGAGGATATATCGGCTAATTGATCAATCTATAGAGCGTGTCGATGAGTCTCATGTAGTGGAGATTAGCGGTGAATCTGCTGTGTATGACTATGATTGGTTTCCCCTAATGGACAGTAGTAAGCCCGAAACTTGCTGCTTTATCGCGTGCTCTAACAGGCTACCTGTTCGTTTGTATGATGCGTCTGGTGGATATTTGCGCGCCTCGTATTCTACCTATAATTAGTATGATGAATTGGTCGGACCTCTGAGAGTGAAATTTAATAGTGGTGGAGACAAGATTGTTGCTGGGTATGAGAATCACATCCGCCTTTTGGATCTATAACGACCCGGAAAATACGGTCCTGAAGATGGCGTTATAAAATTGACCGAGAACCGCAAGAGTCAGGATGGAGTTAAAGGCCTGGTGTCGTCTATCGATGTATCGAGTAATCTGTGTGCTATTGGTACTTTTCATAATCAGCCGTCGCAGAGTAACTTGGGACTTTTGGATTTGGTATCGTAACAGTTGATTACGTGTTTTAAAGGTTCAAGTAGTGGAATTAATCAAGTAAAGTTCTCAAAGTCTACGCCTCAGATATGTGTCTCGTATCGAAACTCTACTGACATTAAGGTATTTGATACGCGATGGATGAGCGATGCTTTACACTAGCTTTAACGCTACTTTGTCACAACACAGCGATTGTTTATGGACATACAAGTGAATCCGTTTTCTGGGAGTGAAGCTTTGCTTTATGGTGATGATAGCGGTGCTCTTATAAAATCTACTTTACAAAATGATGAGGCTCAATAGTTATAAGCTGCTGCACTTCATTAGTCAAATCTCTCATGTGTCTCAGTAAATCCTCAAGATTAGCAATTGATTGCCACCTGTTCGGGTTCGCGAATATTTGATCAGGAACTCGATGATTGCGGAGGATCTATAGAGCCACCATCACACAGCTGTATAAAGATAATTCGAATATGAATGCTAAGCATTAATCAAGATATCAAGATGAAAATATTTATGAATCTATTTTATTTCTATAACTATTTCTGCTACTCAACTTTATTTCATTCCCATTTTGCATGTTCATCAAGTTTTGTTAATTCATCTCCATGCCAACTTTCTATGTAAGCATTCGTAAATTACGATAGAGAACGCGTAAACGTCCGATGCTTTGACCAAAGTACCATTTGGTCTCTTACTCAAATTAGACACCGTGAAAGTCGATTAGTCAAGCATCAAGTAGACTTCTGGCGCAGCGTAAGCAAATGACCCACCCTTCAACTTTGATACTACAAATTCCCTCACCAACATCGACTGAGGATCAATAATCCTGGAGAGCCCAAAGTCGGTAATCACCGCAGATACTCCATAATAGTTATCAAATTCAATCAATATGTTGCCAGATTTCATGTCACAGTGAGCAATTTGAGCTAAATGGATGGCCTGCAGGCCTAGAGAAACATCTTTAATGATCTTCAAGTATCCAGCTACAGATCGACCGTTAACATAACGGCATACATCAGACTTGCCAGATAGCACATCGACTAATGAGCCCGACTTGTAATGCTTCATTACGATGCACGGTGGAGCAGACGCAAAAGCAATCATCTTGGCAATGTATGGATTATCGCGAAAGTACCACAGAAGTGACAGCTCCTGATAGAATGCCGACATTTGCCCTTCAGTATTTTGGTCTTACATCACCTTGACGATAGTTGATACATTATTTGCTCTCTGTTGCAGTTCTGTATTCACAAGCTAACACACATAAATGAGGCCACTTCCGCCGGCAGCAATTAATCTTCCAGGCTTGAAGTCAATTAGATACTAGAATTTCAGATACCCCGGAATTGCAATCTCAGCTTCAGTGCGCAGCCAGGTAGTACCAGACATCCATGTCGTATTCATCTACGTAGAATTGAATGTAAGAGTAGTTCTATCAGCAAGAGCTTTGCTTACAGTCGTAGCTTCAGATGAACTAGTATTCTGCACCGTGAATCCAGTGGCATCCTGACCTATATACGAAGCACTTGAGACATTTTGGAACTATTTCATGAATTATTTTCTACCACTGGACTTTCTTCTACATGCCAACAAAACAACAACGAAGCACACAACTACAAAAACGAGACCTCCAGCTCCCGCAGCAATCCAGATAGTGCTGTTAAAACCATTGGCTTATTGCTGATCTTGTACACCATTTATAATTGTTCCTGTAGATGTCAAGCTAGACTTAAAATTTTAAATTGAATTTGTTAGGAACACGACCTAATTATAGCTGGACTAGGCGTTGACTGCATTAACACTGGAGGACACTTACGATCTACTGTTGCCAGAGGATGTAGTGACTTTGACAAACGACGATGTGCTTGCTGACTCCAGAACATTTATAGTGCTCTATACCTAAGATACTTATACAGAATTAGTCAATGACGACGTTGTCTGAAGCAATATCATTGATGTGGATGTGGCCTCAGCAGAACTAGCAGATGCCAAGTTGCTTTCAAAAGGAAGAGGAGATTAACTTGCAGCATAGCTAGTTGCAGAAGGCTATACAGCAGTGTCTGAAAGAGTGGTGGACGCGACACTACTCCCAGAGCTAGATGATGCACTTGATACTGTCGTTGTTATCGTTACGCTAGTAGTTGTCGTAGCTTAAGTAGTAGTTGTTGTAGTGGTAACGGGAACAGACGTGGATGTTTCCAGTGGGATGGAGGACGTAGAGGTGACAGTAGGCCCACTTATAAAATCAGCATAATTAATTTCAGCAAAATATCCCTTTGAAGTAACCAAGTTAACTCCAACTACCAGCATTTTCTACTGCATACTGTCCAGGGCAATTTATTTGATAAAGCCATTAGACTCAACGATGGAAGAGTTAACCAATGCACCATTCATGGACACTACCTTAATAAAATCCGAGGGGTAGAAGGTCGAAGCTTTTCCAGCAAATGAAATTTTATTTAATGAAGTATCCACATAAAAAGTAGACAACTGTGTAGTACTTGTTTCATTAGTTTGGTAGCGCCATGTGCTATCAATTGCACCAGTATTAGCCGATAATCTGAGTATAAAGGGACTCTCCACAGCAGCTGTGAGACTATACAGAGCCCCTCTGTAATAGCCACCGGCGTACAAATCGTTACCATCGAGCTGAAGATGCACTATGCTTTGGCCTAACGAACTACTTGAATGGAATGAGCTTTAATTCCATCTAACGTCCCCATTGTTAGCATAAAAGGCATTTATAAAGCCAATATTATATAAGCCTTGGTTTATATCACCACCTACAAAGACCGTATCAGAAGCCGCTACGACAGAGGAAACTGAATCTGAACCTGCAGAATTGCCAAACTGTTTGACCCAGACCATACTTGAGGCATCTGCAGTAAACTTTGCAATAAACAAGTTGGTAGAATTGCCGCCATTAACTTACACTATTTATGCCGAATCAATTAGTCCTGAGGCACTACCAGCTATGTATATGTCGCCATTGATTGGATTGATAGACACTGCATTAGAAGTCTGAGATCCACCACTACCGCCAAAACTTCTGGTAGAAATCACAGAGCCATTCCTACTCACTAAAGACACCGTTGCATTTTATTTACCACCAGTAAAAGCCGAGCCAACAGCAACAACATTACCAGTAGTTTGATTAATAGCTACATCCAAAAGGAAATCATCCGGCTAAAGTACAATCCAGTCAACCCGCTGGATAATAGAGAGAGTCGTAGCATTGACGAATATCAACTGATTACCCGATAAGGCGGGAGTACATGCCAAAACAAAGACGGAGTCGATTTCTCTATAAGCGACGGCCGAGCAAGACCTAGTATCAGATAACTGAATGGCGCTCATTAGCAAGTCTATATTTGATTTGCACCTTATAAATGCAGTCTATAATGCAATAATAGAAGAGAATTACAAAGAGGACACTCAACAGACTTGGAGGCGCGAAATTTGGGCTGCTGCGCTATTAATAGCCTAATAGAATTCTTCGACTACGCAGCTGCACATATCACCGGTCTAAATTTAGGAACTTGATTGCGCCATCTAAGCGCCCCAATAAAAGAAGAATGATATACCACCCGTAAAGCGTAACTTTCGGTCATATCTATGGCTAAATTGGCTGGACACAATAAAGTTGAAACGAAACTATGAAATGATTGATGAACGATACGCAATAGTTGGTTATTGCCTACAAAGATAAAAAGATACTTATTCTCTGTGGTTTTAAAAATTCATCGCCGTCAAAATTATATTAACGTTCAAAATACAGCATCAAAATACTCTCATCATATCACCTCCAAGCAAGTCTATGATTTAGACACTCATTAAGGACGACAGCAAACGCAAACGTGTCGGACGCCTTGAGCACTGACGCGATGGATGATAACTGTCCAAAACTTGTACTCTAAGTACTATCACCTTTTTGGCTACGAAGCATCATGAATACTTCTGGAGATGCATAGGAGTACGAGCCTCCTTTCAATTTTGATACTTTGAACTCTTTAACGAGCAACGATTGCGAGTCAACTATGCGAGAGAGACCAAAATCGGTAATGACGGCGGATACTTGAATCGAATGGTTGTCACTGACATCCAGCAATATATTGGCCGACTTTATATCACAATGGGCGACTTGTAAATTATGAATAAACTAAAGCCCGCGTGCAACATCACCAATGATTTTTAGCCAAACTTTTGGTGCTTTAAGACACTAGTCAACTCTGCCACAAATGATTGAAGTGCCCGATATGAGATCAGCCAAAGATCCGGCTTAGTAATACTTCATCAGAATACATGGCGGTGCTGGAGAGTAAGCAATTACTTGTGCCACTTGAGGGCAGCTTTTCAAATATTATAACAGGGACAGTTCTTGATAGAAAGCAGTCATCATCTCCGGACTTTGGTGGTTCTACATCACTTTTACAATTAAAGCATTATGGTTAGAAGAAAGTTGCTTCAACTCATTGCTGATGACTTGGCACTCATATATCATTCCACCACCGCCAATAGCTATTAGTTTCCCTCGTTTAAAGTCCTTGATGTACTACATTTTAAGATAGGCGGGAATGGCAATTTCTCCTTGAGTTCTAAACAGAGTTGTTCCTGATAGATCAGAATATCCAGTTTTAGAGTATTTGGTATCATTGAGGGCAATGACTTCATACTTATTAGGCACAATGGAAACCCCATTTGCTTCACTAAAGTCGCTAGACACTGCTTATTCAGGATACTAATATCTCTTCGCTCTTTCCTGTTTAAAGCGCCTTCTAACCAAGATTATACCAATCAACAGGATGATAAATAGCAAGGGGATAGCGACATACAAAGCATAGAAAAATAGGGAGCTCTAGTTAACATTCACAACTGATCCGCCAATTTCATTAAAAGTCGTTGCACTAGTAGTAAGTAGTTTGTCCTTAACCGCAGTACCATAGGTGAATATCACATTATTCTGAGTAATGCTAGCACTTGAAGGAGGGACACCTGTTCCTGAGGACGCTAGAACGGTGATGGCAACTACGTTTGAAGACTTGGACGCTACTAATGTGGGAAAATTAGAGGATTATGTACTTGACGATGCAATATAAATTATGCCAAGGGAACTCTCAGTTACCCCAACCAATGTACTCGGCTATGATGGAAAAGAAGCAGAGACAGATGTAGAGCTTAGGAGATTTACGGTCGTTGTTGATGTAGATGGTAAAGTTGATGATGATGTAGAAATCGCCTGAATAATAGAGGAGGATGCAATCTTTTACCACGGCAAGTCCAAGATAGCATAAAATCCAGAGACATCTTGTCCTGTCAAAACCAAATTCTTCTAATTATTATTAATGGCCAAACCGCGAGCATAAGCACTGATAAAATGCGACGCCTATTCTACAAGCGCGCCATCCTGAGACACAGTCATAAGTAGATCAGTACCTAGTTAGTTTCCATAAAGTAACAGATTGCGCGTCAAAGGATCGATTTAAAAGTCTGCACTAGTCTAATCTACGGATGATTAAGATATGAATTGCCACGTGTTATCAATAGAGCCGTTTAAGCTATTAAATCTAATCACAAACAAGCTCTACGCGGCCATACTTACATTACTCAACTAGCCTTTAGCGTGTCCCGAAACATACAGATATTCATCAAAGATTTAGAGCTTTGTCAACTGCTAAGACTAGCCAAAGCCTACTGGAAATAAACTGTAATTCCACCTCAGATTACCATTAAGATCAAACGCGTTAACAAAGCCGCGATAACCAGACGGGAGGCTCAAACTGCCGCAGACAAATACGGTATCGTTAGTAGCGACAATTGATGATAGAAGGTCACCGTTGGCGCTGCTACCAAATTATTTGATCCAATTAATATTTAAATTAACAGAATCTAAGTTAGCCAAATACAAATCTGACGTATTACCTCCATTAATTAAAAGCGATTGAGATTAAGGGAGAAGTCCTGTAGTATAACCGCCAACGAATATGGATCCATTCTAAGGGTGAAGCGCGACTGCTTTCGCAACTTCGGCATCTCGTCCTCCACTACTGATTTACTTTACCACAAGCAGAGACCCAGTTGAACTCAAAATTGTGACTTGTGACTGGGGAAAGAGGATACCTTACGACTTTACTGCCGTGCCACCCACTGCGACAATGTTTCCGGTCGCCGCGTTAACAGCAAAGTCCCTTATATAATCTTGCCCATTTGCAGTGGCCCATGTCCATTCAGAAACAATGGCACCACTAAGAGGATTTATAACAGCAATATAATTTCTATAGTTTGTGACGACACAAATGATCAATATCATTCCATCTGATTACCGAATAAAAGCGCGGCTGCAATGCAACGAGTTTGTTATATATTAGATATTCATGATGGATGGTCTGAATTCTCTAACAGTAACAGTTTATCAAAATAGCAATATGGCGTGCACTAAATTGTCTTATAAAGATAAAGTAATTATCCCGAACCTAAACAGGAGTGGGGCGGTAAAAGACTTGGGGCGGTTGCGAGTGTGGCTATTTATAGCATCACGGCCGTGAGGTACGGACTTATCAGCAAAAATCGGTTCGATAATACATATGCCAAATTTTTGTTGTCAGGGACGGCTAGTCACTATATATAGCAAGTTTGTCTTTAATAAAATTTATTTATAACAATTTGAATAAAGAATAATCTACCCTTAGATATTATATCGGCGAATTTCGAAGCTAGTATCTTCACAGTATATTACTACACACGTTTACAATCGCGTCCAATTGAAAAGGTCATATGGATAGAGAACTTGAAATGCATAGAACTAAGCTTAAGCTTTAAGGGATTTAGAGTCTCCCTCCACGCGGGCCTGACACACTCACAAGAGGATTGGTCAGATTTGCAAATCTCTTTTCTACACTAAAGACAATGAATTCAAAACAGCAACTTAATGAAGTGACGGCAGCAATTACTGCTCTTCGACAAGAAATCAATGAAGCAAAAATAGAAAGAAATGTAGCTAAGGAGAGGCTGGAGAATGCATAAGGAGATATTGAAATTTCAAGGGCAAAAGCATTATTGGATTCAGCCGCCACTGAGCTCATCAGCCTGCGCAAATATATGGATTCACTGACGGAGAAATAATAAGCTTTATTTGGAGACAAAGGAGTTTAAAGTATTCCGTTTACTGCGGCCAGAGCTCAAGAAATTGCTGAAATTACAGGCGTGAATGTCCATTGGAAGCCATATCCGCCCTTTACTCTGGATGAATCAGTCAAACCTTCGGATGATTTTTTAGCTCAGTTGCGCAAAAACAACAGAGTTTGGTCTCTAAATTCAGAAGCAAGTCGACGAACTGTGATAGATTTGTTTCTACGTGATGTTGTCGCTCGTGATGAGTTCGATAAGATGCGTATTTTTTGCGAATTGAATATGGCGGTGACGGATGCGAATAGCAAGAGGAAACTGAATGGAGACATCGATTATACCATTGGACATGCAGGAAATATGCCTTTAGATGAATATTCTCCACCTAAAGATTCTCATTTAATCGTTTCCGAAGCCTAAAAAGACTGGCCGAATGAATCGATTTGGCAATCGTTGCTGAGGCAGCCACTCTCCACAAGACACGCAAGAACAAGAAGAAAATTAATGCACGTGTATGGGGAATACTATCGAATGGAAATAATCGGAAGTTCATTCATATCGATAATGGCGGTCAACTCTTTTAGTTTGGTCAGTATGTTTTAGATATACCTAACAAATGGGTTGAAGGCGAAATCACCACGATTTATCGAATCATCCATCACATCGTTCAGTAGGCATACCAATCCTCTCCAACGACTACTCCTAATCAGTCTACGGAAGATGTTTATGAAGGATTGCAAATGGATGAAGATTGAAATTAGCTTTATACAGAATACCTTGTTTCGTTGCCACGGATAAAGTTTTTTCATGGATATCACTAAAACCTACTCGAGTGAATCCCATCACAGCATTTTAAATCTTCGTGTCGTTCTGCAGTAGGATAAGACTTACTCATCAACACCCGCCACATCGCCTTTTCCCCTATAGAGCCCTTTCCTTCCCAATCAATATTGACCTGCATCGTTAATTATGATCAAACCACCACCAGAAATTAGAAAAATTGCGGACAAAACTGCAGAGTATGTGGCATTAAAAGGTCGTGAAATTGAGGCCAAGATTAAGATTAGAGAAGCTGGTAATATGAAATTCTCCTTCCTCCAGTCGGATGATCCTTATTACGATTACTACCAGCATATGCTATAGAAATATGGTCAAGAGAGCACCTCGCAGTCACAAAATGATTAAGCATAAAAGTCAGATCAGTAGATACAAGAGAAGCCTCATGAGAGTTTGCAATCTGAAAATGGCGCGTAAGAGACTGTGGATTCTCATTAGTAGAGAAAATCAGGCTCCAAGAAATCCAGTAAGAAACGTAAAAGGAAGGTTATTCCTACTTAGCCGCCTGAATTAATATTTCTGCCTCAACAAGAAGTAATATCTGCGTTAGATAGAGATGTTATGCTCCTCACTGCCAAGTACTTTATTATCAAGGGTGAGTAGTTTTTGATTGATCTCTAGTCATCTCATGCCAATGATCCGTAGTTTGGCTTTCTGAATCCGAGTCACAGCTTGCATGCCATATTTAACTCTTACGTACAACAGTATAGGTAAATTAAAGAGTATCCGTAAACTGCTCGAGAGTAGCTGTTACGGCAGAGCAAAGACGTGTTTTCCGTCTTGAAACGCTGCAAGTAACGCGTCGTTTGGAGCGGATATGCTGCTAAGAAGGAGAAGCAAGAGGAGGAGTAGAAGGAGAGGAATAAGATTTAGTTTATGGCTATAGATTGGCATGATTTTGCTGTTGTTTAGACCATTTAGTACACCGACCAAGATGTATTTTTACAACTGCCAGCTCCTTTGTCTCTAAAATAGTTGCAATCTCTTCCTCTGGCACAAAGATAAGCGTTATTCCCAGTACAAGTTTTGAATAATTAATAATCCGTTCCTACTGCGATCAATTCCGCCAACACTCATGTTTAGAGTTAAGAGGACGACAAAGAAGAAGAAATGGAGATTGATGACGACTGAGAATATGCAATGTGAATTGTTCCAATGTATAGCTTTAATCTCTGTGTTCCACTTGAGAGTGTGAATTTACTTGATCGAATTTGAAACGATCGCAATGTTCACGCACGCACGTTCGATGGAAGGAACGCCACCCGGGCAAAAGTCTATTCCAAAGGCGGGCGACCAAGACGGAAAACGCCACCTCTTCGCTCAATGTCGCGTCTCGTCATTTTAATCGATTCCGCGTTCATCCACTCTTCTCTTCTTCTTCTCTCTCTCTTTAACTGTGTACAATTTAATACAGCTATTTAAACTCTGTTAACAAAGAACGTGAAATTAACAACGATGATCTACTCTAGCAATTTGGGATTCCCTCGTGTCGGCCAGAACCGTGAATTGAAGAAGATGGTTGAGAACTACTGGGCTAGCAAGATTGATGAGAAGGCTCTGCTCTCTGGTGCCAAGAGCTTGCGCGAGAAGCACTGGAAGCTGCAGAAGGATCTGGGTGTCGACTTTGTTCCTTCTAACGACTTCTCTTTCTACGATCAGGTGCTGGACTCTATTCTGCTGTTTGGTGCCACTCCTCAGCGTTACTAGACTATGCAAGTGGACCAGAGTGCTTCTGCTGAGACTGTTGAGCTAACCAAGTACTTTGCTATGGCTCGTGGTCTGTAGAGCGCGCAGGATGCTGCTATCAAGGTTGATCTTCCTGCCATGGAGATGAAGAAGTGGTTTGACACCAATTACCACTACATTGTGCCTGAGTTCTACAAGGGCCAGTCTTTTGCTCTGTCTGCTAATCCTAAGCCAGTGCGCGAGTTTGAGGAGGCCAAGGCTTTGGGTGTCAAGACGCGTCCAGTTTTGATTGGTCCTATCACTTTGCTGCGTTTGGGTAAGGTTAGCTCTGAGGATCTGTCGTTTGATCGTCTGTCTTTGTTGGACTCTTTGCTGGTTGAGTATGAGAAGCTGCTTCAGAAGTTGAACTAGCTGGGTGCTGAGTGGATCCAGCTGGATGAGCCTATCTTGTCTCTGGATCTGGACCTGGCTGTATACAAGCCATTGTACGACAGAGCTTATGCTCGTCTGAAGAAGGCTGCTGGCTCAACCAGGCTTTTGGTGGCGAACTACTTTGGTGAATTGGTTGAGAACTTGAAGATTGTCACCGCATTGCCGATTGATGGTCTGCACGTTGATCTGGTTCGTGCTCCTTAGGAGTTGGACGCTGTGCTCGCAGCTTTGCCAAAGAACTTCACCTTGTCCGCTGGTGTTATCGACGGTAGAAACATCTGGAAGAACAACTTGGGTGCAACTCTGGAGCTGTTGAACAAGATCAAGTCATCTCTGTAGACTGTGGACAGCAATGGGAACGAGACTGCTCCTGTGAGATTGATCGTCTCTCCTAGCTGTTCTCTCCTGCACACTCCATACTCTCTGGAGGCTGAGACCAAGATGGACAAGTAGATTTTGGACTGGTTGAGTTTCTCTGTGGAGAAGTTGCGCGAGCTGGTTGTTCTGACCAAGGCTTTGAACAATGGCCCAGACAGTGTCAAGGCTGAGCTGGCTGCCAACGAGAAGTCTGTTTAGGCTAGAAAGACCTCCTCGTTGATTCACGATTAGAACGTTTAGGCTGAGATGGGTCGTGTTAGTCCATAGATGATGCATCGTCAGAGCCCTTTTGCTGTCCGTTACGAGAGACAAAGACAGTTGCTGAACCTGCCTCTGTTCCCAACCACTACCATCGGCTCCTTCCCTCAGACTCCTGAGATTAGAAAGACTCGTCTGGCTTTCAAGAAGGGAGAGATTACTGCTGAGGCTTATGAGCAATTTTTGTAGAAGGAGACTATTGAATGTATCCGTCGTCAGGAGGAAGTTGGTTTGGACGTTTTGGTGCACGGTGAGTTTGAGCGTACCGACATGGTTGAATACTTTGGTATGCAGATGAAGGGTTACGTCTTTAGTGAGAATGGTTGGGTGCAATCCTATGGCTCTCGCTGTGTGAAGCCTCCAATCATTTATGGTGATGTCAGCCGTCCTACCGCCATGTCTGTGAAGGAATCTGTGTTTGCTCAGCAGAACACCACCAAGATTATGAAGGGTATGTTGACTGGTCCTGTTACCATGCTGCAGTGGTCTTTTGTGCGTGATGATTAGCCACGTAAGTTGACTTCCTTCCAATTGGCTCTTGCTCTCCGTAAGGAGGTGGTTGATCTGGAGAAGGCTGGCATTAGTGTCATTCAGATTGACGAGCCTGCTATTCGTGAAGGTTTGACTCTGCGTAAGAGCGGTTGGGGTGAGTACTTGAAGTGGGCTGTCGACTCTTTCCTGCTGTCTAGCACTGGAGTCAAGGATGAGACTTAGATTCACTCCCACTTTTGTTACTCTGATTTCAATGACATTTTCTAGTCTATCAAGGATCTGGATGCTGATGTTATCACTATTGAGAATGCCCGCTCTGATCTGAAGTTGCTGCGTGCTTTCAAGGAGTACAAGTACACTAATGCTATTGGTCCTGGATTGTATGATATACACTCGCCACGCGTCCCTTCATCTGAGGAGATGAAGGAGAAGATTTAGCTGTGCATTGATGGTGGATATCTGGCAGCAGAAGGGGTTTGGATCAACCCCGACTGTGGTTTGAAGACGAGACGCTGGCAAGAGGTGATGCCTTCTTTGGTCAACATGGTCAATGCAACTAAAGCGTTAAGACAGCAATATGGTAACTGAGTCAAGAAGTGAAAAGTGAGAAATAAAATAATTTTATTTTATGTAAAAATTTTAACCTTTTGTTTCGACTTTTAAATTTTCTTCAAAACCAACTTCAGTCCAATCAATATATCATCACCTCCTAAGGCGTTCATTTATATAAAGATAGCTGTAAACAATGATATTTCAAGCTTTAGAGTGGAAGAGAAAATAAGATTAATCAAGGAGATTGAGCTTGTTTTAAGAAATTGGATTTCAAGGAGTCCATTAAAGCCGAATTGATCGCCACCGCGCGATTATCACAACGACGCGTAAAAAGAAGAAGCTCAAGGTGAATATATATAATTAACAAGGCTGCCGCGCGCGCGTGCGCGCGCGGATGTTAGAACTCTCTCAATATGGATCCTACAATTTATTCACATAATTCGTGAAGGATGCTTTGTGAGTCGACCTTTATTGTTGGCTTGTGTGTAGATGCATAATCTAGCTCTAACTGGTATTATTTGATTGATTTTTAATTTAGTACTCGTCAGACCTTTACTCGATGTGTCAATATACAGTATAAGCAAATACAATGAAGAAAAATATAATATCAGCATGTGCGGAGTTGAGTATAACGATATAACATTAGACTGATCAGGCTGCAATGAAATACATTCGGCTAAGTACAAAGACTAACATCACCACACTTAAATTCATTTATTCATTTCATTCATTTTCATCAATCATTAAGGACACCTTTTCAAGCGTCATCACTTGCCTTTTCTTTAACGACGTGTTGCTTTTTTGGGAGGAACCAATTCATCCATTTGAGGAGAGTCCGCATCACTTGTGATGTCAATTGCTTCATTTTACACCGCATCGACCGAATCAGAAGATGATTATTGATCGTTAGACACCCCTACCTCATTATTGGCCGTAATGGAAGATGACGCGACCATTTTGCTTGAAGATTGTTGAGCAGAGGATGAACTGGAGGATTGCATGAAAGGAGGAGTGACAGACTAAGGGGAGGAAGTTTGTTCAGAGTTAACGCGGCGTTTTTTATTAGTCCAAAAACTCCCAGCTTTTATGGGAGTACTGGCTGCTGGTGTCGAGCGTATTTGCTGAACGACAGACTGCATGAGATGGATTTCCGTTGGCGTGATTCTGCGCAATAGACCATGGCTAACCAAAGTGCTTCCAATTGACGCACTGGATAAGCCTTTGCCATAACGCTTTTCCATGTACTCTGATTTTGCTGTGAAAGTTTGAGTTTTTTTAGCAGTCGAAACATAGGTGTCAACCGTTGTGGTTACAACTCCGGCTTGTTTCAACGCTATAGGACCAAACACTGACACCATTGGCATTGGAATGTAATCGCACATGAGCTCAATACGAAACATTCGTTCAACAACTACGGTAGGTATTCCAGAGTCACTGACGTGCAACTCGCCGGATACCATGTACGACTCATCAAGTTGTGGGATTTGAATTAACTTTTGATCATTTGGCCAGACAGATAAACGGATCGGCTAATCAATATCAGCTTCGGTGGCGCAGACGCCATCCACCATCAGAGGATACTTGTAACTCACCGCGGAACCCTGCTTGGAGACAGGAGTGCCAAGCGCACTGATAAAGCCGACAACACCATTAAAATAAGTAGGCATGATTTCTTTTCTTGCAGTAGATGTAATTTGATTTATGATACGATTATTTTGACCACGTACAGTAGTTAATGAGGAAAAGGATTATGAAAATGGGGAAGCGTAGCTGAAACGCGATGGGAAGCTGTGGATATGCTCAACTTGGCCACTGATTGGCTGGATCAAGATATTGGAATGGCGGGCCAATCAGAAGATGATCTATTTATAAGTGTCACACTTGGTGTTACAATTGGTGCACGTTTGAACTTATAAGTAGAAGATATGAAAATGGGGAAGCGTAGCTGAAACGCGATGGGAAGCTGTGGATATGCTCAACTTGGCCACTGATTGGCTGGATCAAGATATTGGAATGGCGGGCCAATCAGAAGATGATCTATTTATAAGTGTCACACTTGGTGTTACAATTGGTGCACGTTTGAACTTATAAGTAGAAGTAGATAGAAGAGACAGAAGAAGATTTATTTCCCTATAATCAATCTTTCATTTCATTTCAATCCTAATTCATATTTCAAACTGCCTCCTGCACAGGACCATGACCGGCAATCTAAAGATCAATACTCTTAATGTCATTGTACACTTAAGTCCAATCTTCCACCTACTTACGTTCATTCTCTTTCAAAGCCACGGCATATCTCGTCATGTACTGCGTAACCTGCTCAGCTTGGACGTGCTCAAAGTTGTCCCATTCACGCTCCTTAATATTCTCAGTAATCTTCTTTACCAGTGCATTCAACTCTGATTCCGCCGTCTTGGCATCATTCAGATCCTACAATGCACTTTCAATCTTGGATGTGCTGTGACCAGAACTCTTCAACTTGTCAGCGGCCTACTTCTTCTTCAACGTGCTCTTACCAGCAGATTCATAATCAGCCAGAGCATTGACGCGATTCTCCATAGCTTTTTGACCACACTCGGCATAACGCTACGCTCCCACCATGTACTCACCCATGTTCAGAATCTGGGTATCCGCAACGAGATGCATAGTGGTGGAAGTCTTTTCAAATGATGCAGACAGCTTGCGCAGTCCACCAGCCAAGTGGATATTCGGTTCCTGAGATCCCAATTCAGACACCAACAACGCGACATCTTGATAACTGGCGGCGAGGGAACGCTAATACTTGGCCACCTTCTCCAATGACTTGGTGCACTTCTCCAACAGGGATTGGTAAACCTCCAGATCATGCTTGTGCTATTCAAACCATGGATCGTGATCTTTCTAAGACTTGACAGACTTGGCAACACGTGAGAACAGAGAGGACGAGCCACCAGATTTACTTGCAGAATATGGAGTAAAATTAGCTCCACTCTCCAGCAATTGCTACAAACCTTGGAATGTCTTGAGATTAGGATGAGCTACAATCAAATTCAAAAATTCTTCCATCATCTAACGCGTCTTTTCATCCACGGCAGTTTGGGAGAGCTGAGTATAACCACTACCGCTACTACTACTACTACCGGAGCTAGATGATGATGCAGTAGCATACTTCATTTGAGGCACAGGCGGGACAAAACACTCTGGGAAATTCTCCTACAACTCACGCTGCAACCATACAAAGTCAGAGTATCTACGCGGCAGATCACTCCCAGATTTACGACTATACTGATCCATCGTGGTGCTGTACTCCAACTTGTACACGGCATCTTTTCCATTATTCGCCTAGCGATCCACATGGGACACTGCAATAGTAAAGTCTTTCATTTCGTTATACTTGCAATTTACGATTAAATAAAAATCTACGCCTTGTTAATTCAAATTTTATATTAAAAGCTTCTTTAATTCTCTCACTGAATAAAGGCGACGACGCAGCGACGGGCTTGAAAGTTTCGAGAAAATAATTTCAGGGGAAGATCACTCAGTCAGTCACACGATTGATGAATAGGCAATTAGAGAGTTAAAATGAGCAAGCAAGTAGTCCTCTATTTGACATGAACTGACAATCAATTCATTGCAACACATTACATAGTGGAACTTATCAATGCTACTTATATGAAGGACTAAAGATCTCAAGAGAAGATGATGATCTGTGCGACAGCTCGCATAGATCAAGTCTAAAGCTTTCAGCTGAGCGTGTCGCGTGAAATCTTTCGCCTCTCCGCCTAGAATTTAAGAAAAATTAATTCAGCTCCTTTTTCTATATTCCCTCATTTTAAATTCTATTAGTTACAGTTAATAGATTCTGAATTTCATTGTCAGCGAGAGTAAAATATGGCAACTAGAAAGAAGGTACTATTAAAAGTGATAATTCTAGGAGATAGCGGTGTGGGTAAGACTTCGCTGATGAATTAGTATGTGAACAAGAAATTTTCAAATTAATACAAGGCCACCATTGGAGCAGATTTTCTCACTAAAGAAGTGGTCATTGATGATAGAACAGTGACTCTGCAGATTTGGGATACTGGTAAGATTATATAATTATTAGCTTTGATTGTATCTAATAATTACTCCCCGTTATGACATATATATGTGTGTAGCTGGTTAGGAGAGATTTTAATCGCTGGGTGTCGCATTTTATCGTGGCGCGGATTGCTGTATTCTGGTGTATGATGTGAATAACGCCAAATCTTTTGAGACTTTGGACAGCTGGAGAGATGAATTTCTGGTTCAGGCTAGTCCTAGAGATCCGGCCACGTTTCCATTTCTGCTCCTCGGTAATAAGGTTGATGTGGAGGAGGATAAGCGGGCTGTGACTGGGAAGCGGGCTCAGGCTTGGTGCTCGGCGAAGGGTGGCGATAATCCACTGCCTTACTATGAGACTAGTGCTAAGGATGGATTGAATGTGGAGGATGCTTTCGTCACTATTGCGCGTAATGCTCTTGCTCGTGAGGCTGATGTGGAATTGTACAGTGATTTCCCTGAGCCTATTCGCTTACAAGATGGTAATCAGTCCAGAAGTGGTGGTTGTTGTTGATCAGAGCATTGTTCACCACTTCTTCTATACTGTTTAACAATGAGTGCTTTGAGATTGTCGCTATTCAGTCAAATATATATATATTCTATGCATTGCATTTGAAATCAAATATCAATTTCACCATTTTATATTATAACATCTGAAATCTAGCAAAAAGTGCAAGTACATCTCTATATTATTTATATATTCACATTGAATCAGTTGCACTATATTTCTGCTGTATCCAGGGATGGTTCATGATATCTGCCATCTTGATACGATCATTGAGATTCTTCTTAAGTAGCCTCTGCAGCAAGTCATTACTATTTGCACTGAGTACGAACGGGACTTTTATAATCTTCTTGATCACCTCGTCCATAGAATGGAATGGATTATCTTTGTAAATGAGAATATGCAATAACACTCCCAACGCCCAAATGTCTTGTGGTGGACCATTATAGAATTAGCCTTTCAAAACTTCAGGGCTAATATAGTCTAGAGTACCACAGAATGCTTTAAATTGCGATTTCTCATTATAATGACACGCACTACCAAAGTCTATGATTTGAATCTGCATGTTGCTGTCAATAATGATATTCTCATCCTTGATATCGCGATGCACAATCCCATTCATATGAAGATGATTGACGGCACTACACACTTGCTTGAATATTGTGTGGACTTCCCATTCAGGAATTTACAACTTCAGATCGACATAATCGAACAAGTCCATCCCACGACCATGTAGAGGCATCTCAAGGTAAAAGTTGTGTCGATCCTTAAACACATTCTTCAACTGTACAATGTTGGGGTGCTGCAATTTGGGCGAGGACAACTCTTGCAAAATCTAGACTTCCAATGGAGTTCTTTCACCGGTTGCGGCATCGACATACCACGACTCTTATCTGACCTTTTTCTATATTATAAACTTCAATACTGATTACTTTCCATCAACGGCAAGCTTGTTCTACACCAAATACACGGATCCAAAGGCACCTTCTCCCAATCTTTATACAATCTCATAGTCTGACAGCGATGAAGCCTTACTCTAGTTATCAATTTCATCAATCGGTGATACAACGGTCAATCCTTACAATTGAGCCAATTCCGAGAACTAAGGCTCTTTGGATTCCACTGAAGATCGTTCTTACTTCACACTCTAATCTTCCGCTTTCTCCTTATCTTTAGACTACTCTGCAGATCTAATAATAGCTGGCAATTCATAGGTGAGCCAAAGAGCAACTCGGTGACTTGATTTACGGCTGATCAGTCTAATATCTGCAGTCAGTTCAAATTATGCTCCAGTTTTATGGATAGCAGTCAGCTTCAGCCGCGCCTCCTTACTCCCAGACAACACCGAGTCAATGTATACAGGACTTAAAACGGGACTTTGGGTGGAGACGGAGCTCTTAGTAGAGGCACTAGTTGGAGACTTAGAATCTATTAAAGATATTACATCTTCCAACTGTTTGACATTCGCAATTATCGTGGACAAAACACCTCCATTCATCTGGATGATATCGGCCAGCTAATATCCAAATATGTAATTCAAAAAAGCTTGATTAGCATTCAAAATTACCAAACTCGCTGAATCTAGCATAATCATACCACTCATCTTGGGAACAATCTTGACATGAATGACGTGTCGTTAATCATCACGAATTTTGCGCGCTGGAACATTATGACCATGTACTTTGACGATCAAGTAGTCATCGCTCAGCTTCTGGACATTCTTGGAGAGTTGTACGATATCAACCTGATTTAAAAAGAGTTCGTTACTGCAATCGAGTCTGCTGATTTAATTTCTCTCATCCAACTTGAATTCAAAAGTAATCTCACCATCAACCTTCTCCAAAACCCAATTCAGTTCAACTATACTACCATTATCTGCATAAGCAGTCAGCCAACAAGAATACGGATGTAGTGCACCATTATGCACAACTTGAACAATTTAACCGGATCTGATTAATTGCTTTTAATTGCCAGATTTTTTACTGGTTTCAACAGTTGTAGTAACTGCAGCAGGCAATTTACGCAGATCATTAATTACAGAACCAGGTCCTTGAACAAAATCTAATAAGTTACCTTTACCAGATACAACGTCAGAACCAAACACGGACTCGGCGGCATCATTGTAATTTGATATCACACCATGTCCAGAAGTGCTAACCCAAATCTGCTCCTTGGTCTTAAATCTTCGTGCAGATATTTGCGATCTTGACGCGATTGGACGTTAGATTTAATGCAGTGACACACCAGCCACTGACGGCCTGACGACTATAGTTCCTGTAAAACCAGATGGCGAATGATGTGCAAACGCGTCCACAATCTTTGCAGACTTCTACAGCGACAGATCTTGAATGGCGCGAAACTGATTCTCTACGTACTCCTTCTCAGCGGGTGACAAGGACTGATCTCTCTAACCATATGCAAAGCTTTGAGCATTGTTACAGACCATGTCGTCTTCTTCGCCATCTCTCTAATCTTCATCAATTTCACGGATAGAGTCAAGCAGCAGTTGGCTAGAAGAATCTTATAGTTAGCGAGTGTCAATGCTAGTTAATCTTATCGGATCTATGCTCATTCCGGTTATAGTTAGCAGTAATCAATCAACTTAACCGCTTGTGATATGTAAAAGACTTTGTAAAATGGTAGCAATCAGTCTGATTGTGGAGGAGATAAGGGAGGTCCTGATAAACAATGTACATCCTTTGTAAATATCACTGTATGTTTTAAAATAGAATACCGGATTTAATTATAGTGCTGTACCGCAGTCATGACAACTCTGCACTCTAAACCTGTCGGCGTGTCTATTTTTCAACCAAATCAGCGCGATCATCAACTTTCCGTTAAAAAAGTGTTCAGTTGAGCCGTAAAACCATCATCGCATTGCCGAATAGCGATTGATTCCTCCTTTTCCCGCTTGCACCTAATTTAATTAATTGATCGGCTAGCTCTATTCAGCTATCTGCTTTTTAGTCATATATTTAGATGGCGGCTAATGAATAAGAGTCCTCCCTGTTTAGGAGCGAGACCATGTCGCTAGTCCAACTTTATATTCCATCAGAGTTGGCCCATGACTCTGTAGCTGAACTCGGCGAGTTGGGCATGGTGTAGTTTAAAGATTTGAATTCAGGATTGAATGCTTTCCAGCGTACGTTTATTAATGAGCTGAAGCGTATTGATGACTTGGAGCGCCTGCTTAGATTCTTCAAGACTCAACTGGATAAGAATGATGTTCAATACAAGTTGACTGATCCGAGTAATGGCGCCAGTATGTATTCGTCGCCAGCGTCATCATCATCTGCTGGTGATAAGTTCGGCGTTAAGGATAGATCTATGCAATAGATGGAAGAGCTGGAGTCGTCATTCTAGGAGTATGAATAGCGATTGCAGTAGATGAACGGTTAGTAGGAGTAGTTGAATAAGAGATACTTGGAACTGGTTGAGTTGCGTCAGGTATTGCGCGAGTGCGAGTACTTCTTTGCCTAGCAGTCTTAGTCTAATGGTGGTAGAAGGGGTGGTTCTTTCAATGCACCAACGTCTAATTATGATGATGATTATGAAGAAAGTCTGCTGGACCAAGTTGAAGCTGGTAACAGATCATCCACAGCCTCAACAGGATTACAATTTGTAACTGGTACTCTTCCCCGCGGCAGGATGCAGGTATTTGAGCGTATTTTGTGGCGCGCATTGAGAGGTAATGTATTTATGGATTACGCTGAAATCTCTGAGCGTATTGTCGATCCTGTGAGTGAAGAAGAGATTGAGAAGAATGTGTTTATTGTATTTGCACATGGAAATGAATTGATTAATAAGATCAAAAAGATAACTCAGTCTTTCGGAGGTACAGTGTATGATGTCGATGTTGATGAGAGTAGACGCGCTGCAGCTTTAAGAGACGTCACAGTGAAGTTGGATGATTTGAGAATGGTCCTTGATAATGGAAGTGCAACGCGTCTAGCAGAGTTGAAAGTGATCAGTCGTCATATCGGTAAGTGGGCCACGTTTGTGCGCAAAGAAAAGGCCATATACTCCACTATGGACATGTTTAATTATGATTCTACTAGAAAATGCTTGATAGCTGAGGGATGGTGTCCTAGCAAGTCTATAAATGCTGTACAATATGCACTGCACTCTGTAAGTGAACGTAATGGATCGCTTGTGCCGCCTATTGTTAATCAGTTGTAGACTCACGATCAGTCTCCTACTTATCATAAGACTAACAAGTTCACCTTTGGTTTTCAGGCGATTATTGATTCATATGGCGTAGCTACGTACAAAGAAGTTAATCCGGGACTGTTCACTGTTATTACCTTCCCTTTCCTGTTCGCCATCATGTTTGGTGATTTGGGGCACGGTCTGCTGGTGTTCTTTGCCGGTTTGTGTCTGGTGCTGAACGAAAAGAAGATGGAGTAGATGGAGCTGGGTGAAATGGTAGCGATTGTATTTGGTGGAAGATATATAGTTCTACTGATGGGCTTCTTTTCAATGTATGTCGGCTTAATTTATAATGACTTCTTCTCCCTACCGCTGTACATGTAGAGTTCTGGTTGGGATATTGAGATATTTAAGAATGAGACTACTTAGGTATAGTCGTTCAACTCCACGTTCTTGTACCCTTATGCCTTTGGTATTGATCCTGCATGGAGATAGGCTGATAATAGTCTTCTTTTTCTGAATTCATACAAGATGAAGTAGTCTATTCTGATTGGTGTGCTGCACATGTGCTTTGGTATTATTCTAACTGTCTACAATAGTAGATACTTCAAGCGGCCATTGAATTTGTATCACGAGTTCATTCCATAACTGCTGTTTATGCTCAGCATTTTTGGTTATCTCTCCTTCTTGATCATCTTCAAATGGTTGTATCCATGGCGTGTGCCTGGTAATGACCCACCTAGTCTGTTAAATACTCTGATCTACATGTTCCTCGGACTGGGTGGTGTTAAGGAAGGTACAGAGTTGTTTGGTGGTCAGGCTGTTGTGTAGACCATTTTGCTACTCGTCGCAGTGATTTGTGTGCCGTGGATGTTGTGTGTTAAGCCTTATAAACTGTACAAGCAACATTAACGCAATATTGCAATGGGATACACCACAATAGGCGGTGATAGTCCTGGTGCTAGATCTCATGACAGCGAAGTTATCAAGCCGGATGTACACGTCAATCTGGATGGAAATGGTGGCGCAAGTACTGCTGCTGCTGGTGGTGCAAGTCTGCTCCCAACGGCAACTGAGTTACAGCACGGAAATGGAGTAGCGGATGCTGCATCTATTACTGATGGCAGTGGTGACTTTCATGGTGGTGGAGAGCATGGCGGCAAATTTGAGTTTGGTGAAATTGTTATTCATCAGGTTATTCACACGATCGAATTCTGTCTCGGTGCTATATCTAACACGGCGTCTTATCTTCGTCTCTGGGCTCTAAGTCTGGCTCATGCCTAGCTGTCAGAAGTGTTGTGGGAGATGACGATTCAGTCCACTCTGTCTAGTGTGATGCTTGTAGCCGGATTCTACATGTGGTTCCAGTTGACTGTGGGTATCCTAGTAGGTATGGAGGGATTATCCGCATTCTTACACGCGTTGCGTCTGCATTGGGTCGAGTTCAATGGAAAGTTTTACGAAGGTGGTGGCCATCCGTTTACTCCTTTCAGCTTCAAAGCATTGAGCCGTGAACTTTGAAATTTAAAAATTCAAGATCAAGTGAAATTACATTATATGCTTCATTTTAATCATTTCAACTGTGCAAGGACACTACTACAAACTAAAACATCGACACTTTTATTCACTGGTAAGTCATTTAATAGTCTCAGTCTTCAGCATCCGCGTTAGTCGATTCTTGCTACTATAGAGTCATCATCTTCAATGCCATTCTCTTGCAGCGACATGTGCGAGTGTAGCCTAGACCCTGCACTGTCAAACATGCGGATCATTTCGTATTGAATACCCAAGCGAGTTGACAGTGCTAATAATACAGCTTCGAGCTTTGTAGACCCAGGTATGTTTAAATTGAAATGAATACCCCTTGAAGTTCTTACTTCGAACTTTACTACATCCTCAGGTTCAGTTTTTTGACGCTTATTAATCTTCACAGACTTGCCCGGTGCCGTTGCAGTTGATGATTTAGTGGGCAACTTCCATAACGTTTCATCCCGCTCGCCCGGCTAAAGCTCATCATACAAGTCCAACGTACGCTATCTTCTCTCAGTCAAGGCCCTGATATCGTCATAAGCTCTTTTAGTACTGTGATGAATCAGCTGTTCTGTCTTTAAAACATTGGTGCAGTGATCACTGTATTCCTAGCTATCTCGCAGAGCCAGATGCCATACTTGATCAATAATATAAGGCGGTGACAACTTTGTACCATCGAAATCTTTTGCATGCGCTTTAAGAGGGAGCCAAAAATTGATAAATTCACTGACATAATATGCCGAATCTTTTCTATTCCAGCCATATACTTTTGAGCATTCTTTTGCCAAATATAGAGTGTCCATGATGATAGTATAAAGTGCAACTAAATACTATAGTAGAAGACGTAAAGCAATGCAAGAGTCGGCAATTGTTAAGCTGAAACAGGCCAAAATTCCGTTTGGTGACGCAGAAGAGGCAGAACGCGATAAAATCAACGAGATGAGAAAGAACGCGTCTCTGCATTCTCTAATAAAAATGTTCAACCTGAAACAATAATGATGATAAAACATAGGAGCTAAACTATACAAAGGTTTACACTTCTTCAACATGCCAACAGACGTAATACTAAATGCAAAACCGAATCATTTTCGATGTGATAATCTTGCAAAGTTTTCGGATCTTCAAGTTGGCGACCACTAAAAATCAGGCGTTATTGCCTTGTGGGTATACCTTCTTTTAAAAACAGTTCGCATTTCAAACGTTCCACAGTGGAGGACTGTTTTAAAGAGATTGCAATGCTTTTTCCAGTCAGTGTTTTGACAATGAAGCTAATTTTTTCTGAGGCACCAGATTTAAGACGTTTAGAGCGTCTTGTTGTCTGAGCAGGAGGTGTATTCTCATCATCATTAGTAGGGAAACTCCACACGGACTCATCACGCTCACCTGGCCATTTCTAGTCGAACAGTGCTATTGTAATTTCTTGACGATCTCTCAACGTTTCGACTTCATCGTAAGCACGTTTAGAGCTGTAATTCATGATCGGAACATTTAGCAATTTGTGACAATGGTCCTCGTATTCTTGAGTATCCAATATGGCAATGAGCCATACTTGATCAATCACTTTGGGAGGATGTAGTTTCGTGGCTTCACAGTCGTCAGCATAAGCTTTGAGCGGCATCCAGTAGTTTAAAAACTCACTGACATAATAGGCAGAATCTCTTCTATTCCAATTGTAAACTCGACTACACTCTCTCGCCAAGTGTCCAGAATCCATTTTCTAATTGTAATACAGATTTACAATGTAATGAGATATAAAGAGCAGTGGAAAATGTTATTGTGAAACGTGCAAGTACAAGTACAATTACAAGTACAAGAAGAATCAAGAGCGCGTCTCTGATATTTTGATGCTGTCCACTTTGTCAGTGCATTTGCAGTATATGAATGCGGGGAAAATATTCATTATTCCCGTAAACACTCATATTTATGACAAGCTAAATAATTAAGGGGAAAGACGCCAAGTCAACTAATAGATAGATATGGATTATACTCATAGCCGTAGCGTTTTGTGCCAACTTGGTAGTTCGATTGGCAAACAGCCAATTTAATCAGAGTGAAACGAGAAAAAAATTTGTATTGATTTCATAACCACATTCACAACAAAAACACTCAACACCCTCTTACACGTGGCGTTAAATGCAGGACCGAATGATCCTTAACATTATATGAGTGTAAAGTTCTCGCATCATCTTCAAGAAGTTTTCGCTAAAAGATCACACGTTGCTCTTTCGGAGTATGCCCATATAAAACTTAAATCTTCTCTTTCAATGTCTATACTGTGGCTGAATCGTACAAAGAGATTTGGCGTGAGGCTCCAGTGAGAGTCATTATACGAACGCAAATCCACTCTTTGCTAGCAGACTTTAATCGTTTCGAACGTCGTGCATCTTATTCAAAATGAGCGGCGGCTCGATCAGAAGGAAAATTCCAAACGGACACGTCGCGTTCTCCAGGCCATTTCTAATCAAATAAGGCCAATGTGTTCTATCTCCTCTCCGCTAACGTTCGTTAGTCATCATAGGCTCGCTTAGAACTGTGGTGGATGAATGGAACTCTCAACACCCGCAGACAATGATCAGAGTATTCCTTGGTATCCAAAAGCGCAACGTGCCATACCTAGTCGATAATCTCCGGTGGCGATATTATGGTTCCATCAAAGTCTCCGGCATACGCTTTCAAAGGCATCCAAAAATTCAATATTTCACTCACGTAAAACGCAGAGTCTCTTCTACTCCATCCGTAAGCAATACGGCACTCTTTTGCCAGATGAGCTGCGTCCATTATTATGATTAAATTAGGTTCACTTGAGGAGGTGGCTTTTTGCTATTAAGAAGGGCGAGCGTTATCTCGCGTCATTGATTGCGCAGTTTTTACTCGGTTGATTAGCGATGGGTCGAGGATCTCTTGCAGAGCTTAATGCTGATGTAAAGGAGAGTTAAGCGATCAGCCCAATTTCCTAAGATAGCGATCCCATGATGTAGATATGGAATTCGCACTGCTTGGACATGTCCTTAAG
Organism: Amoeboaphelidium protococcarum; assembly: GCA_023515745.1. NCBI lineage: Eukaryota > Fungi > Aphelidiomycota > Aphelidea > Amoeboaphelidium > Amoeboaphelidium protococcarum. The sequence goes on along the minus strand of JALECJ010000020.1, from coordinate 857,722 downwards.
AAATTATTACAAACCAGATCGTTACTATACGTAAAGTCTAAATCAGGGGTCATGTAAAAGTGGAAAGCTTTGTAGGTCCTTAGTCCGTTTGAACGTTTTTTTACTGTCAAATCGTTGAGTATGAGCTTGTATATTCTATGATATACATGTGCATGTGATACAGTCTAATCCAAGTCTAATATTAGCGACAACTTCTTCTCCTCCATCAGTCGCTGTGCAATCTAACGTTCAATCTTCTGTGCTTCGTTCTTAGTCACCTTAATATCTCTATGTGTGGGTACCATTGCAAAAGTTTCATACTCTGACTTATCGCTCGTCAATTGATCGAGTTCCCTCACTTCCTAGCCGCATACTGCACACAGTCCATGAAATTGAACTGGATGATCACATTAATCTGGCATATCAATACTAAATTGGTGTTTTTTAGTTTATACAAGTGAAGCAATTTAATTTGAAATTTTCCGAGTGTAAAACTATTGAGTGACTTCCTTAAAGTTAAAAGAGCGACGGAGGTGAGGGAGAGAGAGGCGCGCATACGTTAAGCGGGCACTTGCTAGTTGTCACAACTGCAAAGTATAATGCTGTAATACAATAACAAAAAGAATGAAGAAAAGTTACAGTTGGTAGTAATTAAATTTACTGATTTTTTATATTCATTGCTTTAGCGCTGAGCAGCACCTTCGTTTTTTTTTATGACGAGAATGCAGCTGAGAGATAGAGTCGCCGACAGGAGAGAAGTTCGTATGACTGTGTTACCAAGCAATATAGAGGACCATCATAGAATTTATAGACAGGCCATACCAACACAGAACTTCTGCCAAACTCGATTGTGAGGAGAACCACAGCAGCAATGCATCTCAATGTAATAATAATAATATAAACTCTTGCCAAGGAGATCTTGCCAACTCTTAACTGTAGACTACAGAGCAGACAAAGACGCCTTGACAAACTTCGAATGGAGAAATCTATAATCTAATATCTAATGACTCTACTGTGCTTCCAATGAATGAATGACTATAATACAGATGACATGAACTACGGAAGCACAGTAATACTCTTGCAGCGACGCCAATAAAAATAAACTGCGGCGCCACATGCAAACAATGACAAGGACCAGCCAAAGATACCTATGAATATATACTACGGTACCAGTGGCGATGAGGACAGGAGGATGACTCTTGCAAGCAACGCCAATAAAAATAAACTGCGGCGCCACATGCAAACAATGACAAGGACCAGCCAGAGATGCCTATGAATCTAAACTACGGCACCAATGGCTATGAGGAGGGAGGACCAATTTGGGAATTTTAAGTACAGCTCGCCAGCCGGTCAATGAGGGACTATATTCTATAAGACCAGCAAGACGAGTAAGAGAACCGAGGATGGAGCAATACAGCATGCCTTGTATTAGCAACCATCCAAATAAGGGGGTGAGACTTACGGTAGAGGAAGAGACAGAAATATTAAATATAGGAGTCGGGCCAATTAAGTGCTCAAGTATTAAATTAACTCTGCAAGGCCATCTAGACTCAGTCTTTGTCATCTTCCACCAGCTCACTTTTTTATCACCTTGGCATTGGCACTGGCGGCTATTGAGAATTTTTATAGGGCCATTTAAACTTAATGCCAATACCAAGGCGGCGCGCGGGTCAAGCATGCCAGCAGTTAGCAACACCAGGACAGAGCAATTTTATTGGCCAGCCACCATAACTTGGTCGACAAACTGCGGATTAAGATTTTTATCCAACAGCTGGCCAGAAAAATCGGGATTATGCAGTCCTTGTCGGTATTCAGCTATAAGAGAGACCCGCGCGCCAATTTAATTTACACCACTAGGACCACTGGCCCATTCCAAACCCAGCACTTTGCCGGGCATATAATTTCGGCCTTCACCGGCCACCACCCACTCAGCTTTTCTTCTATGGCCATCACCGGCCCACCCTTCCATCCGCCAGCCAGCCAGCCAGCTTTTCTTTATGTCAACACCGGCCCACCAACCAAACACCCAGCTACTCATGGCCCTGCAATGACCATAAGTGCTTTAATATGACTGAGACCCATCCAGCACCTCTTCGCCCAGTAGCCAGAGTAATCACCAACCTGAGAAGCAGCGATCCAATAGAATGACAGCATAACCTCTGCTGCTGTCATGGCACAGACCAGCACTACAGGACCAGCTCGAGCTCCAACCACCAGCAAATTAATAAGCAGAAGGAGACTTCCAGGAGGAGACACTCTAGCAAGCGAAGAAGACAGGACAAGTCAAGACGCGACCAGACGACACAGAGCAGAGGGACTCTGTGCTAAATCAAATTTATTCTCATGCCCATTAGTGTAAGGGCTTCTTTACATATACATAACGATGAGCCAACTCCCAGGGGGATTCCCATCTGTGAGGCTCTCTAGCATCAGGCACCACAATTGGTTGTGCCAGTCCTTTTAAAGGCAGAATTTTTTAATTTTCAAGAGCAATGCCAGGACCCAACTGGCTAGCTCAACTTTTTTATTTTTTAAAAAATTTGGCCTTCTCAATAGCCAAAAGACAAGAAACTCAACCCAACTGGTAGCTGCGGTTCAATAGAAAGGCAAGCATGACCTCTGCTGCTGCCTTGGTACAAACCAGCGCTATAGAACCAGCACAAGCTCCATCTACCAGCACATAAACCAGAGGACGGAGACTACCAGTATGAGAAAACTTCAACCAGCTATCTAGAAGCAAATGGTGTTAGCAACCTATTTATTTCACGGAGCAGAGGACTCCATGTAGTGATAACTTTAAACCCATTAGTATTTAAGGTGAATTGATAATTTATAGACTTTCTACTGCCATCATTAAGCAGAGATCTTTTATAGATATTCTCTACTATTAACTCACTTAGTGAGAGAATAAAGGCATCGGTTAGTGCACACGATAGACAAGGTCCTTTTTACACTCTAGCAGATTTTTAAAGCAATGAGTAATACACTTTATAGCGATTTTTTTGTAACTATGAGCAAATATTAACATTCGGTGCATATAAGAGCAAGTCTTTACAAACTTCAGGCCAGTATGAGCATTGCGTAAAGCATACAGACAGTATTTCAGTTTTTAGAGAGCGTACTAGATACATTCGTCATAGAGAACGAACAACCAATCAAGAAAGATTTCTTATCGTCAATTAACGTCAGTTCCAAGAGTAGATTAACCATTTGACACCAAGACACAGAAGCCCAATAAACAAAGCATCTGGAGAACCATATTACGACAGAGGCAATTTCACATAGATAAGAACACATGGAAGTAATGGCCCAATAAACAAAGCCTTAATACAGCATTGTGCGGTAGTAGCACAAGCAGACAGTATGAATGACATGGAAAAGCAGCTGTGCAGTGAACAAAGACTTTGCAGTGCAATTCGGACAAATCATTAAGCACATATAGTCGAGCCAGTGTTAGAAACACGTAGCAGCAGAGTAACTAAATCTTGAAGTTATCTTTTTACATATGACAACAGCCATTCATAGAGCAATTGCACACGACTACCTTGTGAAGTAGTCTATTACCAGAGTTAGAGGCAAGAGCAAAGACGTGAACAGCAAACATAGAGTTGAACTTTGATCTAGATCCGACACAAACCACCACATGCACACTAGGAAGTTTTCAGCATACCAGTAAGCAATTCATGCATCATTCGGCCTGAGAGAAACAACAAATGAGTGATTTTAGAAACAGAGCCTTGAATCAACTGAGAGGCGCTTCAGTTATAATCTCGAATGCTTCTTCTAAACTGACAGCGAAGCGACAACCTACACAAATACAGTAGTAATGGATAAAACAAAACAGTACAAGTCTGTATAATAAGCTTACCGGATAAAAGAGACCAACGAATAGAAGCCTTATAGTCAAGCAATAAGAAGGACAGCAGCATTGAGAAACATTAGAGAGCCGCAAACCTTGTATACAAGCCTTGTAACCAGATGTCATCGAGTAGCAGCATGAGAGTAAAAAGGAGTCAAAGTGAGCTTTGAGAGAGCTAAGAGATTGAGGAAAGCTTTGAGGCCGCAGAGAGCAGGAGAACCACCATAAAGCCACATCATACATCAGATCAAACCACACCAGACTTGAGTGGACCGCAGTAGATAGAAGGACATACCCAAGCAATGCACAAAAAAAATACAAATAGGTGTATAGCAGACTTTGAGGCAGAAGCAGACTTGGGACTGACCAGAGCAGGACAGTAAGCGGATCGTTTCACATGTAGAGCCCGAGAGATAGCAGTACCACCAGCAAGCGATGAGCATGAGATGCCAAACCATTCACCAACTGAGGCCAGCATTGCAGATAAGATGCACAGCGAGATATTGAGCATGGGAAGTGTTCTTGGACGAAGAGTGATAACGAAAGTGGAGAAGAGAGTGATACTGGAATTGTGGGATTGTTTGATTGTGGGACATCGTGCGATGGTTTCAGATCTGAAACGGGGCTGGAGTGAAACGGCCACCACCAAATGGCAACTTGGTCAGTTCTTGATCAATTTCTTTGGGAATAAGCTCGTCTGCCGTTTCAGAAAACGATCTATCGATTGATACTAATATCACTGGTACTTTGAAGTTGGTGTTGAGTTGGAGTATGCTTTGTGAGTGTGAGTGGTCGTCCCAAATAGGAAATACGCGCGCGCTCGCTCGTCGCTGAAACGGGCCGACCGGGCCGAGACAATGAGTCCGAAAGTCCAAAAATGTACTATGTGGATTGTATACCTAAAGTAAGCACAAAGTGCAGTGTAATAGAGAAACATATATAGATGGTTTCTGCTCTATTGGCTTTTTCTCATAGATCAACGCAAGTAGTTTCAACGTACTCCTTCTTGCGATTATAACCATTTACGATATTTGGAACTGAAATAGCGCAAGTCTTTTACAAAATAGGTATTAAGGGGAAATTTGTCGATATTCGCACACAATAGAGGCATTGTCAACGTAGATCTGCAAATAAGTGTATTAATAAGAGCTGCAACAAAGTGCTCACTAATCAGTCACGCACCCGCTGCTAGCATCACTGACCAATTTGGAATATTTACGCAGTAGACCTTCTTATGCAAAGTAATTTGGTGAACGCGGCTGCCACTGTTCTTTTCTTTAACGAAGCTCCTCAGAATCAATGTGCACATTAATCTCTCTCTTCTCGGCGTCTATCGTCACAGTGTCACCATTCTGAACAAGAGCGATCGGTCCGCCAACGAATGCCTCAGGTGTAACGTGTCCAACAATGAAGCCATGTGAGCCACCACTAAATCTTGCGTCTGTAAGCAGTGCAACGTCTTTGCCAAGTCCTGCGCCCATAATAGCGCTGGTTGGTGACAACATCTCTGGCATGCCAGGACCTCCTTTCGGTCCAACATACCGAATTATAATCACATCTCCTTTCTCGATTATAGTATTGTCATTTTCATCAACCTTGTTGAAATCACCAATAGGTTCTGGTACTTCATCATCCTCGGTTGAAGTGTTAAAGTTACCGCGGAGTTAATTAGCAACAGGAGATCTCTACAACGCGAGTAACATGGCCTTTTCAGAGTTGAAACATTTAGCCTTACCAGTGAACACGGTACCTTCTTTACCAGTTATTTTTGCAACAGATCCAAGAGGAGCCAAGTTTCCCTTGAGAATACAAATGTGACCTGTGCTTTTAATTGGCTCACTTATAGGACGAATAATTGTATTAGACGTTGGAGTTGGTAGCGCGCGAACGGAAGACAAGTTCTCTGCCAAAGTCTTGCCGGTGATGGTCATACAACTGCCATCAAGCATTTACTCATCCAGCAAGTACTTCATGACTGCAGGTACACCACCATCGCCGTGGAGATCTTCCATCATATACTTACCGCTAGGCTTCAAATCCGCGATAAATGGTGTCTTGCCACTTAAACGCTGGAAATCGTCCAACTTGAGATCAAGAACGTGTGCAGCCTTAGCGACTGCCAACAGATGAAGCACAGCATTTGTCGATCCACCTAGAGCAATTACCAATCGTATGGCATTCTCTAAACTTTGCTTTGTTACTATATCTCGTGGCTTGAGGTCCTTTGCCAATAGATTGTACATAGTCTCACCAACGCGTCGACACTCATCCATCTTCTCATTTGACGTTGCAGGAGAACTAGCAGAATAAGGCAGTGCCAATCCAAGAGCTTCAATCGCAGATGCCATAGTGTTGGCCGTGTACATACCGCCACAAGACCCAGCACCGGGACATGCATTTCTCACAATAGCTCGTCGTTATATATCGTCAATCTTGCCGCTCATATATTCCCCATATGACTGGAATGCACTAACAACATCCAAATCTTAGGTTGAGCCGTTATCATCACCAGTTGACATGCATCCCTTACGTATAGTGCCACCATAGACAACCATAGATGGCCGATTGACTCTGAGCATACCGATCAGTGCTCCAGGCATGTTCTTATCACATCCAGGAACACATACCAGGCCATCATACCACATTCCCTTCATCACACACTCGATACTATCCGCAATGATCTCTCTAGACGGAAGCGAGTTGAGCATACCAGACGTTGACATGGATATTCCATCCGAAGTTGATACAGTCGTAAATCTAATTGCGTGCAACCGATCATTATCCTCATCTGATTAATGATGGTAATCCAAAATATTCTACTTGATTACACCAGCGAGATCATTCAAGTGCATATTGCAAGGATTTCCTTCAAACCATTGACTAGCAATTGCCACCTACGCTCGATTCAATCCCTAATCAGTAAGTCCAGTTGCATGAAGCATGGCCTGCGAAGCACCTTGACTCCTGGGCTAAGTGATAACGCGTGAATATTTGTTCAAAACTTTGGCAGAATACTTTCTAACAGTATTTAACGCCATCTATTGTTGCATTTGATTATTGACTTTATGCAATATCCGATGACTATAAATGTGTAAAATAGTAGATCAAGTTATTCAGAATTACAACAATATAAAGCTAAAAAGAGATAACAACAGGAATGAAAAGACAAACGTTAATAAATTCAAGAGCTTTATTTCTACAATTTCAACTATTTCTCTCGTTCCATAGCTATAGCTTTAATTCTCGACTTCTACCATACAGGAGCATAAAATTAAAAATTTAAATATACATGTGATATGGACAAGAAACTACCTCTTTGACTCGCATTTTACATTCAGCATAATCTTCTTGCCACAAACGGCACTCCTTCTCGGGGATGTCTGCCTGAATGTAGCACTTTTAATATTCTGTGAAAAAGCCCAAACATTTGCCATGGATAGGATTCAGTCCATACAATGGATTGGTCTAACTTGGCGTCCCCTAAAATGTATAATCTACGCTTTATGTGCTCATAGTTTTAAATAATTCTTTCACTATCAGAAACCGCTGAAGAGCTGAGTTAAAAGGAAACGAACGATCTGCCTCAGGAAGGAAAGAATTTTGAAGAGCTCCTAAATGGAATCGACATCACTAACGGAAGTCAAAACAAATAAAATAATGAGCTGAAATTTGATAAAACCAATATCAACGATTTGGGTACCCATATACTCCAACGTAACAAGAATTTGAGGCCAATGAAAATGTTTGATGTAAAGCAAAAGGTAAAAGACTGAATTCTTTAATGGTGAATACGCTATGTCAGGGTGTAAAGACGCATCAAGAGCCATATTAAAACATCTCAGGACTTAAACAATTGCGTACTCTACATCACTCATTTACTATATACCATAATCGAAACAAGTTGGTTAATGATGATGGCAATTTACGCGTGTAGATTGATCACTGGTTGACAGTCCATAAGCGACGCGATTTCAATTTTTCAACCGAAACCGAGATCAGTCCATTTTGGCGATTATTCTTTTCAAAGCGAGAATCTACAATTTCTCTGATAATTCCCGCATTATTTTCCAGGTGCTACTCCCACTCTAAATAATTAATTATAAAAAGAGGACCAGTAATTAATCATGGGTTTCGCTCACAATAATATGTTGCCAAACAACCATTTCCGCAAGGATTGGTAAAGACGCGTCAAGACTTGGTTTAATCAGCCTGCTAGAAAGATTCGCCGTCGTCAGGCTCGTGCTGAGAAGGCTGCTGCCATTGCACCTCGCCCAGTCGATGGTCTGCTCCGCCCAATCGTTCGCTGCCCAACCGTCAGATACAACATGAAAGTTCGTAAAGGACGTGGATTCACTCTGGACGAGATTAAGGCTGCCGGATTCAAGAACGCTCTGGAGGCTAGAAATACTTACGGTGTCGCTGTTGATCACCGCAGACGAAGCTCGGGTAGAAGCGTGGAGGGATTCGCTGTGAATGTTGATAGATTGAAGGCTTACAAGGCCAAGATTGTTCTCTTGCCAAAGAAGCGCAGCAAGAACAGCAAGCGTGGCTCCCCTATGGCTGTCGATGTTCCTGCTGCTGACAAGCTGGTGAAGAGAGTTAATGCTGATGTTCATTCAAAGGCTGTATCAATCAGAGGCGCTGTTGTAGAGTACGGTAATGTTGCTGATTTTAAGTCAGAAGAGAGCGTGTATGCTAAGCTGCGTAAGGCTCAGAGTGACGCCAAGCTTGTTGGTGTCCGTGAGAAGCGCGCCAAAGCTAAAGAGGAAGAGGAAGCTGCCAAGAAGAAGTGATTATAATGAATTCAACATCGCTCATTTCGATAAACAAAATACTATCATTGACTTAATGTACACATTTTTATTTCACTTGATGATAACTTGCAGAATCTATCACGGGGAATTCAACTAGTGATAAAATAGAGAACAAACTTGTTGTTGGGTGAGCCACTGCTGTGCATGACTTCGGAAATGTCTTGCTTGCGTATGAGGACCTGCTTATCAGCCTTGATATACTCAGAGAAACGACTTGACAGTGACTAACACAATTTCAGCTACTCTTCCAATCGTTAAATCGCGTCTTAACAGGCAGATTTATGATCTGATACACTACTCTTCGAATTAAAACTATGAGAGTACTACAGATTCTACTCAGTCACTTGGGATGGTAGATACGAAGTTGGTGTGCCATTGACAGTTCTCGATTATTTTGGCTTCAAAACTCCTTCTAATCGAGATAATCCCTGCAACACTTTGGCTTCTACAGATAGTTCCTTCTCGAGTTCATTAATGCGCGAATCCACCAATTTCAAAGCGTTAGAGAGAGATACATACTATTTCATATTAGTATTTGCAGCATTGGGATCTTTCTTGAATATGAAGAGATCATTAGAAGAAGCGGAGGGCTTGGACTTCTTTAAACTATCTTTAATAGGCTTTGAGACACGGTCTGACTCAATCTTGGCCTCTGCAAAAGATTGCAACCATCGCTCCATGTGCTCCTTTGACGCGGCAATCAATATCTTTCTAGTGTCAGCCAGTAGGCCAATTGCATTCTCCAACTAGTATTGAGTCATCCCAGCACTGAGTCGACTATCGTGAATTCTCTCCATCGGGCCACATTGCATATCCACCAACTTCATAGACCATTTAAAATCATAATAGATCTTGTCGCCAGATTTAAAGCGGTTTCTTTACGGAGCAGTGCACATGACCATATCATTAAATAAGAAGACTTTCCTGCTCTTGACGCGCCCATTCTCTGTTAGTTCTCCAATTTCACCCTCATAAATAAGACGTCGATCTGGCATAACAATACCAGCAGGAGCATTGCTTAGCTTGGAGTCTACATTGGCCACCTTTACAGCCTTTTCATTATCTCGCTTTCGGTCATTAATAATTTTAGCCGTAGTCTGAAGCATCTGAATAGCCTCTTGGAGCATCAGAGCATCTCTATGATCCTCTGCAGTCTTCTTGGCCAATTCCTTAAGTAGAAGCACATAGCGCGGTATCCTTTAAATAGGAGTGATGAACAGATCAGTAAAACTCAAAGCTAATCTACCTTGTTTGCTTTTAATATCCTGCAAAAACTGCATAAACTACGGAGACTGAGACTATTACTTGTACAGAAGCAGAGCTTTGCTGTAATTATTGACAAAATGCGTATACAATCCGCACTCACCGGCAAACTAGCAAAAGAGATCACCAACACATTTCCAGTTATTCCAAGGAGTAATCCTTTTGCAGAATTTCAGCAAGAATTACGCATTACACAGCATAATCTCTTTGATTTAATAGAAAATAGAGTTAAGCTATTCATGAGATACTAGAGGCCGCCCTTGACTGGCGCGGATACGGAGAGGAATAACAAAGTGCTCATAGAGTGACAGCAAGCCGCGGACATAAGTCAACTCTGTTTCCAAAAGCTCTTTTATAATCATACGCCTATGATTCAGCTTTCTATACTCCTTTCTACACATGTACCCGCGCATATGTTTCTAAACTTAAGTGGCGGCCATATTCTATCTTAATTCAATGTCTTGCACCAGATCGTACCGAGGAACAGAATGAGCTGTAATTGAAACTTGAACTTTTACATTCACATTCTTTCCATAACGGTGCTTAATTAGACTATCCACTTGCTGCAGGATGACTTTAACCTTCTTGGCATCTTATTACTCAGGAACATTAACCGTAGCCTCACCGTAATGGTCCGCAAAGACATCAGTATAACTAAATTCTTCTTACTCACTATTAGGACGTGACTGCTCATACTCATCCAAATCTTTACCTATCGGAGAAGCTGGAAGAGATTTAGAGACGAGCAATCTAGATAGCCGTTTCACCTTATTATCATCACCTGCTATCCTCAAAGCGGCAACTACTGGCTATTCTGGTTAATTCACAGTTAAATGCGAGCCAGCGTTCTCACTTTGACTATCATCAAGCGATCCATTTCTAGACTTGGCTTTCATCTCTGGAGACAGGTGATTCGCTTCAGCTTTAAGAGCAGCATTTTCGCTAATCACGTCCTACAGGCACTATTTCTAGAATGCATTCTCACGCTCTAAGCTCTCCAATTACTACTTAAAAGAAGTGATGGAATTCTCCTAACTTGATATCTGCTGCTAATTGTCGCGCAACTTTTATTTGGACGCAGCTAGTTCACTTACGAGCTCAGAAATCCGCGCAGAGATCTATTTACATGCAACGGCATCATATTCTCCAACCTCGGCCAGGTACTTCAGTTAAGCATTTAAATCTTACCAGTTCAGAGCACTGCTATTGCCTTGGAGAAGTAAATTACGAACATGCAAAGTCACATGCGCAGTTTATTCCAAAGATTAACACAAATCGTAGACTTACTCTTAAACTTCTTATTCATCTTCTGGCCCATGACGATTCTAGACGTCAAGGTAAGGAGATAGCCTCTACTTTGGCCAACTAGCGGAAATCTGAGACGGAAGCGGCTGAGACTATTTTCTCTTTTACTGATTGATTTCATGAAGTTCAGCAGCACTAAGTGGAAGAGGCTCGGAAATTTTACGCTACGACTGTGGAGCAATATGAGGCTGTTACCGAATCCCAGGAGATTAGACAGAGGCACGAGGATAGCGTACATTAGGTGACAATAATGGAACATCAGGTAATGATTTTTATGGTGGCGAGTGATGATATTCATCCGGCAATCTTTTACCTCTGATATGATCCCTCATTTTCACTCTCTGTTCAGACTGTTTAATTTATTACGCTTACTATTATTACTAATCCAAGTCTTAATTAAAATAATCCTGATATACATAGTCAGATACACAATCTGAATTATTAAGTCCAGTATTATCCAGATGATGATGAGGCGGCTTACTACCTCTACGAATGGGTGACTACTAATGGCTAACAAGCTGTTATTATTACTGATCTAAAGCCTTTATCAAATTCTGATACAAATGAAACAGACTCTCCTCCATCTACAAATAAGACTATTGGAGAATGTGCAGTTTGTCTTTGCCATTTCCAGACTACCGTAATTGTACGGAATCACTGACGTGTTGAGCCATCTGATGAGCCTATTTAGAGTATTACGATAATGACAACTTATGCGAAGTGGAGGATGAATGCTTCCTAATGATATCAGAGAGGCGCAAGATATTATCCACAGACGAAAGAAATTATTGAACAATCTGAGTAATCTTAGGACCTGACTGTACTTACGCAGACGGCTAATTACCAGAGGAGGTGAGCAATCGTAGCTGTTCCAGAGTCTCTGATATTTCCAAGTACAAATGATCCACATTTTATTAAGACAATTACTCCATGACTATATCTCTCTTTCCAATATTTAGTCAGAATATATCGCCAAATAAATAAAACGATGCAGAATGATATTATTATAATAATGATAAAAAAGCGGGAGAAAATTGCTTGAAACAGGAATTTTCATTCACTCAATATAAATGCGCAACCTGAAACGAGCGACAACCAATCTAAAGGACGCTTCTGATTGACCAGGCTGCCAATCATGTATTCAACGGGGATTTCACTTACTCGAATCAATCGCGTTTCAGTCGTGAACCTGGTTCAATGTCGTGATCCACATAGACATTCCGTAACAGTGAAAATAGTATAGTGACCAACATCTTGTTTCACCATAACAATCACGTCATCATCCTTATTTGTGGTCCGAGCTTTCAATGCCCATATATTTTTCACTACATTCTTTTTCTTCTCTTCCTTTGTAGTTAATAAGAAATTTTCTCAAATTCAATACTCCTGGATAGCGATTGAAAAAATGTCCGAAAACGATTGTTCATAAGTACCGGTGGAGGACTTCGATTTGGCCTTTCACATAGGCTCTATATTTATTGTCCTGGCCGTATCTTTTCTCGGCACATTAATTCCGGTAAGTGTGTGTGTGGCTGTGTATAGTTTTTAATCTTAATATAAGCGTGTTGGGTGTTGTAGGTGGTGTCCAAGTTGAGTCCTGCTATAAAGATCAATAGCTTCTTCTATGTTCTACTCAAAGGCTTTGGAATGGGTGTGATTTTGGCAACTGGCTACATTCATTTACTTGTGCCAGGTATTTCAACTTTATAGAATCCATGTCTGCCTGAAGTGTTCCTCAGTTATGAGGCATGGGGCGGCGTGTTGGCGTTGCTGTCCACACTACTCATCCAATTTGTACAGACTATTGCAATTGATCATTTTGGGAAGAAACACGATCATGGCGCTGAGTGTGAGACTCACGATCATTAAGCTGGAACTAATAGCGTTGCAAATGGTCATGTTAGTAATAACAACTCTCGCCTATTCGGTGGTGATGATATTGAGACTGCTGGCAATGTAAAAGTTCCGCTTTAGAGGCAGTCTTCGCTGAACTATTAATCCACTGAGCAAATTGATGAATCGCCTTAAGCAGGACGTAGCAAGACTCACGCGACGCATAACACTCGAAGCTCTGCAACTCCTTTGGAATTGAACGCGCTTGCCGTTGCAACAAATATCCACTCTGATGGATGTTGTGAAGTGGATCATGTTCTCTTCAAGACTGATCATGAGCACACTAAAATCACAGCCTATATATTAGAGTTGGGATTAGCTGCTCACGGTATTATAATGGGTATTACATTGGGTGTTACTGGCGGAGAGTAATTCAAAACGCTCCTAGTTGCGATCTGTTTTCATCAGTTCTTTGAAGGAGCCGCCCTTTCGGTTACAGCTCTGGAAGCTGGCTTTGACACGATGACACAGCCTCTGCTGATGGCTTTATTCTATACACTTACTACCCCTATTGGACAAGCGATTGGTATTAGTATTGCACAATCATATAACTAGAACTCTGCAGAGAATCTTATAATCACTGGTGTATTCTTGTCCCTCAGTGGTGGTATCCTACTTTATGACTCCCTTGTCAACCTTATTACTGTGAACATTACTCATAGCAAGGCGTACTCATCGTATTCCATCGCTAAGAAATCGTTTGTGTTTCTCAGCTTATGGCTTGGAGCTGGAGTAATGGCTGCAATTGGTTACTGGGCTTGAGTGCAATGCATTAAAATCGATTCCATGATGATTGGTAACTCGTTCACTTGAACAATGAAGCAGCATCATTAAAGTACCATGATTTCTTATTTTGCCATTGCTTTATTTTCTTGTAAACAAACTTTGAATGTTGTAACTAATAGCGCTGTTGATCAAAGCACGGCTTTCATTATATCACCACTACGCGTCACCGTAGTGAGTAATATCATTAACAACGACGTCAAAGCTCTATGCGCGTTCTTTCGCGTTCCATTTTAGAAAGTCGCCCGGTCGCTCTCAACTTTATTCTCAAGAAATACCATCAGTTGAACAATAAATAGTAAAGTACAACAACATCAATATCGGAAAAAATGTCTTCATTAATTAGCAATCCGTACGCTGCTCTGGATGAAGGAAATCTGGAGGTTATGAAGAAGGAGTAGTAGAGTGTTCAGCAGTAGAAGAAGTAGGCCAAGGCAGAGAACGCTGCCAAGATCAAGGCTCAAGCCACCACTAGATCCTAGTAGGCATCCAACACTAACGCTGATGGCTCTAATAAGCAGAAGAAGGACAATTTTTACAAGACGTCCTCTAATGCTCCTGTCGCAGCTGCTGGTAAGTTTTGATTATGCGCTGTTATTGTAATCAAGTTGATTGATTGATTAATCCAAAATGTGTTATACATGTAGATGATGGTGAAATCCCATTGGACAAGGCTGAACATCACGACAGAAGAGGTGGACAGGCTCATCACGCCAAGCACGGCCAGAAAGGTGGGCAACCTGTGAAGGGCAGAGAATTTGACCGTCACTCTGGTAAGCCGCGTGACAGTGACCGTAAGATGGAGGCCGGCTGGGGTGAGAAGCTGCCAATCCGTGAAGATATTCAATGAGCATTGAGTTAATGAAATTGTTGCAGCAGTAAATATAACGTAGCGTATAACATTAACTTGTTCCCATTATTCTATATGTTCTTTCATTTTATTGACGATTTTAAGCGAAACATAGCCAAATTAATTTCTATAAATTTACTTCATTCAATAAGAACTTGCGTAAAATGCCGTATGACTAATTAATTGAATGCACCGTGAGTTTTAATGCGGTAATAGCTCTCTCTCTCTCTGTCTCTTACACTTAGTGTCGTTGTGATTGAATGGTTGCGAATCATCGCTCTCCTGATTTGCTTTTATTCCTTCTTTCCTCTCTCTTACAATGTAACGACTAAACGAATCTAATAAACGGCCCTATCCAGACTCTGGTACGGAGCCGGTAGTAGTGGCTTCTTCATTTTCCGAATGCGAAATTTAAGGTAATATTTTATATAAACTTTTTAGCTTTGATATGAATTTTCTCGATACCGAATTTGTAGTTATTGAACAAGTTGTGGCTGATGCTTTGTAATAACTCTGCGACTGCAACGATAATACTCCGGTAACTCAAGAGTCGCTGACCAGGTTTCATTCTCGTGCACCTCCGCAAATCTCCATTCTATCCTACATCAAGAGAATTGTTTAATTTGCATCCCTGGAGAAGAGTGTACTGCTCATGATGCTCATCTATATCGACCGAATTTGCTCGCCATCTCCATCGTCATCATCATAATCACCTAGTAGATTTCGAGTTTCATCACTGACAGTGCACCGCTTTATTATTGCCTGCGTCACTGTCACTGCCAAGGCTCTATGCGATTCTTACTGCACAAATACTCATTATGCTCGTGTGGGTGGCATCTCAACTTCCGAGTTGAATTCGTTGGAAATGGAGTTTTTGTTGTTGACTGATTGGAGTTTGTACATTGACAACGACGAAGTGCAGGAGAAGTACTGTCAGCTCGTAGATCAGTCTACATAGTTTGTTAGGCGCAATACTTAAGATGTTTAAAGTTCTACTCCTGATTAAAGTACCATAGCTATAGAAGAGTCCATATGTAAAACGTAAGAGTAAATTGATTATACGTAAAATCATCCATAAGTTTGTTGCTGACCATTCATTCATTCATTTGTTACTATCATTATTGTTATCGTATTTTATCAACTTTCTGAACGTCAAACTTGTTCTTATTTCGCGTTTAATTCTATCGCCGTCAATGAGATCAGACGATCGTTCCCGGAAGCCGTGTTTGTAATTGTAACGCAGCTTGTTTCTCATTAGAAATAGACTGCGTCGTTTCAGAGGCACGTTGACTTCTTCCCTGGTAGTTTGAGTATCTACCGGATGAAAGTCCATGATTAGATGCGATCCTAGAGAGACTATAATTATTTCATTTCCAAAATATTCTTCTGAATCAATATGCGGAGCTACATATAGTTGTGGGGAATCTAATAAGAATCTTGCGAGTAAGACAGAAATTACTTAGTCCGGCTTTAATAGGGTACTATTGAATGGTCATCTGATTGAAACTGTGGAATGACGCGTCAAACTCTTCCAGACGCCGCAATATATGATGAGCAAATTCCGGCAAGTCTTAATTAACTTTGAATACACTGAAATTGCCATAGTTGTATCCATATCCAAAATGGCACTACATGCAGCCATAAAAGGAGATCACCACATACACGTATTTAGAATCCATATGAATTATGGCACGCTTACCACTTTTCTGTCTTTTACCTGCTACCATTAAGAAGACAATTATTAGGCGAAGTTAAGAATGTTATCTTCCAGTTCCTAGCAAATAAAATCGTCAAGCAGGATCACATCATGATCCTCTTTCAATTATTTATGCAGTGCCATGATTAAATTAGTATGCACAAAATCTCTGAGATTTAATAAATGATTGACTCCGGGATGATAGTAGCGGCACCTGCGCGTTTTTGATATATTTTCACACGCTTGAAAAATTCTACAGTATTCTGTTACAAAATTCAATGAAACACTTTGAGATATAACCAAAGTATATACTGTACCTAAAAGGGGCGGAGTTCTTTGAGTCCAGTAATCCTCCATTACGTAATTGAGAGGAGGCATTCAGCAAGCACTGCTCGCGCAAACGCGTTTCCTCTATCAAAGTTAATTCATGACTTGTTACAGATACCAATCGAGTCAGCTTGACGAGTTCTAACCAAACATGCTATCAAATTCGCCTAAAAATGCAATTTAGCTGAAGTTGGTTGATAAATGAAGGATTCTAATTTTCTTTAGTTACATAATATCTGTTCACCCACTTAGAGACTTCTTTTTCTATATAGACAGATGAGATAAAGTGACCAATACGTAAATCAAGCTACAGTAAGCAAATTGAGAAAACACGCTAAAGAGTCAGTTATCAACCAGAGGCGTAAGGTTCAAAGTTGAAACATAGTACAAGGGCCTAAGGTGCAAAATCAAAAAATAAAGCATACAAAGGACAAATGTACACAGATAAAAGATGTGCCGGTAATCAATATTTTGGTTCGCTTCGAATGCAACTTCCAGATCAATCATTGCAAGCAACTTATATGTTTACCATTTTTTCTGGCCCATAAAGCGATTTTACGACATCTTTTAAGAGCTTAGCGCCATCTTTATAAATTTAATGCTCTAACACCAACCGAACACTTCCATCCGGTTATTCAATCAAGATATCGTGCAAAGAGTGATTGACACGAGAATTTAACCCACTAAGCATGATCCACTGCTGCTCGGATAATGATTCCTTGATTTAATCTAACTCGACTATATTCTATTCCCTATTTCTGAAATAGTCATGAACCTAATCATTTGAAAAGAATCCAGTGGCCTTCATTAAATCGCCAAATGATGGTGAATTATAGAATCTTATAGCAAACCAAATCGTTTCCACAATTTAGTTGCAACATCCGACAATAACAATCTCTCATCCTTAATAGCCGTATCTTTCTTGTACTATTTACGAGTCGTATCCGCCTTCTTCACTGCATGAGCGTTTTGAGATAAGATTATCTGGACATAATCTCTCCTTCTTTCCTTTAATTCAGCAAGCTTTTCGCTCAATAGCTCAAATTTGGCTTTCTCGTCATCAGTGGCGTATTTGACAAACCAAACGCTGTTCTTCTGGGCCAAAGTCTAGTATTCGCCGCTGTTTTCCAACTCTTCAATCTTCTTTTCAATAGCGTCAAGCTCGCTATCGTAATCCATGTTTTGTCAACGAATTTTTTTCAATGAACGATGAAAAAGGGACGCGATATCAGCCGTTGATGTGAAACGCGTCGCCTGAATAAAAATCGCCACCAACTTTTGCTTTGTGCGAAGGTATTATCCTCTCTTGAACATAAGGCATTAAGCGGCTCAGTTCAATTGTAACAATTTAATAAAAATAAACTAAGTATGCCAAGAAGAGCCTCGTAGGTGAGACAGCAGCCATTTTTCGATGAGCACCAGGATGCACTGGATCGTTAGGAGAGAACATTTGATGACAAGGTGGCAAGATTTCTGAGATTTGTCCTGACCAAACGTGGTGCCATTCGTAGAGATGAGCTGGTCCTTAAAATCCAGTTTGAAAAGAATGAGTTTTAATCAATATTCGAAGCTGTGCAGAAGTAGTTGCGTGAGATTTTCGCAATGTAGCTCGTTGATTTCAAGCCTAAGGCGCAGGCTGCATAGTCATCGAGTGCAAGATAGTCCTCGCAGCAGCAGTAATAATAGCAAACCAATGCCGCTCCTGGTGAATTGGCTGTCAAAGTACCAACTGAAGTCGCGCCTGGTAATTACAATGCTCAGAGCTGGATTTTGGTGTCTACTCTTGACGCTAAATTCCAAGAGCTTATTCTACCTGATGATAACGATGACTAGATGGCTCAGGATGGCGCTCTGTTCTTAATCCTATTGCTGATTTTTGCCAATGGTGGCTCTGTTGCAGATAGCTCTTTATTTAAGTAACTGCATCGCTTCGGCTTCTCTACCAACATTCAAGGCCATAAGATCCATGATCAGTTTGGCAAGTTTGATCAATCATGTATGGAGAAATGGACCAAGATGGGATACTTGACCAAGCAGAAGGTGCAGAGTGTGAATACAAACGCGATGAACGACAATGCATCAATTGAATGGAGTTGGGGTCCAAGAGCCAAGGCTGAAGTTGACTTGAACGCCATTAATAAGTTCATGACGTAGCTCTATGGTGAAGATTACAAGAAGAAGCGCATTGATCGCAACATTGATGCTCTAAACGTATGATTTCTGTGAAGTGTTTACGGTGTAAATATATTATTCTGAAATGCAACTTAAATGAAATGAGTGAAGCAACTTTATATTCATAAATAACATCAATCAATACTACTCATGCTCCATCTCAACGCCGTAACCATTCTCCTTCAATGCGCGCTCTTTGATCTCTCTAATACGCGTCTTCTTACTTTGATCCACTTGAAGCTGTACCAGAATATCGTCTACATCCACAGCGTCCTGTTCATCCACATCTCCCTCTTTCGACCGGCCGATAAATACCAAGTTCTCTCCTCTCACCACGAATACTCCTCTCGGAATACCGGCAAACTGCTTACCAGCGTATATCCGCTCATTAGTGTCCATCAGAATCAGGTTTGAGTATTGGTCATACGATCGAAGGATGCCAGACAACTTCCTACCATCCCTCAATATAACCAGCACTTTGTCTACATATTATTCCCATTGTCAGTATAATAAAAATCATAATGAATGTATTAGAAAGCCATACGGTCGAGCATATCTACAAGCGGCGATTTCGAAGTCATTATTAACTGTGGCAGTTCGGTTTTATTTTAAAGGTGGAAGAGAAGAGCATAAAGAGAGCGACACCACTCATCAAATATGATAAAATGTTTTATAAAACTAAGCGGTAATTATAATAATCTGCCATAATAATTATTGCCACTAAATTCATTATACAAAAAGCCGCGTTCCTGCTAATAAAACTTTCAATGTTATCATAGCATAGATTTAGTACCAGAAGTCTTGACCAGATCATCGTACATCTGAGTGGTCAAGAATTCCGCATACTCCTTACCTTGAGAGGTGGCCCACAGATATTCCTTCGCACGTTCAAATTTTGACTGAGAATATTTGCCACCCAGAGCCTTTTTCAGGTCCGCAATCTCATCATCAATAGCCTTCTTCACCACAGCAGGAGTGATGACAGTTCCCTCTACAGTCTTGGCCTTATGCTTCACCCAGAACCACAACTGGGAACGAGAAATCTCAGCCGTGGCAGCATCCTCCATCAGATTGTCAATAGGTACACAGCCAACACCACGCAACCAAGCCTCCATGTACTACAGGGCAATATGAACATTCTGACGAATTCCATTGTTTGTGATGGAGCCCTTGAATCTCGTGTTCAGCAAATCCTTCTATGCCACGACCACATCCTCACGGCGCACATGGATCTAATTAGGACCCAGCATGTGCTTATCAAAGATATCTCTGGCCAGCTTCACCAGATTAGGATGAGCTACCCAAGTACCATCATGACCTGCTCTCACCTCGCGCTCCTTGTCGGCCTTCACCTTGTCCATGGCAGCTTTGTTCTTTGCCTCGTTATCCTTGATGGGAATGAAAGCAGCCATACCACCCATAGCATGGACACCTCTCTTATGACAAGTCTTGATCAATAGACGAACGTAAGCATCCATAAATGGCACAGTCATACCAACCTCTGAACGATCTGGCAACATGAACTTGGAGTGATTTCTAAACTTTTTAATTACGCTAAAGATATAATCCCAACGACCACAGTTCAAACCAGCAGAATGATCACGTAGCTCATAAATAATCTCCTCCATCTCGAAGGCGGCCAAGATGGTTTCAATAAGAACCGTTGCTCTGATGGTGCCTCTTGGTATACCAACAATGTCCTGAGCCATATTGAACACATCATTCCACAGACGAGCCTCCAGGTGGCTCTCCATCTTTGGCAAGTAGAAGTATGGACCGAATCCATTATCAATGGCAGCCTTGGCATTGTTATAAAAGTAAATTCCAAAGTCAAACAGGGAGGCTGAGCACGGCTTGCCATCAATCAGCAAATGCTTCTCTTCCATGTGCCATCCACGCGGACGCACCAACAGAGTGGCAATCTTGCCATCAGTTCTCAACTTGTACTCCTTTCCATTTGGTGCAGTGAAATCAATGGTGCGATTCACAGCATCTCTCATGTTCACCTACCCGCTGATGACGTTTTCCCATGACGGTGCAGTAGAATCTTCAAAGTCAGCCATGAACTGGGTGGAGCCGGCGTTCAAAGCATTGATCACCATCTTACGATCAACTGGACCAGTGATTTCAACTCTTCTGTCAGCTAAGCCTGGTGCAACTTTAGCTCCCTGCCATGTAGGGTCATTCCTTATCCATTCAGTTTGAGGTAGAAAATTTGGCAACTTGCCAGCATCCAACTCTTTCTAACGGTCCTACACATATATCGGAAATGAAAATAAATACAGCATTGAAGGTATTCTTAGGATAATGACATACCTGTCTAGCCTGCAACAACTGCAAGCGGCGAGGATTAAAGGTTCTGTGCAATCTCACCACAAAATCCAGAGCACCAGAACTAAGCACTTACTACTGCTGTCCACTAACAGATCCCAATACCTTTACTCCTTCCATAATTTAAGGCTTAACGAAGAGAAATATAGTAACTATAGAATATGTTGAGCAGAATTTATTTCACAAAGAGAGAAGAAACGTGTGAACTTTTAAAGAAACGAAACAGGAAAGAATTTCACGCGCGTCGAAGAGTTTCAGTCAATCAATTGTTAATCCAATGCAGATCACTGATTCGTCAACTTTGTCCTACATTATACAGTTACTCACTTTTATATATTCGCTATGCTTGATATTTTCAGTTTGATTTTGATTTTTATTGTATGGTATGCAAGTCTGAATAATCTAGCCTTGTTGAGGTAAGTTAAACTATGCTGAGTGAACATTGCATTGTACATCAACACTTCAACAACTGAGTATGTTGAAATGGTGGTAAATTGTAAACCAATCAAATGTCATCACCAACTTGGTAAACTTCACTGGTTACTATGCCACCATTTTACTCTTATTTTCATTAATCACAGATTTGCGAATTCATTTAATCAACTAGGAGTATAACAATCTACCGAACAATAATACTGCATAGTGATTATGGCTGATTTGACAAGAGTAAGATAAACGTTTGAGCAATTTGCCAACTTTGGCAGTTCAAGTGCAGAGAAGCATGAAACAATTGATAATGCCAAATTTGCTAAATTGTGTCGCGATTGTGGAATAATTGATAAAAAGTGCACCAGTGTTGATGTGGATATTATCTTCAAGAAGGTTGTTCGCAAGGGTGAGCGTCGTATTGATTTTGCTGAATTCCAGAAGGCCCTGAAGCAGTTGAGTGAGAAGAAATTTCGCGCTGATGATGGAGGCTATTAGAAAGTGCTGGCTCTGGTTGCCAAATCTGCTCCGTCAACTTCTGGCACTCTGACAGAGGCGGATGGAGTGTTTGAAAAGCTGACTGATACATCGCTGTACACTGGTACTCACAAGGAGAAATTTGATAAGGATGGAAATGCCAAACCGCTGGGAAATGGGATCAACAAGACTGCCGATTTGAGTCAAATCGTTGCTCGAAAGAGTGGAACAACGCCTGTTGAAAGATCGACTGCTAAATCCACTGGAGCAACAAAAGCAGGAGGTAAAAATCCAAAAGCTAGTGGTTAACGCGCATGAATAAAGTTTACTTTTGAATAACATCAAGAACTTTAGCTTCAATTGATCAAGTCTTCTTTCTACGTAGATGACACGAAATTTTCAACTACTGCAGAGCAGCGACTGCAAAGATTGTCTTTAGCAATCGCCGTATGTTTCCAGCATCTAATGCAGCGCGGCTACGAAGATTTTGTGACAGATATTGATATACCATCTTATACTGAACTCTCAGCTACTTCAGCGACGTCTTTCTAATGGACGTGCAACTCTCCACATTAAAATAACTCTAGAGCAGTATCAAAATGTCGATCTAATATTTCAACAAGCTGCTTAGGCGCTGAGATTGTGACTTAAGCTTAGATAGGCGCGCCAATAACTTTCTAATCTCTTGCCATTTGGTAAGACTGTAGCAGAGACTTTCTAACATTCAACAACATTTCAATTTAACTCAATTCCTCCCGACTTAACTTTGCTTGATGCTGCAGAAAACTTGACTAAAATACAGATTCACATTGACTCTATGTTTCAAGTAAGTTTTTATAATAGCTGTAGCTCTCCTCTGCCAGATGACAAGTGACTGGTGCCATAGAGATGTTCAAATTGTGCAGAATCTTACGGAGAGCACTCTAGGCAGATCGTCTTTAATAACTGTCGCCAGCATCATTGTATAAACGATCTTTCAGAATGTCAAAGTAACCAGCAGACAATTCTGTATTGATAAAGTAGCTAAGAGTCTATACAACTTTGGCAAAATTGTACTCCTGATACGAGTTGAGTACCTCGTCCTAATACCCTTGCAACTTATGCAGCATATATCTATCGATAAGAGTCAACTAAGTATCGGGTATGACGCGCTCAAGGCTAAAATCGTACATATTACTGAGCATAAATCGCAAAGTATTGCGATATTTTCTGGCCAGATCCGCAGTTTACTTTATCACTTTCTACCCAATAGAGACATCATTGGTGTAATCAACAGACGCCACCCAAAGTCGCAAAACATCTACACCCAACGCCAAATTTGGCTTATTACCATTAGATACACCACTTTCTGTGATATAAGATGGACTGATGACATTTCCCAGAGACTTGGATTATTTACGACCTTTTTCATCCAATAGAAATCCGTGCGATATCAATGTTTTAAAAGGACTCTATGACTGAACTGCAGTAGAAGTTAACAATGAAGACTAGAACCAACCTCTGTGCTGATCAGAGCCCTCCAAAACGACATCAGCTTGCACAGGAATGTCTTTAGAATTTGGTTACAATACAGCGGCCCAAGATGAGCCGCTATCAAACCAGACATCCATAGTATCAAGGCCTTTTCGGAGTTAATCTGCCATGTGTTTATATTCTTCTGGCAATAAATCGGAAACTGGTAATTTCCACCAATCATCGCATCCTTTATCTTTAATAACAGCCACGACATGGTCAATCACCTTTTAATCCATGAGCTCCGTATTAGAATCTTTAAAGTAAAAGGCTGGAATTGGTACACCCCAAGAACGTTGCCTAGAAATACACCATTCTGATCTTCCGCCCACAAAAGCTACAAGTCTATTCACTGACTGCTCCGGTATGAATTTAATTCCACCCTCAGCGAGCTTAATAGCATCCTGCTGTAACGTTGACACATCTGCAAACCATTATGAAGTCGCTCGCATTATCACAGGTGTCTTTGATCTCCAATCGTACGGGTACTTGTGAATGTAATCATGCTGGGTGAACAGAGCATCATTCGTACTCAAATTTTATATAATGAGATCATTGCCTTGTGACAGGACTTTTAATCCGGCATACTAACTACCTGCATCTTGTGTAAATTTACCTTCATTATCAACCAAATTCATTGGTTTAATTCCATGTTTTTAACAAAGTTAATAATCTTCCATGCCATGCGCTGGTGCAATATGAACAATTCCAGTACCTGAAGCGGCGGTAACAAAGTCGCCATCTAATATAGATCCACTATAATCAGTCAAAGGATGCCTGTACTTCATTCCTAACAATTAAGACGCGTGTATATTTCCTATAACATCTAAGCGTCTACCATCTCTGGCAACTTCATTCACACTTGACACAAGATCCTTTGCAACAACTAAACGCTCTTTCGACACGGCGTCTTCAGCAATCACATACTCAAGCCCGCTATTAACACACAAAGCCTGATTAGCCAAAAGAGTCCATGGCGTTGTGGTCCACACTAATAATGATAGCTATTAGTGATCAGAAGATGAAGAGGAGATTGGAAATTTAACATATGCTGACCGCGATTTGTGATTATCAACATACTCCAGTTCCGACTCTGCGAGAGCACTCTAAGATTTCGGAGACCAATACACGGGGCGATACTTTCGATAGATTAAGCCTTTACTCCACATTCGACTGAATACTTCCATCTGCGCGGCTTCATATTACTTGTCCATCGTGAGATATGATCTATCCCAATCAGCGCATATGGCCCACTACTAAAACTGCTTCTTCTATTACTCAACGGTATCCGCGGCAAATTTTTGAGCAGTCTCCCTGATCTTGATAGCATTCTCGATAGCCAGAGAGTCATCAGTGGAGTCTTTCCGATATTCGCCGTGATGTCTTAATGACTTGCCAGCGCTCTACAACGCTTTCAATTCAATCGGCAAGCCATGACAATCGAATCCAGGCCGGAAATCGACGCGATATCCCGACAAGATCTTGGAGCGCACAATTATATCCTTTAAAATCTTATTCATAGCATGTCCGAGATGCAGATCACCATTCGCATACGGTGGACCATCATGAAGTGTGAATAAAGGGCGATTCAATTAAGATTATTACCAGCGATATAGTTCTCCAGTGCACCGTTCTCGCCACTTTTATTCATTTTAACTGGCATTCGCCTTCATTGGAAACTCTGTCCGCGGAAGATTAACCGTGTACTCGTAAGGTTTATCCACAGCTACTTTAACCTTTGAACTAAGATACTATCGCGCTATGATTCTCTTCATTATGCCGCAGTATATCAATTGGTTAATAGCGAAAATGAGGCACAATCAATATCAACGATTAGCGTGTCTTTTTCCCGTTTATATACTGTAGTCTTGATTTGACGACGATTGTTGTTCTCCTTTTACTTCAACTTTGCGCACTCGCTCAATAAATCATTCGTCATCTTCACCCGACGATCTTATAAATATAAAAAATTTGAAACGTTAATCAGTGGTTGCCATAATATAATGTCATCATCAAGTCATATTATGAGATTTGGTAAGCTATTAGGTAAGCGCTCTAAATGGCGAATTTCCGCTGGAGTAGGACTTGGTGTCGCTGGATATGCTTATCTGAATAATGGTAGATCTCAGTCAGTCATGCATTTTCAAGGTGATGAAGGTGTCAAGGTGCCAGTGTATAAGTAACTGCCCCAGTACTTTGATATCATAAGAAGATGTTAACGCGTCATATCATGCTGTGTCTCTGTTACTTTGGACTATCAGCGTCTATTTAGTAAGATCGATTTTTCTGAATTGGAACTATCGCAGGTGCATCAGTAATCAGCTGAGAAAATGTTGGATCTGTGTCGAGCCAATGGCGGCGCTTTCATCAAGCTTGGTCAACACGCGTCCAGTCTCACCTACCTGCTTCCGATAGAGTATACTTAGACTTTGGCGCAGTTATAAGATTCATGTCCGCAGTCTTCGTATGAGGATGTTTAGTCTGTGATTTTACATTCCACCGGTAAGTCGATTGATCAACTTTTCGATGGGTTCTCACGTCAACCTATTGCATCGGCATCTTTGGCTCAGGTGCACAAGGCCAAGCTTAAAGATTCAGACCAGATAGTCGCCGTCAAGGTCCAACATCCACAGGTGGAATATTACTCAGATCTGGACATTCAGTTGGTGTAAACCGTGGCTGTCATTATATCAAAAGTATTCCCCGACTTCCCATTCTAATGGTTGGCTAATGAGATGCGCCTTAATCTCCCCAAAGAACTGGATTTTAGTTTTGAATAGGAGAATGCTGATAGATTGCGGTAGTATTTGCGATAAGATGGAGAGTATCATAATATGCATTTACCACTAATACATTGGGCTACTGAGCGTGTCATTTGCATGGAATTTGTAGATGGATTGAAAGTATCTGACGTGATGAAACTCAAAACTGAAGGTATTGATACATTGTGGCTATCTTAGACGCTGTGTCGTTTATTTGCAAAAATGACTTTTCAGTACGGATTTGTTCACGCTGATGCACATCCTGGAAATATTATGGTTAGGAAGTTGTCTAATGGTCGTCAGCAGATAGTTCTTCTTGATCATGGATTGTACTAGGAATTAGATATGGAGTTCAGAGAGCGGTATGCTAATCTATGGTAGTCTCTAATGAGCGGCAATGAAGAACGCATAAAGTAGGCCGCATTCAATCTGGGAGTTGGTGGTGAAGCATATATTGTACTTAGTTGTATGATCACAGCGAGGGATTGGGAGTCCATAAATCCAAAAGATCTACTGAAGGCCAAGTCTCCGGTCGAACAGGCTCTAATAAAGACGAATGCTGGACTGAAGGCAACATAAATCGTTTAGACTCTGAGTAAGATTGACAGAAGACTATTGCTGATTCTGAAAGCGAATGATTTGACACGGCACATTTGCGAGTAATTATCTGCTAGTAGTACTGCAGATTTTGTCACTGCTCAGCTCGATGCCATTTGGTTGATGCGTAATTCTAAACGCAATCAGACATTCTCAGTAAATACTTCATATATCCAATGGATTGAGAATCAGCTATTGAACAGAGTCAGTATCTTATTGCACAGGATATATCTCGTCTGGATCAAGACTGTAGTAAATGGTCTGCTAATCATTCAGAATCTCTATCATCGACTACAAAGCCACATTGTCTCATCATCATAGATTGAACTTTCAACAAATTGATCGATTTTGATACCTGGTTCAGTGTTTATCTTTTATACTAGAGATGTTGCTTTAAATCATTTTCCCCTCTTAGATCTTTCACCCAAACGATGTGTTTGAACGCGCTTCAAATTTCTTTACCGTTCTCAAGTAACAACCGTGTTATAGTCGATAAATCTTGATCATTTGTTAACATAATCTTGAGCAATATCCATAAATTTATATAATAATAGTATGAATTTGCCATTGTTGAATCCATTTGATCTGGATTATCCTGAAGCGATTGAGAATGTAATAGAAGATGGCTCAGTGTGTATGGTGAAGTTCAATGGCGATGGAGATTACATGGCTGCCGGATGTACGGATGGAAGAGTATTGTTAATTGATTTCTACTTGAAGAGGATAGTTCGCTGCATGGTTGGGCATATACGCGCTATCACCAGTCTTGAGTGGATGTACATGTCTAGCGATGGTGATGAGTTTCATGCTGGGAATAGTAATGATACTACAGATAGTGGATTCAGAGGGGGAGATTGGGAAAGACTTTTAACATGCAGTCAGGATTGGTCGATCATCTGCTGGGATGTGGAAAGTGGTGATTAAATGTTTAGAATTCCACTCAATAGCTCCATACTGTAATGTCAAATTCATCCATTAGTCAACAATTAAATTCTAGTGTCTTATGATCACGCATCTCCTCAATTGATGCATCTCTAATTCCGAGATGGTAAGTACCATGTATCGTCTTATCAAACGTTAATAACCACTTAAATCTAATCAGATTAGACTAATAAAAAAGCTTCTGATGGTGGACGTGCCATATTTATTCGCAATGGTCAGTAAATTGTGTATTGTCATGGAAAAGGCAACTTATCTATTATTGATGGATCATCGTTGGAAATGATTAACACCACTTAGATTAGTTCATCAGTCGCAAGATAGTTATTAGTATCAAAAGATGGTAAATATATGTCAGTGATATCTAATGATAGAGCCCTTAGATTGTTTGAAATCGCTGGCGATGAGGTAGCGCTGCGGCCGGTGCTCAAGCTGTAAGATTTGGTGAATAAGCTGCAATGGACCTCAGCCCAATTCTCTAATGATATGGAGTACATCGTGACGGGTGCCAATTAGAACCATAATCTCTACTGCTGGGATAGAGCGAACGGGAATATAGTGAAGATTCTTGAAGGGCCCAAGGATTCGGTGCAATCTCTAAGTTGGCATCCCACTCTGCCCATTATTGCCTCAGTGTCATAAAAAGGTCATGTTTACATCTGGACAAAGCCATAGACTCAGAATTGGAGTGCATTCGCACCACATTTCAAAGAGCTCGAGACTAATACAGAGTATGAAGAGCGGGAAGATGAATTTGATATTATCATCCCTCAAGAAATTCCGTAAAAGTGACTCTATATTCCTTGATTAAAATTCTACAATACGTGTTAAATATGGCTAATAAATTGCTACGTATATTCAACCAATAGGAGTATAAATAAGTACATGCTTTATCTAATATGGGTCACTTCTTATTCAGGTACTTTTGATAAATTGGATTATTAGCCTTGTATTCAGATAATGGTGCATCAGGATTCCTTCTACTACCACCACCAACTTGCAATCTACTATCGGTGAATGCAGAGTTACTAGTCTACTTATCTCCATTCTTATTTAATAGTCTCTACCTATCCTGACCACCAGAGGGAGATATTGTGATATCATTTAGCGCCGACCTTGAACCAGAACGCTCCATTTTGGCTCTAGCATCTGCTAGTAGAATACGGCCATCTTCAACATCACCCCAAGAATCACCACCACCACTACCATCTGAACTATTGTTATCCGTGGTGGTGGAGAATAGATCATCAGAGAAGCCGAAACACTTGGCCAAACGTCCGATAACATTAAACAAGTTAAGTACAGTGACCACAGACACCAAGATGGGAACATAGAACTGCAAACCTTCCAACTTCATCTTGCCCATCAGCTGGCTAAATATCGGCTACCTGCCATAGAATAGCGTGTCTTGATCACTTCCTATTGCCATGGCCATAAAGTTGTAACACAGCGGGAACGTGATTCTACACATCTGACTGGTGAACCAGCACAGACTGACATCACTAGAATGATGGTTGGGATGCAGGGCGTACATGTTGAATATCTTCACCTTGAAGAGGGAATAGATACAACAGGCCAGCATATAGAGCATGAAGATACAAGAGAACCACTCGACCGTAGCATACGATACACCGGCATTGTTAAAGATGAGACCAACGATACTGAGCACTATATTAGGCACGACGTACACCAACTCACTCCATACAATGATCAATGACACTGCACCAAACACCAGAGCGGCGAGTCTAAGAACATACGAAGAGACTATACAATACCAAAAGTATTACAACTTTTACGAGAATTAATGCATAGCAACTGGAGCAGACGCAGGCAGTCGCCATCTACTATTGGGATGGATGCGGCCACCCAGAATATCCTATAGGAAGAATGCCTATTCACACAACTCATTCCATTCATACTCGCAGCGCTCCTTCTCCCTCCTGGCTCGCTTTATTTCTTTATTCAACCGCGCCAAAGTGACCATATCCGTGACACTAACCTCTAATGGACTCCCCAAAGAATGCTAATCATCGTTACCTCCGTATTATTGTTAACTATCGCTCTAATCGCTATTGTTATTAACAAAAGAAGACTCTACAGCAGCATCAGTTTCCACCTAAGACATTACCACATCGACGTACTTTCTGTTATCATCATGAAATCTAGTCTTGGCCGCAATCGCTTTAATCTCTTTAAGCAGATCGTTATACTCAACTTGAGCATCATTCAGCTAATCCTTAATCTTTGGAGCTTGGAACTCCATATATCGCAACATTCGCGCTCTATTTCCACTATGCCATAGCGATCTAGGTACTTCTATGAGTCCATTGGATAGGAGGAGAATGACTAGGGAGAGACCGAATAGATTCGCTGCAGTCATAGCTAGATTGAGCAGGGCATTCGGATCATTAATTCCACCTGTGGTCCATAGAATGATAATTCCCACAATACCCAGGCCGCCAATGACTACATAGTAAATGACATTGACACGCACAGCCTTCTTGAATCGCTCATACGCTGAAAAGTATCCAGAGTCACAGAACGCTTGTATCAACGGTACAATAACAAATGTGAGCAGGAACATGGTCCAGTAGATGGACCGCCACGCTGCCCACAGAAAGTCATCAGATACATATAGAACAGGTTTCTAACACCGCGGCGTAGTCTAATTCCCCTCAAAAGAGGTTACATTAATAGCATCTGTCGTTCTGTTAGTATCGCCGTATTAACAATGATTATACATGGTACTGGTAAGATCTACAGGCAGTAAAAGGACGGTACTGAATGGAAACAGCCATCCGATGAAAGTGGATACGTAGACAAACCACTCAGTCCTCCTATCCGCATAATACCATACTATACCCAACACCACAAGTCCAAGCAATGTCCACAACACAGCGACTCCAGCGAAATTATATTCCATCACTAATTGAAAATATCTTCTAATTTCAATTTGATTTTTTAGAATAAGAATAACAAGAGCAAAAACAATGAAGAAGGAAGATCACACGCACGCTGAAAGGAGAGAATTACTTTGACAAAATACTTTGGAGAGCATAACACAGAGATTATAGCAAATAAAAACATACTGCAAATAAAAAATGTAATCGGAATAAATTTATCAGAGTAAATTTTATTAAAGCAATGTATTATCATTTTATGGTACCTTTAGTGACAGTGGAAGCGCGCACTACTCCCTTCTTGGTCATCAGTTTAGAGGCAGAAACTGAGGCCAACTCTGGCAACTAAGACTTGGCGTCATCAGGCACCTGATAACAAGCGTCACACTGATCATCAGTAAACAGAGCCGGTTGAATAGTCTCCCAAACCTTCTTCTTCGGGTTAAGGACTGCATCGCTCTGCCACTCATCACGATGAAAACCTTCAAAGTAGCACACATCTCCTGGCGTGCTATCGGCAGGCGGATTCAACAATTCAACCTTGCCATCACTTCCCGTGGCACACAACACCATACCTTCACTCTTAACACCGCGCATCGATGCCGGCTTCAGATTAGCCAATATCACCACCAACCGATCCTGCATCTCAGCCAGGGGAACGTGCTTCACCAGACCAGAGACTATGGTACGCGGTTGTGCTTCACCTACATCTATCTACTCAACGTATAGTGAATCTGCATTCTCGTGCTATTTCACCTCCACAATCTTGCCGACCAACATCTTTAATCTGGCGGGATTCCAAGCAGGAACTTCATCTGATGCCGCGGAAGCAGCTGGCTTCTTCTCTTTCTTCTCCTTTGACTTCTACTTCTTACCACCATCAGCCGCTGCTGCTTGTTTATCATTTCCATTGGGAGTGGCGGCCTTCTTACCAGGAGAACCATCAGACTTTTTAGCCTACTTGCCACCATCGCTAGCATTTTTCTATTTCTCTTTATTATTATCAACAGTAGGCGCAGCGGCAGCCACCAAGTCAAACTCTATCAGAGGCAACTGCAAGTACTAGCGACTCCATTACTAATTCTAGATCAAATCAAACCATCTAACCAAATTGCAGATTTCAACGCGACGCTTATCAGTAGTCTTGGCCAGATAGGCATGCGCGTAGACGTAGACAACATAATCACTCAGCGTGACGTGATTAGATACCATGAAAGTGCGGAACTACAGCCACTCATTCACAAAGGAAGACCACTGCTTCTGAGCACCAACATCATTATTCGCAGCAGCCTCAGCAATAGTAGACAGCGAATAGTTGATCCACTGATGAACACCCGCGCGATCACCATTGTTAGTACCAAGTAGAGTCTCGTTCGCGGTGCCCGCCAGCAGGTACTGCATCTTGGCGACCGGATCAGTCAATGTACACTTTTCATCCACTTTAATATCTTGTTCAGCGTTGACATTTTTGCCAGAAATGGCGGATACCATTTGCAGTACTTTCCCAAGTAAAGTAGCGTCTTGAGTCATCTCTATGTTTAGTGAATTTACCTGAGTTGTGATAAAGTGTTATTACAGTTACGGCTTTGAGTTGTTAAGAGGAGAGAAAGACGATTGTTGTCGTTGAGGCAGCTTTACACCGCAGCGATTTGGCAGTATCAGTCGCGTTCTGATGTAATGATACGTAGAATTCCTCGTCAGCAACTAGTACTTGTTAATAATCATTTTTTACCCTTTAGTAATGAGAGACTGATACCTGCTGAGGAACTTTATTATTATTATTATTATAATTATTTAAAACGCTTCTCGATTAATCGGCGCGTCGTTAGTAAACTCGATCAAAGCGCGATCAGGCTTTTTCTTTTTTTATTTCGCTGTGATACTATTGGCATTGATTTTAGTTTTGATCGTGGCAGTCATTAAATTCCGGCTATTATTATTACATTGCCCGACATATATAGTAAATATGACATCGTTTTATGATGAGATTGAGATTGAAGATTTCCAGTTTGATGAAGAGACTGGAATTTACACTTATCCGTGCCCATGCGGTGATCTGTTCTAAATATCCAAGCAGGAGTTGATTGAAGGTGATGATATCGCTCGGTGTCCATCGTGTTCGCTGATCATTCGCGTCATATTTGACCCAGAAGATTTCGAGTAATAGGAGGGTGAGGATGACAAGAATGATGGTTTATAATACTAGCAGGCTATTAGTTGCTGAATATAAGGTAGAATGATAATTTGTTTACAATATATGAGTTTTAATTGCATTTTTTACGATTATAACTTATACGAGCATTAGTTTAATCTTTTTCAAAAGAATACAATTTCACATTATATGGACTTTACACTGGTTACTCAAAAGAGAGTCCTCAGTTGACAGCTTAGTAGCGATTATCGCATCTTAAAACTGTAAACTTGAGAGTATTATTGTACTGCATCCTGGAAAAGATCATCCGCAAAGTGTCTCATCATCAAGGATTCAGCATCTTGAGGATTCAAATTCACAAACATTGAAATAGATTACCCATTCAATACCGCCTTATTACTTCCGCGACTCTTTTTAGTCGTATCCACATAACCAAGCTGCAGCTCTTAATCAATTCCACTTGCCACATCATCAAACACGGTGCCTCCCACTACAACCACCTTGTATATGGCTCCCGTGAGTGTGACTATATAGAAATTCTTGCAATCGTATGGATCCCGTCTAATTGATACAGGAAGTCCGCCAAGCATAAACTTTATCTTTCCGGAATGCAGGTTTTGAGAGCTTACATTTGGATAATACTCAGATACTGATCTGAACTAAGGGGAGCATTTATCAATCACCATAAAGTCACCCGTCTCATACTAGATTAAATTATCTACATTGGCGCATAGATTCTCAGAGGCACAAAAGTCAAAGTGGCCCATATGTAAAATAGCCGGCTTAGTACCTTATTGTGGCGATTGCAATTATTAAAATTGCAGTATATTAAGCCCTTCTTCTTCGCACCCAACGAGGAGATAATCATCTTTCCAGTGTTAGATAGTCTGGATCTTGCAGTTTAATGAGATTGTAGCAAAACTAATCATATTACCTATGAAATTGGCAGGTGCTCGATATTCTGGACGAAAGGCAAAGTACTAGTCAATCGTGACAACATTATCATCATATGCAAATGCATATAGATCATCCCTAAAATGTGTAACTTAGACTAGATTGCCAGCATGTTCAGGCAGCTCTACTTGTTTATCGCCTACTATTGTACCATCTTGAAGCACAAGAAATGTTCTATAATTGCATTTGCGAACTACCAAGCCGTTATTATTTTTAGTATCCGAATGCATCTAGTCGCCACCACTTTAGACAAAGATTACCATGTATTAACTCTGGTCCACACAAGTGAACGGGACACATGCCTTAAATTTGAAATCAGCGCCAACATCGAGAGTTTGAAATGCAGGACTCCTATCATTAATTGTTCTGAGTGGACTTATAGACATCTACACTTAACCATTGTCCACTTTCTTGACAATCAACAAATCTCCATTAGAGTGGATAAACTGTACATGGGTATTGTCAGCTGGACATTAAAAGACTCTCCGTACCACTTTCAACTTGTCTGAGCTTAGAATTCCGTAAACAAGAGCGCCATCAGGGGAGATCATATAAGCAGTCTTGTCCGACCACGACGTTGTGAGCTTGAAACTATCAGATAGCTACACAAATAGATATTTGTAATTCATGCAGACCAACTTAAATGTCTACTGCCCGCAAACGCAAAATATCTCACCCTGTATATTAGTGCACTTAACAGGCATATTAAGACCAGCAATTCTTACTTCTCCACACCGCCAGAGACAACCAAGAGTGGGCATGTGATTCCATTCAGAGACGATTACCTTTCCCATCCTCGTACCAATGTAGACCTTCATGGTGAATGATTACAAAGTAGTATTAAATGGCATATCTTCACCCTAGCCCAACGCTATGGATTCTATAGCATCGGTCTGGCCGCCATGATGATTCATAATCTTCATCTGGTCTTCTTCAAACGCTAAAGCTCCACTATCCTCAATAAATTTCGTGGATATATGCAGGAGAAAAGATTTTAACGATCCGTCATATCCTCCCACAAACAAGGCTTTAAAGTGTCCATCTTTAGGTTCCGAGCTAGAGAGGCAGATACAGGAGGCGGCAAAAGTAATAGGATACTCTGACATGACACGTAACTACCTACTGCCTAAATCGGCCTCAAGCCAGACTATAAGTTTATCAAAGTACAAGATCAGCGATGCTCCATCAGCAGTCGCCAAACGAATACTATCCTTATACTCGAGGCATTGTACTTTGATCAATTGTTAATCATATAAAACTACGCCTTGGGGATGAACGTGCACACATAGCTTATCATAAATCGTGTGCCACAAGACAGACTCCACTTCATTACGAAAGTCTCCAAACTACTCAAAACTTTCCAATTCGTGACCACCACCACTCTATGTCAGAGATTATGAAGCCTTGAAGAGGTAAGTGTAAGATTACAGCCTCAACGCCAAGAACGCGCCACTAAAGACATTCCAAATATCAGACACTCCGATAAAATCATCTCCACCAGAAGTTGACATTACCCGCACAGGCACAACATTCTCATATTAACACACATTATATTAATCGCGTTGCTTGCACAATGTAAACTGCCTCTTTGTAGTCCGCATTCTAAATTCATTTTACATAGATAGATAAAGACTAGATTAGACTGGTGATGACGAAAAAGAGCTATTACGTTGAGGTCTTTCTAAGTAATAATCCACCACACCGCTAATGTTCATAAACTTATACATCTCCAATAGTCTATCATCAACATCATTGAGTCGGTACAAAGTACTATCACTAACAACATCACTTACAAGGAGCATTCTATCAGACAAGAGTGTAACTCCATCAGGTAGATGAGACAATACTCCAACTTGATACATTTCCATTGAGAGATCTTCATTGATCTCGACTTTAACAAGTTTCTTGCTCCTTTAACAGACAAATGCAAATACATCTTGATCTTACTCGGTGCTAATAGTGTCTGATACGCAACTTATAAAGTCATCCTGATCACCAAATGGATTAATCTTCTTGTAATTTACATTGCCATTGAGCAGTTGACTGAGCCTTAAAATAACAAAATGATCTTACCACACAATCAGCAAAGATTCAGGACACTAAGTCAGTGTGGACATTAGTAGAGGGTATATATCACCTGATGACGATTCACTACTAATCTGTGGTAGATTGATAGACTTTTCAACTTGATTCGATGCCACATTGATTACCGATATAAAGAAACCTCTCTCATGCTGGTAACTCAACACTATAGAATACTACGAACCGGCCAAAGACTTCATCATTACCGCGTTCCATACAACATGTCTCTATAAATCAATCTTCTAACAATGACAATCATTTACCGGTCTAGAGCCGTCATTTACCGCCAAACTCTCAGATCCGTCACATTTCAGAAAAGTCAAATTATCACAATAAGCATAACACCCAGTGTATTCCATCATTGAATGAGCGCGAATGAGTTTGGTATACTTTTTATGCTCCAGCTGGCCAGTGGACATTTAAGATGATAATGTGAGATCAACTGTACGTACTAGAGAGAACTTTAACGCTTTAGTCAACTTAAAATGTAAAAGTCGCTGACGCTTATCCAGAACTAGAATAGAGAACACAAATTTCTCAGCAGTCTCATCTTAAGAGGAGTCATCCGAACTATGCACCATGATGTCCAATACTTCAGTAAGTACTTCATACTCTGCCACAACATGATAATCAGAGTAGTCTGCCTCAAACGATATTAATCTCAACACGTCGCCTTAGAGAATCAGAAAGTGGAATTCATCATCTTGAGATGAGTCACCCATAGGGACAAAATGGATAAATTTAACATGATGACTATCCCAGACTCTTTTGGCGTATAAAAGTGTCTTGTAATTCCTATCAATCGTGACATCCTTGTCATGGTAATCTGCAGAGATTAAAGAATCCAGATAGAGATCATCGTCCACAGATTATACATTATGCATTTCAGCTTAAACATTATCATTCCTAGCCCCATCTGATCCTATCAAACGTTCATCTTCTATCATGTTCTCAACCATAATACTAATACTGTAATGATATGTTGATAGCACTATAAAAATACAGTAAGAGAATCGATGTGAGAGATTTCAGACGCGTTCAGATGAACACTACAAGAACAGTCGTGAAAGGCGAAAAGAGCGAGAGCGAGAGCGACAGAGAGAAAGCAAGCACGCGAAGGCATTGCATTAAGAGCCCATGTTCTGATAAAGAATCTCAAACACGCTCAATGCGATTTGGCAGAGTTAAGTATCGCGATGGAAACAAAAATCGAGACGCCATGTTTAAGTTGGAAACTTTCACATAAATGAGAATCACTGTTAAACAAGTTCAGGCTTCTTGGCGCGAATGAATTGATCGAGAATGTTCCAAAAGCGCAAGACACAGGTGGAATCCAAATGCCTTTTGTGCCTAGATATCTCCATGATATGTACATTCCACTGATAGACATCATTTTTCACCTGTGCGTTCAATGAAGGATCTGCATACTATAGATGAAAACCTTGTACGTTGCTGAACAGCGAGGTGGGGTCCTTGTACAAATAATCTTTAAATTGCCAGCTTTATCCAGTGGTAAAGACAGCCACGACAAACGGCCAGAGATTGTTATCCTTCACGTATTATGCATCATCAGTCACCAAGAATTAGATATCATTATGCTTGATTATGACTTGAGAATCTTGATTTCTACCAGCGGTACTTTGAGTCTACATCTATGGTGACACAAATTAGAAATCTTCCAGCAATTTTTTACAATTATCCAGACTAATTAGACATGTGGTGGAGTTGGGCAGCAGAATGACTGGTATACCTTTCTTTTTAGATGAACCAGAAGATTTCTTTGTAATTTCTTGAGTATTAGCAGCAGCTGTAGCATTCCTCTCTGACGCTGACTTGGATTAAGATTACTTTTACTTAGTCGTAGAATCTTTCAAGATTATATCCTAATTCATCTTTCTGATCTAATCGAATCTCTTACTTGGACAAGTCATGGCGCTATTTCTATCAAACATTTCCCGTTGTACTAGCATTATATTGCTATAAGCTGATGTTTCCGCAGAGGTTCCAAACATGGTATTTTCTATTTACTGTCAATGATTGATTCTTCACTGATTAAATGAAAAATGCCGTGTGCTAGTAGATAAGGAGAGAGAATGAATATCGAAATTCCAGAGAATTCAAAAGTTCATCGTGGCGCGGTTTACATGGCTTCAATGGTAAAACTCTTACCGATTAAATACAACGCGCATTCTGTACTAGTGAAAGATCCTTGTTGATTCAACTAACGTACTATATAACAGCTGGTTTGTACGGTCAGATGTAGGATCAGGCTACTCATATGCTTTGACAAAACTTTACGGTGCATAAACTTGGGCAAAAGAAATTCCGTTCGTATGATATGAAACTCAGCCTACTAGATGAACCAGGGACTAGCTTTAATAGCTCCGTTCTATAAATAACCTATCTAAAGCTAATTGTTATGTAATTTAAAAATTGGAGATCTATATGTTTGAAAGTAGTCTAATCTAATGCTTTACGCTTACCGTCGGTGTTGTCCATAGTTGGACTTTCGGACTCATTGTCTCGGCCCGGTCGGCCCGTTTCAGCGACGAGCGCGCGCGCGTATTTCCTAATTGGGACGACCACTCACACTCACAAAGCATGCTCATTTTCAAAAACCATTCTGGATTACAGTCGATATTAGTACCAATCGAGAGATCGTTTTCTGAAACGGCAGATGAGACTATTCCGAAAGAAATTGATCAAGAACTGACCAAGTTGCCATTTGGTGGTGGCCGTTTCACTCCAGCCCCGTTTCAGATCTGAAACCATCGCACAATGTCCCACAATCAAACAATCCCACACTCTCCTTTCACTCTCTTCTCCACTTTTATTATTACTCTTCGTCCAAGACCATTTTCCTATGGTAGATATCTCGCTGTGCATCCCATCTGCAATGCTTATGCTACTTGATGGATGTATCGGTATCCTTTGCTTACCTCTCGCTGGCGGTCCTGTTATCTCTCTGCCTCTCCATGTGAAACGATCCGTCTACTGTCCTGCTCTGGTCGGTCCCAAGTCTGCTTCTGCCTCAAAGTCTGCTACACATCTATCTGAATGGTTACTGTGCATTGCTTGGGTATCTCCTTCTATCTACTGCGATTCTCTCAAGTTTGGTCTGGTCTGGTTTGATGCATGATGTGTTTTGGTGGTGGCTCTCTTGCTCTCTCCCGCCTGAAAGCTTCCCTCAATCTCTCTGCTCTCTCAAGGCTTACTTTGATTTCTTTCTACCCTCATGCTGCTACTCGATGAATTTGGTTACAAGGCTATTTATTATACAAGGTTGGTAGCTCTCTGATGTTTCCTAATGCTGCGGACGTTCTTGTTGCTGGACTACAAGGCTTCTACTCATTTGTCTCTTTTATCCGGTAAGCTTATTATACAGACTTGTACTGTTTTGTTTTTTCCATTGATACTATATTTGTGTAGATTGTCGCTACTATGTCAGTTTAGAAGAAGCATTTAAGGTTGTAATCGAAGCTTCTCTCAATCTATTCAAGGCTCTGCAAGTAAAGTCAGTCGTTTGGTGTTTCTCTCAGGTTGCATGTTGGATGAATTGCTCACTGGTAAGCTGAATACTGCTTAGTTGGTTAATGGTGGTATGAATCTGCAAGAAAGGTCGATTTAGTATAGTGCTCCCATATAAGCTTTTGACTCTATTGCTAGTTACCTGGAAACTTCAAAAGGCGGTTAATAACAATAAAGGTACGAAGAGATGATGTAACTTCAAAAGGTTACTTCTAGCTCCAGCTCCGCTGTCCTTCATGTCGTCTGGATTATCTCTTCTGTTAGTGCTGTACCATGTTCTTGCTAAGCGTTTATGTATCAGGTCTTTGTCTCAAAGTCATATGGTTTATCTACACTTTGATATTGATGGTAATTGATGGTTGAAAGGCTTTGTTTATTGGGCCATAACTTCCACGTCGTCTGATCTATGTGATTTTGCCTCTGTCGTAATATGGTTCTCCAGATGCTTTGTTTATTGGGCTTCTGTGTCTTGGTGTCAAATGGACGATTCACACTTAATACTGACGTTAATTGATGATAAGAAAGCTTTCTTGATTGGTTGTTGCTTCTCTATGACGAATGTATCTGGTACGCTTTGTCAAAACTGAAATACTGCTTGTATTGTTTTACGCCGCGCTCATACTGGCCCGAAGTGTATAAGGACTTGGTCTCATATGCACTGAATTTTGATGTTTGCTCATAGTGACGAAAAAAGTCTCTATAAAGTGTATAATTCATTACATTAAAAGTCTGCTGGATTGTAAAGGGACACTGTCTATGGTCTGAACTTACCGATGTCTTAACAGTCTCACTAAGAGAGTTAATGGTAAAGAATATTTATGAAAGATCTCTGCTTAATGATGGCAGTAGAAAGTCTATAAATTATCAATTTACCCTAAATACTAATGGGTTTAAACTTATCACTACATGGAGTCCTCTGCTCCGTGAAATAAAAAGGTTGCTAACACCATTTGCTTCTAGATAGCTGGTTGAAGTTTTCTCATACTGGTAGTCTCCGTCCTCTGGTTTATGTGCTGGTAGATGGAGCTTGTGCTGGTTCTATAGCGCTGGTTTGTACCAAGGCAGCAGCAGAGGTCATGCTTGCCTTTCTATTGAACCGCAGCTACCAGTTGGGTTGAGTTTCTTGTCTAATGGCTATTGGGAAGGCCAAATGGTTTAGAAAAAATAAAAGTTGAGCTAGCCAGCTGGGCATCCTGGCATTGCTCTTGAAAATTAAAAAATAATGCCTTAAAAGGACTGGCACAACCAATTGTGGTGCCTGATGCTAGAGAGCCTCACAGATGGGAATCTCCCTGTGAGTTGGCTCATCATTATGTAAAGAAGCCCTTATACTAATGGGCGTGAGAATAAATTTGATTTAGCACAGAGTCCCTCTGCTCTGTGTCGTCTGGTCGCGTCTTGACTTGTCTTGTCTTCTTTGCTTGCTAGAGTGTCTCCTCCTGGAAGTCTCCTTCTGCTGGTTCATTTGCTGGTGGATTGAGCTCGAGCTGGTCCTGTAGTGCTGGTCTGTACCATGACAGCAGCAGAGGTTATGCTGTCATTCTATTGGATCGCTGCTTCTCAGGTTGGTGATTACTCTGGCTACTTGGCGAAGAGGTGCTGGATGGTCTCAGTCATATTAAAGCACTTATGGTCATTGCAGGGCCATGAGTAGCTGGGTGTTTGGTTGGTGGGCCGGTGTTGGCCATAGAAGAAAAGCTGAGTGGGTGGTGGCCGGTGAAGGCCAATAATTATATGCCCGGCAAAGTGCTGGGTTTGGAATGGGCCAGTGGCCCTGGTGGTGT
This sequence comes from Amoeboaphelidium protococcarum, assembly GCA_023515745.1. Taxonomy (NCBI): domain Eukaryota; kingdom Fungi; phylum Aphelidiomycota; class Aphelidea; genus Amoeboaphelidium; species Amoeboaphelidium protococcarum. The sequence goes on along the minus strand of JALECJ010000020.1, from coordinate 816,337 downwards.
AAATTAAATTGGCGCGCGGGTCTCTCTTATAGCTGAATACCGACAAGGACTGCACAATCTCAATCTCTCTGGCCAGCTGTTGGATAAAAATCTTAATCCACAGTCAGTCGACCAAGTTATGGTGGCTGGCCAGTAAAATTGCTCTGTCCTGGTGTTGCTATCTACTTGCATGCTTGACCCGCGCGCCGCCTTGGTATTGGCATTAAGTTTAACTGGCCCTATAAAAATTCTCAATAGCTGCCAGTGCCAATGCCAAGGTGATAAAAAAAGTGAGCTGGTGGAAGAGGATAAAAGTTGAGTCTAGATGGCCTTGCAGAGTTATATTTAAACTTGAGCACTTAATTGGCCCGACTCTGATAATTGATAGCTTCGTCCCTTCCTCTGCTGTAAGTCTCACCCCCTTATTTGGATGGTTGCTAATACAAGGCATGCTGTATTGCTCCATCTTCAGTGGTCTCACTCGTCCTGCTGGTCTAAATATTGTATTCCCTCATTGACTGGCTGGCGAGCTGTACTTAAAATTCCCAAATTGGTCCTCCCTCCTCATAGCCATAGGTGCCGTAGTTTAGATTAGGCATCTCTGGCTGGTCCTTGTCATTATTTGCATGTGGCACCGCAGTCTAGTCTTATTGGTGTCGCTGCAAGAGTCCTCCTCTTCTCTCTCTCTATAACCCTCCTCTCATAGCCACTGGTACCGTAGTTTAGATTCATAGGTATCTTTGGCTGGTTCTCTATCATTGTTTGCATGTGGCGCCGCAGTTTATTTTTATTGGCGTTGCTTGCAAGAGTCATCCTCCTCTCCTCATCGCCACTGGTACCGTAGTATAGATTCATAGGTATCTTTGGCTGGTCCTCATCATCGTTTGCATGTAGCGCCGCGGTCTATTCTTATTGGCGCTACTGCAAGAGTCATCCTCCTCTCCCTATAGCCACTGGTACCGTAGTCTACATTCATAGGTATCTTTGGCTGGCCCTATATCATTGGTTGCATGTGGCGCCGTAGTCAACCGTCATAGGCGTCACTGCAAGAGCATTACTGTGCTTCCGTAGTTCATATCATCTGTATTATAGTCATTCATTCATTGGAAGCACAGTAGAGTCATTAGATATTAGATTATAGATTTCTCCATTCGAATTTGTCAAGGCGTCTTTGTCTGCTCTGTAGTCTACAGTTAAGAGTTGGCAAGATCTCCTTGGCAAGAGTTTATATTATTATTATTACATTGAGATGCATTGCTGCTGTGGTTCTCCTCACAATCGAGTTTGCCAAAAGTTCTGTGTTGGTATGGCCTGTCTATAAATTCTATGATGGTCCTCTCTAGTACTAGTTAACACCGTCGTACGAACTTCTCTCCTATTGGCGACTCTATCTTTCAGCTGCATCCTCATCATAAAAAAAACGAAAGTGCATTAATATAAAAAATCAGTAAATTTAATTACTACCAAATCTACCTTTTCTTCAACTTTTCTCATATTGTTGCAACTCAGAGTTTTATTTACTCCACTTCTAATTGACTTTAACTGCGACAGACGAGTTAAACAACATCAATAATAGCCAGCTGTATGAGACGCCAACAGCACAGTAGACAGACGTCAGCATTAGTGGGAGAAATTTAATGGTCTCTCTAGTAATCACAGTGCTGCTAGACTCGAAAGCAATGACAAATAGAGATAGACAGATAAACACTAGTTCAATACGAGTAAAATCTCCCAACCTACACGTATCAGTTGGAACAAATACAGCATACAATGTAAATCTTACCTCAAGCCGCAAAACTTAAATGATACGGCAGTGTATATGATAAATGCCAAGATTTTGATAGGACTTTCTACACTGAACAGGATAGCGATTGCATTACAATTAATAGTGATGAAAGAGCTCACCTTCAAGTCGATATAGCAAAGGAAGCAATCCTAAATAACCAGAGACTTGAAGAAGCCATAATAGCTTCTTTACGTATTACGAGCCATGATATGAGACATAGACACTACACATCAATGATAACTTTACTTAGTACTAACAGAGGTTAAAGTTTACCACAGAGGAAACAACGCCAGCAAGATTGCCTTCTCGTGCACATGCCAGCCAAACATAAAGGACCCGAGTGCACAGAGAGTTATGGTCAATACAAATTGATTGTACTCTGGTCGTTTCCAGAGGCGGTATAGAGGTACTGAATGAGATATCAATGTCAACAGGAAGGTCGCTTTGGGACTGATTTGTGGCAATACGCAGAATACTGTCTCTTACACTATACCACTAGCAGTATTGGCACTTTACGCAGATCGCTATAAAACCTTGCAAAATATCTTATCAGCAAACGAGTAAAGAGCATAGAAGTTTGGCGCCCAATACGCGTGAACTAAGCCGCGTTTGAATGGAAATAATCGCGCCATTAACTGAGGTAACTGATACCGGAAAGGCCATAAACTTGTCACAGTAACTAATACAACCACCAAACTAATCTTGATGAAGTTCAACAACTTTGGCTAGTAACTCTACTATGACATGCAGTAATTCCTCAGAATGTAAATAAAGAACGCAGGAGCAACGTAGAGAAATATATGCTTGAAATTTAACAGTGCAGCGAAATAGAACCCGCCCAACAAGAAATTATTCTACAAACAGATTATACATCAATCGTTAAGAGGACAGCATTTAAAATAAAGATTTTACCCGAGACATCTCATGTATAGCTAGAGTGAAAATACCGAGCAGAAATCCATTATACTGGAAATGAATATGATCAACGATCAGCAATCCCACGCTGCAGTAAGTACCAAATAACAAAAGCCACTTTGCCGCATCATTAGATAAATCCTTACAAATTCTACACCATTCACGATGTTAATCTTTATACTTTAATAGTATGTAAGCATAAGTCTCACCTTAGAATAGCAGTTAGAAGTAACAGCTCAGAGACAATGACCGAGACGCGTTGAAACAACACGGCGCGATCACTCCGATAATTCAGATTTGAGACGATCAACATCTCGGGCTCAAAGTACACGGCAAACTAGGACATGGCATACTCAAACCAGGCAAAGAACGGCGGATAATCAAGTGTCCATTCAGATGTGTTCTACTTAATGATTGCCGCGTAAGTTCTATGGAGTAAACATTTCTATGGGATTAAAACTTACTTCAAAATACCACTCTTACAATGGCGTTGAGTGAGTAATAGCTAGCCAGTTTCTATGAACTTCAAAATCAGTCGACGCACTACAACATTGTAAGTTTGGATATAGTACTATGCATCTTATAAAATAAAAGATTTACTATGCGGGAAAGAGCAGAATTTTAATGCCCAAAAATATCAATACCAGCCTGACAACGTTAAATCTATCAAAACTTGGTAATTTACTGTCTTCAGATTTCATCTTATCTCAGCAAAATTTAACTCAATCTTTTTATAGTTCAAAGTTAAGAAGAATGACAAGTAAGTTTTAAAATTTAAACCAAAGCACTATAATGCAAGACTGACCAAGTAATTATTATGTATGTATGTGTAGGAGGTGACTAGCGCGAACGAGATAGATTAAAAGCATAAAAGAAGAAGCAGCAGTCTGACAAGGGAAAGCGTGAAGACAACCTGACTCCTCAGCAGCGACGAGAATTGTAAGTGATTAGATTGTTGCTTACTAGTTGATTACATTTAATTTTATATAAAAATGTAGAGACGCCAAGAAGCTGCAGGAGAAAATAGCGGCCAAGGCTGCTTAAAAGGATCAGTCTTCATCTTAATCGGGCAAAAAGTGAACTATTGTTAATGTACCGTGTCTTTTACTTTAGCGCTTTTGTTCTCTTTAACATTTTCACTATAGTGCTGCGTTTAAATAAATAAAATTAATATAAGAGGTATGGGAAAATAGAGTAAAGATAAACGCGATATTTATTATCGATTAGCTAAAGAGGAAGGATATAGAGCACGATCTGCGTATAAACTGTTATAGATTGATGAGCAATTTGGGATTTTCAGTGAGTCTGTAAACAAAGCTGTAGATCTTTGTGCCGCTCCTGGCAGTTGGAGTCAGGTGTTGAGTAATAAATTGGTGTTGGAGCGATAGTAGAGTAATACGTCGAATGACAATGTTCAAATAGTGGCTGTTGATCTATAAGATATGGCACCTATACCTCATGTCACTGTGCTTAAAGGAGATATCACGCAAGAGTAGACGGCGTAAAAGATCATTGCACATTTTGAAGGCACTAAGGCTGATTTGGTTATAAGCGATGGCGCACCAGATGTCACTGGACTCCATGATTTGGATGAATATGTTCAACATTAGCTGGTCATGTCTGCACTAAGTCTTGCTCTGGCCGTCTTGAAAGATGGTGGAACTTTTATTGCAAAAATATTTCGTGGTCGTGATATCACACTTTTGTATACTCAGCTAAAGATATTTTTTAAACGCGTCCATTGTGTAAAACCTCGCAGTTCTCGAGGGAGTAGTATTGAAGCGTTTGTGGTGTGTCAAGAGTTATATATGCCTGAAGGCTACGTACACAGTATTTAAAATTTTAGCCTTTAGAGTAATAATTATGATTAGCATTCAGCTGAAGACTTTGGGGATTCGGCGAGACTGAATAAACTTATTGGGCCATTCATGGCATGTGGAGATCTAAATGGTTTTGATTCTGATAAAACGTATCCACTTGAAGGATTTAATGGACGTGAATATTCTTATATTGAACCCATCTAAAAGCCTATAAGTGCGCCATACCTTAAAGCATGTTTAAATGAAGATAAGATTGAACCAAGTAGCAAGTAATCGTGACAGTATTCTGTCGATGTTCTAATGGAAAGTTTTAATGATTTACTTAAGAATAATAAGATCCACACATATAGTATATCGTCATTGTACATCTATTTCTAAAGCAAGAAACGTGTTACTCAGTATGATCGATTTCAATAATCGCTTCTAATGCCTGAAGTTTGAAGCTTCTTTGTATATGCTATGGCAGATTATCATTTCAACAGTACACGTATAATTACTGCACGATACTCTGGTGAAAGTTCCTCTTTATGAATAATGCTGGTTCCCTATCTATTGTTCTCTACCTTCACAGTAAAAAGCACTACTAACGTTTCTAAAAATCATCTTTGAAACACACGCGCGCTTTTAGTTCTTTCCTTTTGCAGATCTTTTTTTCTATGCGATATTTTGTGTTCCTGTCTAGCGAATTCAATTATTATCACACGTTACTTTGAGACAATAAATATATTTGAAATGCAGCCATATCAAGGAAGTCAAATGGTATACGGCAGCCAGTAGTAGCTTTACTAGTCTGGCACAATGACTCCACAGTTTCTTTAGTAGTAAAAGGTATTGTATCTAATTTAACTTGAATTGGAATCAAAGTTTGAACTGTATGATATAATGTAGAAAGCTGAGCCTAACAAGTTGTCCACCTTCTTGCAAGAGTGTTTACTAGCTGGCTGTCTAAAAGTAATTTATACATTCTATTATGATGATCATATATATATTCATTATTCGAGTGATTGTTTGAAGGGATTCAAGCACTTTGAGTTGTATCTGAGAGGAAAAGAGGAGTTGTTATGTCGAGTGTATAACGATTCCGCGTCATCAAAGTAGAAACAAGTTCCTATTAATGCCGCTGCTCACTCTAACTCGTAATCTATTGTCCTGTTTAATTTGTAATGAATTATATTATGTCAATCTAATGTAGTTTGAAGCCATTTATGAGAAGCAAAAGTTTCAGAATGCTCCTTGAGTAGGGAAGTCAGGTGCAGCCAGCCAGTCCAAGTGATCGGGAAATTGAGAAAGATCAGACTAAAACCGCCTTCCTTATTGCCGGATACGCCCGTTACAAGAGACCATACGTATGGCTGAGATCAAATCATTCTAAACTGGCCAAGGTGATCCCGGAGATGATGAATAATGGCACGGCAGAGGCTGATGCTCCCGTCAAGCTCTCCTCCATACAAAAGTGGATGGAAAGTGAAGTTAAGCTGTGGGAAATTTTGTCTGAAGTTTTGCTGATGGCGCACAGAGCTCTCAATATTCAGACTGATGATGGTAATCCATTCGCTATTGATAGAATCTTCTTTTAATAGTAGAATGTATCGACTGGTGTCATTGTATCTGGTGCAATGATTGATTTTCTCGGCAAGATTTATGCTGGCCGCACTGAATATCAGTAGAGTGTGTTGACAGATCTTGAATGGTTGGTAGACTATCATTATTCAGCTCTGAAATCTATTCAATAGCCAGTTGTTGAGATTTGAATTCTTAAATGTAAATAAAGCAGTGTAATTACTTGTTATTAAAAAAATATTATACTTTACTTGTACCAAACAATTCATGTGTAGTGCTTTTTATGTTATCAGACCACTATCATCACTCGGCGTAATAAAAGCTTATGATCAAAACCAGATAGGACAATGTTAGGATGCTTCCCTTGAAATAATTCGATTTTCCTTCAATGTACGTGTAGCTGAGCAGGAACACAGCAAAGAAGACTGTAAATAAATCCCATCGCGGAAATATCAAGGTGAATGAGCGCTCAATCGTATCTGGGATATTATTGAAAGCGTTCCAGAATGCAGACAGTCCGACTAGAATTGGGATTTAGATCAGGGCGATTTGTACCACATACGCACATCCAATCTCTAGAGAGAGGGAGACATTTCCATACATGGCGAATGCAATAGCATTAAGAAATTCGGTAAACGATGGGACAATGGCAAACAGAGTTAGACCAAGAAATTTCTCAGATACACCACCACCTTCAATAACAGAGTCGACAGTGTCCACCAACTTCTCTGCGAGCAGAGCAAATAACACGGTGGACACCAGAAGGATGATTGCAGATTTAGTCTTGCTCCATTCAGGCGCTTCATGTCCACCACCAGAATTGCCATGAGAAGTATGATTATTATTATTAGCTTGCGACTACTGCATTTAACTGTTACCAGCACTAGCTCCCATATTAAATTCTTGTGTGTGATTAGGAGAACTGGCCATGATGGTAGAGTCAGTCATGTTATTCAACTACTGCTATTGCTACAACTACTACTGTAAAATAGCATCAGACTTCCTACGTGAATCTGTACTGATATAGCTCCACAGCTGCGAGTCGTGTTTACGATTTCCACCATGATTTAGAGTGTCTGCGTGATAAATTTACTTTACGTGAGTTCTCAAAGTGAATAAAAGTCCTACCAGATACGCAGATGGCAGAGCAGCGGCACAGAAATACATCAGCGGCTTGACTTTATTTACGTAAAGTGGGTCTTAGTTAGGATTATGCGGAAGTTCATAGGTGCATCCAGAACACTTGGCCATCATATCAAATGGATTGACAACACTCGAAGACTCAGAGACAGCCGCACTAGAATGACACGAGTCACATTTGAATTCATACTTTCCATATACGGAGTAGAAGAGAGTCGGTGTGAATGCTCCAATCAGTGCCATGTACAACAACACCATACTAACTGATGCACTTTTGACATTGAATTTTTACTCTTTCCATTTACCAACACCACCGCTGATCATAGAGAGACCTGGCAGTAGGAGAAGGGTGGCGATAAAGGAACCAATGATCGCACCTTCCACCAACAATCCCTTATTCTACCTGATCGCCATCCAGTAGAGAATAATCTCCACAATAGAACTAAAAGTAGCGTTAATCACAGCACCAAATCCAAATGAGGACTGCGATGATATTGACGCCACCGCCATACCAATAAAATACGCAAGAGGTAGTACGGATACAACACATAACATGAAAATCACACCTGGATTAGCAATTCCCGAATGATCCAGCAGCGGGGCCAGCCAATAACCATCCACAAGCGCGAAGAGAACAACGGCAATCAAATTGATGAATATGATATTAACACCATCCACAGTATACTTGTAATACCTGGACCCGAAGCCGTTATAAGTGCAGATCAGTATCTCGCCAGTGGGCAAAGAGAATGGAGTCAACAGCGGACTAACGCGCAGCTGCTTCGGAATGGTCCACATCTTCTCAGACAGTGTACACGATAGCTTAGCCATTGGAATAGAAAAGACCAACAGCCAGCACAGAGCACCTGCGAATAACTAAACCGGCTACACAATGATGACTTGGAGAAGGTAGAATACCATATCGTTATAACTCATTCTCTTCACATTTCTCCAACGACAGGACAGCCATTACTGAGCAAGAGTCAACATGGACTAAACTCTGGTCACGGGTGAAGAAGGCAGAGATTCATCGCCCATAGCGATACCATTATCTTTAAAGGATGTAATGAAGCCGCCAATATCATTATCAGCGTCTTTATTGACTGCATTAATAGTCTTGGGCGATGGTGTAGAGCGGGATGGCGACTGATCAGCAGAGGATGGCGATGCCAGCAGAGGACCAGACTCTTCCCAGTCATTCAAGTCCCAGACGCGTTCAACGAATCTACCAAAGGGATAGAGCATGTACGATGATAGACTGAACAAGAGTCTGGTATAAACTTTGCCCTGCTCACTCCACAGCCCGGAGAGGAGGAACATGAGCACACCAGCGACAAAATACACCAGTGCAATCCACCAGCCAAATAATAGAGACCACACAACATTGCCAGGATTGATGATTCTAGCGGTAAACGATGGGCTCCTGTGCACATCATCATACGACACTTGCTCAATAGTACGCGTCTTTTTATACAGAGCCGGCTTCCATAATCTTATACCGAATGGATGCGTTTGATTAATAGCATTCTACCTCTCTCGTAGACACATATCCTCACTGATGATTGCAGGTGAGGACATTCTGTCTAGATTATTACGATCAAATACCTAGTCACCACTTTCATTGTAATTGATGTTAATATTATCAACTTCATTATCTGACGAGCTAGAGCTATCATCATGATCATCATATCTGCTATTGCTAGCAGACCTGTTGTACGGCAATCCCATGGTTGTACGTCTTCTCGGTGAATTTCTCTCACTGCTATTTCCAGACTTCAGGTTACTTGGTGGCTAGTTTAAATTCATTCTCACTCACTCACTATTTCTTGCAATTACACTAAATTTATTATGAATTAAAGCAAATTAACTAAATGAGTATACTTGAACTAAATTTGATGTAGAAGGTGTTAAGCTGATCGAATAAATGAAAATCAATTTTAAATCAAAGGAGAAATGTGCGCTGATTCGCTGATCACACACATGGCGCCCCGTTATGGCATCGATTAAGATAATGATAATCAGGCACGGTCAACTTTTAAGGCTCACATGACAACGGTGGAGTAAGACTGGGGTTATTATTATTATTATTTTATGTTTCATTTACATATTACATATACTTAGCACATTTACTATAGCTTTAAACTATTATGATAATACATGATACATGTTGCGCCGCCACGTTAATAACTTTGTAATCAATACAAAATGATAGTAACGCGTAAAAAGAGGGAGTGGGCCAAAACGAGACTAACGGGGCCATTTTGAAATGGAGAAACGGGAGAGAGAGAGACACAGCAACGAAAGAATGAATGAACGTCGCGCGAAAACGTTCCGTTTCGGTCTGCCGGTGGAAGAGAGAGCGACTTTCTTTCGGTCCATCCAAATCAATCCACTCACAGAGAAGAGAGATAACAAGAGAGAGACGACGACGAATAAGAGAGCGATCAGGAAGAAGATTAAAATAATGAGTTGGTGATAGCGACGGAAAAAGAAACAATTCAATTAGTTGGTCAGCTGGCCAAAGAGCTCACAGAGTCAAACAAGGATCGGCTTCTCTTTCCACTTTGTTATTCTCATCATCATCATTCATCACTACAGATTGGCGGTGATTAGGCATACGTATATAATATATATATATCTGAACATTCATTGCTCTAGTAGTACCGAATTATGGATTTCAATCATCAACTATAGTAGTACATTCTGCATAAGCAGCTTCAAGATTAGTAGTAGCATTAGTAGTCTTTGGGTAATGGCATGGCTCCATCGTCTTTCATGTCGACTGGATATGTTGGACACAATGGTTATTATAACTCTCTTTTGCCGCCACCTCAGCTAAATTTAACACCTCAGATAGCTCTTACATCTGCAGAGAGGGAGTAACATCTGGCTTAGTACAAGGCGGCGTTTGAAGAGAGGAAGAAGCGTGTCTTGGAGGAGCATTAACAACAGACGGAGCTGAAAAAGTAAAAGACTCTGCATAGCCTGATGCTTGAACTTTAGAAATCCTCTCTCCCGGACGTGGATATTGAGCAGGAAGTGAAGCGCTGCTGGTCTGATATTTGTAAATAGGTACCACAGGCGAGTTCAATTAGACTGGCTTCCCGTGTTGGTAGAGTCAAATGCTCATAAATTCTGGCGTAGAATGCTCTCACAATCTACAATAACACACTCGCTATTGGCACCAAGCAGAAGACGTAGCTCTCATCTAAAGAGCAAAAGGAGCGTGCTGCTAAAGTAAAGAAGGTCAGCAAAGATGTAGCATAATATTGGAAGTAGAATGAGAAGATTGAGAAGGAGCGTCTGAAGAGGGCTGAGAAGGAGAAGTTGGAGCGTCTGAAAGTGGAAGAGGAGGAGATGGAGAAGAAGCGTCAGGCTAAGAAGTTGCAATTTCTTATTAATTAGACAGAGTTGTATAGTCATTTTGTGAAGAATAAAGGTCAGAATGAGGTGCAGTCTCCCAGTCAATCGCAGCCATAGCGTAATATTTAAGCCGCTGGTGGATCTTTTGATCAGATGACTGAGTAGGACTTGTACCAACTTGCATCTCAACAAGCTTAAAACGCTGTGAATAAGTAATTGGCCAAAGTATCTTAATTTGATGATGATGATGATAATGACTCTTCTTAAGGTGGCTCTAAGAGAAGAGATTCTTAAAAAGGTGGTGCGAATCAATAGTTGAAGCTGGATATTAAATAGCCAGAGTTATTTTAAATGAACTTAAAGCCGTATTAGTTGAAGGGATTGTAATGGCTGTGCTCTCTATATGAATAGGGAATTAACGGCATTCTCGCTGATGATATGGGTCTTGGTAAAACTGCGTAGACTATTGCTCTCGTCTCTTGGCTGGCTGAGGTTAAGAACATCTGGGGTCCTTTTCTAGTAGTTGTCCCGGCCAGTACTTTGCATAACTGGTATTAGGAATTCAACAAATTTGCACCTGCTCTTAAACTGCTTCCTTACTGGGGATCATCTAAAGATCGACAGACTCTGCGAAAGTTTTGGACTACGAAAAAGTTTTAATTCAATCGAGACAGTGAGTATCATGTATTGATCACTAGTTATCAGATTGTGGTGCAAGATCAACCGTATTTTCAGCGTTAGAAATGGAAGTATTTGATCCTGGATGAAGCGCATGCTATCAAGAGTTCCGGCACTACTCGATGGAAGACTCTGTTGAAATTGAATTGTCGCAATCGTCTTCTGCTCACTGGAACTCCCATTCAGAATAATATGCAAGAGCTCTGGGCTTTATTGCACTTTATCATGCCGACTCTGTTTGATTCTCATGAAGAGTTTGCATCGTGGTTCAGTAAAGATATAGAATCTCATGCTGTGAGTAAAGGATCGTCCAAGCTGGATCAAGTACAGGTTGATCGTCTTCATATGATCTTGAAGCCATTCATGCTTCGCCGTACCAAGAAGGAAGTGGAGTCTGAGCTTGGTGATAAAATCGAGAAGACTGTCTATTGTGATATGACTTTTAAGCAGAAGAAGATGTACAGTTATCTGTCCAAAGATGTAGAGATGGATAATCTTCTGCAAAAGTTGCAGTTGAAGAATGACGACGATCAGGAGCAGAGTGATAAGTTGATGAATGCTTTTGTATAGCTGCGTAAAGTTGTTAATCACGTCTAGTTATTCGATATTGCATCTGTTAAGAGCTCAATTGCATTCTCATCATCTCTGACTAGTAGCGGCTATGATATGTCAGAGTATTTGTCTGATGCTGATCACTCTAATCCCATTGAGTATCGACTGCCTAAACTGATTTTGGAAGATTAGATTGAATATAGAGGTAGCAGTTACACTAAGCCTAGAGCAGAGTGTCTTAAACTATTCAATAAGTTTTTTGGGCTTAATTTATTAGATGGCCATGATTTAGAGGATCTTGACGTGTACATGTAAAATGTCGCCAGGTTGAAATCTCTTAAAGTCTAGAGGAGTAAAGTTGATCTATCGCTGCGATTTGAATCTTCACTCCATAATCCTTACATTGCACAAGAGGTCAGTCCCTTGGAAGAGCTTCTCAATGTCAGACAGAGGTTATTTGTGGATAAATTTAGACATTTTAATGCTCATGTAATCGATAAGGTTATAACTAACGCACCGCTCCTTCATGCTTCCTCTTCTAGACTTGCTATTCACTAATAAAATCTGTCTATACAACCTAATCTGATAAAATAAGTATTTAAAAGGAAATCTTAATCAGATTTGTACTAAAAATTTTATGGCGCTGATTGCTTTAGTCCTCCTCTCACACTTAATGGGTTCTCCTAAATTGATATTCCTGATTTTAAAAAGATTCTCTTTGACTCTGGCAAGATTTAGGCTATTCATGGTCTCCTTAAAGAGTTAAAGAATGGTGGTCATAAAGTTTTGATTTACTTTTAAATGACGCGAATGATGGACTTGTTTGAAGAGTATTTGGCTCAAACGAAGTATCGATATCTGAGGTTGGATGGTTCAACAAAGATTTCAGATAGACGTGATATGGTGTCTCAATTCTAGCAAGATCCGGACATCTTTATATTCATCCTATCTACTAGAGCTGGCGGTCTTGGGATCAATTTGACTGCTGCAGATACTATCATATTCTTTGAGCACGACTGGAATCCTACCAACGATCAACAGGCCATGGATCGCTCGCATCGCCTCGGACAGACTCGCCAGGTCACTGTGTATCGTCTCATTACTCGTGGCACTGTGGAAGAGCATATTCTCAATAGAGCATTACAGAAAAGTGAAATTTAAAAAGTTGTCATGCAATAATGATGTCATTTGCTTACGTGAAGTTTTTTGATGAGCTTACGTTATTTGAATCACCAAATTTCGTTTTGATCGTTCATCATCAGTATCCCTTTCATCTTTTACTGTCTCATAGTTGTAAATTCAATTACAATCATTACAATTTAGCATTTAAATAGTTTAAGATAAATATGGTTTAAGGCGGAAATACATATCAGAAGTTGGTGGTGCAAAAGTTGACTACAAACTTTAGCGAAGCAACAGAAGTTGTGACTTGCGACTTGGATCAACTGTAGCCTGGCAGAGATCAGGTTCTGGTCAAGGTTCACTATGTGGGTATCAACGCGTCAGATATCAACTTTACTTCCGGTCGCTATGATCCCAGTGTTAAACCTCCATTCGATTCTGGATTTGAAGGCGTTGGAGTGATTGACAAGGTTGGCGATGATGTGCAGCACTTGAAAACTGGTCAGCCAGTGCTTTTCATGCAAGCGGGCTCTTTCGCTGAGTACGTTCTGCTGAATCAGAGCGCTGCCGTTCCCATTCCGGAGGCGAGTGCAAAGTTTCTTGTGGCTGCAGTGAGTGGTTTGACTGCAGCGCTGGCTCTGACTGAGAAGGCTCAGCTGAAACAGGGCGAAACGGTGCTTATCACGGCGTCTGCTGGCGGTCTCGGTCACTTTGCTGTACAGTACGCCAAGAAGGTACTGAAGGCCAAGACTGTTATTGGAACGTGCTCAACTGAGGAGAAGGCGGAGAAGCTGAAGCATTGGGGATGTGACTTGGTGATCAACTACAAGACTGAGAATGTCGGCGATGTGTTGAAGACCAAGTTCCCCAAGGGCATCGATTGCGTGTTTGAATCTGTGGGTGGATAGTTGTTCAAGACTTGTCTGAATAGCTTGGCTCCACGCGGTCGCATCCTTGTGATTGGTTCTATTGTCAGCTATAAAGAGGAGGGCGGTAAGAGTTTTCAAGACATATGGCAGGATTAGATTAGCACTGCGATACTGCTATCCAAGTCACTGTCAATTCACGGCTTCTTTTTGAACAACTATTACAAGGAAATTCCTCAGGTCCTACCGCAGCTGATCAAGAGTATCGCATCCAATGAAATTGAAGCCTATTGTGATATGCAGGATTTCACAGGATTGAAAGACATTACTCGTGCGGTTGATCACTTGCACAGCGGTAAGAGCTGCGGTAAAGTTATCGTTCCATTACTAAAAGCTGACGATTAAAAGCAAAGAAGCAGTCTATGACCATGATGAATAACTGAATGTTCCAAATAACAAAGCAGCGACAGTGATCAGAATCTAGTGAGTAATAATTATAATAAAATCTTCGAAATACTCATTTCATCTTTATTTAGATTGAGGCACCCATGCCTGGTACCGAGGATAAGTGGTACTGTATGTTCTAAATCCACTATCACCTCCAGTGCGATTGCCTTGATGATCGCTGAGAGCGAAATGAGCCTTATCAACGTAAAACTTTTCAATAGCCTGCTCAGAACTTGGCGGAACATCAGTCATGCGGTGCATCCAGGCATGCCACTCTGGCGGAATCTGAGACGGTTCACGGGGAAAGTTTTACTGATTATACTGCACCCAGCGGTCCCTTTAATACACAACCTCATCCCGGTTCTCATAATACTTGTTGCCCAGTGCGTCTTGACCGACGAATCTACCCGCCTTTATATCGTTAATCTCGAACCAGTTCTTCAACGTCTTTGTCAGCGATCTATTCTCCCTTAAAGCCTTGGCCCACTTGGTTATTTCTGCCAACATTTTTTTCACACACTATTAATGATGATGCTTTTTATTTTTTGAATTAAGATGATGTTGAACGTCTTTCAGAAGAATCTACCGTAAATCGCTTCACCGAAAAAGAGAAGATCTCCGCGCGCGGCAAAAAGGGAACTTTCAAAGGCAAATGTCTCTGCTCTATAACTGCGAGAAGTGCAAGTTATCTGAATTTTACACGCTAAGAGACAGTAGTAATGATAGCCAGGATATCAAGATCGACAGCTAGAATTTAAAAATATTGTTTATTGAATAAAAGACTGTATCATTATAAAACTAAACAGCAGCGATCAGTATTGGATCAGATCAAGCCAGAGATTAATGCAATGATTAGCAAAATTCATCCTGATAGATTTGGTAATTGTGATAAAATGCGTCACATTAACCAGGAGGCCATGAAGTAGATTAATATCTTACGCTAATAGGCTATAACATCGAACAGCGATGATACCAATAAGAATGAACTGGTGCAAATAATACGAGTCTATGCTGCGAAAGGTGATGATAATACGCAGAATTTACATGTGATCACGCGAAATCCTGCAAGTCAAGAAGATGCTTAATCATTTCTAATCCGAATCTGTGAAGTGATTAATGGCTAGTTAATATCTGTTAATTCTCATGCAGATAATAATTAGAAATAGACTTAGTCAAGGAGCGATGAGTTGTAGAATAAAGTTGATATTGCTGAACTGATTCGATAATAGATGGCAGCGGAAGATGTTGACGCGTCTTCTGGCCGTATTTGTTATGACCAGTAAGACCTGGCTTCAATAGAGCGCATAAGACAAATCTCTTAATTGCTAAAGTTTGATCATTCTATACCTTTGAATGAACGCGTATTATTCGCCATGAAGGTGGAGGATTTCATTCGATAGTATGAAGACATATTTGGTCAGATAGCCTCTGGTATGGATCTCGCTGATAATATGAATGGACTGAAAGTTGTTGACTCTTTATCATCATAATCTGTGGATGACTAAGACAAGATTGATGATGCTTTAGAAAATGTTGTTGATATAGATTTGACATTTAATCAATTTGTAAATATGATACAGTTGATGCAAGATAATGATGATGATGATCTGCATGAATGAAAGACAGTTGTAAAGTAGATATAATAGAAATATTGATAGTTTTTACAAATATGAGTTTCTTGATGAGTGTTCATTAACTAAATACGTATGTGCTTGTGATCAATGCATGTCATATGCAAACTGGCAGGCTACATTAGATATTCCATTTCATACACACACACACTTAAGTTTAAAGGTAACCAAGTAACTAGAATAATCACTCAGTTCTATTGCAATGATGGCGGCAGGTATGAGCAGTTGGACAGCAGGGAATCTTCAAGTAGAAAGTCAAAGTCAGTCTACGCTCCATTATCTTGAACCGTGTTCTTGGCCAGGCGGATATCATCTTTCACGGTGATACCATCTGCACAACTCGTATCATCGCTGCGATCATCTCCAATGAGGTTGTTAAACGCAGGTGGAGGTGTACCAGCAGGAGTTGGGTATACATTCAGATCTATCAGACCGCCACCACAAAGCTTGACCTTTTTCTTCTTATCATCCAGATTGTGGTTATGCTTGGACGCGCCAGCAGATGATGATGACGATGACGTTTACGACGACGATGCATCAGAGTCTGAGTTTCTTCTCTTTCCATCCCTAGTGACCAGATACGTATTAGTTTCCACCTTCAATCCCAGCGCCCGTGCCTCAGCCAGCAGCTCATCCTTAGTTAGGCAGAAGGCAAATGGAGGCTCGTCCATGGAGCGGTACAGATCGTTTTCATGCTCAGAGATATACTGCTACAGTTGTTATACCTGTTGCTATTACTACTACTGCTGCTGCTGAGCCATAAAAATCTCATTAAAGAATGCAGCCTGATTCTACTAGTTCAACTGGCGGACATCCATAACATCACCACCCACAACAGAGTCTGGCAGGGATAAAGTGGACGACACCAAAGATTGACTATTAGATCCAGATAAACCAATACCAGACGCGATGCTATCATTTCTACCAGATCCAGACGATGCAAGTTTACGCGCACTAGGAGGATCGATACAATGGGCGGTGGTACCAAGACGGACACAGCGCGAACATGGTCTGCCCTTATCGCAGCTCACATGGGATGTTCTACAGTTAAGACAACCGACTATGCCCTGACTACCAATGGGAATAACGCTACCAGGCGTCTTGGACTCCAGTTCAGAGTAACTCAATGGAGTACTGATCATGCCAGGTGTCGATATCTGAGCAGGATTAATACCACCAGAGACACCACTCACGACACCAGGAGCGGTAGACTTGGCATTGAAATTAGCATCGCCACTCTATTGCATACCTACTGCAAGATTGCTACTACCAACTACGCCACCATTAAAGCTCATAGGGGGGAACAGAGCAGTAGGCAACTTGGCATTCATCGGCACCACTGGGTATCCACCACCGTTATTCATCAATGCCGCAGAGCCAGTAGATGCTCTAGCAGAAGACGATCTACCACCAGCACTCTGAGCAGCAGCAGCACCAACAACACCAGCCATAGTCTACAATGCAGCCGATGACACGCCGCCATAGCTCATCCTCATCAGACCATTGCCAGCGAATGCGAGAGGCAAACTATCTTTAGACGGAAGATTCACGTCTTTATTTCTAACGGCGGCACTGGTGCTCAATATGTGGCGATTGCTGTCATCCACCTCAATACAATCCTTGCCCAGTCGAGTACATCTACCACATGGACGCTTCTTGTCACATCCAACGTGAGCAGCTCGACACACAAAGCACGCAGTAGGACCTTTAGATTGGGACTATGACTGCTACTACGGGAGATTCTTCACAAACGGATTATCCGAATTATTACTGTTATTACTCATTTCTCAATATAAGCAATAGATAATTTATCAATATATAAACTGTATATCCAATTGTGAAATGCCAAATCAACGCTACTCACTACAGCTGGATGTAAATGAAATTTCTCTAAATATACTCTCGGTATAAATGACGATTATAATATCCCAAATAGTTGTGAATTTCAGGAATTTAATAATAATAATAATAAGACACAATTGAATTATTACTATTATATTCGAAAGCACAACGTATAAAGGTGAACAGAAAGAGCAGTGATGGCGCGTGTGTTCCTCTGCAGCAATTTTTGATCGCAATGTGACGCACCAATTTGATTCGCAGGAAAAATCAGGAGGCGATTTGAATTTCCATCACTCGCCACACTCACTCGCACGCACACACACACAGAGAGACACACAGTAACACTGATCGGATTGGGTTGAGAAAGGAGTCGTATTTTAAAGATGTGGCGTCATTCAAATCGTTTAAATATAATGCGTCTTAATCCAAGTATGTATTAGATTAATCAAGAGGGTATTTAAACATTTAGTTAATCTATTCATCGCAACGCGTCATTCAGTGCGGCATCAATCACGAGTAGTGTATGTGATCGCCCGTCGGATGCTGTTACTACTACTACTACTACTACTACTACTACTACTACTACTACTATGATTGTTGTTGTTGTTATTATTACGATCCGTACTAGCTGAAAGGAGACGCATTATTGCTGATCGGAGTAGTCGGCATGTTCACATCTTCAGGATAGGTGACACTACTCAGCTTCGATGTTCTATTCACCTGCTTGATAAAGCTGGCAGCGAACTCATCATACTTACTTTGTGGTCGCCTGGCTGCTTCTTCCAATGGATTTTTCGCAGCAGGATTAAATGAACTTTCCACTGAAGGCACTTCCTCTTCTTGAGACACTAGAGCATAACTATTAGCTTCATAGTTGGGCACATGAGTAGTATCTGTACTGTTGCTGTGTTTCATCATATGAGCAAGAGCTACCGTGGCTGCCATTGACGACTCTTTACGATTCGCGGCTGAGTATGTACTCAACTTGCCAGCACCGCCTGCTCTATTACTACCAGGTGATGATGACGATGCATTTGAAATTGGAGACTTGGAATCCTGCTCCGGCGATTACTGCGGTAGAACTTACGGTTCCTATTCATCATTAACGTATTACGCAATATCAGCACTAGGATCTAATCGTAATGCATCCGCAGCGGCAAATATCTTCTTACCGAATAAAATCATATTCTCAATCACGGCATTCTTGTAGCCCATATCGCCTAGCTCAGCCACAGCATTAACCTCGCCGTTCTCACTGGCAGCTTTCTCTGCAGGCGACTTGAGCATATTTGGACCGAACACGGTTGCCAGATTCTTGGCACCCATCAAATTGACATTGGACATTTCTGCCACCTTGATCAAATGACTGATCAAGTACTTGAGTGTCTCAAAGTTGGGATCAGGCATACGAGACACGGCTTGAGCGAGCGCAGAAATTCTATTAACTTGATCCTCCTCCATCAGGGCAGCGATAAAGTTTCCATAGAGATCAAAAGTAAATAGAGGACTAGGGAGCATACGGAAATACTGCTTCAGCGTGGCAGACACCACATTAATATCAGGCCAGGTATCAGCATCCATCAGATCAATATCGTCTCCATTGACCTTTGAGGTATTCCACATTTCGATCAGCGTTTTGACTTGAGACTGCAGTCCACTCTTTCTATAAATTCCCTCCGAGTCGAGACCTCTCTTCTCAATTGTGACTACACACTTCTCAATCACATGCGGTACCATTCTACCTTCAATGGATGTGAGCGTATCTATATCTGTTCCAAACACCGGAATCTAAGTGTTCGCATTCTTTCCATTAGGCCCACCACAATCCGCAGACGTTGATGACATGCACTTGGCGTGACATGCCAGGCCACAATCTTTACACAGAAAGTCTTTTGCCTTCATCTGCCAAACTTTATCATTGCAAACCATACACTTTGCAGGCACTAGGAATGGTACAGCTTAGAAATTATGAGGACGCTTCAAAGTCACAATCTTCTTCTCCTTCTTCATGATCTTGAACTTGGTGGCCGTTCTTCCAATAGTTTGTGAATGCTATTGCTTCACGGCAGTCTATTAAACACCACCATCCACCTCCGTCAGTTGAGCTTTTAAAGCATTAGCGGAGTCGATACCAGCCTACAGCGTCGGTGATATTGGATTGTCGCCAATGCTTGATACTGAGCCAAGATTAGACATCTGATCTGCCGGGTGAGAAGCTGCCGCCACAGGTGAAGAAGTGATGCTATCCTAAGACTTTACAACCAGCTTACTCTTACTAGGAATCTTTGGTAGAGGCAGGTTCTTGTGTGACTTACTTGTCATTGCGGCGGCTGGCTTTTAAGCAGCAGCGGATTCTCGCTACTTTAACAAATCTGCAACTTCTTCAATAAGCTCAGCCTTCTATGTGTTCAAAGATGCCACATCTTCTTTTACAGTCCTGTACTCACTCTAAACTGATTCCACTTTATCATTGCTGATCTCCAAAAACTTTTGATACACTTTGATAAGCACCTAAGCATCAGAATCAATTCCAATGGCGGAATCATCGCCTATACTGTCAGCCAAAGTTTTAATGTCAGAGATCATCTTACTCTTGGACGACTATAGATTCTATACATCCTACTCAAGTACAAACTTAGACCTTTCCAAGTGCTCAATTTCGCTCTACAACTGCACCTTCTTCTACAGGAGTTCATCATTCTAACGACTGTTGGCCTGCTAAATACTCTACTACTAGGCCATTGATGCACGTCGTTGGTTAAAATCATCCAAATTCTTCAATCTCTACACCTCCAAAGTCAAAGTCTTGTCATTCAAACGCAGCCGGTCCAACTCAGCCTTCATAAGACTGATAGCCTTCTCTGCTTTGGTTCTAAACTCTTTCTCACGCAAAAGACTGTCCTTGGTCTTGGCGAATTCATCCAGCGCATTGCGAGAGACATCCTTCAATTTCTAAAGCAACCGCTCCGTATCTTCCAACTTGCTTCTGGTCATTGCAAGATCCTTCCTGAGCTGTTCATTGACAGCATTGTTCTAATTCAAAGATTCATTGCTATGAATTCCGATTCCGCTCTAAGCACTGCCAGGGGATATAGGAGATTGTAATTGCTGCTAATGACAATTCATACAGATCAACAATCGATTGTCATTGGGACTCTTGGCAAACACCAGATCTGAGATGGGGTTACTACAGACAGAGCATTGGAAACACTCTTCATGATAAGACTCATCACCAGTCATAATGGCTTCATCCGAAATGTTTTTACCACATGCAGCACACAAGTAACAACAGGTCTCACACACTGGATTACCATCTGTGAGCAGCAGGATGTTGCTGGTCATTGAATCCTCAGCATCAAGAGATTTCGCACACTTGGCACACCGAAAACACTGCACATGCCATACAGACTCGCCGAATGCCACTACATTTCCCTCCATAATAGCCTTGTTGCAAGCCTTACAAATAGGATCCTCTTCAGTCTATTGTTACATACTGTCTTTATTATTGCAAGACAAAATTAACTGTAAAAATAAAGCTGAATTTGATTATCTGGGCCTGGGTTATAAATCTAGTAAGAGCTAATCAGTAATAAATATGATAACTGTCTATGGTTAATTTTATATTATAGTAAGTCTGTCTAACAACTAATTGAAGCTTTTGAACTTCTCTAGTTCAAGTTTGAATGCAACGATTAGCCTCCACTACCGTTTTGTTTGTTCTCTCCAATGTTTGTTCTCACGTCTCGGAACGCGCACGCTTTGAGGGTCATAGGAATTCAAATAGATAATTACGGTAAGTAAAACACAAGCAGGCACC
Organism: Amoeboaphelidium protococcarum; assembly: GCA_023515745.1. Lineage (NCBI taxonomy): Eukaryota > Fungi > Aphelidiomycota > Aphelidea > Amoeboaphelidium > Amoeboaphelidium protococcarum. The sequence continues at coordinate 794,819 of JALECJ010000020.1, read as the reverse complement.
ATAGAAAGTATTATAGCATCAAAGAGACTATGCTATTAAACATATGAGACCGGGTTTTGACCAGCTTGTGGTTTCACTTGGCAATTGCGAAAATCCAGTCTAATCTGACTGCTTGTCTGGTTCAAGACCAGGCCGCCCGGGACCGTGAGGAGTGCTTGATGTCGCTTAAAGTTTATGCTAACACAATGCTAAATATTACTTGTTTCTTCTCACTTGAGAGTGGCCACGTATTCTGGATATTTCATTTTTAGCGGTGAAAAGTTGACTGAAACAATAAAGTCGTCGTGATCCCCCCCCCCCCTGATTGGATTTTTTTATTTTCTGTTGTATTGCACCAAGCTTTTTATTCATGTTGTATGATAGAAAATGATCAAAACTGAATTACGCGTTAAATTACATTCCTCCACCTGTTGTGGTTGCTGATGTACGCACTGAAACTGATCTCACCGCTCCTGCGAATCCACGTCTACTTGAGGAAGTAACTTTATAAGAATGGCCCTCTTTTCATCAGGATATTGTTGCTCCCTTCCTAGATAGTAAGTCCTACTAATTGAGTGATGATATCGCGATCAATCTTAGACATGAGACGCATACCGTTGCAAATGAAGAGAGTGTGAAATTTCTGATTATTAGATAACAATTATTGGTCGTGGAAGAAATATTATCTCATCTTGGGTGCAATATATATGCTTTTGGATAAAATCCGGATGATTGCGTGTTGCTTCCTGATTTAATTGTGAAATAGAAGTAAGATGGATCCGCGTCGGGTAGGTGCGTAATGACTATGGAAATTAAAACTAGTTGGGCCTTTGATGTTGGTGATCATTTGGTTGGTGGATTGAAGGATACATCTAAGGAGTGCAAGATATAGTCCGTACTGCAACAAGAGTATGGGTATATGTCGGTTAATAATCATCGCTACGGCATTATATGCACGTACGATAAGTATTACTTTCTGCGTCGCGGTGGAGATGATGGCCTTACTCGTAATGTTCTACAGGTGACTCCTGCTGTATTGCGCGTGTAAACTGAACCTTTTACATTAATCACGGCTTTGGCGTCTCTATTTTGGAAATGTGATTCCAAAAACTACTTTTATGGATCTCCATATACATCTCCGGCGATGAACTTTCGTTTGCGAACCCCTATTGAAGGAGTATTACGACTGAAATTACATCAGCTTAGATTTGGGCGCCCCATCGGTGGATCGGGGTTGGGTCAAGTAGTTAAGGTGGATGTGTCCTCAGCTGTACAGACAGTGCTTAAGCTGTTTGATCCTGATAAGGACCCTGATGGGCTGCGAATGATTGCGTTTTAGAATGAACTTGGTTGCTATTAAGATTTGAAAGAGTTGCAGGACGTTATCATACCAAGATTGTATGGTCATGTAGTAATTGATGATTGGATCCACGGTTTGTTGTTCTAAGAGTTGCTACCTGCAACATTATAGCATATTAAGGCTGAACGTGACTATTTAGCTGCTGCATTATCTGAGATGCATTCCAAAGGTGTTGCTCATGGAGACTTTGCTTAGCGTAACGTGATGAAAGGCTAAGATGGCACATTAAGAATTATTGATTTCAACCACTGCGTCAGACGTGCTAATGTTGAAAATTCCGAATTTGAAAAAGCATGTCTAGAAGATTTTAAGTAGTTGGAACATTTGATGCAAAAGATTGTCGAGTGATGGTGTCTTGGTTGATTATGGCGAGTTTCGCGTTGTAAATGGTATAACAAATTGCATAAATTTCATCATATACAGAACTTCTGAGTTTATATTACAAATTAATGTTCACTACACTATTAAGAAAAAGATTATACCACTATCATTGGGAATAGTTGAGCTACTCGTGTAAAAAATCAGATATGCAGAGCGACCATTAATTAACTGGAGTGTGGCGAGATCGAAGTTTCTCGTACAGGTCCATGAGATCAAGATCAGCAGAACGCGTCTTGCGCCTGGTACAAAACAGCTGACTGAGGCGATTCTTTACACTTTTACATTGCTGTACCTTGACTTACGCATTAGTTGACATGTGCAGTTTAATCGCCAGTGCAGTAGATTAAAAGTACAATAGTTTGAGATGATCAATATCAGCCATGTGCTTATTGACTATTTCCTTATCAGAAGAGGATAACATTGAACCAGATGAGTGACCATCAGAAAACGTCACTTGACATGACGAGATATTAGACTGATTGTAAGGGGATTCTATAAATGATTGTCTATAGCGAAACTGCGCCGCAGACGTAGACTACGAATGATCATTCAAACTTTGAGTTCGACTTCCCTTCTACCGACCAAGTGTAGTTGATTGTGATAACAGTTTCAACAGACTGCCGTTTCTCAGTTTCTCGTACTCGAGTGCGCGCTATAGCTTTTCTATCTCTACTTGATACCTTAAATCCATCACTTCTAAAGCTTCTTCATAATCGTCAATTACAGATCTCATTGCTGAAACTTGATTTTCATTATCAATGCCCACTTCTTCATGGGAAGACTTATCATTTCCTGTTAAAAGATGACTATCATCATCATCATCGACATCAGAATTTTAATCTATGCTCTCTATATCAGACTACAAACAGACAGCAGAATCGTCTCTTTAAGTGCGATTAGTCATAGATTCAGCTATAATATCGCGTTTGCTATCACCTATATGGACTAGCTACTTTGACAAATCCATCCTGGTGCGCGATATACCAAGAAAATCCCATAGTTCATTTTTGAAGCAGTTCACAAATACCGATGGCTATCCTTGATCAGTCGTTACTCTGTACTCCAGTTCGACTTCATACATTTATTTATACAGAGTCACATTACCAGAGCTAGATTTCAGATGAAATCCGGAATTCTGTAACGTGAATATTGGCATACCTCCTGTAGATAATTACAGTTTACTAAAGCCATTGCTTGATAACTCAAATTGGTAAGTAGCTGCGTCCACAATCACAATAATACCTCTGAAGTGATATCTGGTCGCGTACGGAGTGTCAGGTGGGACAGCTAAATCATACGTTACAACACTTTGCTACTAATATGCTTAAATCTCTGTACTGGAAGTAAAAGTACACTTTACTCCCGGAAGCAGGTGTATTTTATCATTACTTTGAAGCATATTTTATCAACTGCATACGTGTGATTGTCATGAAAATAGCTAGTACTGTAAGATGGCGCGAACTCAACGGCCTCCTGTTACAAACTGAAGGACCCCTGATTTATGAGTCGTTTCGATAATGGACTCTAAGTGGCGTATTTAAGTTGCACTTGACCACATGCTTGATCTAAGCTGATTATGATAGTTTGGAAATATGAAAGTAAGCAAAAGGCGGCCTTAAATTTTGTTGTTGGTTGGTTTGATCTTGTTGACTACAGAAATCATTCAATGGTAACACTTAGATCTTAATGCAACTAATTTACAGAGATGTTATAAACTGATGGGCATTTTCACTAAGCATTACTAGTATATATCTCACCACTTTAGATATAGATATAAACACCTTTAAGCAGCTTCAACTACTTAGTTGCTCATTGCATTACTTGAGGTAATTAAAGCAATTAAGGATGTAAACGCCTGATTCGCTGATTAAATGGCCACAATGTTATCAACCTAAATTCGTCCTACATGAAAGTGGGATCTATTTTCATACTTCAAAAGACAAAAACTCTGTATATTACAATCACTTGCAACTGAACCATAATTGAAAGTGCATCTACTATGGCCTAGCAAAATATCTCCATTTTCCCTGTTTCTGGTAAACTGCGCTTGTTAGATGGTGAAGATCAGGTTGAAACACGCGCCACCGCTGCGAATTTCAGTCAGGTTGATCTTAAGAATCTGCGTGATCAAGTTGAGCAGACTCTAAAGCAAGTGAGTGTAAATTTTGAAGTGACTGGCGAGCTATACGACTGCAAGAATGCCGATGCCGCGTATATTGTTGTCGCAATGACCGGCGATGATAGTGGTTTAAGTGAAGCCAAGGAAGCTATTTTGCGCGCTCATCCTCAACAATACACGGCTTTGATCAATGCTGGCATGTACTACGTGTTTGACCAGGACTTGAACCTCAAGAAGAATGTTGAAGACAAGTTTACTCAAGTGATGCAAGACTATGAGGTGCAGGTGAATGTCAAGTTGTCACAGGTTGGATATAATTGCCCTGCTTTCTACCGCATTGACGGTGTGGGTGAGGTTGAGATTGAGATCATTGGTGCGTTCACTGATGTCCATAATGCGCGTATGATGCTGCAAATCTTTTTTGAGCAATTGGCTGGGCGCAAGGTGACTTCCATGAAAGTAACTGCATAACATTTATCTCTGATGTGTGGAAGATATCTGAGTAACATCCGCGCTATTCAAGACAAAACTTAATCTGTCCTCTTCCTGCCTTGCATGATTAACAATGGCAACGAGGAGGTTGAGTTGTTCATTTCATCTGAAAGTTATGCTCAGCTGTAAGAAGCTTAAGAGCTCTTTTCAGCATTGCGTATCCCTAGCTCTCAAAAGCCACTCTAAAAATTTGTGCGCGCTAATCCAGACAAGCTGTTGATGTTGGACACCATGTTTGAAAAGGAAATCCTGGCGATTGCTACCCGTTGGAGCTGCTCAATTACTATCTTTAAGGACTATTGTGAGGTGCAATCGTTGGTTTACGCGACACTTGGTGAGGCTTGTAAAGATGTGGCCAATCTGTTGTAGAATTCTGTCCTGGGATCCTTTGGGTTGAAGTCGGATGTCCGCGCTGACTTAAAGCACGCCAAGACATAGGCATTTATCAGAATTGCACAAGAAGTTCCCGCTACTTTATACAACGATGGTTCCTCTATTCAAATGTACTGCGAGGCCAACTAGTTTATGAAAGCCCTGAATCAGATTCAAGTAATTGACAACCTACATAGGTTCATAAGTCAGAGCGTGTTCGTATGCGATATGGCACCAGAGTATATGGATTTCATTACCGGCAAGAAGAATGGTAAGTTGATCAAGATTGAGAAGAATACTAACGTGGTTTTATCGTTTGACGAAACTAATCCTGATGTATTGACCCTGCGTTTGCAGTCGAATCTGATGAATAACTTTTGCAACGGAGTTGACCAACTGATTGATGAGCTACCTGCTGAGATTCAGTTCTATGTACCTTTACAGCATCACAAGAGAATCATTGGCATTGGCGGTAAGAATATCTAGGTGGTGATGAAGCAGTATGGCGTGTATATCAAGTTTAAAAACTTGTCCGACTTTGATGGTATTGGTGGATTTCAGGATGGTGACCTGAACGTAATGGCTCGTACACCTGCCAAAAATGCGTCTAATCTGAACCAACTGAAAACGACGGTGCTTTCGATTGCTGATGAGAACTACTAAAACTTTGTGAAGTAGAAGTTCAATGTTCCTCTGCGCTATCAGTATCTCTTTAACAGATTTGGTAAAGATTTGGCTCTGTCTGCACAGAAGTAATTTGAAGTCTAAATTTAGTTGCCTTCTGTAAATACATGTTCACCTACCATCGTAGCAGTCGGTTTAAAAAACAAAGTCGATCTAGCTGTCTAGTATTTCTCATAGCATATACCAGTTTAGTATGCCTATCGTCTGAAATCAGATTTGACACCAGATGTTGATTTTATGGCGAATGAGTGTTTCCAGAAGTTTACATGGAAGTCGTCTAGTCTTGATGGCGCGCCTGTGATTTAAGTTTCGACCAAAGTTGCTGAAGAAGCTGATTTGGTGAAATCGCTGTCGTCACTGCACAGTCGTCTTGCCTCTCAAAATGTTGTGCAGTATCCCTTGTCATTTTAGGAGAGTGACTCTTTCAATGGTGATAGTAAACAGGCGCGTAAGTCTAGTGGGTCCAGAAGATCTGTCGATGTTCTGTTTAACAAGAGTTTCAACCTTGCAGCCTTGATGGTAGGTCAGGATGGACGGTTGAACTCATCTGCTCCTAACTCTCGTCTAAGTCAGAAGGTGAAGAAGTTAAGAAAATCAAATTCTGCGTCCATTCAGACTTCCAGTAGTCTGACGACTCCGACAAGGGCGCGTCCCGAATCTGGAAATAGACATTTGTTAAAGTCTGCAATTGGAAATTCTTTGTTGGCTAGATCAGTGTCAGCTGCGCCATTCAGTCCAGATTCTTCTGGATTTTCGCAGTCACAATATGCGCTATCATAGTACAGCCAAAGCCCACAAAGCCCAAAGCTGCATCAATTATCCATATCCACTGGTACCATCAATCGCGACTACCAAATGTCCTCTTTCACGGCAAGATCTCCTGTTGGAGATAGCTTTAATAAGAAGATTCCACCTGGTCTGAAGATTGAGACGAGTACTTTCGCGGCTGGGCCATACAGTGCTCCTCTACATGACGATCCTTATGAGAACAATCAACTTTTGCAGTCTGTCGTGAAATCCATATTGTCTGTCAACCACCGCGAAAACAAGCTTAGCGTTTTGCTAGATCAGTTGGAGCTATCCAAGTACAAGCAAGTCATGTCTGAGAATGAGGTCGACTTTGATATGTTTTTGCAGTTGACTGAAGATGATTTGAAGGAGCTGGGAATTCCACTTGGACCGCGCAAGAAGATCAAGTCTGCGATTGCTGAAATCAAGATGAGAAAAGCTCTGGAAAACTAGATGAGACACGGTTATCCAATGACCCCTCTAAAAACATCGAGAACTCCACCTCCAAGATCTCCAGCAATCTCCTAAGAATGGAACTTGCGTCCTACGATGAGTAATAACTAGCTGAAGCCCATTGGCATGACTGCCGCACAGTTGCCTGTTAGTCCATCTAATCAGATTGGATTTGTCAATTTCATGCCTGGTCAGCCATTGTAGTCTCCTTTGCGCGAATCCGCTCCTAATCTACCGCTGCATACTCAGAAATTGTCCTCATCTCCAGACTTGAAAAGTTCTGGGTAGACTCAAGAGAAAAATAGCAATTGAGTGCAATGCGTTTTTGATGATGATGATAGTTATAAAGTTATGAATGTTACTTGATCGATAAAAATACAGGTATGATGCGTGTTGTTTTATGCTTTCTTTTGATTTTTCATTGACAACTAATATCACATCACACAAAATGGATTACGATAGCAAGCTTGAAGCCGTTGAACATGAAATTGATACATTACAGGACGGCGACGAGTTCAAGACTTTGGCCAAGAGGAATTGCGTTTGGTTTGTTGATAAGGCGACTAATGACGAGAAAGCCGACTGGGAGCTATTGAGGAAAAAGCTTGCTGAATTAAATAACAGAAGGAGAGATTATGTTCAGATAATCTTATCTTTAAACGCTCATGCCGTAAATAAAGCTGACGATACGCGTAAAAAATATAAGAAAGATACGGCTATCAAAGATGAGAGATTATTATTGTCGGATGTTGCAAAGCAGATGTGGAAGCGGTTTGGCTTTGAACTTTTCTATGATAAGCCAATATTTGGAGATTTCATGAAGGCCGCTGGTTTCAACGGCTAAGACGGTTGGTCTAAGGTGGTCAAATATTTTAGATAGAGACAGGAAGGCACGGTGGAGAAAGATGAAATCAAAGAGTCGCTTTCTGAGGATGACTGGCTTGTATTACTTGATTTAAATTCGCATGTGAATTAGCTTGATTACGGTCCATTAGTGGAGAATCACGACGGGAGCCTTCGTCTGGTGTTGGAGCATGACTTTTACGAACATCACGCCAGGTTCTATAGGAATATTATTCACAAATTGTACGGGCCGGAGAAGAAAGTCAACATCATAGATGTGTCCCGTGTTTCATCTGGAAGTTCGATTGAAGCTAGTCAAAATAATGATTTCGTCTTTTATCTGTGCACATTTTCCTTTGTTTATTACATTTTAGACTTTTGCATCTTCGATCTTTGTACAATGTTTATACTGTGGATATTTCACCTTTGTGCCTCTACTTTTGGTCGGTTGATTTACAGACTCTCTTGCGTGTTTTCTCCATCTTTTCTATCTTGCTTGTTTTGAAGACTTTCTTATTACAAATTTATCATTAACTTACACATCAGTGCTAAATTATTACAAGATACTGAGCAATGCCTTCTTCATTAAAAAAGACTTACAATATTGACGGCTTGGAGCATCTGACTTTGGTGGACACCTAGCCTTAACCGCGATCGGACAATGTTCATGAGAGAATTTAACGCAGAGTGCCACTGGATCTCAAAGTTGCCGGTCTGGTGGATTTGAGGCTGGGAAGACTAAACATTATGCAAGTGGCACACAAAATTGGTGTGAGTGGAGATGCAATTAGAGCTCATGTGAAGAATGCTGATAAGTACTTGCAACGATACCGTGAAGTGGCAAAGGATGAAGAGACTGGTGATGAGACGCAATTTCCACGCCAAAGACTTGATTCTGACTGTAGCGTTCAAAGCACAGAAAGTCCGGCAAAAGCGTTTACCGGTAATACTCTGAGTGCGACGAAAAGTTTGGCGTTTGACGGCAGAGCAATCGCGTTGTAGTTGTTTGACAATTTGAATGGCGTTGATGCCGACGGAGAGCTCGGCAAGTTTTCCGCTGTTTTAGTTTCATTTCGACGCAGTTCTGAAGATAATACCGGTGTGGGTGTAATTGGCTCTGCGCAGTAGAATACTTAGTAGTAGTAGTAATAGTTGTAGTAGGAGAATCAAGTGGAAGTTATGAAGAAAAATGGACAGGAGAAGAAATTGTAAACTAAGGATGTAGTGAAAAAGGCGGCTGCTGCGGTGTCTGGCAGTAAAAGGTCATCCGATTCTGTTGAAGATGGCAAGACTGATAAATCGAAACGGCGAAGAGATCATTCATCGTCCATTTAGCCTAAAGGATAAGCTGAAGATGCCGGTGCTTCTTCTGTGCAAATTGCGTCATCCATGAGTTATGTCGCCAAACATCTGGATGAATTCTTCCCTAAAGGTTCTGACATTAAAGTGCTCGATGCTGTCGAAAAGGTTGAGTTGTTGTATCCTTCAGGAACATTTGAGACATTCCCCCTTATAAGTCCATTGAAAGATGGTTATTCTCCTTTGGTTGATTTGGTGAAAACTATTGAGCTGCTTGCTTATGATTTTATTGAAGACTTGGGAGATCCGGCAGATGCATTTTCAGACAAGATTTATCGGAGGATTGAGCGTGCGGTAAAGAAGAGGGATTTTACTCTACTCAAGTCATTAGTTTTGGAGTATAATGAGGTAATAACTGATATGAGGTCGCGTGATAAGTTTGAAGCTTTTAATGATAAGCCTCTGAGTTACAATTAGACCAAGATATTTTTGGATTAGATTTATGCACGCGCTGTTGATAATCCTGATGCCTTGAGAAGTTATAAAGGATTCAGCAAAGAAGTTTATGGCGAGACTGGAAATAACATTGTAAATACATTAATTGAAACTTTGCCTATCAAGAAGGATAATATTTTTATTGATCTTGGCAGCGGCATTGGAAATGTTGCACTCCAAGTCACTGCTCAGACCAAGGCCAAGTGTTATGGTGTGGAGTTGATGGAATAGCCCGCGCTGTATGGAAAGATGTAGTTGCATGTGTTCAAAGAGAGAATGAAGATGTATGGTCGCGATGACTTTCATGTTTACTTGCGAAAGGGAGATTTTCTGGGAGATTAGAAAGTGTTGAAAGTTATTGAATGTGCCGATGTTGTATTTGTCAATAATTATGCCTTTGACTAGGAGACTAATCTGAAGTTGATGCAGCTATTCTTACATCTGAAAGAGGGTGCGTTTGTGGTGTCATTTAGGCCGTTTAGATCATTGGACCATGTTATTGCGGACCATAACATCAATGATATGGCTAGTATTTTCAAAGTCAAAAAGATGGATTATGGTCCTAATTCTGTTAGCTGGACCGGTAACTCTGGGGAATATTTTATTCATCAAGTGGACAGACGTTATTTAAAAGCAAAAAGTGCCGAGGCTAATTGATCATGACTACTAGCATTTTTGCTCAAAGACGTCTTATGCTGATACACTTTAACTCGCGTCATTCAGAAATGTGAATAGATATGGGATATAATATAATTGGGTGTATATAACAAAGATCAGTATTTAACTTTGAGAATCTTTTATTGAGATGATTAAGGAGACAACTAATGCAGATCATCATCTAGAGTGTTAGCGCTGGTTTCATTTCTAATTCTACCAGACATCAAAGACTTAGTTGCTCGTAAATATAAATCTCTCAAGAATTATATAATTTAGTTACCATATGACGGCTTGAATTTGAAAATGTTTACCAAAACAAAACCACCGACAACCATAAGTCCTCCGACCAAGTACAACGCAGATAATGAGATATCTTTGAGGAAGGTGTCAATCAGAAGCGCAACAGGTATGGTCAGTGATAAGCCAAGCGTGGATACGAGCGGAGAAGTGTAGAGCATGGATTTGAGCCAGAGCAATTCGGACAGACATGTGCCAAGTAACGCGTTTAGACAGAGAGCAAGCCATATGGTTGAAGTTGGAGGCAGCTAAAACTATTCAAATCCAGAGTAATGGAATACAATAAACAGAGGCCATAAGCAAATGATATTGAACAAGCCGACTAGTCCAAAAAATAAAGTCATCTCAACCTTAACGTCATCTTTAATCTTTAACCTCAGCAACGTAATGTATAAGCCATAAAACATGGCACCGAGCAAAGCCAATATGTTCCCGCGCCAATCGTTTGTTTACACGGGTCCACCATCAACAGCAGCAGCAGCATCAGGTACATGATCGCCGCCATCACTGTGACCGGATGAAGGTGCAGATGCATCACTCAGAGATACGCATAACACTCCAGCAAAGCAAATCAATACACCCAACAAGTTGACATACGTGAATTTCTCTGTTCTTCCTAAACTTCCTATGATGAGTGTCCAAACGGAAGAGGTGGAAGATATGATAGTAGAGCTGGCGACATTAGTGTAGATTAGAGCCGCATTACTGCAAAAGTTGGCCAAGAACCAGAGTATGCAAAACTGCAGTGATAGTTTCATTGTGTCACGAACACCAAGGGTCACCTACAGATCATCCCCAGAGTCAAATTAGGCAGGCGATTCAATCATCTACTGATACCTGGCACCATGATCATCAGATAGCCGTCTATGCAATTTCTAGATTAATTACTCAATAACTCGGATAAGAAGATACAGCGTAAAAGAAGACGTGTTTATATAGGTGAGCATGAAAGGCTTCATGAATTCAAAATCAGCAAATACAAACTTCATAGTATAGTTGGCACCAGTCCAAAGTCCAACGACAGCTAATAACAAGATCAATCCTATAAAGTACTTTGTCTTTTTATTTTGCATATAAGGAGCATTTTATTCATTAATTTCAAGTGAATCTTCCATAACTAGTTTGCGAATCTTAACTTTTGTATACGAGCGAGGCCTGTTTGATGCTGCATGAAATAAATGACAGGGATAAAGGCGGGTGGTGAAATAAGCCTTTGAAGGAAGATAACTGTTGATACTGTATTGCAAGTGAAGAAAGAGCTTAACTGAGGAATACTTGATTTGGCAGGTATTTAGAACGCTTCAAAATGTGAGAAATGGGTGCTAATGTAACAGTCAAATTTCGCAACGTGATTTCCTAACTCATGCAACGCGTCCCATCCAATCATCATCTGCCACGGCGATGGCCATGAGGTGCTGTCTGCCTGATTAGGATCTTTGATGGACGTTCATCTTCTTTATCCGTCAAGTTTAATCAATAATTTCATAAAGCTTATAAATTAGAAATAAAAAATCGATATCTATAAAATGAAGACTTCTCTATATATTGCTGCTCTGTTGCCCGTCCTGGCTGTTTCAGTCAATGCTTTGCCTTAACGCGGTGGCTTCGGTGGTGAATCTCAATCTGGTTTGATGTCTGACTATGAAGGCGACTCTCAATATGGTATGCAATCTTCTATGCCAGAGTTTAATGGTGCTGATAAATATGGCATGGATACTGCTGTCGAGGAGGATGACGTTCAGAATTAAGGTGACGATGATTATGATGAACTTAGCGCTGACATGAGCAATGAGTACGGTGATGAGGCCAAAGGAAGAAGCTTATTCGGTGCTGATGGCGACGAAGATTACGTGGATGCTGAGGAGTATGGCGGCGAAGAAGAAGAAGCGCAGGAGTACGGAGCTGATGAGGAGGATATGGGAGCTGGATTCTATGATGAGCCGGAGTTTGGTTAGACTGGAGCCGGAGACATGGATTCCGAGTATGGAAGCAGCGGGTATGGCGCTGATGAAGAATACTGATTTAAATACAATTTTTAGATTAATACTACTTTACTTTTTGGTGTTGTTAAACCACTGTCGATTCTTAAAACTTTTAAGCTTTAGCCATTAAATTCGCGAATCTAACGAATAACTTAACTTAGCACTGTTACAATGCCACTTCATACGGTTTAGACGTCTCTCCCACCAACAAGTTAATAAAGTAACTAAATAGTAATCATAACTACAGTATATTTAGTCGCGTTCAGACTTCAGATAGACGCGTACCAGCACTGTTTCAAGATCTCGTCGTCGCGCTTTTTCAAACGTCATACCTTTCCGCACAAAGCCGCAATGTGAAATGCAGTTTCGTGATTATACAGCCACCTATATGGATAAAAAAGTCGAATAATAAGTTTAATTCGCTGTGGTGAACCTGCCTAAAGACACTGGATATCTCCGGTACAAAGAGAACTACTTTAGTCAGTAGAAGGCGAAATAATTGTATGAGAAGTTTCAGTAGGATTTGCCGTGGACCACCCAAGATATTACACTATTCGGTAAAACGTATTAGTAACCAAGATTGATATGCCTATTCACATCGGATGAAGTATCTAATTGGCCGAAAAGTGGCAATGGACGCGACTATTACTCATCTCTTCCATTTGTATCTTGGAGTGCGTATCCCATGGTGGAAGAGATTGCACGTTAAATTGAACGCGATATCAAACTACCAGCTGGATATTTCAATGTGGCTCTGTGTAATTTATATCGTGATGGAAGAGACTCAATGGGCTGGCATGCAGACGATGAGAAGCGACACGGTCCAAGTCCAACCATTGCCAGTTTATCGTTTGGAGATGCGCGTAAATTTCTGCTCAAACCAAAGTCAAAATCTAACGTGCCTTCTGATTACAAATACGAATACGTTCTCGGGAATGGTGATCTTCTGGTGATGGAAGGTTAGTGTTAGGATCACTGGTAGCATTCTATTCCCAAAACTGCTAAATTGGTTGGCCCGCGACTCAACATTACATTTCGCAAGATACTCTACTGACATAACTGAACGTTGAAAGTGGAGTAAAGGAAAGTAAAGTAGACCAGAAATCCAGATAAAAAATAACATGCAAATTTATTGTATTTTACTTCATTCATGCAACTGCAATTACCATTAAATACTACTGTAACTTCTTTTACAGACCATAAACAACCAACAAACTCAGGTCTCATTCACTGTTTAAACTTTTAAAAGACTCGCTACTACTTTATCTACTTCTCTAGGACATACTATTGGGAGGTGGGAAGTCAATCTCCTGGCCGTTCTTAAAGAGCTTTGGACGGAAACTCTCCTTCTCATTCATCACTGCACTGTTGCGGAACTTTTAGATTAACGCGTCCAATCCTTGGATATTCGCATAAGTCAAAGTGGCAACTTTATCAGAGTTAAAACACGGCCACTTCTTACCACAGATACGCAGGGCCAATTGGACTACATCTCTGGCATCGATAAAGTTGATAAAGCAGTAGCCCACATTGCATTGATTCTTGAAATCCATTCTGAGATACAAAAAGTCAAACTTTCCATGCAGACTCTCATTCAAAAAGTCAATCAGCATACTTTAAGTGTACTTGTTAGGAATATTCTTGATCATGAATGTGGTGCGTGAATCTTCTCCATTCAGAATTTTCATCAGATTAATTTAATTACTATCACTGACATCAGATAGAGCAGATGAAGCTCTAGATTATATGCCAGAGTGTTGCCTACTGCTCAATCTGCTCTATTACAACAACTACTACTGCTACTACTATTCTTGACGCATGGGCTACTAAGGAACAGTAATCTTTGGCAAATGTCCGCGATCTTCAACGTACTGGGAATTCACAACATTCAAAGGCGTACTCAGCTCAAGAGGCAGAGTATCCTAGCGCTGAATCGCAGATGAGCCAGCTTTAATCACTTGAGAAAAGTCCGACTTCTACTATTGAGGAGCATGAAACAACACAGAGGCCAAATCTTGACCATCCTTCCACAACTAAGCTTCAATCTCTGACTAATAAAATACTTTGCCATTGAGCGTCTAGATGGCAAACGCGCAATCTCTACTATCAAAGTACTAAACAAGAAATGCAGTCTGTTCCTGATTCAACCGCTCAATGGACTAAATTTCTCCAAAGCCACACAGATTCTGCTACAACGTCTGCTCCTCCATTCTACTCACAAACTTACTCAAAACCATTCTCGAGCACAGCGCATCATTCAGTCCATAGACTGCAGGTCTGATGTACTCACATGCAATATTCTTACTTTGAAGAGCAAAGCGGGCTTTCGCTGATTATCTGCAATCAAAAAAGCCAAAAATATAGGAGTTGTTAGAGGCGTCTGATTGATACGAACGTTGAGCAGAATGACTGTTGCCAATCGTAGTCTTCACCACCGCGTTATAACCATTATCAGACAGTATCTTTTCAATCACACTCATTTGATGGCGAGTCTTCACCATGATATAATGTCCTGATTACGCGTTCAGAGACTCGCCACTACTGTTTCTAGCGATTGGTGATTGTGCCAACTATTTGCTACCCCAAACCCCATGCAATGGTTTCAACGCTTGATACTTGGACGCTTATTGTTCCTATTACTAGCCTTGGCCGATTTAGCTGGCAGAATTTATCGACAGCAACTACGTTCCAGTAACTAGATCCTATCGCTCAACCATTGCATCACCAGCTAGTGACTACCATTGCTAAGCAGCAGAATACTACTATCTTTGCAGTTGCTAAAACGAGCCGACGCGCTATTATGGTATCTAAATTGACAGTCGTGGGCGCCATTTCTAATTAGCTCCATGCTGCTAGTCAGAGCGATACACTTCAGGCACTTACAACTGTCCAACAGCGAGACTTTAAGCAGTTCTGGGACAAGACAGAGGCCCTGTGGCGTCACCTGAAACAGTCGCGTCTGTCCCTTGATCAAAACTCTTGATAATCTTCTCTTGCATTGAATGTGACAGTCACTCACTCAATTAATCACTCAGATATATCAACCAAAGCCAGCGGTAAAGTTCAAGGCCAAAAGATTTCTTGGGGGGGAAGAGACATGTTGTTCCAAAAGCAGGATCATCGGCTCAGAAGCTTCAATGACACGTCAGCGCATCGCAGAATGTATCCCAAACAATCAGCCACACTTTATAAACACTGCTGGTTTGACAATCGTCACGGACTATCTTGTATGAGTCTTGACAAATCCAGGCACATCTTTTTTAAAAAGATATAATAAGCTTAAAAATTCATCATATAGTAAAGGTGTTGCTTCAATAAGCAAAAAACATGATCCATTTATATGGAAAGTGATATTGTTAGGAGAAAGACAAAATGCACACTAATATCGCAAACTATACTTGTACAAAATTTCTTTTATATCTATATGCAATATTCACTAGTCTTTGATCACTTGAAAGCAAATATACCAATTATCTCTATCATAGCCGGAACGAAGTATGTGCTACTTACAACCAAACTGCGTACAAGCGCGTCTCGCCATTTCATCAATCTCATCCTTTCTGAACAAGTGATAGTATCGTTGATAAGTAACCGTAACTGTAGGATCTTCTTTTGATGGTATACGCCATGGAACAAAGACATCACCATTCGCATCAGGCCGCAAGTGCTTGATCTTGCTAGATTCACTCTGCTCCTGTGCCCACACGAATATCAGAATGGTGCCGCCACTCTACACGGCTCTGATCATTTCCACAATCGCGTCAACGCGTCTCTCCTCACTCGTCAAATGGTGAAGCACGGCGATACTGATGGCGTGCGATAAAACATTGGGTCGGAACGCGCCATCCATCACTGATGATCTAACACTATCAACTCTCTATGATTTAGGAACAAGACTAAGCAGCTCCAGCGAATTATCGGTTCCTATAAATTAAATATTCTTGTATCCACCCAGCATGTTCTTTCCATTTCCACACCCAAAATCTCCAACTATTACACCTTTTTTCTGCTAGGTGGTTAAATATTAATACGCTGATACGTCTTCGGATTCACCTGTAAAAGGCACAACACCAGCTGATAGCTAATCTAAATACTATTTTACAATGGGCCACATTTTATATCGCGTATTGCTAAAGTGTGGAGCTATTTATTCATAGACATTCAGCACATACTCATCCTCAATACTATCAGTACTTTGAGCCATTTTTCGTTATCGTTATTGTAGTAAAAGTCTTGAACTAAAGAAGCGATTGAATGCATGATTGATCTTTAAAAAGCTCACGTTAGGGAACTTCTGAGTTAACATTGATATGAATTAATAAATAAAGTCTTGATAGTAATAATAGTCTATGTTGAGAAATCAATCAATTATCGACAATACATACGGTACAATGTAGAAGAGTTCGCGTTTGAAGTGTAAAACAATTTCCAATTCCTCTTTTTCTCTTAGACTCTTTTTCTCTTAGACTCTTTTGAAACTTGGACAACGGTCATTTAGTATAGAAATTTCATCTATTCCTTATTTGTATTGAGTTTAGTCTTAAGGTGTCAGGATAACTTGTTTATAAATATTGAAATGTCTGAGAATGAAGATTTCTTTAGTCTGCCTTCTGATAGTTAAGAATCTCCACAGGATATGAATGGTAATACTGATGAACAGATTGCATAGTCGAGGTCCGTGGAGCTTTAGTTGCAACAAGAGGAGGAATTGCATGGCGATGATCAAGAATTTGAAGACAGTGATAAGGATGATAATTAAATCTAACAAGATTCTGATACAGGATCGGATAATTAAAGTAGACCAGCAACGCCTCCGAGGTTCAGTGCTGTAATGGTTCAGTCTTAAGAGAAAGCGGTGGATGATGATTTGGGCACGTTCTCCTTCTCTTTTGCTCCTCCTGCTGCTACCAGATAAGCTTTTGCTATGCCTCCTGTAGCTATACCAACTCTAGATTCTCCATGGTCAACTTAAGGTGATGACGATGATGATCAACAAGATGCAAAATAGATTGGTAACACTGACTTCAACGCTTAGTCTGTGGATTAGAATTTTTCTGATTAGCAATAATTTGATTCTTTCAAGATTGAACCTCCTAGTAAATTGGCATAATCTGTTTAGTAATCAGATGCTAGTGATGGGTTTGACTAATTTGATTAGAGAGCATTTGGAGCTCCTTCTAAAGTTGTGGATAATGAATAGACGATTGAGTAGTAGAAAGATATAACTGTACATAGTGACATTAATAACGTCTAAATAGTGGAATAGACTCAAGAATAGGAACCATAATCCATTGGTGAATACCTGTCAAAGATTGCTTAGAGTCATAATATCGATTTATAGAATGTCAGGTAGTAATTATAACATTTAGAATATAATACGAATTCTAAAGCTGGTAAACCGTTGATATCTCCGTTTAAATGGAAAGATTCTGCAATTAGAAAGCTGGCATTTGCCTCACTTAATATTCCAACTAATATCGATGATGAGGTAAGATTTATTGAACTGTGATAAAGGGAAGTGTACGCTGTTAACAAATTGTATGATGTAAATGAAGTTATTATATCTGATGCTTTATGTGTTTCGTCTACTATTATTGTGCAGCGTGCTCTTCTCTTTCACTGTATAAAGTAGACTAATATTGTAATAAGTAATCATTGATGTTGTGTGTAGATAACTCTCATAGAAATTGAAGAAGAAGCCGAGATTGTCTAGCGATTATAAGCTTTACGGAGGAGATCGGTGTCTCAGAATACGTCTCCCAATGCTACAATGCTGTCTTAGTAGCTCTCCATAGATTACTTCCAACAACAACAGTATTAGTAATAACATTTGCGCAGAGGATCATCCAAGTCTTTATAGAATATCGCTCTTGTATTATAGGACTCAGACCTTCTGTATGGAGACAGTCAACTGGCTGAAGACACGTTCAAAATGAAGGTCAAGAATAGTGATGAGGCATTTGGTGATGTAGATTTGCCTATTATTGATCAGGTGAGATTGACGTACTTGTCCACGCTGAATGAGAATGTATTAGACACTATGGAGGATGATTAGCTCGTTAATCTCAGGGATGAATTACTGCAGTACTTAGGTGACTCGAGTACCGTGTTAAGGTATCTTGAAGTGGGCAAGAGTAATATAAAGACACAGATAAAGGAGAATAACAAGACTATAGAAAGTCTCATCACAGAGATGAAGACTGCATCGTCAACCTCCACCTCCGCATCAAGACCAGAATCTCCATTGAAGAATCTATTTAACACAAGCAGATCATGATGATGAATACATTACATTAATTCTGAAAGATATACGAACTTTAGTATATTGTCATCGATTAACTAAAAGAATAGTAATAGATCGATACTGTATCACTGAGAGTTTGCATGCTTAATAGGCTCAAGAGATAGCTAGGAGGCAGCAGAATCGACGTATTACAGCTCAGTGACAGCAGAGGACCATGCTAATCTTGATCGCTCATCAGCCAGAGATACCACAGTCAACATAAAAGATTTCATGTCAATGTACATACTCCTAGACGGCTTCAATCCATACATTGCCATTCTATTTATCCAAAGGCTGGTACGACGCACTTGTTCATTCAGCAGAGAACTCCGAAGAGGATTCAGTGGTTCATCGTCGCTTCTGCGAGTCTTGGCGTGTTGGATCGCTTTTTACATTTCCATTATAAGCAACTCGTGCACTATACTGGTGGTCAAATTGACAGGATCCAGTTGAGTCATAAAGCTGTAAGCTAGAGACGGCGCTTTACACAATCTACATTATCTCGCATAAAGCCAAGCAATCTGAGGATTACTGAGTATAATACTCTTGTTGTTATGATTGCCACCATCGTAATCGCGCCCGCTCTGATTATTACCGCCAGATTCAAATAGCTAATGGAGAGCCGTGGCATCGGTACAGCGTTATATCTGATCTATGAGCTAATACTATTTATTGACAACAGAGGGGCCACGAGAGGATTTACGCGACTGAGTGCTATCATCCTGATGCTCTTATTGTACATTTAGAATTTCATCAATCAACGACTTTTACTTCTCTTCTCGTTGTGGCTACGGCTACTGATTACTAGCAGCACTTTAGTCTTCTGCCGTATTAACATTTGACTTTTCAAGCATTTCAAAAAACTGCTTCATAATCGCGTCATTATCTTTCTTTTGTTAGCTGCTATAATAACGACCTTATCTAATACTAATCAATGGTTTGCATTAAATTTAACGCGTCAAGGCTTGTCGCAACATAATTTTTCGAATGTTGAGAAATGGGAAAAGATTATGCGGGGAAGTTCTCTCGCTCTGATGAAATATGCTCAACTTGTCACAATTGATGATTTAACATAGCATTCTTGTCCAAATAATTAGGTTCGAGGACTTAAAGTGTGGTAGTCCACTAATGATAGAGCTATGGCGAAAGAGCGGATATTTGGTCTCAGAGCATCTCTCCCGCCCACACATTGTTGTTTCATTCAACTTTGAGAAAATCTTATTGGCTTTAATCTCCTTTCTTTGTTCCGCAATAGGAAGTTGGCGAGATTAAAGAATCGTCTTCATCTTCTTATTGAAATTAAGTTATAGCGACAGAAAGGATGGCAAGCAGGGACTGGATGGAGACGTATGCGGAGAGGCGCAGAGCGGTGGTGGAGAAGAATTAGCTGGAGATTGCCAAGTTGGAAAAGAGATTGGAGAAGGTGGTGCTGTTACATGAAAACTATAACTAATTGCGATAAAGTTCTTCCGATCGCCGCACATAAGACTAAAATTTGGCATCTAATCTTATCCCATAGAGAGACAAGTCGCTTCATAAGTCTAGTTCTCAACTATCGATTGGTTCGAGTAGGGGATCCACTTCAAGAACTACCGCAGCTAGTGGTGGTGGTGTTGGTGGTACTTTTACAAGAACATAGCGAAGTTAATCTCTCCTCTCTGACCTTTAAATAGATAATGATCAACTCACCAAAAAGTCTTTGAAGTAGCTGGAACAAGAGATTGTTGTGTGGGAACAGGATACACCAATTCAGCATTGTATATTTTGCATGAACAAGTTGCCATCAAATGTCATGGTTGGATACTTGAATAGTTTTGCTCAGTCATTCAGCGATCTGCTTATAGACTCTTCTACTACCGGTAACGATTAATAGTCTGGCTCTGCGGGTAGTGGCGACACATTCAGACATCATTGTAGATTGTGTGGCCGAGTAGTATGCGGTAGATCAGCTTGTTCTCAGATCCGGTCATTGTCAGTGTATTCAGATAAGCAAGTTGGCTCAATACGAGTATGCAAAGAGTGTAATAGCCTTGTATTCATTAGGTAGAATCACCTTCATGGACTATAGATTTAGAGCGAGTTGGAAGGGATGTACACTCAGATTCAAGCACTGGAGTAGAATATTCTTAAAGACTTGCAAGTGTTTAATGAGTATTTGGGCAAGCTATAGCATATGGATGCAGAGACTATAAAGAAGGAGAAGCGACTCTATCAGGTGTATATCCGGGCAAAAGAGATTAGGACTTAATTGTTGCATAAATTTGGTTAGTATGAAGCTTTTGTTAGAGATTTAGCTAAATTGCGAATTAGTTATAGTAATCCCGGAAGTGGCGATATGAAGCCGTAACATTAAAGTACACATACGCAGCAAGTAAATAAACTGCTGTCTAATGTTAATCAGAGATCACTCCTATTTTTGCAGAATAACATGTTCACCTTAAAGTTGCTACCTGAACTGAGCGACTCTCGACCAACATCAAAGAATTCATAATAAAGTGGCAAAGGTCGGTGGGATGATAAATCTCTACCAGGCATCAGTGGCAATAGTTAGCAGGATCAAGATGAGATTCAGGGGCAGTAATAAATGCGGGGCGTATTGCTAGAGTAGAAGGCTCAGCTCTTGAAAATGATTGATCAAGCTACTAAAGATAGAAAGTTTGAAGACTTGAAATCCCTGACTTTAAGTCTTAACGATATTGAACAAGAACTTGATAGAATTCTATTGTGAATACAGTATTAACTTAACGCTCAAACACATTAGCATTCTAGTTTTAATAAGTTTCTTTAATCTTGTTATTCAATTAAATCTGTGTGTATTTAACGGAGAGCATTCATGATGCTTATTACGGTCGCTGTAATCCTTCTTGTTACTACTGTTATGCCTTACTAGTGGATGCAGATCTTACAATCTTCAAGAGTCCAACCGTTGTTACAAAGCATTTCTTAATTCTATCGTCTCCCCTGATCATTGCAACGACACTAATATCCTCATCCACAAGCGAAGACTATGACACATCCTGACCTGATGCAGAATATTACCAAATGAGCTTTATTCTACTGGAAGCTAGAGCTTAGTCTTGATGATTCATGGCGACAATAGTGAAGATGTGTTTGACAATCTTCAGTTTTTGGAATAGCAGTTGATATAACTAGAAGAGAAAGTTGTCATTGGTAGGACTCAAATCATCAGTATGAATGCCCAACACACCAATAGTATTTTCAAAGTAAGCGATATCAGCGAGTACTTACTTACAGCAATATGAGGTGAGAGTACCTTTCTACACTGATAGCAAGCTACTTAGCAACTCTTCAATAGACAGCAGGCACATTGCATTCACCAACAATTCAATACACTTTTCCATATTCAGTGGACTAAATTGAGAAGATAATGAGGTAATATCACTCTAAAATGTAACATCTTCTCCACCAACAGCGGCATCTTTTTAAAATCTCTTTTAAATGACAGCTTTCAAAACACCTTCGACGACAAAGAGCGTCTAGTAATCACTTGACGCTGCAGACATTTTCAGTTCATCCAACATACTAGGCAACATCAAAATAGATTCTCCAAATACAGTCATACACTCGGATACGGGAATACTGAATTCTAACACGTCTTTAAATTATGTCTTGTTCGCACTAAACTAGTTATGGACGCTATTCCAATCAATCTGATGGTATCGTCTCAGAGATTAACTCAGCAGGTACTCACTCAAAGAATTGACAAAAGTTTCAGTGATCATTTATAAAGCAGATTGGACGGTTTAAGATAAATTTGAATACTTTAGACGCAGAAAATCTTATAAAGAGGTACTTTCGTCAAAAACCTTGTCAAACTACAGCTGCAAAGCAACGGGAGGTTGATTCTGATCCTATCCGCCAGCACCATTATTCAGTTAGTATGATACTTTATCAAATGCTGTAATCACATTATACAATTGCTTTTCAATTTACAGCATCATTGACAATATCTACCAACTAGAGCCATAATCCACTGCATTACCCGAAGTGACTTACAATTCATCGGCAGATTTGCGGGAACCGCCACCTCCTATAAGATTCAACAAGGCACTGTCTTTGAATTCATCAATAAACTTTACCAGGCATGAATTCAAAGCATTGGCAAGATAACTCTATCCATACTGATAAAAAAGGCGACCATGAACACTGGGTAAATCATTCAAATACTTTAGAAAAGACTTGCTGACAAACTCGGAAAGTCGCAGCACATCCAACTTGTAACGCGACTGAGCATCCCTAAATATAGCCACAACCTCCCGCTGGCAATACTCTGCAAACTCCAAGTGAATGGAAAATAGACGATTAGCCAGCGGCTCTGACCACACGGACTTTAATCCATCAATCTAAAAGGTTGTTAAAGCCCGACCATGATCTTCGATCCCACAAAGCTCTTCAACTTGGAACAGTTTTTACACCACCTCCTCATAGAGAGATACATCCATCAATTATGACTACTTTGATAAATAAGCGACCAAAATGTTTTGCACCAGTGACAGGAACACTACGACTGCAGAGAAGTTGTTCGATTAGTCACCATCAAGTTCTTAGTCAGGAGTGGAATAGTCAAGACCAGAAATACGATTCCATTCATGTACAAGGGATATATACAATTCCTGCATGACATGGGCGTGATCTGTAGAGTCGCCGATTGAAGGCTATTTCTTCTTTTGATCAATGAACCATTAGGAATAAGACATTACAAATTCACCTTGACAATGAAGTAACTGGTACGTATCGACTATACTTTACAACTTCAACTGATCGTCTCCATTACTTAGTTGACTTTGCAGTTATGCAGATAACAGTTATATTAGCTATAAACGCTACTACTTTAAATCTTTCATTCCACCATACTCAGTGATGAGCAATGCGGCAGCTTTATACTATGACTTGTCGGCTAGCATCGAGTCCAGTTTAGACTCTAAATCTTGCAAAGTTCGAAACTTTTCAATTCTTTTAATTTCCTGCTGAAGCTTTACTTATTAGTCCAATAGCAATTTCAACTGAGTAATTATGGTAGATGAAGGCAGATGTTTATGAGACGATACTTGATACTACTATTTCATTGCAGGCATTTAAACCGTTTACAGCTCTTCAAAATTCTTGTCAATGTCCAGCGCAAGTTTTTCTATTCGAGCATCACATGCATTTATAGCCTCCTTGATATTCTCCTTGTTTAAACTATTGTGACTCTAATTCAGGATAGCCTCAATCTAAGGTAGTACAGTCATCTCTTCTAATAGTGTAGTAGGCTGTGTTAGACGCGCGCTGCTCATGGAGAGAACAGAAAATGCAAATGATCGTTTCAACTTTTGGTCAGATTTACCTACAGTATTCCACGGTCAAGCGCTATTAGAGAACGCGTTTCATCATTCATCTACAGTACTTATTCATAGTGCATAGAAGTTTTTTACTCATCTTGATTTGAAAAAATCTGTTTTATTTGCAGCGGGGCTAAGTCCTAATTAAGTAAGATTCTATTGCAAAATGCTCCCATAAGAACGCGACTCTGTATGTGTAGATTTCACCAAGACAACTCAATCTCTCGCAGAATAATTCAGTACTTTGAAAAGTCACTCAACATTCTAATGAAAATATGGGCAGTAGTTTACATTAGCAGTCAGTACAAGTTTATTGACTCTAGGTAGTCTATTAAATTCTACATCTTACCATTCTCGAAAGGCGGTTCAAGTGATGACGGACAATCTTTGAAAATGTTACATGTGATTGCATTCAAGCCTTGCCATACGGATGGACAGTTATAAAACGGAGATCTAATTTTGATAAGTTTGAAGAAAATGGCTATTCTTTATAAAATCACAAAGTTTTGGTAGCACATCAATGTTAATTCGTTCAGTTAAGAAGAAGGAGGCAAAGAGTAAGACTAGACTGAGAACAATCTCTAACTGGCCTTTGAACGCATGTCCATTAGTAAGAATCAGTAAGCTGGTAAACCTGGCAATGAAAAGTGTAAAGATCTCAGCAGAATCAAATCGTCGTGATGAAAGCAGTATGCAAAAGACGTTAGCAAATATCTTGTCAGATTGTGATATAAATGTATAGAATTGAATCATTCAAATGTAGTAGTAGTAGACGTGGTGGTATCATTCAAATTGCATATCTTCTCGTACATCCTGCAGCCACGGATTGAGTAACATTCGATGAGCCGACGCGCGTTCTTTCGGCACAACTTGAAGCATCGGGAGGAGAAACGCGGCGATCTGATCGGCCTCATTCACGGAGAATTGATACTTCTCGATCAGCACATCGTTGAGAGGCCAAATCTTGAGCTTGGTGATTCGCTTCAGAATTCCTTTCGGATTGAAGAACTCTCTGCTAAACTTGCCCGACATTGCAAAGTTGTACGGGAACACGTCAACAAGCTCCATCATTTGTGCCAGGTGATCATCATCTTTGCCATAATTGTTACCTTTTGCGGGATCAAACAGATAATCACCTACCAAGAGTTCGAATATAATGCAGGCACAAGACCATATATCACATGTCTCATTATAGTCTGCACCTATTATGACTTCTGGTGCTCGATATTGTCTAGTCTAGATATCAGATGTGAAATGATGGTTGATGTAACACGCGTTACCCAAGTCTGCAATCTTGCAAGTGATTTTGTTCAAATTCTATTGCACGCTTCTACTTTAGCCATCTACTCGTTAAGACGTATCTTCTTAAGCCACAGCTAGAGAGATACCAGATAATGACCTGATCAAAGACAGCGCTCGACTACTTGACTATTATTGATTGTTATTATCATGATTTTAAGATTGGTACGGCATAGTTTAGCTGGAGGAGATATCCATATTCAGTTAATCAAGACCGTATCTGGCGCATAACTACCCCTCAGACAGTGTAATCAAAATATTCTCAGGCTTCAAGTCCGTATGAATTATTCCACTCTTGGAATGTAGATAATCAAGGCCAGCAAGGAGTTGAAATGCCAATCGCTTTACAACTTTAATGGGAAGTCCCTTATGTTCATATCGCCTTATCAATGTGAGCAGATTCTCTCCCAAAGGTTCAAACACCATCGCAACGTGCAGTCCAAACATGCCATTAATATTAAAAGAATCCAAGAGATTAATCACGTACTTGCTGTATGGATGTTTGGCGTCTGCATTTTTAATTCTATCCAGAATTTTAATTTCGTCTCTGGCAGCATCAGTGTAATGCTAGGCGCTTTTCACAACCTTTAGAGCCACGTAACGAACATTTTTCTAATCTTTACAGAGCCAGACAGTACTAAAATGTCCCCATCCAAGTTTACGCAACACCGCGTACTGACCATTGCTGTATTGATCGCCCAACTACACTGGATGATATCCGCCATGCTTGTAATCTGCAGCATCTTCCTCTTCCTCACTCACATAATGATCGTTATTGGCATATCCTTGTCGCTTAACCACGAAATTTCTACATTTGATTTATTAAACACATACACTAAATATAATACTAAAGGAGGGAAAGCATCTTACTAATTGATGGGCACTTGATATCCACCTCCTTTTCGATGTCTTCGACCGTGATTGGAGCCATGATGATGATTATGTTGCTTCTTATTGTCTACACGGGATGGAATAGAGAGATATTAACCATAACAGTACTATCAATGACTTACTTTTGTGTGGAGCAAAGAATTGGCTCATCATACTCTAATCAAATACAACAATTTAATACTGTAAAAGCGTGATGATTGTTTAATTGAACAGAGAGCTGCGTTAAAGAGAAGAAGAAAACGTGAAGAGGCGAACTGAGTGTGGCCGACCCCGATACACGTTCCATTAATGGACCAATTTGATCTCAAGCAATAACATACTCTTAATGATATTATTAGTTCGCCTATGTACGCAGCTATTTTCGATACAATTTGCATGACAAGAAGGAAGAATGGCGTTAATGCAATTACCTGTAGAGTTAGTACATTGCATAATCATTAGTGTGGTACAATCACATGAAACAAGTGAAGGGCGGAGAGAGCAACTTTTAAATCTGGAGCTTGTTAACTCAAAGGTGCAAATGGCTATGAAAAATCATTACTTGCGCGTAACGTGTTTCAAGTCTTTGCCATTGATATCCTTATCAGATCATGCTATATTTATTGCACGTCGCAAATGGCCCATTGAATGTTTGCGCATTTTATTATCTAAAAATTTATAATGTAAAACACAGCAAGCTAGAATTGTAAATGATATCATGGTCCGATTGGTATGTATGACGGAAAGTAATATGCGAAAGTATGCTGTCTACCGTAATCCTTGTAACAAATCAGCAGCTACACGTCAAGAAAGAGATGATAAATATGCTATGAAACCATCTGATACGGACTATTTAAAGTTAGTCTTGGAGATGGGCGCAGATATTGGCTTTATGAACAACTTTATGACTAAACGCGCGTGTATATATGACAACGCCGATATGTTGAAACTGAGCTTAAGCCATGGTGCATCGATCAGTTAGGAGTTGATAGATTTAGCTATTAAACACTCTTCACGCAGCTGTCTCTCTCTTATATCTTAGGAAAGATTGTTATAAACTGTTAGTGTAGATTTGTCTTCTATAAGCCTAACAGTTCTAAATAATGATGGACACTGTGATGAACACTCGACCGTTATGTAAGAGTAGATAAGATTGCTATCGAGTAAGATTGAAGATGCTAAGGTCGACTGCTTATAAACGATATCATATTGTGCTCTCTAACAGATCTTCGAAGGTGATAATATACCACGCTCAAGTGACAACATGGAAGACTCCTAAAGTCAAGACAATCATCAACAGCATATAAAAGGGAAAGTGTTTAGAAACGAGATGGATTTCGTTTCAGCGAGACTCTAAAGTGAATCCGAAAACTTATGTGATAGGTTATTATCATTCATTCATAGTGACAATGATTATGATAATGATATCCATAGAGACGACAATGAACATACATAATAATGTGGCGGCGTAGAAACACTCGATCATATGCCTTAATTATTATTCTGAAGTAGATAAATTGCCGTAATTGCGTAACTCGGGCAACTATTGGCCCAATCATTAGCGGCGCTAATTGCCGTGTTTCATGATTTGCCCGAATTAAGAAAGAGGTGGCGCACGGCTTTTAAGCGATTGTCGACTCGCCGCCTCTCTTTCTCTTTCTTCTTCTTCTTCATTCACACACAAACGACGAGAAACAAACACTCTCTCACTCATTTAACTAACTCTCTCTGTTAACAACTCTTAACAAAGACTTACTTAATAAACTACTACTACTCTGCAAGATGGAAGACGAAGTTGCTGCATTGGTTATTGACAACGGTTCAGGTATGTGCAAGGCTGGCTTTGCTGGTGATGATGCTCCAAGAGCTGTCTTCCCATCCATTGTTGGTCGTCCTCGTCATCAAGGTGTTATGGTTGGTATGGGCCAGAAGGACTCCTATGTTGGTGATGAGGCTCAGTCCAAGCGTGGTATCCTCACCCTGAAGTATCCTATTGAGCACGGTATTGTGACCAACTGGGACGACATGGAGAAGATCTGGCACCACACCTTCTACAATGAGTTGCGTGTTGCTCCAGAAGAGCACCCAGTCCTGTGTACTGAGGCTCCTTTGAACCCAAAGGCTAACCGTGAGAAGATGACCCAGATCATGTTCGAGACCTTCAATGTCCCTGCCTTCTACGTTGCTATCTAGGCTGTTCTGTCTCTGTATGCTTCTGGTCGTACCACTGGTATCGTCTTGGACTCTGGTGATGGTGTCTCCCACACTGTGCCTATCTATGAAGGTTATGCTCTGCCTCACGCTATCCTGCGTCTGGACCTGGCTGGCCGTGACTTGACTGACTACCTGATGAAGATTCTGACTGAGCGTGGATACTCTTTCACCACTACTGCTGAGCGTGAAATCGTTCGTGACATCAAGGAGAAGCTGTGTTATGTTGCTCTGGACTTTGAGTAGGAGATGCAGACTGCTTCCACCTCCTCTGCTCTGGAGAAGAGTTACGAGCTGCCTGACGGTCAAGTCATCACCATTGGTAATGAGCGTTTCCGTTGCCCAGAAGCTCTGTTCCAGCCTTCATTCTTGGGTATGGAAGCTGCTGGTGTCCACGAGACTACTTACAACTCCATCATGAAGTGTGATGTTGATATTCGTAAGGATCTGTATGCTAACATTGTCTTGTCTGGTGGTACTACCATGTACCCTGGTATTGCTGACAGAGTGCAGAAGGAAATTACTGCTCTGGCTCCTAGCAGCATGAAGATTAAGGTTGTTGCTCCTCCAGAGCGTAAGTACTCTGTCTGGATTGGTGGCTCCATCCTGGCTAGCTTGTCCACTTTCCAACAGATGTGGATCAGCAAGCAGGAGTACGATGAGTCTGGACCATCCATTGTGCACAGAAAGTGCTTCTGAGAAGCTTATCTAAGATGGTAATGGTTGTTGTGGTTGTACTGGTGGTGAATAATGAACGATGAATTGAGGTGAAATAAAAATTGTTAAGTAAAAACCTTACGTCTTGACTCTTTTAACCTGCTTTCGCCACCTGAATGCTGATTCTTTGACTTCGTTTGACTCCATAATTTCCTTTTATCATCTACAAATTATAAAATCGTTATCCCTCCTGTACGTGAATCAATGCGCGCTTGTGCTTAGCTTGGCGCCTGAATTATAAAATCGTTATCCCTCCTGTACGTGAATCAATGCGCGCTTGTGCTTAGCTTGGCGCCTGATTTGTGCAGTGTTGGTCCTAAGTGTGATCACTGTGTCCATAATGCACCAATCGGAGTACGTGTATAAATCACTCATTAAATGTAGAAATGTGATGCATCTCTTTGATTGCTTTAGACAAAAATTTTTAAAAATCAAATTCAAATCTGGCAATGAAATCATTGAGAAGCATTGTAATTTGGTTTTTGCTGATTTGTGTTGTGATCAATAGCCAGCGCTTAGATGGGCCTTAGGGAAACACCACTGATCTTACAGACAATCAAGCAGATTCAACAATTTCTCTAGATGATTGCAAAAGGTCCACTTATTGGGCATGCATCAGTTGCATCGCTGGAACTCGCAAATATTTGCCTCCATAATGTGCTCCACTGAAGAAGGAGTGTGAGGATTATTCAAAAGGCCTCAGATCTCGTCCTGCTGCTTACCAGTGTTTAAAGCCCCGTCCATCTCCTGAAATGCCTGTACCTGTAAATAGACCAAGACCATTCTTGCCGTCTCGTCCTGGACTTAACCCGTCACCAACTAATCCACGACCTGTGCCTGTGAATGGAACAAGACCAGCGCCTCCACCTCAGCCGTCTTAAGGCAATAACTATGACGCCAAGTTATTTGCTGATTGTGAGTATGAAGTGTATTAAGCCTGCATGGAGTGCCATACCGGAAACGTCGCGATGGTTTAAGCTGAATGCGGTCCGCGTAGAGAGTAATGCTCCAGGTCTTCAGCTTATCTGTAACCCGTACCGCCACCGTTTGTGTGTCCGCGTCCAGTGGAGAGAGGTCCACGCCCTCCATATCCGATTGCTCCATCGCCAGACTATGAGGCTGGAAGATCCGAAAGCCGCAGATTTTATGTATCGTGTCTGAAGAACACGGTCAATGCTTGTCAGAACTGTCTTGCTGGCCCACTATCTATGAGCTCGCTGCCAGAGTGTCATTTATTCGCTCCCTAGTGTGAAGCTGCGACGAGAGGACTGGAACCTGTGCCTCCACCTTACGCGTGTCCCAACTTCCCGACTCCTCCGCCGCCGCCTCCTCGTCCTCCATTAACTCCGCCTTCGCCTGGCGAACCAGATTTTCTATCACCTCCTCCGCCAACCACTCGTTGATGGCGTGTGTAACCCATCGTCATGTATAAATGAAAGACTGTGTTGTTGATATATATTTTGTGTTATTTAAGAGTAAGCCTATCAAACGTAAAATTTTAAAAAAATGATGCGTCTTAAGATGAGCCAAAGCCCTGTACCAGTATATAAATGCTCGTTTCACGAATTTTGATTAGAGAGTAATCCTACCTGATCCGCAAATCAATCAAGTTGAAACAATCACGGCTTCATTAGGATAACGACAAAGTGTTCCCCTTTTTACAACTTTCCTTTAGGCGACCCTGCTCCCTAACTTACGGTACATATTGTATATCTTTTTAAGCCTCACATGATGTGTTACATCAAGGCTACAATCAAGATTTATAGCGTGATCATTGTTGTGTAATCTTGGCGCTTGATCAGTGACTTGGTCAGAGCGCTGCGATGGGCTCGTGTCGATCACAGAGGATCACAGTGACCATAATGCACCAATAGCGATACGTGCATAAATCACTCTTTGAATTCACAATGTCTATGACTCTTTTCTACTTCTTTTAAAATTTGAAATCTAAAATCTGACAATGAGATCAATAGGAAGTATTTTAATCTTAGTATTGGTAAGCTGCTCCTTTATCGATGGTACGCGCGATAGGCGCACTGCTGATAACTCAACTACTGACGGGACTAGTAATCAGGCCATAAAATCGCCACCTAGTCCAGTCGCTGAACGTGCTGCCAATCCAGCCGAATAACCAGCACCTCGCTCATCATCCGGAAGCACTGGCAAGCCGGCAGATTCACCAGCGTCTAACTCTTCCCCAGGCGGCGTCGGCAACCAGGCCTAGTCTACCAGATCTCTGGACGATTGTATGGCAACAGCTAAATATAACGAATGTCGCAAGTGTCTGGCATGTCCTCCTGGGGCTACTTGTGCTGCTGTTATTCCTCCTGAATGTGACGAAATAAGAAGGCAGTGTGAAAGATATTCGCAAGGCTCTGGATCTATTCCGCCTGCTTATCGTTGTAACAAACCTCCTTCAAATCCATCTCCGCCTGCTCCAAATCCTTCGCCTGTAAGTAGGCCTGCCAATCCAACCGAGACACCACCATCTCGCCCAATACCTGATCGCCCAGGCAATCAGGCCGCTTTCGAGAATTGCCTTGCCGCAGTTAATATTAAGGAATGCGACAGGTGTCACGCATGTCCTCCTGGTGCTACTTGTGCTGCTGTTGCTCCTCCAGTATGTATATATTTAAGCGAACAGTGTAAAAGATACTCGCAAGGCTCTGGATCTATTCCGCCTGCTTATCGTTGTAACAAACCTCCTTCAAATCCATCTCCGCCTGCTCCAAATCCTTCGCCTGTAAGTAGGCCTGCCAATCCAACCGAGACACCACCATCTCGCCCAATATTTGAGCGTCCTGACGGTCATATCGGCATAGCAAGATCTTTAAGCGATTGCATTGCAACAACTTATTAAGCTTGTATTAACTGTCGCTCTGGGCAACTGACTGTCATTCCTCCAGAATGTGAGCCATTGCAGAAAGATTGCGAAGATTACTCGAAAGGCCTCATAGCTCACCCACCGGCTTATCGCTGTGATAATTCTCCCTCTAATCCATCTCCGACTATTCCAAGACCTGGTAGTAGACCCGATCCATCATTTATTCCAATGCCTGTTCCTATGAATGATACTACACGTCCACAAAGACCCCGTTAATGGGGACACAGAGATCCACGTCCTTCTCCTGTGCCGACGCCACTACCTTTTAATAATGGTTCTTTTTCTACACCAGGCCCACCATCCTCGTCTCCTCAGCCATCCGCTGGCAATAACTATGATCCCAAGATATTTGCTGATTGTGAATATGAAGTTTATGAGGCTTGTAATTAATGTCGCTCTGGAAGACTTGCCAAGGTTGATCCTGAATGCGCTCCCCTAAGAGAATAATGCTCCAGGGCTTCAGCCAAGCTCTAACCAGTGCCACCGCCATATGTATGTCCTTGGCCTGTGGAGAAGAGCCCACGGCCTCCATATCCTTCCAGTCCACCCTCAGACACCGAGGCTGGCAGATCTGAAAGTCGTAAATTTTACATCGCGTGCCTACAGAACTCGTATGGGGCTTGTCGAAACTGCTTGGTTGGCCCTCTTTCTGCGGACCCCGTGCCAGAATGTGATCAACTCGCCACCTAATGTGATGCAGCAACCAGAGGAACCGGACCAGTACCTCCACCTTACGCATGTCGCAACTTCC
Source organism: Amoeboaphelidium protococcarum (assembly GCA_023515745.1). Classification (NCBI taxonomy): domain Eukaryota; kingdom Fungi; phylum Aphelidiomycota; class Aphelidea; genus Amoeboaphelidium; species Amoeboaphelidium protococcarum. The sequence goes on along the minus strand of JALECJ010000020.1, from coordinate 762,260 downwards.
CAACTCCTCCTCCGCCTCCACCTCGTCCTCCATTGGCTCCGCCTCAAGGTAACTACCCAGATCATCTAACACCTCCTCCATCCAGAACGAATTGGTGAATATTTTAAAACCCGTTAATGTATAATAATAAAAGTATTGATTGTTTAAAGTTTAGCAGCAATTCACTGCGTGTTCATATTTCAATGAGAGTGGCACTTTTTTATATTAAGCTAAAGTAACCTCGATAGTGTATTCAAAATTTGTTAATCAGTTAATCAAAGTCAGTTGAAACAATTGTGAAACGCTCTTGTACCACCTGACAATAAAGCGCCGCGGACAAGCTGTATTTTAGTCAAAGCTTGAAGAGTGTGGCACCTCAGGTCCATCAAAATAAGTTTCAAACCTTCATATAAAAGTGCGCCAGAAGCAGAAGTGCTGTACGTGCCGGCCATACATTGTGCACAGAAAGTGGTGCTGAGAAGCTTCTTCTGCTTGAATAGAGAACCATGACTTGACGCGAGGCGCTAATATGTGATAGTAATTGACCATGGTCAACAAATCGCTTGAGATTGGAATCTGAGCTCTGATAATCTTTATTCCTCATACCATTAATAACAGAATTATTAGGAGTGATTCAAATTTAAACGCATGATCATAATTGTGTATCGCTTGGCGCCTGATGCGTGACTTGGTTCGCGCTCTGTGTTGAGCTCGTGATAGATTGAAAGGTCGCAGTGACCATAAGGTTCCAATTAAATTGCGCACATTGATCACTCATTAAAGCACAAAATTTATAGCTCTTCTTTTACTTCTAATACTAAATTCCAAAAATCCAAACAATGTTTTAAGTAGGTAGCCTTGCTGTTTTACTATTGCTGAGTTGCACTGTGATCGATGGTCAGCGCTCAGAGCGTGATGGCGATCTAAGTGAATGCATTGCATCAAGTTATCAAGCTTGTATAAACTGTCGCGCTGGGCTTCTCGATTTCATTCCTCCCGAATGTGAGCCATTGAGGAAAGACTGCGAAGATTACTCAAATGGCCTCAGATCACGCCCACCGGCCTATCAATGTGATACGTTGCGCCCTGATCAATAGCCGGTTGTTGAAACGCCTTTGCCTGGGACTGGAACAAGACCTCCTACTGAGCCTCCGCAGGAATCTCCTAACTAATTCATCTACACCGGGCCCGCGATCTTCATCTCCTCAGCCACCACTAAGCAATAATTATGATGCTAAATTATTCGCTGATTGTGAGTATGAAGTGTATCATGCTTGCATGGAGTGTCATACTGGTAATTATTATGCGGTGTAAGCTGAATGTGGTCCTCGTAGAGAGTAATGCTCCAGGGCTTCAGCTTATCTGTAACCCGTGCCACCACCATTTGTATGTCCTCGCCCAGTGTAGAGGGGTCCACGACCACCTTATCCGCCTGCTCCATCGCCAGACTATGAAGCTGACAGATCAGAGAGTCGCAGATTTTATATGGCGTGCCTACAGAACTCGTATGCGGCTTGTCGAAACTGCTTGGTTGGCCCTCTTTCTGGGGACCCCGTGCCAGAATGTGAGCAACTCGCCACTTAATGTGATGCCGCAACCAGAGGAACTGGACCGATACCGCCACCATACGCATGTCGCAACTTCCCAACTCCTCCTCCGCCTCCACCTCGTCCTCCATTGGCTCCACCTCAAGCTGGCTAACCAGATCATCTAACGCCTCCTCCATCCAGAACGTTTTGATTCTATTCAGACTCTTAATTCATAATGTACAATATAATTTTTTCAATTGCTTTAAATTGCTTCATACTGTTCATTATATGAGATTGTAGGCTCTATTTACAATGAAAATTACGCACTATATCGATCATTTAGTAATCTTGATCAGCATGCTTCCTTCTTGTTCTACCCAGGTAGTACTTTGAAAAGGATCAAGTTGAAACAACCAAAATGCTCACATCTCCAAGAAATTAAAGCGGCGCAGAAAAAATAAGCCACAATCTGCAGAGAAACGCGTGCCTTGTGACGCCCATTCTTCAAACAAGAGCGCCCCTTTATTGATGTGTCCTTCATCCAAACGCGCTCTCTTCCGTTCTTGCCGTCGTCGTCTCTCTCTTTCTGTTAATTCCTCAAACAAGCACAGTCAAGTAATTATCTAATTAGTCGTCGTAATTAACTACACGTGACAAATCGTTACATTATGTCTTAGTACAATTTAAACAAGTCTCAACCGTCTATGAATTAGCTGAGAAAGGCTGATTCCAAGTATTTTGAAGTTGGCCGCAAGTTTACCCAGTTCAAGGACTCTGAGATTGACCTCTTCATCAAGTAGTTCCAAACATTTGACAAGGATGGTAATGGACACATTGACAAGAGTGAGCTGCACAAAGTCTGCCAAGAGCTGGGTGAGGCTATCAGTACTGAGGATCTGTCTAAGAAGATTGCCGAGGTTGACCAGAACAACAACAATACGGTGGAGTTTGATGAGTTCCTGCAGGTGATTGCCAAGATTCGTGAGAGACGTGTTGGTTCAGACAAGGGATTTGGTGCTCTGTACCAGAAGTAGGCGCGTCTGGTCAAGATGGGTGGTGCCACTGAGGCTAGTGCTCACTCCATCAATGAGGATGAACATGAGCAGTTTGTGCTGCACATCAATGCTGCCCTTAAGAACGATGCCGATGTGTAGAATAAGCTTCCTATTAATCCCGTTGAATTTGGTGATCTGTATGAAAAGTGTAAAGATGGTCTGGTGCTGTGTAAGTTGATCAATGACTCTGTGCCTGACACGATTGATGAGAGAGTGCTGAACAAGGGTAACAAGCTGAACACTTTCCAGAAGACTGAGAACAACAACGTGGTGGTGAACTCTGCCAAAGCTATTGGTTGCTCCGTTGTCAACATTGGTGCTTAAGATCTGATCGAAGGACGTGAGATTTTAATCTTGGGCCTGGTGTGGTAGATTATTAAAATTGGTCTATTCGCCAAAGTTGACCTCAAGTTTCATCCTGAATTGTTCAGACTGTTGGAGCAGGGAGAGACTTTGGATGATCTGTTCAAGTTGCCAGTTGATTAGATTCTGCTGCGTTGGTTCAATTATCATTTGAAGAAGGCTGGTTGGAATAGAAAGGTGACCAACTTCACCAGTGATATCAAGGATTCTGAGAATTACATTGTCTTGTTGAATCAGTTGGAGCCGTCTCAGTGCTCTCGTGCGGCACTGAATGAGAAGGATTTGAAGTAGAGAGCAGAGTAGATGCTAGTCAATGCCGATAAACTGGAATGTAGAAAGTATGTGACTCCAAAGGCCATTGTGGAGGGTAATCAGAAGCTGAACTTGGCGTTTGTTGCCAATCTGTTCAACAATTATCCTGGCTTGGAGCCTCTGACTGAGACTGAGAAGGCAGCTCTGGATGACTGGCTATTTAATTCTCAGGGTGACCGTGAAGCTCGTGCTTTTGCTCTATGGCTCAACAGTTTGAACGTTGATCCATTTGTTAACAATCTGTATGAAGATTTGAGAGATGGTATCGTTTTGTTGTAGGCCTTTGACAAGGTTCATCCTGGTTGTGTTGAATGGAAGCGTGTCAACAAGGGAAAAGGTTTGAGCAAGTTCAAGGCTGTGGAGAATACGAATTATGTTGTTGAGTTGGGTAAGCATTTCAAGTACTCTCTAGTTGGTATCCAGGGTGCTGATATCTTTGATGGTAACAAGAAGTTGACTCTGGCCATCGTGTGGTAGCTGATGAGAGACAATGTTATCTAGATTTTGAAGAGTGTGGCTAAGGATGGCAAGGAAGTTACGGAGCAGGATATGGTTAACTGGGCCAATAGTGTTCCTGGCCGCGTCGGTAAGAAGTCATCAATGAGTGGATTTAAGGATTCCTCTTTGAAGACTTCTCTCTTCTTCTTGGATGTATTGGCTGGTATTAAGAAGGGCATTGTTGACTACAATCTCGTCACTGCAGGCGATAACGATGATGATGCAAAGTTGAACGCTAAATATGCCATCTCCATTGCTAGAAAGTTGGGTGCCACCATCTTTGTTCTGCCTGAAGATCTGATGGAGGTGAAGCCAAAGATGATTCTTACTTTTGTCGGTGCTCTGATGGCTTTGGATAAGAATATGGTTCAGTAGTGAGTACATGTGTGTGTGTGGAAGTGAAATTAAATTGTGATTGAATACTTGGTTGACAAATATGAAATGTGATAAAATAAAAGGATTAAAAATTATGGATTAGAATATTAATTTAATCAAATCATAAAAGGTAAGCAAACACCTCGTTATAGTAAGCATTTCCAGTAATCATAGTAGCAATTTTACGGAAGATTGTTAATGCGCACTAATCTGCTTGAATAGGACTATCACTGCCAGTATCAGATAAGCAATCGGGGCAAAAGCCCACCACAACACAACCAATATGCCCATCACAAAGGCGGAGATACCAAAAACACTCTCATTCAGCATGACAACAGCGTACGCGCTCAGCAAGTCAGTGCAATGGAAATGAATCCACGCCATCAGGGCAATCACCTTGTGTTGATGAGCTTTTACGAAGCCTTCCAAAGTGCCAAGATCCACTTCGATTTTATCAGGGTTGCCATTAATGATTAGCAAAGCAAATTCGGCCGCGTAAATCAACGCTGGCACCATTGCAATGACAGGCACTATGAGTTTAGTATACTTCCAGCTGGGTGCAAATATCAATAGTGCATACCCAATTAAGCCGATTGTATAAGCGTGATAAAGCTAGTCATAATTTTCTAAGAAGCGTCCAAGCATGGTAAACTTCGATGTAATATCGTGTAGCGTACGCGCGAATTTGTTCATAAAGCAAGGAGTCAAGTATTGTAATTGGCTGACTGATTAAGCAATCCTGCTGCGCCTTCTCAGCCCCTTCAGTCTTAACCGCTGTTGATAATATGTGGCGTCAATTACAAGGTAAAAAGAAGCTATGAAAAAACTTTACAATATTATGCAATTCCGGTATATTTGTGATCACATCATGACTTTGCCAAAGATTGATTCTAACTCACATTTCACTAAAGCAGGGGATCATCATAATCATCTTTAGATGCCGCCTTGTCTCAGGCTAGAGCGGGCCATTGGGCTACAGTCAACCATAAGCTCAATCTCCTGAAGTCTTGAATTGTGCACAATGACGCGAGGAATTCTAATGCGGTGAGGACGGTTGGTGATACGCTTTGGGATATGCTGCACGGACTTTTGTACTTGACTCTTGACTTGGCGGATCGGAGCTTCCATCTGTTTCAACTCAACAGGTTGCTACTGCTTTTACACTACACTTACGGACTAGAATGCATTCTACAGGATCATCTACAGACGATTCATAAAGTCATTGGTGAAGGACTGAATTTTGTTGGTCACGTCACCTTGATGATTCGGAGTCTCAAATGATGCCAAGCGTCTCTGTCCATTCCATGCGCGATGCAGCTCTTCTACTAGAAACTTGATCTGACACTAAAGAGCCTGGATGGTGGCGCGCAGATGATTTGAATGCGTCTGTTCAGCACTCACTTTCACCAGCTGTTTCTGCAGAGTAGCAATATCACTCTTCAATTTCAGATTCTCCTTGATCAAATCGCGGTAATGAGCATCCACAGTGGCAGTAGTGGTAGTGGTAGAAGAAGCTTGACCAGGCACTGCAGGCTGACTGAGCTTCAGAGACGCGAGATCAATCACTGTTGTTTCAGAGACGCTGTTTGAAGGCTTGTGGATCAGGCGACCGTTGCGCTTCTCCATTCTATTCAACACGGCATTGTCATCGGCGCACTTGTTCACCTGCTGCTTGATATTGTTGTATTGCATTTTGTTTCTTTCTTTTATTTAGATATATAATTGATATAGTAGATTTAGCCACTTCTTTAAGGAATAAAAAGAGTATAAAAGTCGGTTACCTTTTTGTGTGGAAGGCTGGATTCTGAAATAGTAACTACGTGCCAAAAATGGTATCACCCATGTTATTTGCAAAGTTTTCCTATTATTAGCTTAAGCTGCGTCATAGTCTTAATAATAATCTTAAACTATCCGTGACAAGTAAAATCCGCCCTTATAGTAATAGTATAAAATCTAACGCATAACACATAAACGCGTCAATGTGCTAAAATATACAGATAGTGCTGCGGAAAGTGTATGACACGATCAATCAACGTTAAATATACTGTAAAACACGCCATAGAAAGCAAAGAACTCAAAAATGCAAGCAAATCAGGAGGATTTTATTATCATGGCACAGTGGCTTGTTGCCGTTCAACATAAAGCATTAGTTATAAATTTCAATTTCCCTCTCTGTATGCCTATGATAGGCTACGTTTCTCGTTCAGATCAGGTTTGCCATTTTAAGCCAGTCTTATAGACTTGGAATAGATTTAAGAAATGAACCTTAACCAACGTGCCTATAATCTTGAACCAGTTAGCGCGTCGGCTCATCTTAATAAGGGTCCACAAGTTATTGCGCTTCATGTTCATATTGACCCGATCTTCCAGTAGTATCCAAGGTGAGATCTTTAACTCTTCCCATTTCATAATCTTCAACATCAAAATTTTCTATAGCATCAAAGTAAGTGTCAAATTAATCATCATCGTCATCATTAGTAGTGGTAGTAGTAGGAACTCGATCTTTACAAAATGTGCACATTCCAAGCTATTTTATACGTTCCATCGTTGTCATGTATTCCGGGTAACTGGCCGCGATTGGCTGGGTAGATCGCTCAGGCCGACTCCACCTAATTCCCGGTATAGCGAGTACTTGGCAGAGCATAAAAGCAATAGTAATCGTTTGAATAATTGCAATCATTTATTGAAGCACTGAGAATACTAATTGTCCAACAATTTGAATGAAGATGATAATAGAAAGAGTAGAAAAGTTGTTCGATCGCGTCCAATCTCTCCAGTGAGGGGCATTTTTATTACGCCTTCTCTCACTCAGAGTTTAGAATCTAATTCTAACCAAATAGACATTGATTACAATATCGATGTGTGATCTTTAAAGTTTCATTACTATGCAATGATCTCCTGCCATTATAATACCGGCCACTTATTTTCGCCTAGATCAAATAAGTTGACGTCTCAACTCTTTGTTTCAGACTTTTTTGATCAATCAGGTTATAATTACAGGTGGTGCTCGCTGCACGCGTCAAGTCCCTCATGTAAGAACAGGGATCTGATTGGCTCGTGATTACTGATATTACCTAAGCGTAATTTAAGTAATATCGGCAATTTAAGCCAAGAGCTCCATAAAAGCTCTTGGCTATGAACTATGATTTCTTCTCTGTACTGAAATATACTCGTACTTAGTCTTTTGTACTCTTTACTTACACCTCAAGACTATGAGCATCTTTCAGCTATACGAATAACCACGATTAAGAAGTTCATTAATGCAATTTATGCAAGAGAAAGATAAAACATCAAACACGATAAACATTACAAAAATACTCCATTAATTCAATCCTTCTTAAAGGCTCCCTGTACACTTTGCTTTACGCGATTCAACTCGCTGTCAATGATCAGCTGGTGACTCAGTAAGAAGGGACGAATAACGTGCTTATACACAACGACAGCGCCCCTGAACTGAGGTAGAAGCAGGTAAGTCAAAATGGCAGCCTTGATGATGTAGTAAAATGGCAGCCAATGTAGTAGAATATCAGTAAAAAACTCAATCACCGTGAAGAAGCCATACACCGTCCAGTAGGTGAGCCATTGCGTATCGTCATCTGTAGCGTGACTCTCGATAGCCTTGAATGACTTGTATGCAGGATATAGAAATCCCAGCAAATTGGTCAGCAGAGAACCGGCAACGTTAAACACCAACAGCAGAACGTAAATGAATCCAGCCGCAATTGCAACATAGGCTTTTCCCTTTGGAACCACCAACAAGGCATCAAGTTGGTTAATATACGGAACTTTCTCCAACTCTACACTTAACCATATATTTAGGTGTTCATTATAAAAAAAAACATTGTGAAATGAGTTATGATGAAATTACCCTTGTCTAATTCGTCAATGTAGTATTAAATTTGCTCCATAGAAAGTTTAAATTTTTAGCTTTGCGTGAATTTACGTTTAGTGGAGAGGCCCAAATGATGAATAGCGCAAGACGGAAAATATATAAGTTCCTGAAGGGAAAGTCGCGCTCTAAATTCAAAACAAGTTGACAAGTTCACCGAAGTTCTTTCTGTTTGCTGGACGTATTAGTGCGCACTTGAAATACTGAATAGTTGGGCTTTATCTCGACGTTTAACATGAACAAGCATTGAAACCAACAATTACATTACAGCCGTAGATAGATTTTGTTCAAAAAATGTTAAAGACTGCTGAAACATAATTCCCAGAAAGTTAACATACCAACAAGGAGCCTAAGATTTCGGAATTCCGGCTCTTTTCTCCCGCCCTTTCTTTCCCCGATTGGAAACGGCGATCTATAAAAAATGGCTTCAAACAATCTCAGCACTAGCATTGATACTACGCAAGGTAAAACTAGCCATATGGTCACTTCCCCATCGTATGAAAGTATTACTGAAGCTTATTAAATTAAATCGCCTACTTAGAACACTAGTAGTTAGTAGTAACAGTAGAAAAATAGTAACACTTATTCAAGGTAGCAATCAAACATCTCTGCTGGCACTAATAAGCCGCTGATGGATAGTGTGTCTGATTTTGACGACCAGTAAAGCATGGCATCTGCTAAATCAGCAGAATCCAAGTATTCAGTGTCTGAATATGCTCAAGATGATGACTTGGATAGGCAGTCAACAACCACCAAGAGTAAAGTTGAATTTTAAGATGTCAATCTGTAAAATGATGGTATTTAAAAGAGTTCCACTAAGAAATCTGAATAGAAAGTAAAGATGAGTAGTAGCCATGATGAGCGTCAACTTTCCAAGAGCTCAAATAGTAAGAATGTATCAGGATAATCCTAGGATGGTAGTTCTGTCTCTCTTGATGCACGGGACAGTTAGTATGTTCATGTTGGTTCTCTCTCACAGGTTGATGAAAATCTATCTGTGGAAGATTTAGAAGTCCTGCTCAAGATGGAACAGACTAACAATAAGCTTTTGCAGAGTTCTAAAGCTGATTAATAGTAGTAATAATAACAACAGTAGAGGCAAGATCTTGGTTATTTTAGATCATTGATTAGCGGTTCAATCTTTAACAAGACTCCATCATCATCAAATCCTCCCAGTCCCACCAAAGAGGAGTCGGATATCACCGCTGAAGACCCTGATGACTGGGAGTTTTGGGGTAAATTTCTTAATGATATAGAGGCAATGTTAAAGAAGAATCCTCGTAGCTTGGTAAAAAAATTCTAGTCTGGTCTACCGAAAGGTGTCAGAGGCACAGTGTGGTTTCATCTATGTGACGGTCATCCATAGTCCTTTTTGAAAGTGATGCCGCTCTTAGAGGCTGAGGCTGAGCGAGTGCGCGCATCTAAAGGAACATAGTCGCCTGTGAGGGATACATTTAGCCCACCCTCTGCATTTGCTAATATGTCACTGGAGCAGGTGTATCTTGAGCTTATCAAGATTCCCTCAACGTATGAAAAGATGATATCTCGTGATCTGGCTCGAACATTTCCAAAGCATGAACACTTTAGAAATGTTGGTGGAACAGGTTAAGACAGTCTGTTCAATGTAATGAAAGCGTATTCGTTATACGATGCTGAAGTTGGATATTGTCAGGGATTGAGTTTCATTGCTGGCGCCTTCCTCTTGCATATGCCAGATGAATAGGCATTCTCGTGTCTGGTGCATCTATTGCATACCTATTAATTGCGTGGTTTGTTCACTCCTAGGATGGAGTTGCTTTAGCTTAAATTATTCCAATTTGATAGAATACTGGAAGAATTATGCCCCAAGATTTTCAATCATCTAGCTCATGAGGGTATCAAGGCATCCATGTACGCATCGCAGTGGTTTCTCACTCTGTTTGCTTATAGATTTCCTCTGGACATTGTGTTTAGATTGTTGGATATTTTATTTGCAGTTGGTCATATACCCGGTGTTGGTGGTTTGGAGGTTGGATTAATGGATAATCTCATGGATTCTGTTAGTTAATTACACGGGTAATAGCCATCTATTTAGAAACACTAGGAGGTTGGATTGGATATCAGTATTGTCATATTTAAATTTGCATACTCTCTGATGAAGAAGAATGAAGATACAATTTTGGCTTTGGAGTTTGAACCGCTACTTGAATTCCTCAAGTATGGTCTGTTTGACATTTATAAAGAGTAATCAAAGTCTTCTACTGGATAGTCAGCAAAGTCTAATGATGTTCGCAATGACAACAATGATCATCTCCAAGATTCTGAAATTGCTGCTAAATCTCCCACAATGTCGCGATATAGTGCTGTGAATCGCAATATTGTGGACGATTGCATCAAAGATATGTTAGCGTGTCCGCAAAAGGTGTTTAATAAGAAGAAACTGATTCAGCTGAAAAAAGAGTATGAAGAGGAGGTAAAGAAGACAGATCCAGACTATTTGTTAGAGAGAAATCTTGAATCTCAGGTGGTGCGATTGACTGCAGATTTGAAAAGAAGTGAGAATTAGCTGGCCGATCTTAATCGTGATCACTGCGACTTGGCAGCATAAATGGTAACGTTACGTGTGGAGAGTGCCAAAGATAAGGACGTTATTGAGGCTTTAAAAAAGTAGATTGGGGATCTCAAGACTATTCTCACGCTAGATTTGAGTAAGCTTAATAAAGAGTAACTTTAAAAGGTTATAGACCACGAAGTGACTGCCGATAATGCTCATGAGGAATTGCCGTACATTGCTCCTCTTACACCAAAAGTTGATTCCGCGAATTTGACTCTCGAAGAACAGGTCAATGTTCTCACCAAGCAGAATGCGGCGCTGTTAGAAGAACTTCACTACTGGCAGGCGAAAGCTAGCGATTCCACTACTAGTTGAGTGATGATCATGACATTTAGAGGTGGACAGATTTATTGTTATAGAGCCTCTTTATATTTATTTATATCCTTTTTGTATCCTATTTTACCCACTCGAAGCTTTCTCATTAGCAGTATCTCGGAAGATTCAGCATCAAAAATAGCAGCAAAAGTAACGTGACTTTTGGTCCAATCAACAGGCGGCATGTGATATATTTTTACGACCCCAGCACACCTTAATTAGATTGGGAGTCTTTTTCATCAGCTAAAAAATAGCTGGTGGGTATTTTGAGATACTTTATACTTTTCTAGAATAAAGATTCAGTATCGTTTAAATCCATTTATTGACTAGGTACACTGTTAAGATATACGATTAAACCCGCGTGACTTTGTCTTTACCATTCTCAATCAGTGGCGGTCAACAAACAAATCGAAGAGATTCATTAGATCAAGCATTTAAAGTTGTAACAAGTCTGCTTAACGCATAGGATTTGATATAAATTGGATATTGGAATTAAACTATGGCCAATTAAAACATTATGGGTATAAAGTAGCATTAAACTCATTAGAGTGAATCAATAAAGGCGAATATCGAATGTAAAGATGCTGATTATCTGTAAAAGTCTGACGAATTCATCAAGAATGATTAATTTCCACTGGCACTATGGAAAGATTATTTGTCTTAAATTGCATCAGCTGAGGATATTGCAGTAACATGGCGTGTGTTTACTTCCCTGGCTAGTCATGCCGTTATGTAGGCCTATGTTAGAAGTATTGAGGTGACTGATCTCTTGCTTCCGCGAAATCATCATAATTTCCATCATTCTGTTTCAGAAGTGAAACGCCGGCATCGATTGAAATCTGATGGCAAATAGTATAGTGAAGATGATTCATTGTCGAGACAGTAGGCCAACACTATCAGTAAGCGCTTAGAAAATGTGAGTTGGCGTGTATGGTTCGAAAAATCGAAGAAGTTGGCGCCCTCGTCGAGATTGAATTCTGACTGTGTTAAAAAGTTCAACGAGAAGGATCAACAAAGCGGTAAGAAATGTATATCCAGTAGTGCACCCTCAGTGGCAAATCGTGCATAAATTACTCCTCCGCGTAAAATGTTTAGAAGCGGTTCAGAACCTAATCTTGCCGGATCTAATGACCAGTTGAAGAGTCAAAGGCTACGCGTGGCCGAATGGTTTATGGATTATGTTTCAACGTTTGAGAGCGGGCGTGAAATTCCATCCGGATCAGTCGTTTCTGATCAGAATTACTTTGCTAACGTCCATGGTATAGTTAATCACCACGAAACGTCCCCAACTTTTGTCATGCATCCGACTATTAAGTGTTATGAAGGGGTCGTTGACCATGATCACGGACATGTTTCGGGTTCAGAATGCTGCGAGAAGGAGTATGCACCCTCGTTGACACGCACTGTTTCATTGCCGCGTCAGTCTGAGAATATTTAGCTGGACCTGAATCATGACGCTGATTTGGACTACGCTTGTTATGATGATAATGATGATACTGAGAGTTTTGTGTCTTCAGATGGTGATGATGATGATGGATATACTGATGAGTCTAATGATCGATTGCAGGATTTAATTTTAGATAATCAGTGGCCTTAGACGTGTTATATTCCCAAAAAGTCTGCGCTGAGCTCATTGCTACACTCTGTTGGCCGCGAACCTTTATCATTGACCTGTGGCCAGGCTATCAAATCCAATGAGTCGCGTGGAGTTGATCATAAAATCTAAACAACATAGTCATTGTCAGGTAGCTCGATTACATCTAATCCTTGCTCTCTACTACTATCGAGATATCGTGCTTCTTCTATTACAAAGTCCTCAAAGTCATCGCTAGCCTCACCTATGGTAAATCACGTCGCAGTATAATGCAACTCCTCCCCTTCGTGCCCGTAAAATGACAATAAAGAGTTCTGCTTGCAATCACGTCTCACTGATTATCACTGTAGTGATCAGGACGATGCTAAGCCCGCAGACTTTCATCAATAAACTGGATCAGGCAATGACGGGAATCACCACACTATATCCGGTGTTTATGAAGAACTTTTGCTCTGGTGAGTTGATTATATGACTACTAATCGTAATATAATACTGAAGATTTACTTGAGCATGTCTATCCTCTATTACTTTTTTCCACCACTTTTTAGTATGATTTCTCGATGAATCTAATTGGAATATGAAACAATAAAGATCAAATGAATTGAGGCGCCCTCGTTAATCACCACTTATCCATAAATGATATAATCAATACTAAAAGTAAAAACACGCAATTAGTATCTAGTTCTTGACATGAGTCTATATAGGATTTTAATACAGATAAACACGCAAAGCTGAAGTGGGTGAACTCAAAGTTTAAGGGGTAAATCCGTTTGATTGCGACTTAGCCACACGATGTTCAGTTTACTCCTCAACTCTGGTTCAATAGCCTGGAGTGCCTCTTTTATAGCCGTATTTAATTATCTGCATCTATTGTATTAGAGTCACTTTAAATAAATATTAATTTGCGTTTAAAATGAGAATTATTGAATATAAGACTAATACGGCGGATAATCGTCATTAATGGTAGCGTAATTCCACCTCTAGTCGACCCTCCACACCTGCCAAGATTCCTAATACTTCCCATTTGGTCGGTGGTAATAATAATAACAATGCTCCTCACATACCTCCATCACCAGTGGATAGTGTAAAATTGCATTAGACAGCTAGATTTACTGATTCTCAAGTTTCAAATGGACTCGATAAATGTGAATTGCTGCATGGTAGAGAGCTTATTACGCGTCATCTTTAATCTCAATAGGTATTGCTGGCATAATCCAAGAGGGATCGAGATTCCAAGGCAATTTCATTGTATTTTGAATTTAAGGCGTGTATTGCATCTATTTGCTCTGTTGGAGAGTAGGCGCAGCTCTCATTCTCTCTGTACAATCATGCGGAGAGGAGATTCATTTCGGAAGAGTACATCATTCATTTGACACCAAATGGTATGCCCGCTGATGAAGAGAAAATTGGTTAGTTGAAGACTATATTCGTGGATTTAAGTAAGAAGGAGGCATCAGCTGGCGCCTAAGTGTATTTGGTTTGTAAGATTTTAAGAATTGGGATGATGAATACACCAGAGGAGAAGGCCAATTCAGACTCCTCTACAGCTGGGAATAAGTACAACCAGTCTTTTAAACGTCCATTTGGTTATGCAGTGCTGAATATCTAAGATTTGCTTATGGAAACTCATTCCGATGGAGCTTAACGTGATAGCTCTCCGTTTTCTGATTAAGGATTGAATGTGTTCACCGATGCACCAGAGTATTAGATGAAAATATTCACACCCACTGCGGAGGATCGATTTCCTGACCTGTATGACAGTATCATTTAGAGTAATAACAATGGTTATGAGAAGTGCTATCGTGCTGAGCTAATTTGTGTCTCTCTCAAAGTTATCAGTGGAAAGTGTCCCCTGGATCCTGCTGTTCCTCTAACACATAGACAGGGCTTCCCGGAGATTATATACCCGAATGATGAGCGCAATTCGTTATACCTGACGCTGGTAAGTGGTGATTTCGCTCAAGGTCGTAAATCATCTGCCAAGAATGTTCAGGTTGAGGTGGAAGTTAGAAATGGTGCAGGGGTTTGCCTACCAATGACAATCTATGCTGGGTCTGGTGAATTGCGATAATCTATGTACAAGTCTGTCATTTATTATCACAACAATGCTCCCAGTTATCTGGAATGCATTAGACTTGATGTACCTGTAGAGTGCATAGATCGTGGGACTCATTTATTCTTCACATTCTCTCACTGCTCTTCTAGTGATAAGTTTAGCTCTTTCAGTGGTGGAAATGGTAATGGTGGTGGTATCGGTGAGTAGAGTGATAAGATTTTTGCTTTTACAGCACTGCCTCTCATGGTGGCTAATGTTGATACTATGCTGGCGGATGGATAACATAGTTTGAAAGTGTTCAAGTACGATAAGAAGTTATGCAGTCCTGATATATATCTCGAGGCTTTGATTGCATTACGCGGTTCATCAGACACGGATTCCAAGAGTATCAGAGGCTCTTCTCCTTCTGTGGGATCTGCCGCTCCTTTATCACAATTACAGTCTAAACTGTAGGTGACTAAAGATCGGTTCACTTGCAAAACTTAGTTGTGCTCCACTCGACTCACTTAAGATGTATCGCTTCTGAAATTGATTCGCTTCTCAGAATTACCTCAGTCTGACATGAGTGTAACTTTGAAGAATTTCACATTCATTGGTCCTATGGAAATTACCAAGTATTTGAGATAGATTTTGGACCAGCTGTTTGCAATTATGACCATGCTTAAGTTTAAACATGATTAGCAGGTACAGCAGTTGGCGTTCTTTGCGTTGGTCTTTGTAATAAATATCGTGTCTTCAGACAAGAGGTTCATCAATTTTAGACCTATATTAGATGCTTACTTGGATAGCCATTTCGAAGAGGTTGACAATGTCGGTGACATTTGCAGCATTATCCTATCTCAAATGACTGATCTGACGCGTAATGCAAAGGATCCCATGTTGGCTAAAGAACTTCGCTCCGCTCTCAAAGCTTGGGAGTACTTATTCAGATTTGCCTCCGTGAGTTGTAGCAAATAGTCGTAGTAGTCTGGCAGCCTGCAAGTATAATTGGATCGATTCTTTGATTCTTTATTGATGAACATTGTATAGCCCGGTAATTCTGGTGTAAATCAGCTCTCTGGTGTGAAGCAGTAAAGTTCTGAAAATGTGGCATTGATTGGTACTTGGACGTTTTTGCTTTAGAATCTACCCGCGGCTCTGAATGCATTGAAAGATATCACAATCTTTCAGAGTGGTGATATGTTGCTATCGTACTTTATTAGATTGATTGATGCATTCAGTGTAAAGAGGAAGAAGATTGAAGAGTGTAAGATGGAAGCTGTTAGATCTGCGCTTCGTAATGGCTTGTTTGAATCTCAAGATTCGGCCATGCATAAGTTTAGTGTGTGTACATTAAAGCTTTGCATTGCCCAAATGAATTCGGAAGTTGATGAACAACTGCGTTCTCTATCATTATAAACGCAAGCTGAGTTGATGTCGCGTCTTGTAGATGAAGGGCTTTAGTTGAATCTTGAACCATTATCTGCCGATTTGAGGTGCCTATTTGAAGCTTTGCTTTAATAACTGGGAGAATGCGCGTTAGGCAGTGCTTTAATACCTCAATTATAGTTGAATATTTTCCAGGTAGCTTCCATGCTTTAAGATTAGGATCTGTTGTAGTTATTCATCTCTTTATCATATGATCAAATTGCTTCTCTGCTGGCTGTCATTGACTCTGCGTTTATCTTGGAGAAGCCTCTGAGGGATTGCGTTGACCCAATTGTTTATCGCATACTTTTCTGTCTTTATGAAACTGCATCTTCATCCAATGTCAAGGTGGATGTTTTCTCGAAAGTATCTTTATGCTTATAGGAGTTCGAGTGTGATTCTTCCTCTAGATTCGTATCGCTGTTGTGTACAATTTGGCAAGGTATTTAGAAGGAGTGTTCATTAAAGTTGATATTAAAGAGTTTGATTCCACTGAGTCCATTAACAGAGCTTCCGTAACACCGACGCATCGTTTAGATTATAGCTGATATTGTTGTTCTGGGTAGTCATCAGGATGGATCTGCTGCGTAGCGTAGTCAATTTGTCTTGGATGCAAAGTCAATCGATTATAGTGAAGTTGATATTGAGATTATTCAATTGCTGGATATTCTTATATCAAGCCAGGACATGATAAAGTCTAAAGCTTTGTTCGATTTTTGTAAAGTACTAGGCGAATTGCTGCCTTCTGAATACCTTAAAATTGCACATAACATCTAGAACTTTATCACAATGGCGCTTTCTGCTTAAAAATACGCTGTTGACACTATGCATGGTCTTTGTCAGTCAGTTGTCGATGATTGTAGTAGTAATACTTCGTCCATGAATGACGATGCTGCTGTAGAGTTATTACTTGAGATGATGAAGTTCATGTCGGTTTTGAAGCGGGATAAATTGTTCATAAAGTATACTCACTCACTTGTGGATATCCACGTTAAGAATAAGCATTATACTGAAGCTGCTTATGTATTGCGGTAGCATGCCGAGTTGTATGAATGGAATCCAGAGATTTTTGTAGACGCGTTGGATGCGCAAGTAAGCACTGAACTCTTGGAGCAATCTTTGTCTTATTTCGAATCAACATGGGCAGAATTGGGATCCTCTTTTGCATCGTTGCCTTAGCTGAACTAATTGAGATCCAAATTGTCTGCTTTCTAATGTGGTGAGTTGTTAAATATTGTGGTCATAAAGTTGTTCATTTTGGATCAGCAATTTGAGATTGCATCTGAGGTTGCTGAAACGCTCCTTTCGTAGTACAGGACGGTTATTTTTGACTTCCAGAAAGCATCGTATATGTATTAATTGTTAGCGCAACTGTCCTAAAAAATTGACTCAAAGGAACGATATTATCCGTCGTATTTCAGGGTGGCTTTCTATGGAAAAGGATGGTAAAGCGGTGATTGTGATGCGTTAAAGTCACTGAACGGATCTTAATTCATTTACAGCTCTGAGCCGTTTTAGAAGTTGGGTGATTTTATCGATGTTATCACTGCCAAGTATCCTGGAGCATAAGTAGATTCTAGTAACTAATTTGTCATGACAAAAGATATGCTGAATAGAGATGGTAGATTTGTGCAAATCGGAAGCTTGATCAATGTACCTAATTAGGATCTGCATAGAAATGAATTAGATGCCAAGTTCCCGGATCTCGTGCCTTAGAGTGCGAAAGATTGGGCAAGTCATAATGGAGTGAACACTTTTACCTTGACGCGTCCATTGAAAAAGGTGAAAGGTGGTCATTCGGCTGATAATGAATTTTTGGATCTCTGGACTGAGGTATTCACCTTTTAAGTAGATGGTTAGTTTCCATCGTGTGTCAAGAGGCTGAAAGTTGTGAATGTCGATAGATAAGAGGTGTCTCCTATTTAGACTGCTTTGTAGAATGTAATCAAGAAGTCATCTGAGCTAATGGAATTTGAAAAATAGTTTTCATCGTTGATCTCCTCACGTGCTGATATGTCTGATCAATCCACGTAGGATAAGCGAAGTTCTGGCACCAAAGGTTAGCGTAAATCAACTGAATTGAATGTGAATTGTAATTCTTTTACAATGAGCCTTAATGGTGCCGTTGATGCTCCAGTCAATGGTGGTATTAAAATGTACAGAGAGGCGTTCTTGGGAGATAAGTATCTGGCATAGAATCCTGATCATCGCCTTTTGATCTAGCAGTTGAAAGATGCAATTCTTGAACATACTGCGGTGATTGATCGCTGCTTGAAGCTGCATGGTATCATTGTGCCGAAAGACTTAATGCCTCTGCATGAGAATCTTCTAATTCTGTTCACTAAAAACTTTGCAGATGAGATTGACGAATTAAAGTTGGAAATTTGAGTTCTGTTTGTAATAAATGTTCTTTACATAATACAATTTTTGGTTTTCTTTGTCGAGGTTTGATGATATATTCAGATCACCAATATCAAAGCTGCTTTTGTTGTTGAATGGCGCGAGCATTGTCAAAACTTCATCATAGTAACAACGCAGTTATGTGGAGGCGCAGTTGTTTCACACAAAGTTTCGCACGGCGATCAATTCAACGATTCTAATCTCCGCTTATTCTATCAGTTTTGTTGTTACTTATTCCCATCTTTTCAGCTGGTTAAGGTTTAGACTCCAATTATGCTTCGCTGTACTTAATACTTGCGGCCATGTGTCAATTAAACCAAATCTTGCAAGATCTGGTATTCTAAAGAGAGCAAGATTGATAAGGAGAAGGTTAATCATGCCGTGGTCTCTGTGTTTGATCTGTTTTCCATCAGTATTGGGCCTTCTTCATCTCACACTTCTGGCCCGCTTCGAGCATGTTCTATATTTCTGGAAGATGTCAAGCGACTGGGATTACTTGATAAAGTGGCGAGACTGAAGATTGATTTGTATGGCAGTTTGGCGCTAACGGGAGTTGGCCACAAAACTGATGTTGCACTGCTGTGCGGGATGGAAGGTGAGCAGCCTGATAAGATCGACCCTTATAAAATACCGGCTCGCGTTGAAAGAATCAAACGTGAAAAGCTGATACTTCTGGATGGTAAGCGCAAGATTCCATTTGATATGGAGCGAGATATCGTGTTCCGTATGACAGAACGACTTCCATAGCATTCGAACGGGATGAGATTTTCAATTTTCGACAAGGCTGGTGATATGCTGGCAACCAACGAGTATTTTAGTATTGGAGGTGGCTTCGTCGTTAATGAAAGCACCAAGGTTGCGCACGGTGAGAATGCATACTTTAAAGATAAGACTTCAGAAGAGGTGAGACACTCTTTGGTTGAGTAAGATCGTATTTAAGCTGGAGATGTTATCGAAGGATCTCATGATCTGGACGCAGATGATTACAACCGTAAATTGCAAGACTACATTTAAACCGCATTGCCGTTTACTAACGCCCAAGATCTGTTGGAGCTGTGCGAAGATCATAATCTCAGCATCGCACAGGTTGTATTTAAGAACGAGCTGAGATGGAAATCCGCACAAGAAGTACGCCATGGTTTGTTAAAAATCTGGAAGGTGATGGACGAATGCATAGACAATGGAATAAAGAATCCACAAAATTAAAAATATCTGCCTGGTAATTTAGATGTAAAACGTCGAGCTCCTAGTTTACACCGAAATCTGATGCAAAAGTAGCAAGCTATATAACAATAGTTACCAGAATCGCGCGATAATACATTGGCTGCCACAGTTAAAGATGAGAAATCTTTGGTCAGAGTCGATACGAACAAGCATAGCGAGGTTCTTAAATAAGTACCATCTTCATTTTCAATGACTAAATCTTACAAGAGGAGTCTGCCTGCCGTGGACTGGCTTTCTCTGTACGCGATTGCTGTCAATGAAGAGAATGCCGCTGGCGGTAGAGTAGTCACTAGTCCGACAAATGGGGCATCTGGTGTGCTACCTAGTGTCTTGAAGTACTTTTTGGAATTTGTGTCGGGTGCTAAAGACACTGAGAAAGAGAATGAAGTTTTGGAATTTTTACTTACAGCTGGCTGTATCGGTATGCTGTATAAACGATCAGCATCTTTATCAGCTGCGGAACTGGGATGCCAGGCTGAGGTTGGCGTCGCTTGTTCAATGGCTGCAGCGGCACTCACTGCTGTTCTCGGAGGTTCAGTGAGGCAGATTGAGAATGCTGCCGAGATTGCGATGGAGCATAATCTGGGCTTGTCCTGCGATCCGATAGGAGGCTATGTAATCATTCCGTGTATAGAGCGTAATGCTTTGGGAGCTGTGAAAGCTGTGGCTTCTGCACAACTGGCTCTGGCTGGGGATGGAACTCATCGCGTCAGTCTTGATCAGGTGATTGAAACTATGCGCCAAACTGGTCTTGATATGAAAGACAAGTATAAAGAAACGTCTCTTGGTGGACTGGCTGTTAATGTTCCTCTCTGCTGATGTTTTCACTAGTCTCTTATATTATTGGATGAATATAAATATGAATATGAGAGAAGGATATTAGAAATGATTGTTCCTAAATTTTATTATTCTTCCATACAATCAATCAATTAGTCAATCATTCAAACAACAGCCTCATTTCCTAAGTATCAGCGATATCCAAAGCAGAATAACCTTTGCTGTTCTACACAATAAGAATAAAATGAACTCAGAACACATAAGGATGAGATTACCTTCAAATGTGTGTTACAACCACGATCAATAAGAGCTTTCACAACTTCATTAGCGTTCAAAAACACCGCCAAATGAAGAGCAGTATTGCCTCCTCCATAAGTGACATCAAAATCGCTAGCCTCCAACGTATCATCAATTATATCCTTTGCGATATCATCTCTACCGATCAACAAGGCCAACTAAAGACCAGTTACAGCACCAATATAAGCACCTAGAAATTTAAACGCCTCCAATTCAACATCACTATCGTATTTAAACTTCTCAGAACGACGTTTTGCCAGAGTCAGCGACTTGTCCTCGCTCAGCATTTTGCGAACTGTGGTGGAATCTCCAGAGTTTATAGCATCGAAGAATGGAACAGCCTCCTACACTCGGTTATGTTAACTGTGATATATGCTTATGAATTAAGAAAAAATACCTCATCAGATACAAAGCTAGAAAGCGAATTTAAACTCATTATTAAAAAGTGATATACACAATGTTATAAAAATCTAGTGCTGTATATTCAGAAATCTGAATGAAGGTGAAACAGTGAGGCAACAAATTGCAAAAACTAAACAAACGCGTCGATGATACGAGGTGTTGGACCACTCTATGAGCGCGTCAAGTGCTTAATAAAGGCTAAATTTTAAATAAAGAATAAACACTTGAAAAGGTAAATGAAATAAAATTATACAAATTGCCTCATTTAACTCGTTGTCCTCAACTATTGAATAGGAACAGGTCTGTGAGTTTAAAATAATCAAATCATTGGCAATTTTGATGAAGAGAAAAGAGGAGAGAGATGGCGAAAGGCTTAAAAGAGCTCAAAGCAACCTTAGATTCATTCACTTTAACACGCAACTAATCTTCTTTTAAAAGTCATGCTATAATATAGAGTTTCATATCATATCACCGTTTCATTTAACTATGCGAATAATATGGGTCCTCTTGATTGCAGACTCCTTGTGGGTATGATCATTTTCAATCAGATAACGCGGATGGTCCGGCTTAGCGTGGACATGGCGCGTGCGGCCTTTTGCCACAGTCTCAGCCTCATTATCATGCATGACTATTTTCTTGATTATACCAGTTGAGGTTCTTTCTTTTGTCTGATGAGCTAAAGGATAGTACTCAACTCGATCTCCTTCATTTAAATCAATGTCCGGGTCAATAAATGGATGCTACTGTTCGTCCTATTTCAATTCTGGGTGCTGTTCAACGCGCTTATCGTGCTCCTTGTGCTCAGCCTCTGTCATTTTAGTCATTTTGAATATTTAAAGTTTATTCTAATCGTTTCAAAGCTTTATTATTACAATAAGTGGAGAAATAGAAGACAAAGTGTGTCAGAATCATTCTTTATTCCAATCCATTCAGTGATACAAAACTCTTCTTATACAACTCATCGAAGCGTCAATGATGAATCATCAAATTGAAAAGTTCCTCAATGCTGGCAAGTTTCTGGTGATAGGAGCATCTAGAGACCCGAACAAGTATGGCTATAAAGTACTGTAATGGTATCTCGATCATTAAACATAAACAAGTAGAAAGTATAATCTAGACGCTGTTTAAATCGTGCCAATTCATCCGAAAGAGGATGAGATTTTGGGAGTCAAGACATCTAAATCGCTGAGTGATGAGCTGCTCTCTGGAACGTACAAGGCGGCATCAGTGTCATTCATAACGCCTCCTAATATAACCAAAGACTACCTCTAAACTATCCTCAAAGCCGTTGTTGATAAGGACACTATTGTTAATGTCTGGTGTTAGCCTGGTGCATCAGATGATAGTTGCAAACAGATTCTAGATAAGCTACGATAGAAGGGATGCGTAACATTGTACAATGGTCCTTGTATTCTGCGTGATTCTGGCGCTGTATTAGACAAGTCTGCTTGGAATAGTAATATTTGAAACGTTATTCTAATTGTTAATCATCATTCTATATCACTTGAAAGAATTTCAACTTCAAAGACTTTAAACCGGTGGTTGAGCTCTTTACGAACATGTAGCATTCCCTTCAACTGCATTTAAGTATTGCCTTCATCGCATTCGATGGAATGAAACGCGCCTGCCATCTGATTACGCATCATCTTAAAGTAAAATACGCGTCTAATACGTGAGTGTAGTAGAGCCATACCACACATCCAGCAAGGTTCCCAAAACATATACGCGTCATACCCGGTGCAGTAATACGGAATAGATGACTTGTCCACATCTTCAGCAAGAGTCTTTCTGAATTCAACATGCTACTAACATAAAACATCAACACAATTCATGACTGCATGGCTTAGCTATGACCCTGATTCTTCACTATTAGGATTCCTTTAAAGCTCATGGTCATCGTTTTCCAAATAGAACAAAGAGTCATAATCACACTTGACATCACAGAAGGACACCTCTGTACGCGACAGCCTCCGTCTATCTTAACTTTCAGCAAGAATTTACTCAGTCTAAGGATCAACTATTATGCATGAATTCGGTGCAAATCCTTGTTGATGGTTTAATTTGGCACCATGGAAAACTTTTAGCATCAGAGCCTTCACAAACTATAAATCTGGCAGTTCTCCTCCATCATCGATAGTGACCATTTTTGGTTTAACGAAACGTGACATTGGCCACTACGAGCTCTTTTACTACCAGTATTTTAGCTCTTCTTCAGATTGCGGCGATTCTAAAGGCAATGTGACATGACTATGTGCATTCCAATCGAATAGATCAGCGATCTCATGTTCTTGAAGTAGTGCCCGAAGGCTATCGATTTAATCCGCTTAATCAGTGGTAAATAGCAGTACATGTTATCTCTTTAGTTTATCATTATCACTAACAGCATCTTATTTACAAAATCTCGAAGATATTTACTTTATGAACGGAGGTATGACGCGTATCTAATTAAGAATATTTACCACTTTTGACAAGTCTTTTACCGATTTGATAGCCAATACATGATATAAATCTACAAGACTAATAATATACGTGTTAATATCAAGGAAGATATATAATTACCTCTAGGTAAAAGATCAAAATCTAAGATATCCGGCTGAGGTGAGATTTCATGAATCGCAATAGTGCAAGTACTACTGAACATCATATTGCGATCTAACACGACTGGCGTATCTAGAAAACGAGCTGAATCATAGCTCTTTAAACAGGCTCCAAAAGCTTTTATGAAAACGAATGTACAGACTGAGAAAATTTAAAATGTTAATTAAATAATATTTAACTTATATCATAGTACATTAGATTAGGCGGCTAAGGCTTCTTCTGGGGAAACATGGACTGTTGCTAGGGGTGGGGGTCTTCACATGCTCGTAATCATTCCACATAATGGTCAGAGGATGACGTTTCTTAGTAGATAAGTTCATATCCTTCAACGCTTGACACAAACAAATGACCATTGCCTTCAGCAACTCTTCATCTACAGCAAGGGACTCACTGTACGCCAAATTATAATGATTAGAGGAAGATTGTTAACGATGTGTGTAGATATTGTCGCGCTCTAGATTCTCAGCGAATACTTTAAACTGCTGAGGTGACAGCAGAATGACAGGAGCATTGGTTGAATACAACTCGCACAATGCTTGGGCCAACCGGGAGTTGGTATACCAAGGATGACCGACTGGATATGCAGCACAGGTCTTCAACTCTGTACTTAATAGAACACGACCACTCGGGCCGCTCTGTAGTACACGCAGGTCGGTTAAGGTTGCATAATCGTATCACGGGCGACACATGAATCCACCTACCACAGCTAACTCCTAATCAACTAAGTTTTTAACAATATTGAGCAAAGACGCTACATTAAAGACCAAGGTATGTAATCCATGAGCAATTGACGCTTCATTCGCATTAACCAATGAAATTAAATAGCCTAATGCCTATTCAGTGCGCTTATCTGCTGCCGCAATATCATAATAGTATTTCCAGATATTTTACACACCTAAAAGATGTGCCAGACACTCTACGCCAGTACCTCCATACTACGACATAGATTTCACATTTCGATATATAGCAGGGTGGAATAGCCAATGCTTCAATTTAGACGCGAAGGCTTTTTAATCAATAGTATCTGCTCACCACTGTCAGTTGACGCGTCAGTAGCCTGAGCATTTAGTTTGCCAACTGATAATCTTTAGTCGAAGATGGATTGACGCTCTTTCAGCAGTGATTCCACATCTCCATAAAAATCTTCATTATAATCAGACGCATCAGACTCGGAGGCAGAACCTTCAGACTCGAAATCAATATGGGGAGGTGCACCCGCTCGAACTTATTTGGGCAATTCGTTGTTAATTAATGTGTTGAAGCTGGCCATTACTGATAAGACGCGTAAATTTGGGAATTGAAAGGGAAGATATCGTTTCAAGATTTAGAGAACGGATCGTGTGCAAATCTCGTTTCAAGTTAACCCTAGCCGATTTTTTGAGAGTAAACTATGACATTAGTAATTTCATGGTACGATTAATCTAATCTCACAGGATATCAACAACATTTCTGTGTAGCAGCTCTTCAATATACCGGAATCGGATAAAGTAAATTTCGTTAATCTTCATTTCAAGCTGCACATTCTCAAACAACTACACCACTCCAAGGTCCTTTTTGACGCGTACCAGGACAGGCGCGTCTAATGGCGGCTCAGACACCATTTAATCAGAAGCCAGTTCTTGATGCTTATCAGGAAGTTGAGACAATGCAGAACTGTAATGTCTGGCGGTCAATTACGAGTAATAGAGTACAAATTCTTGCTCTGAATGGCTGAGTCGTTGTAATACGTTCTGCTCATTATTCTCCTCTGCTACAATCCACCAGGCATTATCTTGAATCTTTTATATTCTTGAGAGCAGGTATTACTTCAGTGTGTATCGCACCCGTTCCAGCTCGAATTCCATCAGCTCAACGCCAATAATTTAATCAATCTCACCACGTTGCAGCAGTTCAAGTCGCGAGTCGTGTATGATTTCACTCTAAGCCTCCATCAATTCAATAGCATCTTACACAGTGTCTTGATCGAATTACAATATACCAGGGCTGCACTATTCTCTCGTCCATAGTTGAGATAGTTTTGAAAGGATCGATATATTGTGGGAATCATCATCAGCATCAAATTCCATAAGAAGATCTCCATCAACGTCATCATTACCATTAACATCCTATGTCAGCGTAGAATTGAATGAGGGCGCGGGAATAGATGGTTGTCGACTACCAGCATGATTCTAATTTACAGCATTCATGCCATGACTATACTATACAGTTGACTATTAATGCTAACCAAGAACGGGCGAAAGAGCTGTGATTTAATTTCCTCCATGCAGTGAGTTGGTCTACATACCAGGCATCTAAGCCAGATCACTGTGTACCAATTATTCAAACTAAGCCTTTTACGCTTAATACTATTCAAACAGAGACTATTAATCATCTTGCGCATTCTCCTTATTATTATCAATACTATTCTCCATTATTTATGAGCTAAGAATATTTAAAGATAAGAGAACCAAACTGTAAACGGTATAAGTCAAGAGCCGCGAAAAGGGTCGTTCGGCAGACTGCACATGAGCTGAAACAAAACGATCTCTCAACATCGCTCCGTTTCGCGTTCTGATGGTCCTTCGAAAGTGAACTTTTAACGTGTGCATTAATAAAGAGAGAATCATAAGAATGAATAAATTTACGGCATATATTGTTCAATCCATCAGACGGCAGAAGCTTCCTCAATTTCAAGCGCTATATCATTCAACGCTTAATTGACTCTATACGCGCCTTCTCTATAGCTTTGATCATTCTCTCAACCTCTTCGCCGGATTTGCATCGAAAACTATACTACAGTATATCCACCTTTCCATCGTCTTTTGCAGCTGGGAACATCACTGAAAATATCTGAGGCTTGTCAGTTTTTGCAACGGCCATACTCTGGTTTATTCTGGAATTAATGAGAATGTTATTAGTCACGTATTGCCGCGCTAGTAAACGGTATGAACCATCCGCCTGGCTCTTATTGACTTTCAAAGCACTCAGAGACATGTCACGATATTCATTACCAAATTTCTAAAATGCTTTGCAACGAACAGCGCATTGTATTTCTTCCTCCTCCTCGCCAGGCCCTTTGGTGTACAATGCAGCCTCTTATTCTTTTTTAGTCTCCTGTGCCAAGCGTTCACGCTCTGCAGCCTCATGCGCTTCATCATCACCATCAGTTTACGTGCCATCTTGAGCCTTCTTTTCTCCTTATTCTTACTTAACTTCAGCACCTTCTGCAGATGAAGATGACTGACCGGGAATGGTAAAAGCACTGGCACCAGGATTAAACTTAAATGCAGATCCATTGGAAGGAGATTTGGATTCGGAAGACCCAAATTAGGTGTTGGTGGTAGAACCTCCGCCATTGGACCCAAATTAGAATCCTGAAAATACATTTTTGGCTTATTAAGTCTCGGTGGAGGTAGAAGAAGAACCATAGCTGCTACCGAAGCTAAATGGATTACTCTCCTTTTACTCAGCGCCTTTAGTCACACTTGACTCCACTTTGGAATCTCGATTCTTATCTCCCAACGCCTCCGAACTAGTCTCAACCGACTACTTTTAACCAAATGTAAAACTAAATCCTGATGGTTGAGCAGAAGGTTATTATCCGGCAGAAGTACCAAAACTAGAGGCAGTGGATGGAGACTGACCAAATGAAAAGCTGAACGATGACTTGGTATCACTTGGCTATTTAGCGGCCTTATCATCTGCTACCAATGACTACGACTATTCACCTCCAGTTCCAAGACGTGAGAATACAGAAGTCTTTTAGTCAGCTTTCTAAGTAGATCCATCCTCATTCTTATTCACCTCTTGCTTATCAGTGGCAGCTGTAGACTCTCCAGACGAACTAAATGTGAACGGTTTGATCTAAATTTTGGATGTAGACTTAGTGCTAGATGGTTAAGCGGTTTATACCTAGTCATCCTTTATGCTCTTTGACGATTACAGACTATCAAATGCAAAAGGATTATCCGATTTACCACCATTTGCTTTACTACCAAATACACTTGTAGAAGATTAAGGGAGACTAAAGTTTGGTAGGGCCATCGGATTCAACGGTGCTGGAGGAGTAGGAGCCTGTGGAGTCTACTCAACCTGACCAAATTTGAACGGGCTAATACCAATTGATCCATTCTACTTTGATTACAGAGGAGTAGATGGCATAACTTAAGCTTTGGCACTACCATTCACACTCTAATTCTCAGTACTTGATTATCCGATAGAAGTTAAATACTTCGTGTACTAATCGAATATCTTACTCCAGTCGCTATCCAGAAAGTTGATATCAATCTTCTGATTGGACTTGAGATCAATTTCATGCCCAAATACCATTTTGAATAAAGTCTTGATCAATGAATAGTTCAACCCCATCAGTTTAACATTTTGATGTTGAGAGCTCTTAGTCTACTCTATCTACTACTGAGGCTCAAGTTTACTAAAGCTAAAAGTTGATTATTAAGGCAGTGGATTGATCTTGGAAGCACCAAAGTAGAATGTGGAAAAAGGATTCGACTTCACCTCATCCCTTCCACCCTAATCATCCATTCGTCTCTTTGTTTTACGTTCAGTATCCATGATAGTCAATTTAAATATACGATATCTCGTAATTTCTTCGTTCGTGTGTAATAGAAATAGCAAATTGCTTTAAAGAATGGCGAAGAGAAGAGAGAAAGGGAGAGAGAAGTCAAAAGCGTTTCAGCCGTAAGATTGGACCGACTTTCGTTTCAAAGTGCCGGTGAAGGTAAAGAATGGCCAACAGTCAAGTTAGACGCGTCTCTCCTGGTGAGTTAGTTATTCAGTGTAAACTTTATATGATCTTATAGAAATGAAGGAAGGCACCATCACTATAAAACGCGTCTGAATGAAAGCTTGAGCATTCGTCTACCCAGATTTCGTTATCTTCACATTGCGAAAAAGATTGCAAATGGATCTTCACAATCTTGAAATGCTATTATAACTTCAAATTTATTAGAGAAGGAACGTAAGATGTAAGGATATCAACATTATATTGCACAAATAAAGCTTAGCAATTCATCAGTTATTATAGAGCGGTTTTGATGAAGATTCTTCAGTAACAGTAATTGTGTGAGCAATTGCACTTTCTGCTGGCTTTCCATCATCAGTAGGGGAATCATCGGAGGATGTCAATTACTCTTCCAAAAAGTATCTGTCGATATCATACTAAGCCATGACTCTCACATCGACATATATCGCACTACCATCTTCATTCTGACCAATTTTAAATTTTGGTTACTTAGGAACTATAGGCTGCCTGCTAGAGGAATTAAACGCAACCGCATGGCTTCGCTTGCGGTCCTTGGAGATACTATCGATTGGCTTGGTGCTGAACTTAGCGGGAGACTATTCGACGCGGGGTGAAATCACCTGCTCGACTCCATATTCACTAGGTAAAATCGGTTTCAGCGCTTGACACAAACAAATGACTATTACCTTTAGCAATTCTTCATCTACAGCGAGGGACTCACTAGATGCCAAATTTGCATTTTCAGCGGAGGATTGGTACGGATAAGTGTAAATGGTGTCGCGCTCTGGATTTTCAGCGAACACTTTGAACCGCTAAGGAGTAAGCAGCAGTACCGGGGCGTTAGTTGAGTACAATTGACTCAGAGTCTAAGCCAATCTTGACTAAGCGTACCAAGGATGCCCATTAGGAAAGGCGGCACAAGTTTTTAATTCTGTGCTTAACAGAATCCGATTATTATGCTAATTCTACATTATTCGCAAATCGGTAAGGCTCGCATAATCATACTATGCATGGCACATAAAACCGCCAACTACGGCCAACTTCTGATCGTCATTGGCGACAACAACGTTAATTCTAAACGATACCATCGAGATAATAGCATGCAGACGCTGGGTTATTACTATCTCATTATCACCGACAGCTTATATCAAGAGATTTAACTAATTTGCAATTTACTCATCACCGACCACTAAATTGTACTTTTATCTCCAGATGTCTTAGACGCCGAGAAGGCGCGCCAGACATTCACAACCAGTCCCGCCAAGCAGAGACAACGGTTTGATATTGCGATATACAGCGGGATGAAATAGATGATGTTTTAGTTTAGATGCAAAAGGCTTCTTAATCAGCATAACTTGCTTTCCATCATCAGTGAACGCGTCTGTGTCTTAGACTATAAGCCTCCCGGTAGATACTTTTTTATCAAATAGCGCTTGGCGTTCTTACAATAATGCCTCCAAGTCTCCATGAAAATCTTCTTCATAATCTGAATAGTCTGTCTCGGTAGCACTTGCATCAGACTCAGTTTCAAATAGTAGAGGTATAGGAGTGGCAGCGACGCGTACTTGCTTCAATTTTTAGTCTATTAATGTATTAAAAGTCGCCATTAATAAAATTGCTGCAAGCCTCACGCGTAAAGGTGAAACGAAAAAAAGAGAGAGAGCGCGGTCATCTGGTTAAAGCTGAGATGCACCAGCTGCGAAACGTGACGATGCAAAGTGCCCACGGCAATGAGTAAAATGGTGATTAAAGAGACTCAAGTAGCACTTATTAAATTCATTATATTCACTTCAACTCATTCAACATTCAACGTCTTATATCAATCAAAACAGAACCAGAGAGACAATTGAAGCCAAAACGACGCTCAGAGCATTGATAGCAAAGCCAATGACGGCAGAGTTTGGAGTAAAGACCTCACCACCAGTAGAGTTGGTGTTGTTGTTCTTGCCGCCTCCAATAGTACCGCTGCCACCGGCATTACTGCCCTTGCCGCCAGTTGAGCCACCACCGATAGTACCACTGCCGCCAGTGGAACCAGTGCTGTTGTTGCCACCATTAGCGCCAGGGAAAGAACCATAAAAGTCCAAGTCTGGACACAAGGAGCGAATCTTGGAGTTCATGTACTCAGCGAACTGGTTCAGAGCACTGATAGATTCCCAGTACTGAGGAGATTGGAATGAAGCAACGCCACTGGTGTAATCCTGGCGTCTCTACCAGTATGCAGTATCATCCTACTCAATCTTGGATGGGTTGACGCCAAAGTTCAAATTTAGCAACAGGTTGTTGTTCTTGCGGTAGTAAAAGTTGGACACGAATCCATAATATGTAGCAGCCGTGAGGCGAGCAGTATCATCACGGCCAACAGGAACGTACCAATAGACAAAGCCATTCTCCTCAATGAATTTGATCACCTCAGAGTAGGATTAAGCTGCCATAGCACTGCCAAAGAAAACATTGGCACCCACTTCTGGCATCACAACGAATGGAGTAAACTTACCCTCGTATTCACCCAGCAGCTACTTCTTCAGAGCCAGCAAAGTTGCACGAGCAGTTTCCTTATCAGTGACAGTATACTGGCGGAAGTTGGTGGTATTGAGACCGAGCAGTGAGCCAACATCTTCAATCACCAGACCAACTGGCTTGAAAGAGCTACCGTCAGCACCCTCACTTGCTACTTTCTTCACAAAGGCACTTTGAGCCTCACTCATCGAGAGCTAAGAGGAGCCATTGGCCACGCGAACACCATAAGAGCAAAAGACACGGCTGTCGGCACACCATTTCTGAGTCACTTCAGAAAAGCTCTCAGGATAAGTGAGCACCGCGTTCAGGTAGCTTTCAGAATTACAACTAGCTGGGGAGGCAGCCATCACCATAGATGTTGCAACAGCAGACAGGACAGCAAATACAGTTGAGTACATACTTGGAATTCAAGGTATTAATTATATTCTTCGAATTGTTGAGAGATTCGTAAACGGAAGAGATGTGACAGATAGACAGTAGCGCTTTTATAGGATCGCCGGAATCTATTTTTGGTAACAACCAGATTGATTTGGCAATTTATATTTTCAATTTAGAATACTAGCAATTTTTGATTGCTATTTTAGTAAAATTGGATTTCTAAATTTAAGTCTTGGCACAAAGTCATCATTTCATTTCACATACCGCATGCTAAGACATACTCTTGGCGCCGATCTGCTTATCAAGTGACCAAAGCTTGAGAATGGACCCCGTAAACGTTGCTCAAACAAATGATCTTGAACAGGGTCTGATTTTTTGAATACTCTTTTACCCAGGACAATGGCTACATTTAATAATAATAGTCTTTTACGACACACGAAGAATCGCGACACGAGTTACCAGTACCTGTCTGAAATTCTCTATTATATGAGCACTTTTTAACTAACAGGATCTACCTGCCAGTTATATAGTCAAATGCCTTGTTAATCAGATACATACAACTCGAAAAATATTCAGGTTTTAAAAGGTCGCCTAAGGTGCAACAAACTAGAAACAAACATGTCTATTATTTTATAAATCATTTCAATGAATCTACTGTCCAGAGTAATTGTATCTGTCATGGCCATTTACAGCGGGGTCCATGTGGGACGGTGGTAGAAACGCCCATAGCAATGGTCTGCCCTTCTTGTCCAATCTCTCCTGAGCCTCTACACCGCCAGTATGGAACATCCAAAAGTGACCATTGTTGCTGGCATCTAGACAACTGTCGCACGGCTAGGCGACGTGATATCCAACAATGTTACCACAGAGTAGACACGCAATATCTTGAACTCTACAGAAACACTTCTCAGTACAATAGTCCTAGTAAACAGTGCCGACATTGGTCACAGGCGGCATATCGGTGCTATACAGCTCCACCTTCTAGTCAGCCAACAATATTGCTTTCATACCACGCTGACACAACACAGACTTGCATGATTTGCACTACAGCTTGCACACAACCTTGTACCTGAATTGATCATTCGGACTAGCCAGCTCAGCATCTCTCACAGCACTAAGACGTTGGCGCGCATTCATTACACGAGCATAGAGTACTTGACGTCTTCTCAAATCCTGGATAACGTTGGTAGTGCTTGGCTCAATATCACCTTCACCATCATGATCATCGTCATCGATATCTTCATCATCCTCAATGCAATCATCAACAGTGTCTTCACTGCCAAATCTCATAATAGGAGCAACGTCAGCATAGCTATGTAGAAAGTAGTTTCTCAATTGCTACAATGCTTCACTACCCATATGCTCACGTACAGCTTCAGCATTAGACTAAGGACGCACTTATTAGGCCGCTGGATCACGCGCAGCATTAAAAGGATTGTAGCCTTGCATTGACGCAATATTAGGAAGATTAGAGCTCACCGGTCTTACAGCAGGCCTTGTAAACTATTACTATTGCTGTTGCTACTATTGAGGATGCGGATGTTGGTGCGGCTGTTATTGTTAGCGACTATCAATAACATTTAAGATACGGTTGGCAGGGGAGTCGGCAGAGCGAAGACGCGTCAGTAAAGACGTGATAGAGTAACGCGACTGATCATCTTACTGAGGGGATAGCGCTTGCTGCTGTTAAAAGAGCCCACTAGCGCTGTACATCGCGCCAGCATTGTCATGATTTCTTGGAGTTGAAACATTCAGCTCACGCGCGCCTTAAGCATTACTTTGAGGGGTAGCAGCACTATTACTGTTCATCAATTACATTCTACCAGTCAGGGATGCGGTGTCTAGTGGTGCCATTGTGTATGTTATTGGATACTAAGCAATTGATTTTACTTGCGGCGTAGAAATAAGGTGTCACTTTAATAATAAGATTATAGCAAAAGATGAAGAGCTTGATACCACTCACTATTTAATCCAGTTTGTCTATTAATATGCTAGCCGCATTCCTTTAATACTCAGCCAATCGCTGATTAACTCTTTAGCCCGCCAATGTGACCTATTGAATTATAGGTGAATTTAGTGTTAAATGTTGGCAAGTTGTAAAAGATTAAAGTCTTACATGCCAATGCTCAAGATATGCTGCATGGGAATATGTAATGCCCATGCCTCCAGTTGCAAACTGCTAAATCTCATCCGCGTCTAGGACTGACGTTTCCATGACGACGCTGATCCGTTTCAACTTGATCTTTGTTGACACTGCGAAAGCTTAAGTTTAGTAATTTGATTTAGGTAGTAAATACTCTTGAAATCAGTCGATTAATAATTCTATTTGACATTTAATAATTCAGCAGGTATGAGTCAAGACTTATTGCAGTATAATCCGGGTGGGAATGATGAGCTGTTATTTAACAATGTACTGTTGTTTGGGTACTCTGGATCTGGTGTGTCCTCAGCTGTGAATTGCCTCGG
This sequence comes from Amoeboaphelidium protococcarum, assembly GCA_023515745.1. Lineage (NCBI taxonomy): Eukaryota > Fungi > Aphelidiomycota > Aphelidea > Amoeboaphelidium > Amoeboaphelidium protococcarum. The sequence continues at coordinate 728,492 of JALECJ010000020.1, read as the reverse complement.
CACCTCTCTGTAGCCATAGAAAACGTCCTATATTACCAAATCTCTATCTAGGACCTCCTATCCATACTCTCCGTCTAAAGTGAGAGTTACTACTAATTACAGCAAAATCAATTTGTCGACCATTTTGCCGCAGCTCAAGACTAATCTCTGGGAGTCTTGGGGTATAAAAGATGATGGCAGTGGATGTAATTACGATTCGCTTGAACTGGATCTCATTTTACAAGGGATGCTACCGGATAGATATGCAATGCCTAAAGATGCCAAAGCATTGACTTAGGTGATCACTTAGTAGAAGAAGCCTAATGCTTACAATGCAATACATGCTGTTGCATTCATGATTCCATAGCAAGTTGTGATGGATCTGTCTGGTAGTGATTTGACCAAGATCAAGTCAGTGCTTGCTTAGATTAAAGACAGAGGACGTGATCCGGTGGTGCTAGTAAGTAAAGTGGATCTCCTGGTTAGCGGGCAGACTATGGGAGACAATCAAGTGTTTGATGAACTGCCAGAGATTTCTGATGTCCTTAAGATTACCAGTGGACTGCTTGGTGTCCCATTGACTAATGTTCACGCGATAATCAACTACAACTGCTAGGCTTTCGAGAAGGTGACAAAGAGATTGCCAGTGTTGGATCTTAATGCTGTGAGAATCATGTCGCTGCTGCTACAAAAATGCAAGTAGTTTTAGGCTAATGATCCTGCCAGCTTGGTATTGTTTAAGACTTTGAGTAAGGCTGGTAGTGGTCTGAATCTGGCACAGTCTCAAGTGGTCAGTGAAGTCAGCAAAAGTAGTGTAATTAGTGAGAAAGAGGAGAATGTATAGAATGACAATGATAATAATGATAATCGTCCTTTGGCACAGACCAAGTAGCTGGATGCATCATCTGAGTAGAGTAAGCCTTAGAAAGGTGGAATGAATATGGGCGAAATATTTGCGTAAGCACAAGAGGAGGCGCACGTGGAGATCAATGTAGAACAACAAAAGTCTGCTATTAGTCAAATGAATTAAGATTCACCCCAAGCCAAGTCTTAGTCTCCAGTCAAAGATACTAATAGTACCACAAATTAAAACGCGTTCCCAGATAAGAGTTCTTCAATTTAGACTCCTAACAGTAATAATACTGCCAGTCTAAATGTGAATCTGAAAGAGTCTTAGACATAGTAATCTCCAACTTAATCATCGGTAGGTAAGTACTCTTCTCAGCCTCAGAGTCCAGCCGGCAAATAGGATTCACAATTGAAGGCCACTGTTGCGTAAGCTGTAGTTAAAGACGCTGCTCCCACTCTCACCCAGCAACAGAAGGTGAGTGTTGATGTACCAAAAGCATAAGCAATCGAAAAGAGTACCGCAACTTCACCTAAAGTTGAGAGTTTTAAATTGCCGGGTATTTCTGCTGATAGCAACAAACAGCTGGAGTAGAAAGTGAATACCATTGAAGTGGACATTAAGAAAGTTAATGTGCAGTATGCAGACTTGAAGATGGTGCTGGATAGCAAAGTGTCAGCCTTGTAATCTTCTTATGAATCAACTTTAAAAGAGATTGAGACTGTCAAAAAGGATCAGTCCAGTATTGAGAAGAAATTCATTGCCACCATTCAAGATGCTAAGCAGTCGCGTGAGAGTCAACTAGCAATTGGTAGCCTCAGTGATCTACAATAGGCAATCACGTAAATCAGTGAAAAGATGTCTGAATTTGACAAGAGTCTTGGTCAGCACAGCGACAACATGAATCAGGTGAAGATTGATATGGAGTAGCTAATCTCCACTACAGACAGTGCAGTGCGTAAGTATGTGAGCGAACAGCTCGAAATAATTCAGAAAAAGATCCAGGATGGGGAACGTGTATAGAAAAACTTCCGCAATGATGTCACCAGAGAATTGGATGAGATGAAGAGCAAGTCTCCGACTCTAGGCCCACTTGGTGACGCGTCTGATAAAGGACAGTCACTGGCTCGCGGTAAAAGTGCAGAGCTATTAGAGGTTGTGAATGTTAATAAAGATCTTAGTGCTTAAGTGGAATAGCTAAAGAAAGATATAACGGCCATCAAAGAATTGGCTGATGCGGCGAAAGAAGATGCACAGAAAGCTATTGAATAGGCATAGAAGGCTTCTAGTGCTGGCTGCAAATGTGTTTTGATGTGAACGTCTAAATAGATGATACTGATATGAATAAAATAGAGTAGAATATATTGATTTCAATAGATTTAAACTGTACAATTTCGATCATCTCTAATTGTTGCTGCTTGTAGTATTATGCGCCAGTAGTGTAGTCTATGTCTAACCATCAACATACACCCGACTTCTCCACTATTCGGCGTAAGATATATCAGTCTGCACATAAGTGCTCACACGCCCGCTAGAAGTTGACTATTAAGTGACTTGATGATGACGCCTTCCATGGCCACTAGAGGTTGTATTGCTGACAGCGTGTTAATGTTATTCCTCTTCAACTTGCATACTAGCATCAGCGTGTTATTATTCATGAGCAGAAGACTCTGTAGACTCCAGGCCACCAATCAGTTAATTCTATTATTAAGACTGAAGAGCCTACTCTGTAACATCAACCACAATTTCATCATTACTAGCAGATATACCATCATCAATCGTATTTAACCGCCTTCCAAATGCAGGAGTATTCTATCCACTATTATCGTTGCTTCTCACCAGGCCACTATGCTCTACTCCCGCTCGTGCCAACTAATCAACTCTTCTAAAGGAAACATTTCGAGAATTGAGCAGATTATCGCTTGGTGTAAAAGCAGATATCCGAGGCTGCATAGATGAAGACGATGACTATACACCAGATGCTGAAGTAAGCTCAGTCTATGTCTATACATCCACCGGAGTCTGAGTACCTCTGGATCTAAATCCCGGCCGAGGCCTAAAGAAGTGACACGACATTCTATGATACTTCCAGTCTTTAACCTGACACTCTTTCCCGCAATACCGAACCTTCCGACAGCCGGCACACATCATAAAATCACCAAAATGGTTTTCAATCATACCACACCCTTCACACTTTCGCTTAATGGACAACTGCCGCGACTTTCTAATCTCTACCGACTCCGAGAACAAGGCCTATATTCCAACAGATATACCCGTGGAACTGAGTACGTGTAATGTCCTCACAGCGAAATTCTAAAGAGACACAATGTGCTACTACTCTATATTCAAATCGTTATGCGTGCCCATCACTACCCTCCAATCTTCACATACAGAGTGCACATACGGCCTCAACTAATCAGGAACCTTACATACTAGGTGTGTGGCCAAGTGCTGCATAAATGTCAACAGAATATCCGAGGTGTAATCAAATGATAACTGAACATTGCCATTAGACAATTACTGCCGATGAATCTTGAGAATCTACAAATACTAATCAATCACCTTCGTGTCATTAAATCTAGTAAGAGTTTCCTCATTAGCAAATTCATATATAAAGCTCATCAACCGGACCGCAAGATCAATTACAGAAGACTGCTTAACTTGCTAAAGAGAGAGCAGAACATTACACAAATCATCCAGATAATGCTCAAAATGCTACTACTCAGCAATAATAAATACATCTGACAGACACCGGATAAAAGAATCCAACAACTCTCCAATCTCTTCCTAAGCATTAGCATTGGCAGATGCAATCTCCTCATCCACTTAAGAGCTATCAGTTCCAGAACTTCTGATCTGCAGTGCAGAGAAGCAGGTGGAGAGCTGGCAGATAGTGGAGCATATCCATTGAATGACAAAACTAAATTCATCCAATACAACTCGCCTAATATCAGTGGTGATGAATAAAACTTGCTTCAAAAGATCCACAGCCATCCGCTACCTTTATAACCTCTTAAAATATCGATCCAACTACTCTTTATCATTCATCATACGTTAAGGATTGAACATGTTATCATCAAGATTGCCGTTATTTTGAAAGCCATTATTAAAATTGCTATTACTCAGAGTATCGCCACCGACATATGCATAGTTAATCACAAGTATGAGCAGAGTGTACAGCTTATCTGGGCGACCTGCATTGACTGCATCAGAAGAGCTACTAAGCAGACGGAATGCAAGTTTTCTCTCAAAATCAGTCTCTGCCTCCTTGCACTTGAGCATGAGTTGAGACACATCATCATCTGACCGCCTATTTAATGCATGTCTAAGAGCCATAATAAACAGAGTCGCAGTGGACTTGCTACCCAACTTTGTATCACCACTCACAATTCTCTCAAATGCATCCTGAGGTTATACTACTGCTCCATTCACCGTTATAACCCACGGATCCATATCAAAGTTTTACTAGCGGTATTACAACTACCACGACCACTACAGCTATTATGAATGCTATTGATCCATACAGAGTTAATTATTAAGATGTAGATAATCAGTTGACACTTTAATATACTTGATATGGATAAAAAATGTTGTAATTGATTCTACCGAGACTCTCTATTTCTCCCTGTCACACTCTCCGTCTGTGTCAATTGCGAGAGAATGAAGGAAAAGAATTGACGGAAAAGTCTGGCTGGTCTGGAACGAGAGAAACGGACGGTTAAAACGGGCGGTCGATCTCACTCGGAGTTGGCGATCTGTCTACCGTACTGTATATCGCATCTTTGGTCTGCCCTGCTATAAGTATTGTTTATAATTAGAACAACTTTGATTTATTAATGAGCTTATTATTATTATAATGCAGCAGAATTTTATAAGAATATAAGCTCTACGCGCACAAGTTTTATGCATTGACATTGGATTTGTTAACATAAAGACGTGATACACTTTAACACGGATTAGGTAAAACAACACAGGAGAGGAGACTCGCAGTCAACATACGCGAGAAACTACAGTATGTAATGTTCAAAGTAAATCAATAGAGAGTACATTTATAAAACTAACATGTCAATACTTGGAAATTGGGGCTGGTGGGAGATAATCGTCGTATTCAGAGGCAGAGTTGGTAACTTCATCGTACATTCTGGTCTGCGGCGGTGTTGGGCGACGCTGAGCCACTGATGATGACGACTGTAACTGCGGCCGACTGTGACCACCACTCGATCCATAAGATTGTGCATCCAGAGAATCATATTACTAGACAGCAGGAAGTGTCGGTTCATCCAATCGCGGATACATTGATGACTATCGATGACTTTACTAGGCCTATTACTACTATTGTTACTATTACTATAATACCAATTAAGAATCTGGAATATCATCCAAAATTCTGCCGCGATAATCAGGATCCAGCTCTTCATAAACAACTTCCTATTACTATTGAGGCTGTGACTTTACAGACAAATCTTGAACAGTTTCATACTCAACATACTCTTGCTAGTGGTTGATGTTGGGTCCAGTATATGGCTGCATTGGGATCATTGGATAACCTTGAATGGCTGGCAGAGTTGGCTACTTCAAATTAGGTGCCGATGGTACAGGGCCATTCGCATAACCACCTCCATACTGTGCATTTGGGTCAGCATAATACACCGGAGGCGTGTTTTGAGGCTAAACGCGTCCAGCGTAATTAGATTTCCGCCTACGCTAACTTCCCAATAGGATGCATGAGAACAGAATCACGGCGAATTCAATAGCACACATTATAAACAGGAGCACATAGACCGGCACAGAGGCTCTTGTACCAATAGCAGACCAGAAAGCATCATCAGGCCGCAGAGCTTGTGTGTATACCGTGGCTGCCAGAACAACCTGCGCCACGAAAATAGTGATAACTACAGCCAGATAGGTGATAAGGAGACACTTATTCCCCATACACAATCCACAAAACCCGAGAAATCCAGTACATGCAACTATCAAACCCAGTGCGATTAATGCCCATAATATAGCAGTCTATCCTCCCTATGAACGAATCTAGCCGGTTAAATTTAAAATGTACGCAACCAAGAAACCAGCGGCAATGGCCAAACCTGCAATGGTGAATATGATATTTATAATATGAAGCAGAAATGACGCCAACCTATTTTATGAAGCTGCAATCGCCATTATACTTTCCACGAGTTTAAACTATATTATATCGACTATTTAATATGAAAAGGGTAGGACTTGAAGATAAATACAATAAAATCAGTCCAGTTGATAAATGAATGAAGCAATCAGAAACGAAAGAGATCACAAATGGTTCAAAGAGGCCGATTGACTGATTGGAGCGCGTTTTAAATATTGCCAAGACCTGACCAATCAGTATTAACCTTTTAGACGCTTTGGCTCTTGAAATGACCAACACACGCACACCTTTAAAATGCGGAAAGATGGGTTATCATTATTATTACAAATTTAAGTGGGAGAAAACAATAATGTATAATAATCATTAATTTCATAACTATATAATTGTAGCCGTTGAAGAGTGTTCACGCGGTTGACATGCATAGTGTTGATATGATCCGACTCTTATCAGTGGGAACAAAATTACATACAGTCGAAAGTCACCTTTTACTTAGTCTTTATGTTCTAATAACTTTGGCAATCCTAGATGGGATGCAATAACATTTAACTCATCAGGATCAATGGCCCTTCTAACAAAAGTTACCAATTGAACACCCATTTGGTAGAATTCAGAATCCATTCCTCTGATGATATCCAAGACATCATTGCAATCATATACATGAAGCCTTGCATTCCAAAATTGGAATAGATATACCGCAATTTCAGGAACCATGGCCCATTATATAAATTAATCAATATTACTAGCAGCGTGATCGATCGCTGCTAGATTTAGTTATAATGGGACATGGCGAAAACTGTTGAGATATAACAGATGACTGAAGAATTCATATTTGACAGCATATGTCAAATACAGAATATCTTCAGTAGTTCCGCGAATCTCAAATGCCAATAATAATTCTAACAGTTTTATTTCGTGCAATGCAGAAGGCGCAAGCTGTAGAAATGTACTAATTATATACGCAGTGTAGCTTTTGTCTATCATTCATGGATCAATAGTCATTAGAGGTGGAGCATTAATCTACTTGCGATAAAAAATTTCCAGCTTCGGTTCAGGGGCAGCCGTTCTGAACATCACTTCCAATAGAAGTTATCCCACCATCTTTTAAAAGGTTATGCATACAATGACGGTTAATTGTTTACAACATCATGTTAACCATTGACAAGAGCTGTTCCCAAACTTGTCTTTTTTAGATTTCGGTTCAAGTTTAATTTCCATGGCAACGCAAAATAACACTAAAGGCTGTACAAAAGAAAAATCCAATTAATTATCATTCGAACCAGTTGCGATCTTTTCATCTGGAGATAGCCATTAATACAACTTGCCATCTTGATCATGTTTGGATTTCCAAACACCTTCAACGTATTGTATCCATCATTATAGCAACTCCATACGGGTGGGCCTCATCCTCCTTGATTTTTTCAATACTTTCAACTTCTGCATTAGCTGCGTAGGAAGAACTCTTACCTACTCGTAGAACAGTTTATTCTGCTGTCTAAAAGGATTCAGACTGATTTACAGACTTCTTCCATTCTCTCCATCGTTCACATACTTGACTTCGCCAATGCAGGTTAAACAGGCACCATACTGTTCATGATCTAATAAAAGAAATTTCTTATCTTTCTACGTCCAGTGTACGGAGTCAACACCAAAGCCAAAAATTTCAACATTTATACTTTAAAAGTCATCAACAATGTGCTGAGCAGGTTCCCCATCCACTTCTCTCTTGTTATCGTTAGGCATTTTGATATTTTCACTAAATTGGATTGTAGATTTATTGTTCAGACTTTTAGTAAATAGCATAGAAACTTCTCCTAGTTGATATATACTGCAATCGAATTTCAACCGAGAAATTCTTAGCCAAGTTATCAATCTCTGTAAAGTTTTTTTCTCAGCAGCATAAGCATTAACACTTGGAGAAGACAAAACATCGACTGCTGCAATTAGTTGAGTGACAACAGAGTTCTAGTCATCGGGCATGACATTCTCAGCATCATTGATGATAGACTCAGCCCCAGTCATATTATAGTCCGTAATTGCAGCCACAACAGGGGCGTTATTGTCGCCGGCATTCTCAACACCAACCACCAGCGAACTGATTGCAGCGGCGAATTACTCTTTCTCTTGTTCAATATATGTAATACAACTCTTCTTCTCCTCAATAGAAGCTGCATAAAATTTCTGCCAAGGTAGGTCTAGCTTGAATACATAATCGCCTAAATTGTCGACTATCTATGCTATAAAGCTGCCAATCCTAGCGTAATGTTGTTACTATCATCCACTATCAGAACCAACAATACGAAAACTTTTTAGGACTTCACGAAGAAAAGATACGGTTCAACAGGTGCTTTTTAATCAATCCGACAGCTTTAAATGCCTTGGCAATTCGCCGTTCCACAGCTTGGTAGCATTTATCAATTCATACACAGAAGTGACTCGTAAAGTTGTCAATACATTGTAACGAACATTTCCTCATATTCTCCTTCGCACGTCTGTATTACCTGACGAGCCTGGTACTTTTATTCAATATTTCATTCAACTTATAGAGATTAATCTGTCATTAATTAAGCCCATCTTCTTCAGTAGTTAATTAAGAAGTATATCTATTATTTGAATATGATTTTCGCCCAAGCCAACCAACCACAAGGCGGATCTTACTGATCTCCTATTTCAATGAAAAGAATAAAAATTGCGCTTCTAATAAATAGCCATGAAGTGTGTAAAGTGCGACGGTAAAGCTAAACTGAAACGACCCAAGACAGCTGAACCTTATTGTGACTAGTGCTTCTTTGCGGATTTTGAGCAGGAGATTCATGATACTATTGTGAGAAATGAGATCTTTAGTAGAGGCAAGAGCTATGTGATTGGAATGTCTGGCGGTAAAGATTCCACCGTGTTGGCGTATGTTCTAGATAAATTGAATCGAGAGCACGATTATGGTGTAAATCTATTACTGGTGGCTGTAGATGAAGGCATTACAGGATATCGAGATGATAGCCTGGAATCTGTCAAGAGAAATCAAGAGCGATTGCAGTTGCCTCTGAAAATTGTCTCCTACTCTGAACTTTATGAGGGATGGACTATGGACAAGATTGTGCAATAGATTGGACTGAAAAATAATTGTACATTCTGTGGTGTGTTCAGGCGTCAAGCTCTTGAGAAAGGAGCCATTCTGTTTGCCGAATAGCTGAATGACACTGTAGATGGTATTATTACTGGCCACAATGCGGATGATATGGCGGAGACTGTGTTGATGAATATATTTCGCGGTGACGTTACGCGTCTGCAAAAATGTACTCATATATCAACCAATGTAGAGGCTAATAGCTCTACCATACGGCGAATAAAGCCACTCAAGTACGCGTATGAAAAAGAGATTGTCTTGTATGCGCATTACAAGCAGCTTGACTACTTCTCAACTGAATGTATCTACAGTCCGAATGCTTTCAGAGGTAATGCCCGCACGTTCTTGAAAGATTTGGAGAGAATTCGACCAACTGCTATTCTCGACATTATTCGTAGTGGAGAGTAGATGGAACAGATGCTTATTGCTAATCAGAAGATGCATTTAAAGTCTTCCGATGGTAGTAAGTCGGCACCGGTTAGCAAGTTGAGGACCTGTTCTCGCTGCGGAATGATTGCTAGTAATGAAGTATGCAAAGCATGCATGTTATTGGAATCTCTACGCAATGGATAGTGATTCTAAAAGAATAAAGTATATATTTGCTTTATATGTATCATTCCACTTCACCTTCTTCTTCAATGTATGGACTGAGCAATTAGATCTTAATACTTTTGAGAATATTAAACATTTAAGATCCGGCCAGATGAGATTAGAATACACCTTCAAGCGTACTTCTTATATCAGCGTTAGAGTAGACTTCTTTCAAAACTTTAACACCTTCTTCATAATCATCAAACGTGATATTGAGTACTTTGCACCATTGATGTGCCTGATGGAGATCAAAAGCTTTAATTAAGCTAACAGCGCTTTCTTCAATAGGAATTGCCAGTTCACCGGTATCAGCACCATCAGTAGGGGCGATGTTCTGTGAAGACATGTGTGCTATCTGAGTAACTAATCTAGATTGGGCGAGTATCAGAGCTGTACATGCAATTACATAAGGCTAAAATCTACAAATCACTGGTGTCCTCAGAAAGTCTGATACAAAAGTCCACGTAGTCTTTTACAGCTAATAGTGCCAACCCACATGTTCATCCAACTATTACAAAAGACCGGCATTCGAGACACGCTCCACTAAAAATTCAATGTATCCATGAGGATAACCCATACCGCTACTATCGTGTCCATTAACTTTATTCTGAAAAGTAACTACATCATCTCGCTATATACCTGGAGAATCCGATATAGCATCATTTAAGTTCATCTTCTCAGTCAATGGCACGTTCAACTCACCTCGCATCATTCCAAACTCACAAAAACTCACGCCCAGAACGTCCGCCACAATAACATCTTCCACGCGCAGTAGCACTTCCATCCATTTTCTAAATTCATTTTGCGACTGCACATCACCTGGCTAAATACGAAAATGTTCACTCTTCAGAGCCACGCGGCACACGGCCGTAACGAAATCTTCAGCACGCCGTATAGACTCTTCCAACTTGCACGCGATAAATAGAGCTGCAGCGCCTATTTCATAGATATGATACATTTTGAAAATGTCCTCGCTTTAGCTGTTCTGAGAGCTACTATCATTCCTATCTAATTTCTAGAGCGAAAGGTGAACGTAGAACTAGTGCAGAATATAACAAGCAGTGGAATAAGTATAAGTCGGAACGCGCAATTTCAATCCCACCTATAACATGAATAATGAAGCTTTAGCATGGTTATAAAGTACAATTTTTCTTCTCAGACTACTGGCATCAGTATCCTATGACCCATTTTAAAGATGATTTACAAATTCTGAATTAGTCCACAACTTCATATTATACCGATTTCCTTTTCAATAGTAATCTAAAGAGAAGCAATCATTAAGTTTGGATGAGCGAAATTTTAACGCGTCTCCTTATACAGTATATAACAACCAAGCTTACAGTACATAGATATATAAATAAAGTGCGAAAACTGTATTGATTATATTGAGTGGAATTGAAATCGATGGCCCTATTGATTTCACTCATAACTCGTTGCAGACAGCGCTCGGTACATGATCAAAGTTCTGGGAACGTCCGTGATCAAACAAGGTAAAATTTACGGGTAATCAAGACTCTGTATGATCAAGCCAAAATACTAAGACATAATTCATGCTATATTAAATGTGGTTATACGTTTATACATACAGAATATAACATTATCATGATTTGGTACTTTTAAAAGAACCAAAACCCATCAATTGAGCCACAGTGTTATCTTGAGAATCTTGGACAATCGCATCATCGTCAGCCAAACGTCGTTTCCGTTACTCTTTCAGTTTCGATTTCCTCTATTACATCTCCTATTTGTCCTTCTCCACCAAACCTCTGATATGCTCTTCATAATCAAACGCTGTATTTTTCTGAGCAGATTATTACAATTTTCGCGCCTTCAACTCTTCCAATTTCTATAACACATCCTGCACAGTAGCCCGTCGCCGTTTCACACTGGAGTTCAGGATTGGCGCGTCCGATAGAGCAGACAATTTGTCCCGATGAGAACGAGAACTCAAGTGGTCGAGATAAGAGTTGTTGTCTTTGAACAGTTGATCACACAGCTTGCAGTAGAATCCCGGTTGAAGCGATTTATAAGATTGTCCGGCGCGTTTCCCCACGGCTGTGGTACTATCAGGCAAAATCTACGGGCGATTAAGTCCAGTCTATAGAGTAAATTCAGATGGCTTCAGAATTTGCGTTGATGCTTATTATAACTACGTCTCTTCGGTGTCATCTCTAGTGCTCACATTCTGATAATCTGCAACACTAAATTTCCTTCTAAAATTTGTATCTCCACCCTACAAACATATATGAATGATTTGCTTTTTAAAAATTAGACACTCTTACTTATTAAACGTCTTTGTATACTGACTAATTATCGTGATTAGTTTATTTACGGTCTGCCATTGAATATTTCAAATGTCGAATATATATCTCGTCTATACACAATTACAGGTGAAAACAATGTCGACAATTCAAAACGAAAACGCGCGTGAATTCTCTTCCTCTCGACGGAATAAAAAGTTTGTCGCAATCAACTTTCAAACTCGAAACGCCTCGCATCAGTTCATACATTTCACCATTACAATTACAATAACGATCAGGATTTGCTGAGGATTATAGTGAGGATAAGATGGCAACTGAACAAGTGTAGACTCAGAGTATGGGTGTTAAGGTTACGCTGCGTCTCTATTCACTGTATCTGTTCTGGCGTGGTGTTCTGTTCACTCTTCTATCTTATATTCTACCTGGACTGGTGATTCGCTTCAACCGTAATAGTCCTGCTCTAGCACATGCTCAAGGATAAGTTCCTACTTAGGCAGCAGTTCTGATTACTGGTTGCAGTACAGGTATCGGGGCTGATGCAGCGCTTTATTTAGCAAGTTCCGGGTACCTGGTCTTTGCCTGTGTTCGCAGACCTGAAGATGGAGAACGTCTTGTGCAGTTGTTCAGATCTATTGCTGAAAAGTCTCAAGTATCAGTCAGAAATGGTATATTCCAAGGTATTGCGATACATTTGATTTTTAATTTACTAATTCTATCAATATAGGTGTAGGTAAAATTGTGCCATTAATGTGCGATGTGGTGAAGCAGGACACCATTGACAAGGCTGTGAAGAGAGTGGAGGAGGTGTGTGCGTAGTAGAATGCATCGCTTATCTCCATTGTGAATAATGCTGGCGTAAGCTTTGCATGTCCACTTGAGATGGAGGATATAAAGCATGTTCAGAATGTGTTTGACATTAATTTGTTTGGTGTGATGAGAATCACTTAGGCATTTCTACCTCTGATCCGCAAGTATACTGTGCAGTCTGAGTAGAATGCAGGGGATAGAAGTAAAGGTGGAAGTGGCCGTGTGGTGTTTATTGGTAGCTAGAGCGGCACTGCTCCTATAGTTGCAATGGGTGTTTACTCAGCCACCAAGTATAGTATGGAAGCTATTGCGGATTCTCTGCGTCAAGAAGTGCTGAATCAAGGCATTGCAGTTTCCATTATCAAGCCAGGTATAATCTGCTCACATTTTCTAGATTTATACAAGTTTATTGCAAATATTTTCTAGGACTTGTGTAGGTGCGGTGTTTACTCCCATTTTTGATAAGGCTAGTGTGCAGAATAACAATGCTTATTAGAAAATACCAAAGGATAAGAAATTGATTGCTGATACGTGGTACCATGACATTTATGAAGCGATCAAGGTCAAGGTGACAATGATGCGTGACTTTGGCATTCCTACACGATTGGTGAGTCTGAGCATAAAGGATGCCATTGAGGCTAGTGTACCTGCTACACGATATCTAGTGGGACTTGAATGTGTGCTGGGTGTCAATTTGAGAACTATTCTACTGATGATTGGCACATTGGGAGATGGTATTTACGATGCCGTCATCCGCAAAGCTTTCTATATCGGAAAGCAAGTTGGTGAAGAAGTGCTGGAAGAGAAGAAGGTGAATTGAAATATACTGTGAGGATTGAGATGTATGTATGGATGGATATGGGTGGTCGAATACTGCTCAAACTATACTGTTATTCATAACCAATTGAAGCAAAAAAATGGAATTGAAATTATTTTATTACATTTTTAATACTCACTCTTCAAAGAATGTCAAGTGTGAGGTGTTCAACAGCGGATCGCACTAGGATTGCTACTGGATATTTTAAGATGATGATGTTGATGCAATTGGAGACATTGTCGATGTATTACTACCACCTATAGAGCTCTCCTGAAAATCAACAGCATCCAATTCATCTCCCTATTCCTCCACATTAGAACTTGATTATGATTATGTAGATTCATCCAACAACAATCTTAATTCAGAGCGATCAAAAAATTAGACAATCCTTGCAGGAGCACCAAATCTGGATAGAAAACGCGGCAACTTCCAGATCAAAGCATAGCTCAGGTATAGACTTAACACTGGACTGGCATAAGATTTCCAGACTAGAGATCGAAGCTTTCTACTGTTCAGTCTTTTGAGCAATTATCTATCGCGCGAATTGTTAGAACTCTGTACCTTGTTGACACCATACATATTTGAATTTAGTGTTGATTATTATTGCTGCCATGAAGATTACCTCAAAGAAGACGTCTATCCTTTATGATCAACTTCAAATTGTAAATAGCAAACATAGCAGAGCATGAGCGACATGATCACAGCACCAAAAGCGATAAAGTATGCATATAAAAAGTAGGAATATGACGGGATGGTGTTAACAGGACCTCTCCCCAAAGTCACTTCATCAATCAGGATGTGATAGAAGAGCCATGAGAATCCAATGCCAAATATCAATTCAAAAGACGCGTAAATCAGTGCAGCCGCAGGATCTAATAATGCGATAAAAGCTACATATATCATAAATATACTAAAAGCCACCGCGGGGAATGTTGTCGTAGCCATTGCAACGTGAGGAGACACGGCAAAGAGCAGTGATCCACAGCATAGAGTTAGGATGAAATAGAATATAGGATGTATGAGCATAAGCTATATGAAGCATTAAAGCAGTCTATTCGTATCGCTATAACGGTATATATTGTGCAGGAATAGCAACTCCTTTCTCAGCGTTGACTTACGGGCAAGCAATACTGATGATCTAAAGGATAGTCGTGGATACTTTGAATTATAATCAAACTCGGCATCATTATCATTCACCTCCAATAGTGTCTCTCTATTGCCACCTTCTTATAATTATTCTGTCATTTTTAAATCAGTTTATCCAGATATCTCGCAGATTGATATGAATGGACTAGCTTACTAAAGTGATTATAAAGCAAACTGATCAGGGGAAAAGATTGATCAAAGACGACATCTGGAGGAATAGCTAAACGCGTGTTAATGGACGAGAAGGTGAAAACGCGTAAAGCTTTTACACGCTACGTGGCATAAGCATAAGAGCATACATTTATAAAGTAAGTAAATAAGGCAATAAGCAAGCATCAGATAAAAATTCATGACAATCATCAATGTAATTATGACCGCCCGTCATGATATTTCTTCATCACGCGCTTCAA
The DNA here is from genome assembly GCA_023515745.1 of Amoeboaphelidium protococcarum. NCBI lineage: Eukaryota > Fungi > Aphelidiomycota > Aphelidea > Amoeboaphelidium > Amoeboaphelidium protococcarum. The sequence goes on along the minus strand of JALECJ010000020.1, from coordinate 713,388 downwards.
ATAGTGGATAGATAACGTTACCGACACCGAGTAAACTAAATCTATCTAATACCATAGAATAGCTAATCAGACAAGGCTGAAACTAAAATACAATCCTTCACTATGATTCAGGTGTATATATAAAAACTTTTATCATCCCTTTAGCTATTCATTAATATATCAACACACGTTCGCTACATATGCCAAAATGTGTTGCACAGTCAGATCACAGGTAAATACAAATGGAAAAATCAGAAAGGAAAGGTCCTGTTCGGTTGTCTTTTGACTGAGTGAGCAAGAAATAAACGATGATGGAAGAAGGAGAAGAAGCATTATAATAGTCTGAGCTGGAGCAGTCAACATCGCCTGTAGATTACTAAATTTCTCCATCAGCGGAGAATGTCCGCGATTAAGGTTTCAATAAAGAAGAAGATAAAGAATAGGAATAGAAGGACGTGTTCTTTGATACTCTATATGAGCCCGATCCTCAGTATCAAGCAACACCGTTGATTTCGCCCGTTCCTCCTCCTTATATGCCTGCACGTTCTCGCTAGTCACACCACTGTAATCGGTGGTATTAATAATAACACTAGCAAGGCTCTCATTATTAGCAGTATGGGCACTCATATTCCAGGCGATAGCATCCTTATTGATTGATCATTGTGAATACATTATACGTTTAAAGTTCGCGTTAATTTTTCAATTGGATGTTACTTAACACCTTAAGGGATCTTTTAAAATAGAAAATGTAAAGCATATAACATTAAAATTCGATAGCAAATTGTTTTCATAATCACATAGTCTCCATTGCTGCTGCACTTTGAGTACCGCGACGTTGCTTCTTGGCCTCAGCCTCACGCTCCTTCTCATCTTCAATTGACTTGACCAACTGCTCAATATCCTTGTCGCTGAGCATTGAAATCACTCCCTCATTCGGGCGCTTAGAGTCTGCAGAAGGTGCAGTCATTACAGCGATTTCAATATTCTTTGCACCAGTCTGCACAACTTCCAGCAGAGCCTTCACAGTCAGTGCCACAGTCTCATCCCTGTTCAGAGAGTCGGTCCAGTTCTTCTCCAGGAACTCTTGCACAGTCTTACTATTTCTGCCAATCGCTGCCGCCTTCCACAGAGTATATACACCAGCTGGATCGGTCTGATACAACATTGGAGCCAACTTGGCCTCGGTGGATGAACCGCTATCACTCTGCAGATCGAAACCCATGATCAGTGTGCTGATACCGAATGGTCGCACACCACCGCTCTGAGTGTACTTCTACTAGACACCGGCCACGTACTTGGCAATCTGCTCAGTCGAAGGCGCATCCTCTAGCGTGAGACGGAACGACTGACACTCCACTCTGGCCTTGTTGATCAGAACTCTAGCATCAGCCTACAGACCAGCGAATGCCATACAAATGTGTCTGTCCAACATGACCAATTTCTTTATAGTCTTGGACTCTTGCAGTTTAGCCACAGACTTTTTCTCAACGCCCAGCACTACGCAATCTTTACCGCGAACACCAACCTACACAGAATATTTAATAACGACTTGAGTATGGTTAGACCCGCAACTACATAGTATGTAACTTACCACACATGTTCCCTTGCGAACCGCTTCTAAAGCGTATTCAACCTGAAATAAATGACCATCAGGCGAAAAAACTGTCAATGCTCTATCGTACGACATTATGACTAAAATTTATTATATCCGATTCTTGACTTGACTTTAATGTACTGTACGTGGAATAAGAATAAGGAAGAAGCAGGAGACAGACTACTTGATACGCACTTGAATGAAAGAAGAGAGAGAGCGAGAAGCTCTCACCGTGTCAATCTTCAAATACAAAATTTTCATTAAATATGTGCCAAGTACGTCAAGGGCGCAATTAAACACACAAAAGAAGAATGTTAGAGTTAATTTATATGCTAGAAATCAAGGATCAATGATAAAATCATCACCTTCCCAGGCGGTGTTACCACTGCGAGGTTGACTCCATCGCCAGCGGAATAAACGTTCCAAAGATGATAACTAACGAGATTCTGATGTTTAATGTGACTGTTGATAAGGCTGACCAAATATGACAAAGGGAAGGACAAAGAGGCGCCAAATGGATAACATGATCAGAATCGCAGTTGCCGCAACATAATCATAGACTGAGCGCAATTATCTGGGAGCAAAGTGGCGGAGAAATAGACCAAACAGAGTAGTGATTGTCACAGCTATCCAACAAGGCACATATAAACAGAGTGATACTATGGATGAATAGGACATTGGCCATTAAAGCTAACTAGCTCTGTGAAATACATTCGATTTAAGTACTCGCAATGATTATCTCCTTTATAGCGATTATTATCTCATGGCATACGTAGAAGGAGAGTATAATTCGTGATCATCATCATTACCACCGTCGCTGCCTCGATGATAACCCAAAAACTGATCCAACGCGTCCTGTCTATACGAGTCTGCGATGTTGTTCATGTAATATCGACTCAGCATTTTGAACATGATCAGCAATTTCGGTCTCAACTTCCCATACAGACCCAGAGTTAGCAAATTCATCAGAAGTCCAAGTATTGACCAACCAGTAAGTGGCTATCTTATGAAGGAGCAATGTAAAGTGCCAGTGCCAGTGTACTAAAGCGCCAATGCATTGCCATTATCAATCCAAATATTGCGCCATTTTTAAATAAAATCTCCGCCAAAATGGCTATTCAGATTGTACTCTAAATCTCTAATAGAATGAATGTAATCTGAACCACCAATCTCCGAGGACAAGAGGAATGATGCCACCACAAACATAACCATATTAGTTCTATCAAGACAGTCGAGACAGTTCAATCTAAATATACTCGTTTATATCTTATTCACCTTCACGTTAAGCAACTATTGTGTCTAAGACGGCCCTTGAACCGTACTACTACCACTACTGCTATTAGTTTAACTCCGTCTTCTCATTCTAGATCCACCGCTGGATACTGGAACTCTAACTGAAAATACAGAACCTTCATTGCCAGCAGAATGACGTAAATTTTCGAGGAGATCTTTCATTTGGAAACCGCCACTGTTAATATCTATGGCGTGATGATGCACATCCGGCAGATGCTTGGACATTGCATCGGAAAATACGCGACGCAGCTGAGCCTCATATCCAGCAGTATTCAGTAGATTAATCACACGGACATCCGGGTACTCATTCTGAACCATTTGGAAACTCTTCTTCATCGCTTGTACAGTCTAATCATCCTCTTACCTTACAACAAGTGGTGGCTTATAGCTGAGATCAACTTCGTGATGCCAAATCCATGGCACACTACCACGAAGTATTACAAATGACGATAATTCCGTAAACTAACTGGACAATTACTTTACCAAAATCACCTCAGTCTCAGCCATCATTGCACAGTATCCATTCAAATCTATTCCACGCCTAGTGTACCGTGTACCAGCTCTTTTACGTGACATTCTACCTATTAAATACACGGATTAAAACTTATTGCTACTATAACTAGTACTAGAGGAGATTTATTAATCTTATACAGGAATACAATTAACATATCCACAAATCAGTTTTCTCTAGAACTGTATCAACTAAGGATTATCCATGATGGCTCGAGTCAGAGGGATTTATAAAAATCTATTCCACCAATATAAATCCTGATTATGTTAATTTTATTATGATAATTACACTTAAAGGCTTCGAGTCAAGTCATAATCATCACTAAAGTAAATCTAACCAGATTATAGAATACTAATCACATTCTATACAGTTTCATGGAGCAACTACTCTTGAGACAGAGTAAGAAACTATTATCTATGAATATTCTAAGAGCCAGCCTTCACGCATCTCTAGATTGATAAAGATGATGATGTTGCGTTATTAGAACCACCGATTATATTTAGAGGAGGCTGGCTAATATATTAAGCTTCACTGATATAAAAGATTAAACTAGCAAATCCGAGGTGCACGAATCCAGCAATACATACAATTCGCTCTTCAACCACATATTTACTAGAAGTGAGTGGTGCAAAATCATCATGAATTTATTCCAGTTTAAATTGCAGATCAGATTCCGTAGCAGAAATGGTCAACACATCACTCTATGCAGCAGCAGAAGCAGACGAAGATGATAAAGAACTAGCAGATGTGTCTTGATGAGCACAAATAGAAACTTGACCATCAGAAGAAATATACAGATCCATTATACTAATTCCCTGTGACTGATAATTATAGTTTGTTCAAATTAATAAAAATTGGTACGATGTCAAGATAAAGTACTTAGATTGAAGGGAGTATCAAGAAGAAAGTAAAGAAGGACGCTTTCGAAACGAACGAAGCGAAGAACAGACGGTCTTTTGCCACCACTGATAATGTCAACAGAGCATATTATACTATCTATATAGCAACAACTATGAAAAGAAGATTTGACCTTATCATATAATTCTAATTAAATCTTTATTCTTGGCTCTAAGCTGCAATATTATCAACTTTCTTTAGTTCCAAGATCGCGACAGAACGACATATGCACTTTTACATACCGCAGCGGATTCACTTCTTGGTCTTTCCACTCAAGTCGTGAATATCCTAGGACAATAGCAGAGATCTCTACTCTGCAGCCTTGAGACTCTTTTTCGAGTGTGGAATAAGACCGATCTTGCGCCACATGTGCTTCTGCATGATGCGCTGGTTGCTTTCAGCATTCTCCTTTACGCCGCCTTGTTTCATGGCACGGGTGAACGCCTCATCCATATACCAGCCTTACTACGCAACTTCTTCAGCAACAGGACCATCTACCCACCCGCCGGTTAACTATTTAGCCAATCTTCTCAAAGAATTCTTGGTCTACGTCCACGCCATACGACTTGCAGATAATGGCGTCATATTAAAGGATAGGTAAGTTAACGCGTGTCCAACCTTGATGCGTTTAGCAGAATACGCCTCCAACGCAGCGTCAATATCCTCACCGTTGTTGTTGCTTAGACAATGAGACAATACGCTTGCATCAACCAAGGCAGTGTTCAATCCCATACCCATGCCAGGACTGGTTGCATGAGCAGCGTCACCAACTAAAACAGCACTACCATACTTTTAGCCCAAGTGATACGGATAGCAAGTGAGCTGTTGAGTCTGATACCAGGTGGCTTTCAACAAATTCTCGCAATCCTCCAAAGACAGATTCAACTTGGCAGATGCATTATTCAACAATTTCTGTAGTTACAAAGGATCAGACGTGACAAATCTCTCATCTAAAATATTTTCATCCGATGAGCCAAGGATAAAGTTCAAATACTCGCCATCAGAAGGAAGCATCAAAGCATTACATCCCTTAACCACATTTGGAAAGAAGGTCATTGCTGACGGATTTATGCCCTTCGGACACTTGATAAAGATGGTCTTTATACTTTGGAGGATATCACTCTGCGAGAAGTGATACTGCGGGCTCTAAGAAAATAAAGAGTTGCGAACCATAGAATATGTACCATCTGCTCCCACCAGAAGATCATAAGTCAGCGGCTACAATGGCTCATCTCTCACCTTAATCCACACAGATTTTTCGCGACCATCAACGAACGCCACTTTGCAATTGAATCTCAAGGTAAGTCTCTCTGCGGCCTCAGGCATCGCTTTCAGAAAATCCAATAGCTTTATCACCAAGTTATTTCTATCAACCAGGGCGCTCTCAGACTTAATTTCAAACTTCATCTTGCCAAAATGCATATTGATCTACTTGGACTCTTACACGGCGACCTTCACTTGATCCCAGAGGCCATCAATCTCGGATAGAGCCTGCTGTCCAATAGAAGCAATACTTATCATCCAGCTCTTGGCTCGAGTAGCCTCGGTCAACTCATCGCCCTTCTCCAGCAATGTAACATTCCAGCCATCTTTCAGCAAATTGATAGCTGTCAGGAGACCACACGGACCGCCACCAGCAATGATACAGTTTCTCACTTACTCGCTTCTTCCCACGGTTCTACCCCGGATATCAGAGTCAAAATCTTCGGAAGACATTTCAATTTTAAATTGCTGTTACTATTCTGATAAAATGATGATATCAAAATGGGTAGAAACATTAATCAGATAGAAAGCTTTTTTGAGGGAAAGCTTAGTATATCACCGGCTGAAAATTAAAGTGGCGCAGCAGTGCTTAAATAACACCGCGTGGTTCATTCACTGGTGGCAATAATTCATAAGAAAATTCCCGGTCTTGATATTAATGAAGTTTCAATTTATCTCAGATAATCATCAGATATTCATAATTATTATAATCGCCACATCATGTTCAATCGGAAGTGGCAGAGGCCTGGGTAAACGCGGTTCACTCTGTTCAGACGTCAGTCATTGTATCAGCGCCGGCAGTCTTTATGAATGTAGTAAAGATATCAAACTGTCGTGGGACTATAACTTCAAACATCAAAAATAGAGAAAAAATGTCATACGATGTATAAATCATCAAGCTCTATAATCAAGATAATTGCTCAGATAATCAAACATTCTCCTATTCATCAGAAATTGGGACCACTTTGTTTCGATTTAAGTAGAGGAGAGCCAATTGCACCAATCCATTCAAAGCTGAAAACAAGTTGGGAAGTAGGATAAAGTAATCAGCAATGACCAGACCATAAATCGCCCAAAAAGAGCCGTTAATGAAGTACGTGAATGCAAGAGGACCGTAAATCAATTTTGAAGTCTACTCTGGGTTTTTAATGACACGCCTAATCACCGTAAGGGGACTGGCCAACATAATGGTGTAGAACGAGACACTGATCGATCCCATGAACGTGGCTCTACCCTGATCATATTTTGGGTCTCGGAAGGCATTTAAAGCCACGAGCTACGCCACTAGAGCAATGGCAGGACCAAAGACAGCCAGAGCCACGGCTGCTTTTAACTATTTCATCATGAGCTGTGGATCGTAGCGTGGTTCAGAGGATGTTTTAATCTAATTCTACGAGGACAATGAGCGATACTATCTCTTCTCATCACCATCCGCATTTTAATCATCTTTTGAGTCTAAACCATTGGTAGCCTGAAGCGGAATGTCTTCATCTTGTGGTGCCACTCCATCGCTAAGATCATCGTTATAAATGAAGAATCCATACGCAACCAGTCCAATTACATAGAAAATACCCGTGCAAATGCCCATGAAGCCGACCCAGGATAGAAACAGGTCCTGCTTCTCTACACTATAAAAAGTAATACCGAGGCCATTACCAAGCTGAAGTGCATAGGGGAGAGGATTAATCATTTTAGGGCGCACCAACATACGGCCAGCCGTATTCTTGTACGTCAGCAAATACCGAATCATTTACACAACGACAGGCATCGCCGCTAAATACACCAGAGCACTGGTCACTGAGCCCAGCGACGGAATCACATACCTCAGCACAATAAAACACTCTTAAGATGCACACTCTACAAGCATTGTCAGTACGATTGATAGCTGGCGGGAAACTTTATATCGTGGGAGCAAAAATTAAAATTATTTCAAAGCAAAAGGTGAAAAATGAGTTGGCGCCTTAAGAGAAGTAGCGCGATCTGGGATCTGGAAATTTTCGTCATAAAAAATTACAATCGCGCGTAAAGCAAAACTATATCGCAATTTTACAAAGTATCAAAGCTCGTGCACTGGCGGAGGCTTACCAAAAATGAAGACCAAAATAACCTGCAAGACTCCAACTACAACAGCGACAACATTCGGGAACCAGATGAAATAATCATTGAGAACAAACCCGTAAACAGACCATAGGGAGCCATTCATAATCATGGCAATGGCCAGCGGAATATAGATGAGTTCGCGCACCTTGGACTCGTATCTCAACTTGAGAATTCTATACAATACAGACAGCGGAGCTACGTACAAGAAGGTTAGAAATATCAGAGACGCCACTCCGAATATCATCTTTCTGGCGGCAAAGTACTGCTCAGAATTCTCTCTAGGAGTTAGGGGAATAAACACAATGATGGCCAAGATCAGATTGATACCAAAAGTCACGGTGGTGACTAATAAACTCTACGCCAGTTAACTAGACACCAATTTGACATCAACAGCGGTCGCCTGCGACTACTACTAGTCATCAATCATCACTTGTGTGGAGCCGCGCGGATTCAACGCATCATCGCTAATCGATTACATTTTCGCCATACCAAGAGAGTTAGCACTTCTCTTCTAGGAGACTATCAAATACGATCCATAAACTTGGAGCATCACTAGATAGTAGACGGGGAGTATACATCCAAGAAAATTGACAGCAGCGATAAAGTAATCTTTGACAACAAAAGAGTAAAAGACCCAAGCGAGAGCATTCGGAAGTTGGAACGCATATGGCAGAGGATTTATCATCACCGGTCTCTTATAAGCATCGATATCGTTCAGCAACACCGCCGACTTGAACTAGCGAGTCATAAATCTGTGAATCTTCAATATCGAAGGCAGCGCTGAGAGATTGACTAAAGTTCCAGTTATCACACCCAGAGCAGGAAATACATACGTCAACACTATTACACACGCTTGAGACTCGCAATTCATTCTTATCGATATACGCGGAGTATGCTGAAGGAAAAGGAGGAAATAGAGGCTTGCGGTTATTTACGGCAGGATATCACTTATCTACTGATTGTAAGTGGAGCAAGTATTTACGAATTTAATCGATCGATCCGATGACTGCCACTAAAGTGAAATTGGTTTGAAAATTTTTGTCATAATTTGCGATCGCGATCTGATTTGATCATTCAGTCATGATAAATCAGTTTCAACTATTCTCGGACGGATGTTTGCAGTAGTGTCCTCCTGAAGCTGAATTATGTATTTCATAAATGCACTCTACAGTACATTATTGTTATTGAACACAAGGTTCTCAACGGTAACAAAACCCGGTCGAAATTAACGGTAACATCCGAAAAACTTGAATGGTGAAAAACCATGTTAGACGGTGGTTCACTAGGCAACTGACTAGTGAGGACACCTGCAGGATAACTATCCTAGGAAGCCAACTGGCTCAATGGAAAACAACTGTATCCAAAATAACTACTGTTATTAATCATATTTCAAAATTTCAAGCTGTCAATGTCGAAGTCAATGTTCCATTAGAGAAGAGGCGACGATGAGGCGCTTTCGCGTTTCACTCAACTCATCGTGATTACGTCAGCTACAGTGAGCTCTAACAAACCATACCAGAAAACACTATTAAATTTAAATCACTTGATATTGTCTAATTCACTTAAGGGTGGAGGCTGTTTGTAAGTCCCAAATAGTCTGTCTAGAACTCCAAAAGGACCATAATTGCAGTAACCAACGCGATGATGCATGTCGTGTAAAGCCGGAGTATCCATTGATGGATACTTGTGACCACAGTGAGCGTGTATGGCAGCAATTTGAGCAGCACAAATCCATAAAATTACCAAAGCAAAGTGACTACGCATTATCATTGGGCCGACCAGCATTGGAAGAGTATTAACCAATAAATGTTCAACCGGATGGGCTGAAACAGCAGCTATTCCCGTTGGAGACTTGAACTGATGATGAATCTTATGGAAACGCCAAAATTACTAAGTATGACACAGGCGATGGAAGAAGTAGAGGAGTACTTCATCCACTGCAGCAATGACAAAAATGTCCAGAGTTAAGCGCCATACGGTCGGAAATGGCTGGGATAATGACCAGTCGACGCGAGTCATAACTAGCCAATACAAGACTGTAAGAGGCAGATTTACTACCAACTGATTACGCAAAACATTCAAAGCAGCTGATTTTATATCTTACCATGAAGTCTTGTGTTCAGGCTATAACTTGTACTGCGACGCGCCAGGCCAGGATTCCAGCGCTGTGTACACAGCAGCTGCCACCCAGTACGCCAAAGATGTAACCGAGAATCCACCAACTACCATGAGTAAGAACTAATCATTTGAATCATGAAAGTACTTGCCCGCAATCCAACTCCACAAAGCATCCAGATCGCAGATATGTTACATAGCAGCGTACAATAGCAAAAATGATCCTACTTGAATATGCAGATTGCCGCCATCACCATCGGGAGTGCCAAAGACATGGCGAATGTTGGAGGATCGTACTTTAAAGTCGTTCCAGGATAATGGCTGTATAGGCTGAAACTCATCAGCATCAACTGCTTGAGTACTGACCAGCTTTTCAGTTGACTTTTCTAAATCCATCATTGTGTGCTTATTTAAAATTGGAAAGGAGACAAAATTATTTATAAAGCCACCATAACAGGTGGGATTACGAAAGCTTTGTAAGTGCAGACATAGGACCGCGTGTTTAGACAGTACATTGTCTCATTACAAAGTGGCGCGCCTATATCTATTCATGGCTTTCATACGCCATCGAGACGCAAACTAATGCTTATTAGCGGTATGTGATGAGTATATGCAATATTGCGATCTATAGGATAAGTCTTTAATGACTGACGACCAACATAGGCGTCAACTGCAACTTATTTACACACTATGAGTACAGTACAACATTGATTTCACTCAATTCGTCTATTCGTTAGATAGCTTTGCACGATTCTATACATATCCGGAACTGAATACGAAATTAAAATCATAAATAGCTTTTCTATTTACATCATTAGATCGATCTTACAATCTGAGGTATTAAATCATCTCCGGTGACATATTTAAGGGGTAACATTGGTGTGTGACTTGATCACAATGTACCTCACTTCACTATTTTACTGCTGTCCTAGCATAGTAATACATTTTTAGTCTATTGAATCGCAATGTACGCGTAAAAACTTGTTGCTGTTGTTGTGATATCCGTGTGCGGATATATACTGGCAAATGATACTCCACTGCTGCCATTGACTCTGCCCACACAGACTAAGCATTTCCAGACGCCATCGCAGGAGAATCACTTCTTGAGCGTGATAACGATAAACAACTAGTAATATGCCAACACGTCAACCAATCTGTTTGCAATTTTATTTGATAGTGACCAAGATAAGCTGGACGCGCATCTGAATAACACATTCAATAAAATCACGCCCAATAAATCTGGGGTGATTACTGTATAGCAACTGCAGGCTGGCATGGAACAGTTGGAATCGCCCAAGAACGCGTCGATGGATCCTCTGTTCAAAGCACTGGTTTAAGACTATAAAGATCAATCTACAAATATCTTTGATGGTAATTAGGATGGAAATATCACGGTGAATGAGTTTAGGGAGGTGGTCACCAAAACTTTGACCCATAATTTCACGCTTTATTCCGGCATATGTCACGAAGCCAGATAGAGACTGGATATCTGTAATGTGAATCTGACTACTCCTGTCGCTGATGGTAATATCAGCAGATTCAACATGTTTGTAAGAGAGGATACCAAGTGCACATCTGGACTGTCTGGAATCGAGAATGATTTTGCCTTCTAAAAGTGTATCATTGGGTCTCCGTGCTTTCGTATAGGCGATTGCTTTGACACTCAGTACAAGTAATCTAATGCCGCAATAGATTTGATTGTCGCAGCGAATAAGAATATTGATAAAGTTGTCGCTCCTCTTGTGAATGAGAGATAGACTCCTATTGATTAGGGAAGTAATACCAAGCAATAGGCTATAATGGGCATATCTGGATCATTTTAGGTGATTAATGCTGGTTTGTTATCGTGGTTGGCTGTCCAGGTTGTCTAGGCACTGAAGACCAGTCTCGCTCCATTGATTTCTCAAGGAGTAGGTGCCATAGTTTAAGCTAGTGCTGCTTGGGTAGCTGCTCTATCAGCGTCATAGATTTTTGTCGGTGTAGCTCTGGTCGCAGTACTAGGCTTTTTCATCTTCTTCGCCGTGTAGAACAATGATACTTTCTGGACCTTGCTGCGAGACGTGTTCATACCACGCAAGCAAAATGAATTGGAGATGATCAAATGGGATCCAGATGCGGGAGAGATGGAGTTCAAGTGCGAGTGGTCTGTATATATGCCTACGCGTTGTTCCGGCAAGCAGACTATGGAGAAGGATTACTGGTCCATCTGTCCGCACGGCGGTGAGCCATACATTGATAGAGAGTGCGGGAATGGGTAGTGGAAGTTCTTCTATCAGCAAGCATGTGGTCCATTTGGAAAGTGTCGACATTTGTGTCAGAACACCAACTTTGAATGTGGCAATGATGGATACACGTACAAGAATAGAACAGAGTTCATTTACACGTATCCATCTAAACGCGTCAATCCATACATGTTCAACAAATCGTTCAATGACGATCAGCTGTATGCCATTTTGGATCTGAGATATGTGTATCAGATGAGCCAGTGCAGGGAGACGTGTAATAACTTCTCTGCCGCAATGACAGGTCGAGATGGGTTTTCCGGTTGCGTAGGATTCGTATTGTCTGCACCTGATCAAATGTTGGATCAGAGACCTGCTTTCTAGCGCAGAATGGTGTGTAGACTACTGGCGCGTGTTACATCAGATTCATCTTCTATAAGTTACAATAATCAGACGTATTATCCACTATTGATGAGTGATAAAGATGTTCGCCCAGTACCTTCAGACACTGACTACCCTCTGATACTGCAGAATGCGAACATGATGTTTGGGTACAACGTTATGCGCAAGAATGACTATCCTCCAATGATAGTTGCCATGAAGGATTGAATAAGTTTTTGAATAGTAATAATGAAGTTATTTTTATAAGTAATTTTATGTTTTCCAAATGATTTTACCATGATATCACCATCTTATGCGACCTCTGAATAGAAGAGCTGTTGACAGGGCACCGAAAGCTAATCCACCCAGATGGCCAACATGGTCAATGCGTGTACCACCAGCACCACTACCGCTACCCATGAAAAAGAAGTCATACACTGCAAATCCGATTAGAGCCACTCTAGAAGGCACGGGGAAGATCAACACCCAGACTTACGCCTGAGGAAAGAGGAGAGCGAAATTGGTGAACATGCTCATCAGACCACCACTGGCACCCATTGAACGTAACTCGTGCTGATAGGCATTATTGGAACTAGATCCATAGTGGTAGAGAGCGGATGTGGTTGATGAGGCTAATCCTCCACCTAGATATAATAAGAGGAATCTTTTGAGTCCGATTGAGTAAGCTAGCGACGGACCAAAGCTGTAAAGACCAAGCATATTTACGGCCAGATGCAGCACATCCTTGTGTGAGAACATTGACGTCAGCAGAGTATGATAGCGATGCTCTTTCAACACTCCGCTCCCTGACACGGTGAAATTATCCAGCATCTACTTATATCCCCTGTAATTACCATTCCGTTTAGCATTATACTCTCGCCGCTACCACTCGAGAAAGACCAACAGATTGACGCCGATCAAACTGTAGATCACCGGCTCTGGATTACCGTCATTCAGCCACTACCATCCTCCCCCTCGTCTCGATCTCTAAAATCTGGAACTCTCCTATATCCAATTCGATCTAAACAGTCTCTTAGCTACTATACTATTTATCATCCACATAATGCAGTATTTCAACTTTTGTTCAAATTCGATAAGCTGGAATCAAGATAGGCCTTAATAAAAAAAAATTGAAATACTAAACATATCGCGAAATTTAACAACGAAATCATCAATCTACAATGAAGATAATTGCTTAGACAGTCATATAATTTCTTGTTCAGGAAGTACGCTAGTTAGAGCACCGAATGATACCAAATTTCATACAGAACTATTGTTAGTTATCAGCAATAGACAAATGATTCAGTATTTCATAAAGTCAATTGAAAAGTTTCCTTCTTATAATTCATCGATAGAGAGAGCAAGTTCTTTGACAAGAAATCCATTCCAAGAACATTGACATCCGAAAAATGTTTGTCATGAGGAGATAAATGGCAAGTGATAACAGTATCAGAATGAATCATGACATCCATCATCGAGAAAATGTTGCATCCAGGCTTTCCATTTAGTGCCTCCATAGCTTTCTCACACAGAAAAGTGTTTGGAGAGGCAGTGTTGATAAGGAAGATGATGTCGACGGGCTTTGAGTTATTATCTCCTTCCTTGCAACAAGAGAGAGAGACCATAAGTCGCCTGTTATTTCCATGAAGTTTTCCAGATTTCGGGAAGGAGCAAGGAAATTCAGCTGCTGGTCCCAAGTAGTCCACTCCGAGTCGTTCCGCAATTTTCAACAACTCTTCAGCAGTAATATCGGTGAGGAGCATGTCTTGCAAAGAAGGATTAATGTACCCGGGTGGGTCATGGATGGAGTAAGTCCTGCTTTCGCTTGTTTTGGGCAAGGATGTTGATTTTTCCATTTTTAATACCGTTGAACGGGAATGAAAATTTTTCTACCTGATTAAAACTTTAAAATTCTGAATCTCGCTAGATTGACAGCGTAACTCCTAAACATATCAGACGTTTATTTACTCGCTCAGCTTTGATCAATTTAAGATGGTAAATAACGCGTAGAATCAGGGAGAAGATGATATGGATTTCTTGGGTCATATGATGGCAACTAAAGGTACAGATTGGTAGCCGCTGAGTGAAGATAACTGGGCGCAGGAGATGGACCAGATCCCGCTATTTATGAGCAATAAACCATCTTCAGCTGATATGAAAGACAATCCACAGCTATAGGCATTCCAGTAGTTGATGAGCGATGACTTGATAGAAGGAGAGACGGTGCAAGAGGTGGTGGAACGGTGGAAGGTGAGTGGTAATGAGATATTCGTCGAGGCCAAGAAGGAGTATAAGTTGAAGAACGTTGACGCGTCAAAATATCGCCAATACTTGACTGTGGCACTGGAAAAGTATGGTAAAGGTATTGCATTGCTAGAGCGAGATGATAATAGAAAGTAGGTGGATACTCTATTGATGATGCAGATCTACAGTAATAGAGCGGCAGTGCATTTAGAGCTTTAAAATTATAAGAGTTGTATTCTTGATTCCGGTGTAGTTATCAAGATTGGATAGAGTGCAGCCACATCATCATAAGAATGTGATAAGCAGCAACTTAATAATAGTCTTCTTAAAGCGTGTTATAGATATTCTAAAGCTACATTGGCTCTGCAGAAGTTTGAAGAGTCTAAGCAATGTATTCAGTTTGCATTAAGTCGCGCTAATGAGAGCTAGCGATCAGAATTTACTGCGTTGATGCAAGAAGTGGATAAGTAGTGTAATCGTTATATGCTCGAGCAGTAGAGTAAGTTGCAAAAGTCTGAAGTTCTTTAATAGAAATAAAATTAGATAATTGATGCTTTTAGAGGTAAGAAGATTAATCTGTAGAATGCACAATGGTTGAAATATCCACCCACTACAGAATTTGGTCCTCAGACGTTATCTACAGCGCTATTTACTGTACCTGCTGGCTTTGATTATAAACCAGATGTGTGCGGCGAAGGCGATTTAAATCAATGCTCTCTTATGCTACCTGTTATTATTGTATATCCTCTGCCATAGCGATTTGACGTGTTACAAAGTGTCGATGAGTAGACGCGTTGGGTGGATCTTCTTGAAGAAGTTCTTGCTGATAGAGATGATTTTGATTTCGAAGGTAGTAGTGCATATAAACCTCAATCCGTATCATTATATGTCCCGCTTGATACCAAATATGATCGTGTTATGTGGTCTGAAGTATCCACCGGAGAATCGGTGCTGAATGCATGTTAGAGGAAACGCTTTACTTATCCTGAAGATGGTGTACTCAGAATTTGGTTATTACCAGCGCTTGACAGCTAATACGGCCACTAGACTAAAGAATGGCTTAAATCCTACCAAGCACCTAAATGAACTTTGAATATTTGCAATTTATCGCTGCAATATATTAGATTCTTATAGTTATTCAAATTGTATTTCAAGTAGCGATTAACAGCGTTTGATCGTCAAAATTTTTTTTCGTTCCGAGAGGCAAAGCTAAAATACACCACAACAATGATGATGATCAATAGCGGCCGATTAATCAAGTCTACCGCTGGTGGAGTTAAGAATCTGTAGAAGCGACTATTAGCAAGTCAGTCCCAAGTATAGGTATGACATAGTTTAATCGTATTCATTCGCGACTTATAACATCTCCTGTAATCGGAATAGTGTAGGTGACTGTACGCGAAGCTTTAAACTAAGCCATGGAAGAGGAGATGACGAGAGATCCTACCGTGTTCCTTCTAGGCGAAGAAGTCGCTCAATACAATGGAGCTTACAAGATCTCAAAGGGTCTCCTGGACAAGTTTGGTGCTAAGCGTGTTATCGACACTCCAATTACGGAGAGTGGGTTCGCCGGTATGGCTGTAGGTGCTGCCATGCACGGCCTTAAGCCTATCTGTGAATTCATGACTTGGAACTTTTCCATGCAGGTACGCCCTATAGCAATTATGTGCTCCTACTTTCTACTTTTATTTAAAACTCACGTTAACATATCTGTAGGCGATTGATCAAATAGTGAACAGTGCTGCCAAGTAGAGGTACATGAGCGGTGCTGTGGCCACTGTGCCGATTGTGTTCCGTGGACCGAACGGAGCTGCTAGTGGAGTTGCTGCTCAGCATTCTTAGTGTTTTGCTGCATGGTATGGCTCAGTTCCCGGAATGAAAGTGGTGTCCCCATGGTCCGCCTATGATGCCAAGGGATTATTGAAGGCTTGCATTCGCGATCCTAATCCTTGTATCTTCTTGGAGAATGAACTGCTGTACGGTGTCAGTTTCCCTATGCCAGATGAGGCTTTGAAGGATGATTTTGTGCTGGAGATTGGCAAAGCTAATGTTGAAGTCCAGGGAAGCGATATTACTCTGGTGGCACACTCTCGCCCAGTCGGTCACTGTATTGAGGCTGCCAAGTTGCTGAAGGAGAAGCACGGCATATCTGCGGAGGTGATCAACTTGCGTTCCATCCGTCCACTGGATATGGACACTATCCTGAAGTCGATCAAGAAGACAAACCGTCTCGTCACTGTCGAAGGTGGATGGCCAATGTTTGGTGTGGGAAGTGAGATCTCATCCCAGATCAGTGAAGGTGAGGGATTCGATTACCTGGATGGTCCAATCTTGCGTGTCACCGGTGCTGATATCCCAATGCCGTATGCCAAGAACCTGGAAGATGCCAGTCTACCAACCATTGAGAATATCGTACGCGTCGCCAAACGTTCGGTCACTGGTAAGAACTGAAGGTGATTGTCGGTTGACCTTGTTAGAGGGTGATATATAAAGCACAATGAAAGGCTATACTTTTTGGCTGCACCATTCGCTTTCACGTTTGTTTCTTGATTTTTATTTTACTGCATTAATTAAATTTGACAAGCGACTACAACTATGGTAACCATTTTCTACTAGGTAGCTACAAACTAATCTATAATCGTACTGTATGGAGCGGGAGAGAGAGATTGCCGAACGCGACAAACCACGCGAAACTTAGCGAGAAATTTTCTGTTTCAAAGATTTCTACTCTTTACTGCTCAGAGAACTAACTCACTACGTCCACTCTGTACATAATTGCTTATAGTCGTCATTACTAGTTCTTATAGGATCAATAAGTAAGTAAGTACTGCTGCAGTATATATAGTATGGCGTCCAAGTTTAGAATTGAAAATAGTACCGATGATGATGATGCTGATGCTGGAGTTGATGATTATAAAGTTTAAAGTATTGCCAACAAGTATTTGAGTATGGCTGAGGTGAATAAAGAATCTTCCATTGGTCTTAATAATAATATTGAAGGTGTCTCAGTGTCTGGCACTGAAGATGATGATATTGATGGTGGAAGTGATGATGACTTAAGTGACTCTTTGGAATCTCAGTCGTCCTTAGAACTGGCCGATAAAGAGAATGTTCAAGATCATATCAACCACCCGTAATTGTAATAATAAGTTGCGACAGAGTCCTCTTAGTCAATCGATGTTGCCAAGAGGGATAGAAAGATGTAGAAGTTATTAAAGAAACTGCCCAAGTTTTTTCTCTCTGCCGATACAGTTGACTCTGACAGTGATCTTGACAATGCACCAGTTCCTGATCCTAGAGATAATCTGCATTTGAGTATGGAAGATAGTGATGAGAGTTCCTTATCAGATTCAGAGGCTGATGGAGAAAAAGAAGCCAGGAATGGTAAAGCTGTGAAGAAAAGAGGCAAATCTTTATTGCGTAAAAAGTCTAAAAAGTCCAATAATGATGATAGTGATAGTGATAGTGATGTCGATAGTGATGGTAATAATCATAAAGGAAGCAGAAAGTAGCAGAGGAAGTTGAGCAAGAAGAAGCTTGAAGAGTTGAGATTATAAACTGCTCGATTGAATAGAGCCGCCTTGCTTACTCTGGAGCCTGCTAATGAGCGTATTACACTTTAAGACATGATAAAGATTGTCCGTGGTGGAGGATAATGTGAAGATACGATGCAGGATAAAGCAACTTCGTTTGGCAATGTGAATCAAGAAAATTATGCTGATGTAGAATATGATGAAGAAGTTGAATATAGCATATAAGTACCTTAAAGTAATGCTGAAGAGTCTAAGTAAGCTTAACGTAATTAAGATTAGAGTGTGAAGAAGTAGAAGTTCGACGTCAAGTCCCTGATATCCAAGTTCTCTGCATCTACAAGTGTTGAGGTGGTGGCAGATTTTAAAAAGATTAAATCCAAGTCACTTCTTGATGGTATTATATTGAGCAGTAAAAGGCGTTATGGATAATATAGTGAAGCTGCAGCTCATCGAAGCAATTAAAAGTCCTTATCATTCAAAGAGAAGATGGAAGAAGCGCGATTGAAGATATCCATGTAGAATAGATCCAACTCTGAAGTTAAAACTGTTAATTAGGATAGTTCTACTGCTGTTGTGCAAGTTGATGGTGATAACAATGAATAAGCTCCTGAAAGTTCAGTGTTGGATTAGGTTGATGAAGAACAATAGGATGATGAAGAAAGTGGAGATCATGATAACTCAGACAAATTGGAGGATTCAAGTTTTGATTATGATATCAAGTCTTCTTAGTAAAATAGCTATGATCCATCTCCTACTCTGGATATCTTGTCTGATGAATATGTCAGTGATGAGGATAATATTGTTGCTGAACCTGATGAGAACCCAGTTTCTCCCGCCAATACGTCTACTAATGATGATAGTGCTGTAGATGAAGATAGTATTGAGAATAAATCATACAATCAAGACTTCAATTTGTTAACTCAAGGTGAAGGTTTGTAAACTCAGGCTCCTATGAATAAGAATAATAATGGTGGTATCAAAGGAATGTTGGCTCGTATGAATGTTAATGTGAAGTCCATTGCTTAAGGTGTTGGCGATAATGGCAATGCTACATTGCTTGATGCGTAAACTTAATCCTCTGACAGTGAAGTTGATCAATTGCTTCGTGATCCTGATGATGCACCTTAGAGAAAAAAGAAGAGGAAAATTGTTGATACTGACGATGATGATAATGATAATGATGATTAGGATGATCAAGATGCTTCCAGTGAAGATGAGAATTCATAAAATAATGATAGTCATCTTGACAAAGCGAAAGTCAACTCTGAAGCTAAGGTTAAAGAGAGAACGGAATTCATTGATGAAGAGGCTGACTTAGAGGATGATGAGTTTATGAATATGGGCGGTGTGGATGGAGATCTGTTGGACAGAGAAAAGGCACTGGCAGAAGAACTGGCTGGATTCGTTACCAATGATGCTGATCTGTTGTAAGAATACGCTGATGATGAGCTTATTGATCAAGATGACAGGGTGCGAGAGCTTCATGGTTTACTGGAGAGGAGACAAGACTTGGCTCAGGTGAAGAATGCTGTCAAGATAACTGCTGGACAGTTGAGAGGCAAGACCAAGACTGCGGCCGCTAATCAGTAAAATGAAGAGGTGAACAAGTTTGGCCGGCTGGAGGATGATGAAGATGAATGTGATCTTGGCCTAAATGAATTGGATCAAGTTGAAGATTATGGCCAGTTTGGCTCTGTTATTGAGAAGATAATGGCTCGAAATGTTGAGTAGAAGAAGAAAAGGATGTTGAATAAGAGGCGTAGGCTTTAGGATGAGACTGCGGGTGGATAGTAATCGCTTGGTAGTAATTCGAACGATGTCATTAATGGTGGAAGTACTAATAACGTTGAGGATGATGAGGATTGGACAAATGAACACGGCGCAGATTCTGGATTCGTTAACCTTGGAATAGCAGGTGGTGAATTGATAATCACTGACTTGGATCATCTGGAAGAGTTTGCAAAGAAGCGATCTATTTTGGAACAGTTGGATGCCAATGATACTGGCTTTAAATCTTCTGATGTTTTGAGTAAGATTATAATTGATGGTAGTAACAGCCAGGATAGTCTTTCAAATGATCAGGTAGTCAGCTCGGCAATATTTAAAAGTTAGTCTACTAATGTCAAGTCTAGTGCTACTCAATATAAAAGGCTCTTCCGAGTGGATGACAATGAGAACTCGATGGGTCTTGCTAATTCTGGCGTGTCAACTAAACAGGATGTCAGTCTTAACCGTTTAAAATCTGTCGTTTAGCTCACTGAAGATGAACTACATTAGATTAGAAGCGGTAAATCTACCAGCAATAGTAATGTCGGCGGAAACAACAAGTCGAGAATGACATCGTCTGAGTATAGCAGACATCCTTCCAAACACGGTCCGCCACGCAAGACTGTGGGCTTCAAAGTGGGCCTGCAGCCTAGTGAGAAGTAAACTTCATCCGACTCTCATGATCACAAAGGTAAATCAAGTACATTGAGATCTGCTCTGAAAGCTGCCGGCATGTTTGAAAAGTGACGCTGTTTAAATACACAAAATTCGTACTATGAATGAATAAATGTACTCACCCAGCTTCAACGATATATCGATTACTTTGGGAATCACTAGTCATTGCAGCTCTCCCATGAGAAACTTTTCAATTTCGTCCATCTTCAAATACTCCTCTTACAGGTTGTCATTGTCCTCCTTGCATTTAGACGATTAGTCAATATGAGAATTTAACTCTTCAGAGCCATCTTGAGAAGATTTATCAACTTGTAATTCACCATCCTATTCACCTGGACTGCTCAACGATTTGACACGGAGTTCCCAGCTCATATCATTCAATTTAGGAGTACCAAGGAAGCGATATCTTCCTCTACTATCAAACTCTTCATCACTCATCACAGATCCATACGATTCATCCAGATCTTCAACTGTCACAGCAGAATTTTCAACGCTATCCTGGACATATTACAATTGTCTATTAGCTGCATTAGAATCAAAGAATATCTGGCAAGTATCATCCTCGTGCATGCATTAAGCCGCTTGTTACTAATGATACTCTTTATCCAGCTTGCTTCTATTCCCATTACTATTAACCATCATTTACTTTGGATAAACTGCACCAAACATGTCATGATGATTCTTTTTCAAATCTTTCAATTTGACTTTCTTTAGCATATACTATGGATAATCAACATCATCGTCGTCGTCTTGTTATGGATTGCCAGCTGTATTCCGCAATGAATTGGAGTCTTTCAATATATTTAAAGCTTGCAGATTCAGCGTAAGATCATCCGACTCTCTCTTGATCAACTCAATTTACTCTTATTTACTCAATAGCGGCTTTGGAACATCTTCTTACTCGGAAATATCAGGCAATTGGTACTTGAACATTAATACAGGTAGGGAATCAGGAATGTCATTATCCTCATTGTATTAAGACTACCTATACACAGAAATTAGAGGTGTTGGTGGACTGGGAACTTTAATCTAAGACAGCGATGATATTCTAGCAATATCAAACTAACTAAGTTTCGCTTTAGGAGTTGGCTAATCATAGACATTGACAGATTGTGCTTAAGTACAAGCATAAGGAACCTACTTCATTGATTTAGACTCATTCAAGACCACAGAGGCGTTATTACCAACTTTCTAAGCAGTTCTTGATTGAATTCTTTAAGATAAACGCTCTATAACACTCTACGCTTCATCCTCTTGCATCTAACCAGGAGATAATAAAGGATCGTCGTCCGAATTGAGATAATCTTGCTCCAAATCACCATCCTTAACTTGGTCTTCATCATCGCAGCCAATGCCATTTCTATTGTCAACCAATCCTTTATCGTGATCAAATTGAGGATCCATACTGGGCAGCAATTTCTGCCATTTATCCTTATTCTTCAGCTGTCTACTAGGAGTCCGACTCAATTCAACGATAGTTCTAGACATTGCTTACTCGACACTAACAACTGAACTTGCATTATCATCTCCAGACACATTAGAGTTACCATCCTACTAGGCGCGCTTCTTTCTAAAGTGCAAAGATATCCTCCTCTCCAATTTAGAAAATGGTTTATCGTTACTCGCAGAATGCTGGGACGAAGAGCCAGATTCAGATTATTAATCATTTGTATCAGTTCTCTGAAATCGGGGCAGAACTTTCGCAATGTTAGCAGGCTCCTACCTAGTATTGCCATTCGATTGCTTGGCATTTGTATCAGATTTCTTGTGTTGATCATTATGGGACTGTGGAACAAGACGGCGTGGTTTCACAGCCAGAGTCTCTCGTCGATGCAATGGAACTCCATTATCAGTTGAGCCAGCCTACTTGCTGCCAACACTGATAGCATCTGTACGTTAATGTCGTACATGAGGGACTTTCTTCTTTTCTATGCCATGATTACTCAGAATACTTTACAGAGATTTGTGCTCGGGTTTGAATTCCAGACAGGCATCTTGTGGTGGCAGTGCCTTGCGGTCATGACGCACCTTGTCAGTGGCAAAGGAGAAAGCTTTCGGAACTGTGACATTATTCAACTTTTACTTTTACATTAAAGTAGGCAGCTTGGATCTATTCTCTTTATTCTCATTTTATTACTGAGCTTAGTTCATATTGAATAATTACTATAGAAAATATTACTTTAAACTGGGCAAACGAATAATGGAGAATAAAACGCGACTTGAAACAAAAGTCGAACGATTTCAAAAAACTTATTTAAGAGCGACTCTAGGTGTTAAACTATAAAGTCTTTGACTGCCAACAGATATCCGAAAATTATTTTATAGCGGTAGACTAGTAAATTTTATTAAGAGAAGTTTATATATCAATTATCACGTAAAACTTCATTGCTCAGCAGTCAACTCTTCCTTGTTGATCATGCGCAAAGAGTTCATCTTGGCCGGTTCTCCGGTGAACACTCCTTTTGCAAACTCGTACAACACTTTGGCAGTCAACTAATCTTGTCTAGAATAGCAAATGCTATCAGCGACAACTTCCAGAACTGCATAACGAGGATCATTTACACTGGCATCGTGAACGCCATCCTTTTGATCAGTCAGCCATGTTTTCATATCAACAGCCCACAGTTCTTGTTTCAGCGCGGAATCATCAACGACGCTGACGTGTCCTGAAACGCTGAACCATTCACCGCCAGCCTGTCCGCTTCCGGTCACTAAGCCCATTGAGGCTGGCTTGTAGAATCCCAAGTTGACGTGGTTATCAAATCCAATCTCCTCCATCTTGTGGCTCTGATTATCAGTCACAAACCAGAATTTCGTTGCATTCTCATTATGCTTTCTGATAGCCATGACACGAGAGACTAGTTGACCATCAGAGCGGCGAGTGGTCATAAGGCAAGTCTTAACTTCATCAACCAGTTGCACAAAGTCTTTCAACTTTTGCTCAGTTGGCAGCTGATTGTCGTAAGACTTTTCTGTAGTAGTTTATTAGTTTTCGCTTTCAGTCATACTTATAATGGTTTCAATGATGTAGTTTATAGAGATGATAGAAAGAAGGATGGGTAGTGACAGATTGCTTTATAACGCCATGGTAATTGAATCATCATGTCAATGAGTCAATTTTGATCGACAGGATTGAGTGCAACGCGTCATCAAACAGACCAAGTGCAACCACTGACAAAGTACTTTGGCGTAAAAACGTTTCTTGCACATCTGTTCGAAGCTGATAAAACTTAATTTCTGTTATTTTCAAATGCGCTTAGATTGTTCATGAACTATAAAGCAATGTGTGCGCAAAGTGACTGTAAAGGAGAGACCAAACGATCATTAGTGAATATATGATCGCTCGTTCGAAACAACTTGATTGTCAAGGATATTGAAACTTGAGATACAGATAATCTCAGGATCACTGACTATTAAAAATTCGCAATATGTTCTATACTCCGATTCACATCAATTCTTTTATAAGGCGCTCTAAATCAGATGCCCCAGGTCTCATAGCTGGATCCTACGCCCATGCAGCAACTACAATCTTCAGCAAGTTTTCACAGCGAGTCTCATTCAAGAACTGGCTCTCACTTGACGGACGCATACCTCGAGTGACGTTATCTATCACTTCTTACTTGGACAAATAAAGCCAAGCTTTCGAGCGCGTCACTATCTCATTCATCACAATAGCCACTGAATAAATGTCGCGCTTCAACCATAACTCCTAAGGCACGGTGAGTTTCTGCAATACTTCTGGTGCAGCGTAAGAGATCGTGGCACCTTTCACACTATTCCACTCCATGCCGGATACCGCCTTAGAACTATCAACAATAGTACAAACACCAAAGTCAGTCAAACACAGCCTCAATTTGCCATCACGTTACTCCATCAAGTAGTTGGCCAATTTTATATCATTATGCACTACAGAGGATTGATGCAACACATTTAGGCCAGCGACTGCATCATGACATAGCTACAATACCAAATCAGATGTAAAATTGATGACCATTTCTCCATCAATCAGCCTCTGCAATGCTCCAAGTTCATAAAGCGGCATTATCAAAATCTTAGACTGTTTGTCAAAAGCAGCGAGTTTAGCAACGTACTCGCTCTCGCGAAACCTCCACAAGAGGGCAACTTCTTGCATGAACACCTCATAACTGCTCTCTTGCATTGCATATTTACCGACAAACGAACGAAACTCGTTCTAGGTGATCCAATGACCAGTAGGCAAGTAAAATGCTTCAACCAAAGCAACTACACCTTGA
Organism: Amoeboaphelidium protococcarum; assembly: GCA_023515745.1. Classification (NCBI taxonomy): domain Eukaryota; kingdom Fungi; phylum Aphelidiomycota; class Aphelidea; genus Amoeboaphelidium; species Amoeboaphelidium protococcarum. The sequence continues at coordinate 688,561 of JALECJ010000020.1, read as the reverse complement.
CTGCCTCTTGATAGGACCTTGCCATCAATACGACGAAAATTGACGCCTTCTTTCAACTCCAAGAATGCAGGGACAGCAATTTCATATTCACTATTCATCATCGTTGTAGCATTAAGAACCGAAGGCATGGATGTGATGTTAGTGTCCTACAAAGGTGTAGATTACGCTACGGAAGTTTCACGGTAGGATTGGGTAGCAGTGCTAGGACGTTGAGTAGATTTATGTATATTTTGGCGGATTCGGTGCGTGAAGAGCCACGCTGCAATTACAAAACAAAGTGCAAATGACAGTAGCACCGAAGAGACAATTGCAATAAGATTAAGTGATTATACACTAGCTGCGGTACCTGCCCCAACACCTAAAGTAGAATGAGATTCATCACCAGCAGACTTAGAGAGAAATTCACCAAGGCTTCTAGCAGAAAACTAAACCAATGCTTATGAACTCCTAACGGATGATGTCACGCTTAAGCTAGGAGATAATGTTTTCATGGATATAGCCACGGTAGGAACACTTTGACTAATCGATACATGACTTATTTCGGACGCCAGGCTCATTGTAATCGAGAAAGTGGAAGAAGTTGACGAGATACTGAACTAAGAGCTTGAACTCAGTTGAGCTAAATCAGTAGCCAACAGCGCATTAGTTGTAAGTGCTGTGGACATCATCACAGGTAAATTTGAAGTAATACTTGAGAAAGTATTCGAAATAGTAATAGTCATCCCAGTGAAAGGAAAAGTAGACGTGGCAATGCATGTACTGAGATTTCCAGGCAGATATTTTACAATTAATACCTACTTCGAGTCAGTGTACGTCCTAGAGTAAAATTTCAGCCCATCGGAGTTTGCGAACAAAGCAGTGTCGCTACTCGATAAAAACCCTGAAGCATATGGAGCACCAGCGGAATCAAATCCAGATGATACAGCCCGCATTTAACTGGAGGTGAAAATGGGCATAAGGGAAGACGGCTGCACCAAACCATTCTAATCAACGATAACCAATGCTACACCGTTGCTTTGCACCATTGGAAATACACTGAATTTGGTCTGAGACGAATCAATTACTGAAATATTTCCAGCGTTAGCACCAATAGTGTAGCTAAGTAACCCAGAAGGGCTTATCCACAAACCATCAAATCCGTTGTACACAGTACCGGGGTTAGAAAATGTGTTTAACCATTGAAAAGAGCCAGTCGATGAGAATTTAGCTACGAAGCTAGAAAGTGAGATTTCATAAGTGCCTTATGTTCCAGTTCCATCAACTCCCAAGATTCTCAACCAAGGAGTGCCACCTGTACACTTCACATAGAGATTGGACATTGAATCAAACGCAATTCCTGAAACTCCCGGGATATAGCCAAACGCGTACATATAAATGGTATTTTACATGCTGCCACTTGAGTTATACACAACAACAAAGGTACATGTGTGACCAGGATAAGGCATGGAATACGTTTTAATTATTTAGTCCTGCAAATTAAAAATCTAAAGGGCCGAACTACACAACACTTTAGCCCCCACCGCAACTCTACCATCTACACTGCTGATTGCACTAGTTTAAGGAGTGAAGGTCGACTCATTCTAATTTTGCATTTTTGCTACCCAGGCTACTTTACCGTCGCTATTAAGCTTGGTGGCATACAATACCATTGACGAACCCGTCGAAGAGCGGGAAACCTGGACATTATCGGACCCAGTCATAGCAAAAGAAGCTCCGGCCTGAAGAACAAATGCAATTTCTCCTGTACTAGTGACGTAAGCAGTGGTAACTGAGCTATATCCTGCACTCGTTTATTAAGCTACCCATTGAAAGCTACCAGCATTGGACCAGCTGATTACAAACACACCGCCTAAATAAGTAACTGAAGTTATTGAACGCACAAGTGAACCAGATGCTGCATAAACCTGCGTCTGCGAAAAGAATTAACAATAACACACAGTGTTACCAGAGGAATCACCACCCACATAATTGACATATACGGAGCCTTACATCGTAGCATGCCAATACATTGTGCCATTAGTAAAAAATTTGACAACAAACCCGCGTTAGCCAGAACCCGGAAGAGTAATAGTGGTTTACACATTTCCATCAACGCCATAAACCTAAATGCTCGATTCATATGTATAACCAGCCATCAGCATGTTTCCATAGGGATCAACAGCAGAAGCTGCAATATCCATTGAGGAAGCACCCAAGCTCACAATCCGATCAACATAATAAGCGTTTACTGCCAGCAAAAGACAAAACAAAGCCCACCACAGCATTTATGATGCAATTTACGCAAATTGAAAGTTTTATAATCAGAAGTAGTCAGTAGATAGGATGAACAGTGAGTCAAATGGCAACGTGATCAGAAGTGAACGATGCAATTCGTATTATTTTTAGTCAAAGATAGCCTATCTATTAATAGATCGAATATGAACTGTAGTCACGACTTATCAATCATCATTCATTATACTGCACAACCTGACAACGCATTAAATTAGTACATTTCATACTGTGCCCATGGCTCGTGCGTGGACAACATACAATTGAGAAAAATTCGTATTTATTATCAAGAAATCATGTTAGACCGCAAAGTATTATGTAGAACAATCTACCAATGCGCAAGAGAATAGTTACAATGACTGGTAGACAAGAACTTAGATCATTTATAAATGTTCACTGACACTGAAGTTTTATGTCTTGGCTCAAACCATCCTAATAATACTTCGCTAGTAATTACGTCTACTTCCGTCAAAAACAAATTACGAATACGCAGAACTGAGTGCGCTAATGGAACCGATATACAGCTTGTAAGCTCAATAGACGTAGGCTAAAATAGTACGCAATAATTAAGTTGATACAATATAAAGTCTTTTACGATATCAGCAATTGACGCGGTCCCAGTTATCAGGAGAGCAGAGGAAGTAAACGTCCATGGCGCGAACGAAACGCTCAGCATATTTTTAAGGCGAAGAAACGGTTACAGAGCTGGCAGCCTCTTCATAAAAGCTAGTGGAAGAGTACGTGCTTATCTTTTGCTTGCGTTCTTACGTATTCAATCGAGCTTAAGCATCACCATCAAGAGTTGGAGTGGCTTGATGTCCTGTATTGAGCAAAGCCTTGAGTCTTTCAGATAAAGATAAACTCTAATCAGCATTTTTGCGCGGCGATGATTAAGACTTAGCAGGACTGGGAAGTGCATTCTGTAATAGCTTTGCAGCAATCTTACCACCACTTTCCAACATTTTCCAAAAATCGTACTCGCAGTAGTAATCAACGATGCCCAGAACCAGACTTTAGGTGCCATCTGTATCTTGAACAATGCCTGCAATCAGCGAGTAATCAATAATGCCACTTTCTTTCAAAAATTCAATGTCATTTCGCAATGCACGTTACAAAATTACATTTGCGTGTGGATAAATAAATAAGCCACGGCAATCAGATTTTTTGGAATACATATCTTACAACCAATTACCATCCCAGAGAGTCATTGACTTTTTGGATTAGTTAAAATCAGTTGGACTGGTACTTAACGGCTTTTCAGCTTAGAGCTTAAATACACTCTAAAGCTCATAATCGTCAGCATCACCAACCTAATCAGATTGCTACAATTACTACTCGCGCTATCTCAATAATATCCCTTTCAAATCATACTTTTGCAGCACCTGTTGACCTTTAAATATATTCTCCATGCAGATAAAAAACTGGCGATTCTCAAGGGTCCATACGCCATTGACGGGAGACATCTTGGATACTTGAAACACTCCCAATGTCTTTGTGATCATTGACGGCTCCTACAGGAAATTACCCGATCCATCGAGCACATCCGCTTGCACAAATATTCGCCTGATCATATAGTCCAAATACTTGGGCAGCATCCGCAAAATCATCTTCTTTTCACCTTCAGATTCGGACTTTGCCGCCTGATTCTATGAGCCTTTGGAAGAGTTTAAGCTGTCAGGCGACCCACCGCTCCCACCAGGTAAACTCCATTTCTGTTTAACACCCACTTGCTTAAGTACGATGCTGTCATCAACGCTCTTATAAAATTTACTCGCAGATTTGCCACCAGAAAACTAAGTGCTAAAAGATGAACTCACAGATTCCACATAGTCTGACTCTTACAGTTAAAGTAACTTTCTCAATTTTGCGAATTATAAAGCGTAATAAACTGTCACTCTCCAACTACAAATATATGAAGACTCAGAGTGCAGTTCATCTGATTAATTGGAGTCTGCTCTATTCTTTACAGACAGCCTTCGACTCGACTGTTCGCAATTGGATGAAGCTCTCATTCTAACCTCTACCTGAATATGTCTACCTTCAACTATACTCGCAACCACCTCGTAGTTCTCATATTAAGCTGATATTTTCTATGGGTACAACGCGTCAACCAGAATTTGCTACATCATAGAACACCGAGCGTCCAAGTCTGTAGAAGAAGTACAAGCCAGGGATACAAGATCTTCAACTTCTTCCAGAATTTCCATCAACTCTTATACTTCAAAACTTTACACCACAGACGCGAAGATTGTAAACGCGTTCGTAGGGTCGAATTAGAATTACTTTCTTGAACTCTTTACAAAACTGAGACTATTAACATCCATAGGCAACGGAATTTACAATTACTAGTACTCTTCATTTATACTTTGTGCAAAATCAGCCACTTCACGCTGTATGCTGGAAATCTTATCGGAGAGCGATTTCTTCAGCTGCCTTAGCATAATAGTAGGAGAACTTAGAACTGCCTTCAGTGACACAACAGACTCTCGCGGATTATTAACCAGGTTGCTTGTTCTATTCAAACTCTTCATAGACTAAAGATACTGCTCACATTTAAGCTACTCCCTAATTATCTGCGCTGATAAATCATTAAGGGCAGACTCCTCCTATCGAAGTTTATCAGCAAATAGACAAGCATACTTTTAAACCAGATTAGACCGAGTAGGACAATTCTCAAGATGTTTCATCAATTACTTCAAATATGACCATACATGCGTCCAAAGTTCACTAGCAATGTCATAAGGTTATTCTAAGGGACTGGAGTTTTATATTATCGAACCAAGATTATCTGATAAAGCCCGTGAAGGAAGACGGATATCATAAAGCTGCAGTCTCTCTAATTAAATAGACACTCTGTAACCACAAAGTTCGAAGCATTGTACGATATCAAATTAATGCTGAGGACATCCACCGCGAAAAAATAGCGTCTTCAATTAAGATTTCAACTCTTCCACTTCAGACTATCCATACTTGGAAAGTTTGTCCAATAATTAAAATGACTACACAGTACTTTATTAATTCTGCTCAGAGACAACCATCCTGTTAAGAGGCGGAGTGCAAAACATCTACTGTTGAGGCATGAATGTGCCATCATAAAGCAGCAACTCTAGATACTTTCGCAAAGATATTTAAATAGCTCCTAGACATTATTTGGAAGTTTATGTCTCGCACTGCTAACACTAAGTCCATGTTACAATCTAGTCGGTGGATTAGTCAGAGCTTTTATTGACACCAATCCTCTGTACCTTGATATTCACACAGAGATCATTGTGAGCATACGAAATGACGTGCATGAATTGAGTGTAGTCGCAAGACTTGCATCCTTATTGTGCATTATCGACAATATCTCGCAGATAATTCGTCAATTTACCATCTCTGTCACGAAGCGTTTAATGTTCAGAGTAACATGGTACAGAGACATCTTCATCAAGATACTAGACAGACTTGATACAAAGCGTATTCAGATAATCTACTGCAGCAATATCCGAGCCTGAAGACAATTTATTGCTATTACAAACCAGAGAATCCCAAATGACGCGTTCATCTGCATTCATAACATATTTCCGACCCTCGTCCATAGCTTGATCCTCCTTGAGCTTGATACGAGACAGAGCATTAGGAGCCTAATACTGAACAAAAGGACTATAACTCATGACAGAATCTAACAATACACTTTAAACTCTATCTATCACAGAATCTCTACACTACTTTGTAGTCACATTGTCCAACTCGAAGCCACTACCGCGAAGACTTTCCAATATAGGGACAAAGATGGGCTTTAATCTTGTCATTAGGAGCGAGTGCAAATACTCAATATCATTTTCCTTCTTTTTAGCTTATAGCGCTTTTGTAATCAGCCTCACAATTAGAGCATCATCAAGCAGAGAGTATCCCAGTGATTTTTTAATTTAATGCTCCACTTGCAACTCTTCGTATGCGCGTTACAATGACGAATTGTTAAGCAACAGATACTCCAAAGGATTACTGGGAAATAGCTTCAAGTTTAACGCTTACAAATGGAACACCCCATATATCCCAATATCATTAATAATTTCCATTTATATCGCGCTTCTTATCTCAAATGCTGTCCAGCAATTTGTGACTAGGAGTGAAGCTGTAAAATAATGAATTGACTTTTGATGCCAATCCTTGTGAATATCGTCAATTCAGCCCCTGTTAGATTTCAACACTGACCATTGTTTGAATTAAATATTCCAGATTTAATAATCCAAATCTACCTAGATATTAACTGATTTTTTTAATATATATTTACCAAGTAGACCTGTCTTAATAGATTTAAATCACAACTAAGCTAATTACGCGTTGTAATGATGCACATTAAATTACATGAGTCCTTGAATGAGATTGAGTTCCGTATATCAAAGAACACAACCAAGAGGACGCGTGAAATCATACAGGTGATTGTGAACTGTGTCTATACGCGTTACTCTTTCCGTGAATACAAAATGCAAATGTCTCAATTATACTGTGCAGTATCGCTTAATGTATAATGCTCGATTTTGAAACAGGCGGTGACAGTGTTTACTCACTCAGCTTTGAGTTTTCTTCTCTGTGATCGATTTCACTTTTGTTGCGTGAGTTAGTGTGTGTGTAGTGTATAAGACACTCTGACTCAATATAATTATTTATATTTTATAAGTTTGCAGGATGAGGAGTAAACAGTTATTGAATTGCATTACAATTTTGATGATGGGAGTGATGATGACGCTAGATGCTGCTGCTGTAGTAGTAGGATAAGGTAAAGACCGTCAGCATATTGTGATTATAGATGCTGGCAGTTCTGGCAGTCGAGTGTATGTATATGATGCCAAGTCGTTCCAAGTGCTGTACAATGACAAAGTTACTCCTGGATTGAGTACAATTATAAACTTTAATACAACATTTTTGCACTCAAAAGTTCATGATTTGTCTAATATGAATGCAATGGCCGCCGTAGAACCGGAAATTATACAATTTTAGAAAGTGGTAATTACATATTGGACTAAATTGCTCAATAAAGTGATTGCAAAGTATAAAGACGATTTTGCTTTTTATATCTATGCTACTGCTGGTATGAGGATTATTGATAGTAAAGATGCGCACCTCATATTCAATGTAACTGCTGCAGTTCTGCGAGATTTGATGCCCTCCCCTCATACGATTGAAGATGGAAATTTGAAAATCATCTCTGGTCAAGAGGAGGGACTGTATGGCTGGATATCTCTCAATTATCTCACACATACTCTATACCAAGATTATACAGTTGGATTTTTGGATATGGGAGGTGCCTCTGCTCAAATTGCCTTTTAGCCATCGCCAGATCAGGTCCGTCTCCACGGCAATGATTGTGTTAACATAAGTGTCGTGGATTTTACACACTCGAGTAAGTAAGCGATATTCAATCACACTATATACACCACTTCTTTCTTGGGATTTGGTGCCAATTAAGCACGCAAGAATTATGTTGAATAGGTACTCCAAGATCAAACCGTAGATCCATGCCTTCCTAAGGGATTCAAGACTGATGTTGCGACTTCCACTGCACATAAAAGCGTTAAAGGCGATGGAGATTACGATAAATGCCGGGAGAGTTTAGTTCCGCTTTTGCATAAAGAGGCCAAGTGTGACGATATTCCATGCATATTTAATGGCGTCCACTCCCCAGAGATTCCCTTTGATGAGATGCCGTTCTATGGAGTTTCCGAGTATTATTACGTATCTCATGATTATGGTCTAGATGGTGTGTACAATAGTTAGAAATTCGATGAAGCTGCTAAAAAGTCTTGTGCTAATTACAGTAAAAATGATGATAAAAGTACAGAGTTGTCCTGCTTCAAGTCTTCCTGGGTCAGTGTGATGCTTCATGATGGATTTGGGTATAAGAGCACTTTTCAGGATTTTAAATCGGTGCTAGAAATTAACGATACCGATGTAAGCTGGACTCTTGGTGCGGTTATTTACTTGTCTAGTAAAACTTTTATCAGTGGTATGAAATTGGCTGGTATTGATGGACAGAATAAGGGGAAATCTGGTAATAATAAGGCGGCTATACTCTCATTCCTCCTCATGACTGGTCTGATTCTGACTGTAGCATTCGGTTATAGAAGATGGCGGAGAGGTGGCAATTCTAGGAATGGGGGAACCAGAGGGAATAATGGTGTTGTTGACTGGATGAATAGACGGCGGTACGTGCCATTAGATCTTGAAAGCTCTGGATTGGACTCGTCTGCTGCAGTTGGAGTGGACTCAATCCCTTTAAACAGCACCAAGAGCAGAAGTTCAGCACCACCTGTATTCTTCAATCAATCAATGTCCTCATCATCAGTTAACGCAAGGACTGGAAGTCCTCTTCTACTGGCAGCATTAAATGGTTCAGCTGGTGAGGCGCGGCTAAAAAGAGACAGCAAAATCATTCTTGACAAGATCAAATGATCATCAAGTCAATACATCACATCATCATACTTTATCAAAATTCATTCAGTCATTTTGGCGGCATCATTTCTCTGTTGCAATCTTTGTTATTTCATAATCATTCAAAAGATCCGTGTCGGAATATATTCGCAGCAAGTTATTGACATGCGCGATAGATTAGAATACAATAAGAGCAGATTTGCCCTTTTTAGACATGACAATATGCTCCACAGGACCACCATATTTCGTACATAGAGACTCAATGTCATTTTACGACGGTTTGTTCTTTTTTATATCCCACTTGAATCTTAGAGTCCTCTACTATGAAGAATCATTTACATCAACAGATTATTTGTCGGCATTTGATGCTTACTATTATGTGACATTAGAGGATATTCGCGCGTTCAGTATCTCATTCTCCATACGTTCACGCCATGACACGTTCTACTGCTTTAGTCTATCAAGTTCACGTCGCAGTGTTTCTTGCGCAGTCACTTCGGCTGTATTGAACGCGGCAGATTCGCGATCGTCCAAATCCTCTTTCATCCGTCTACGCTTGGCATCCATCTATCGCGTCCTCTATGTTCTAGCCCTATTCAGTTCATACAGCCTGTCAAATGCTTGCCGTGCACTTTCATCCATAAGAATCTGGTAAGCCTTACTAATCTGCTAGAACATCTCCACCGCTCCTTCATCTCGATTCTTGTCAGGATGGTACTTTAATGATAGCAATCTATAACTCTTTTTAATTTCAACATCAGTGGCTTAAGCCTTTAATCCCAACACTGCATAATAATCAATAAAATCCATATTAAATTACAGGTGCACTTGCTTGATCAATGATTGAAGAAACGAAAAACGACGCGAACAGGCAGGTTCAGCGTGAACGCGCAGAATGAAGTTTGACGCGTTTGATGATCAGCGAGATCTACCGCGTTGACACAAAAACTAGTTTCAAGTCCAGATTGACTGGATTGATGATTTACTCTAGATACGGGAGGCATCAACCTGCATAAAAGGAGATGAAAATGTTCATTAATTCTCATCTTCATTCGATCCATTTCTATTATCGCTGATAATAATACCAAATACTAATCTAATCCTGAAAATGAAAGTTTTACTACTGGGAACTTTGTTGTTCGTGCTGTCTATCACTGCTCAAGATGGTCCAACTTACACTGATGTTACTGATGGTGGCTACATTGGTATCGATCCTATCTACGGCGAGTACGATGATGGCAAGAAGGTTGACAAGAAGAAGGACTACGAGAAGGATTATGGCAAGAAGGATTATGAAAAAGATTATGGTATGAAAGATTACGAGAAGAAGGACTACGAGGAGAAGGACTACGGAAAGAAGGATTATGAGAAACACGAATATGAGAAAAAAGACTACGGCAAGAAGGATTATGAAAAGAAGGACGATTATGAGAAGAAGGACCAGGACTATGAAAAGAAGGAAGACTATGAAGTTGGTCGCAGTGGCTTCCCTTATCCTCCATTTATTGGGCGGTTCACTCCTGCTGCGTGCCCAAATCTGAAGAGATGCAGAAATCCGTAGATTCGTAACTTGACTCCATTTGGCAGACCAACCTTTGTACAATCTGGCCCATCTGGTTTGATTTGCATCTATGGTTCCAATGCAAGTGCTTGCCAGTTTGATGCTAGCTCTTAGTTCTGCGCATTCCTGACTCTGAATAAGTACTTTGGTCCTGATAGAGTTGTGACTGGACCAACTGGACAGGCTATCATTCTAGGCTGTTGAATGTGATTGGTGATTTCTGAGCTGATTGTGCACTTACTGAGTATCTGAATATGAATAAATGAATGAATTGAAATGAAGAAATACAATTGAATCAATTGGCTCTACAATCTAATCTTTGACGCGTCCATCTTCCAGTAGATTTCTATATACTAGCAGTACTTCTATCATCGCATCAAAGCCCTTTGACCGTATCAAAACACGTTGTAGAAATTACGCGTTGTTCACTCTAACTTGGTACATCAGTACTTCATTTTGAGACAAGTAGAGTTAGTTCGTAGTGTGAAACGGAAATTTCTCCTTTACAGCTTGTATATGAGACATAGTATCCAAGATGTAGCCATTGTAACAGGTGTTGTGTTAAGAACCACGAGTAAAAGAGCGGCATAGATCTAGGGGGTAAACGCCGTATTTAGCCACGTTATATTTGTGAAGTCCGGATGTTGATTCTCATGAGAAAAATAGCAGATTAGATCCCAATTACTTTGATTTAATCATGACGGCATATTTCAAGTTAAATAAATGACGCTTCAGCAGAAATTACTGAACCGTCAAGTAATGAGTGTCATAAGGTCGCAGTAGGAGACTGAAATGAAGATGACAATGCGCCTCCTAGCTTAAAGCAGAGGAGGCGTAACGCGTGTATTAATATTGAAATCATGAGCGAATAGACTTTATTCGAGTGGTTAACTCAAATTTATTTAAAGTCTATAAACGTCTTTTCAACAATGAGTTGGTGACGAAGGTAATAAAGACACCGCTTGCGATAAACGTTAAAAATCTGCGACACTGTAATTAGAGCCAGCTGGTGGTCAAAAGTCGGATCGTGCTAATTCTTTGACTAAATAGACCGAAGACAACTATTTACTTGCTCGGCCGATAGTAAAGGAGGTCAGGGTGTAGGAAAAGTATGGAGGAATCCTTTGAAAATGCTGATTCTAATTCTTTAGCAAGTAATATTGACAAACTCATGAAAAATGTGAGTAGTCCTTTCAGGCTTCTATTGTCGATTGGAGGCCTCGTTGGTTCTACTCGTCCATGATAAAGGCAGGTCAAATGACGTTGGGACGATGTCATTTACGCGTTTGAAAAATTGGGATATCAATCAATATCACCACGAACAAAAATAAGCCTGAAAGAAGATGTTTTTTACTATCTGGCTGAATAGACTAGTGGGAGAGATAGATCATATGATAGGGGAAGGTGACAACTACAAGGAAGCTCACGGAAACGCCGTAAAGATTTTGTTGCAAAACTTGAGTGAATGGAATAGAGTTGTACCTGTCTACTAGCGCACATTGTTAAAGCAATTAAACATCTCACTTGAATTATTCGCAATATTTATCCGCTACTTTAGTGAAGATTTCATTGGCTTCTGGGAACATAGAACCGGTAGGCTTCCCTGTAGACATCCCTCGTACTAACGCTTTAGTCAAGCATAAAACGGTCATCGCTACGCCATTGATTTAGCCAGCTAGTATGAAAGTGATTGGGATGGTAATTACAGCAATACTGTTTATGAAGATGATGCGCGCATCACTGGCAATCGATGGCTATGAAATTATCATTGTAGGTATCCTTAATTTGATAAAACTAGATCTTCTGTAATCTCAAGGTACAAGTCATATATTAACAAAGAGGCAATTCGCTTGTATAAAGAACAAAGGAATTTAATGGAGCGGCTGTGGTGCATTGCTACGACGCCGTCAGTGGAGATTGGTATACGTTGGACAGTGGGCCGGTCGGGTTGCCAGATTTTAAAGGCATAACTAATCAGGGTTATGTCAAACAATGTTACTATAATGGTACCTTGGAGTCATATTCATCAGATAGACGACTCCATCTCCAACGTACGAGGATGTTATACGTGAAGCTTTTGTATAACCATTGTAGGAGCCTGCAGCCTCCTTACCGAGAGATAGATTTATGACATTAAGATGAATAAGATAGTTAGGAGTAGCTGGACTTATTTGGAGTTTCGTGAGCTGTATAGAGGAGCAGTGAAGTATTTATCTAAAAAGCAGGAGAAATACGCGGATGATCCTGCCAGTTCCAAAATTAGTAATTTGCAAATCATCATTAATGAGATTGATAGCTACAAGAATTTAATGGATAACGCGTAATGAAGATATCGTCTACGTTGGTATTGGGTATATATGTGGCAGTAAGTAGTATTGTTAAAGCCCAGCTAGGAGCTAGCGCACTAGAAGTCTTAAAATTCGCCAGTCGCCAAAGTATCCTATTAGTAATGCTGAATACATTTGAGTTTAGTGCAGAAGTGCGTGCAAAACTAAGCTAAGTAGACTAATATGAGAAAAATTTCCGTAAAATAGTTGACCAGAGCAACGCAGATGATGAAGATGAGAATGAGGATACACCTAGGGAATTTTTTGAGGATAATTTTTCTGAGCCGCACTACTGCTTTGACACTGAAATGGTTAAGTGCAAAGCCGTCAACGCCGCAGGGACGGAGCGTCTAAGGACCTGACTCGGACCAGGTCCGGATCAAATGCTATTGGAAAAGACTTAAAAGCAGCATTTTGCGTTGTTTGGCTGACTTATTAGGCATAAATATTCTAAAATCAACATTTAATACACAATATTTTAACGTTGGTCCGGGTCAAATTTTGAATTTTCTCGTCTTGCGCTACGTCCCTGCAACGCCGCTGCCGTCACTAACGATCGAATGCCATTTTACTTGGATGGCTCGGTACAGAAGGGGATTCAGTGTTTCTGACGAGAAGGACCATTTTGAGACAGCCTGCAGCTATTTATATTGGTTAAGATGCTTTTGAGAATAGACCAGCGAATAATTGTCGCGATTTATGTTGATGACATGCTAATATTCGGCTAATCCGCGACGCTTATATCTTGGTTGAAAAAGGTTATTAGCTGTAAATTTTGATATGAAAGACTAAAGACCGTCTAAGTTTATAATTGGAATTGAGATCATACGTGATCGAGCTCGTAGATAGCTCGAGATGGTCTAACGTAGGCATGTTAAAGAAGTCTTAAAAGAATTCCCAGTGAACGAGTCGAAACATTCTAGTACACCTGCAAAATCTGATATTGCTCAGATGTTAGCGTAGATTTTACGTAGTGGTAAAAAATATATATCCTCGTACAAAGAAAAGAATCATAGTATTCTGGGGAACCAATGGAATGTGCACATATAAAAGAGTTGCTCTTTTGGAAGTAAACATCAGCCATCTTGAAAAGCATTGTTATCAGATGTCCAAAAGATAGCAATCGTTTACGTAACTCACAAGAAAGGCGCCTCAATCCATTGCAACGACTGCAAATATATGGTCGATCTACACGCTCAAAAGAGCGCTGATTAGTTTGTTGAGTTTTTGTACTTTATGATGACAGTTAAAGCTGCAAAGTATGGTGGTCTTCCTGCATTCAGTCCTTTCTAATAATGAAACGTAATGATGAAAGTTGTATTGCGAGATGTTGGCTCTGTCCATTCCTTTTGTGTCTCAATATCTGTCCACTGTTCTCTGGGGCAGTTACACTAAAACAGTTAGTGCAAAATCCAGCTATTCCTGCATATGGTGAAGCTTATGCTGTACTGCCTTCATCATGTGTCTGCGTACTTAAGCAACTACTGTAATACGGTGAAAGCCGCTGGACGCCAGAGAGGGAAGGCGAAACACGGCGAACAAATGTCTCCTTCTGCTGAAAGTGGGTGCCTGGACCTACTGGACAAGCTACTCTTATGGACTGTTAATTGTAAAATGGCGATGTAACACGATACATCAATATCGATGAATGATGATTATATTGCAATGTAGAAATTCAACTTTGATTTAAAACTTTGTCTTTAGCTCGTTTTATCTTTCGATGGCTTTATAATTTATATACCATACTGAATTGCAATAACGAAAGCTCTATTGACACAAAACATCTAGAAATTATATATCCTGAAGACATCACAAAAATGAATTTTGATTTTTACAACCTGGTATACAATCAAACTGGTTAGAAATTCGCGATGATTTCCAGTGTCTCCAATAGCATAGTGGTAATGCGTCTCACTTGTAATGAGAAGATCCTTAGTTCAATTCTGAGTTGGAGCATTTTTTTTGCCACTTTGATTTTTAGTATCAAACTATCAGTTATATACAGTGATCTTATCAGAACCAGTTTATGATGCATCAGTCACTTTATAAGCTTGAATCCATGCTATATTTCCTTTTTCTCTCTATCTTCGTATCAATTATCTCAACATCAAAAATAATAGTTATAAGAATAACACTTTTAAATAAAATGGTCAGCTATATCTCTGTTGTGTTGTCTACTCTGGTGGTTGTGGCATACGCGTTCGTCCCTTCTCAGTGCCCAACACTAAGTCAATGCAGTAATCCTTAGATCAATCAATTGGGTCAGCCGACATTTGTTTCGGGTGCTCCTGCTGGGCTGATTTGCATCTACGGCAACAATACCAATTCCTGTCTGTTTAGTGTTGCGTCTCAGCTGTGTGCATTTCAGACACAACGCGTCTACCTGGGTCCTGAAAATATCACATTGACTCCTGGTGGTTAAGTTCAGTTGAAAGGATGCTGAATTCTCTGAAATGCCTGATTTGCAGTAATATAAATATTGAAATTTAGATATAATAGACTTTAATAGATATGACATATTGGCGCTTTACATACTCTTGAAGTTGTCTCTCTTCATCGTCTTGAAACGAAAAACAGAATTCCTTCAAACGGCCGTCTCTTCACAGTAAAAAATCTCATCACGCGACTTATTTCTTCCTAAAACAATCACTGTTAGTAATTTAACTCAACTTATCTGTAATCTTGATAAATAATTGAGTATGGCAGAGGAGTAAGATTTTACAAAACTCCCTCTGGATTAGTTGGTTAGTCATAAATTATGGAAAGCTAGAGTACAGGGCTATGAGCAACTGTCTCAGGTAGTATTGAAAGATGGCAAAATCCCGCCTTTTGCATTGGATGTCATTAAGACGTGCTGTGGTGATAGTAATGTTGCTGCTCAAGAGTCTGCTCTTTAGTTACTGCTTTCCATTATTCAAGTGGATGAGGTTCATCCAATCTTGTTAAAAATGCGTGTTCATATTGCCGGACTCATTGTGGACAAATGCTTGAAAAGTCCCCGGGCTTCATTGCGGTAAAAGTCTGCAGATTTACTACTGGCTTTAATTGATCTTGACACTCCAGATGCTATTGTGGAAGTCATCATAGAAGGTACCGGGAGTAAGTAGCCGAAAGTGGTCTGCGCGTGTTTGGCTATACTGAATGATATTGTAAAGTTTTACGGGTCATAGACTGTGGACTGTAAACCAATATTCAAAGTCCTGCCACAGATGTTTGCTCATTCCGATGCTCTG
Organism: Amoeboaphelidium protococcarum; assembly: GCA_023515745.1. Lineage (NCBI taxonomy): Eukaryota > Fungi > Aphelidiomycota > Aphelidea > Amoeboaphelidium > Amoeboaphelidium protococcarum. The sequence goes on along the minus strand of JALECJ010000020.1, from coordinate 672,761 downwards.
GTTCGCAATGAAGCTTAATAGCTCGCAGTATCGATATTTCAGTGGATTGGATTGAAGCCATTTGAATCTGTTCTATTTCCTCAATTAAAGCCCGTACAAGTGTCTCAGCTCAATGAAGCATTCGATACTGTTAAAGATGTAATGTTGGTTCAGACTAGGTTTCTCAATAAATAAAAGGAGCACTAATAGACAGTTTAAGGTGGCGATGATATGTAAATTGACGTTGATGATTAGGAAGCTGTTGGTGGAGAATAATAGAGCGATTAACTGCCGGAAGAATTGGATTTCACTGAGCCTGTTGACGTTCTGAGTAATGTTCCTGCTCATATTGAAGATTAATTGAGTTAGACCAAGTGGAAAGATAAGAAAGATGCTTTGGATAATCTCTGTAAAATTCTTGATACACCAAAGTATGTTAATAGGAATTTCCATCCACTTTTGAGCGTGTTAAGTAAGAAGGTTGGAGATATCAATATTGCAGTTGCGGTAAGTGCTATTTAATGTGTGGAAAAGATTGCAAGTGGATTAAAATAAGATTTCCCATAGTTCAAGAATGATGTAAAGTAATCTTTACTGGATCGTTTAAAGGAGAAGAAGTAAAATGTTATCTAAGCTCTGAGATTAACATTGGATGCCGTGTACTAGTTTTGTAAGGATGTAGATGTTTTTGCAGATATTATACCATATCTTGGTAATAAAGTTCCTCAAGTTCGCTCAGAAGTACTTCTTGTTTGTGTCAGGTATGTTCAGGGTCATAAACTAACAATGTAAAGAGCTGATGCAAAGCAGTTTATACCGCCAGTCATTCAGTGCTTAGATGACGCAACACCGGAGGTTAGAGATGCTGCTGCTGAAGTTCTAGGCTCTTTGCAGCTTAAGCTCTCCTCCGGGCTTTTATAGCCTTATTTAGATGGTTTGGAGTAGATTAAGTTGGACAAGATTAAAAGCTTTGGATCCTAAGCTTAGTAGTATTAGTAGACTGCTGTGCCTTAAAATGCTCCTTCTTCTACCTCCTCTAATTCAGGAAAGTTGTCACAGGGTAAAGAGAATTCTCTTCCTCAATCTAGTATTAACCGTGCATTGAAAAGTAAGCCTGTCAGTTCAACTGCGGTGTCTGCTGGAAAGGTCAATGTTGCGAAAGTTAAAACATCTACTGTTGTCACAAAGAAGTCGAAATCTTAGTCTTAAAATGCCACTTCTCCTCCTGCAAAACCAAAGGCGCGATAATCTATTGGTGTAAATCAAGCTGTGATGATGTCCTGGTCAGAGGAAGATGCAAAAGAAGAAGGTCTCAAATACTTCTAATCGTTTGATGCTAATTTAGGTAGCTCAAACTGGAAAGAGAGATTAGAAGCTGTATCTCTCTTGATTGAATTTGATTATACATAGTCATTGAAAGATGTCAAAGCACCTGTGGAATTGCTCTTCAAGTATCTGTAGGCAAAGGCTGTTTGGACAGATTCAAATTTTCAAGTTATGAGTAAGCTGTTTACATTGTTCAAGGAATTAGCGCAACGCGGATAGGCACCTATGCTTGACCGTGCGGCTGCTTCTCTGTGTGTACCTTTACTATATGACAAGATTGGCGATATTAAGTTGTAGAAGGTCTCTGTTGAAGCTTTGAATTCAATTATGGAGCAATGTGGTTGTGGTTTTGTTTTATCGATTCTACCCGCGTCGCTGAAAAAGTAGAAATCGCCAAAGTACATTGCGGAACTATTAAAGTTTGCATCAAGTTCTCTAAATGATTTTGGACTCACCGCCGACTTGGATTTAATTTCGTTGGTTGCTGCAATGAAGGAATGTCTTGGTAATGCTAATGCATAAGTAAGAACGGCTGCCCTTGGGCTTGCAAGAACTTTGAGAATATTCGTCGGGCCTGATATTACATCTATGCTTGATGGTCTGGGCGCCTCATAAATGTCTCTTCTTTAGACAGAATTCGATAAGGTTGTTGACGTCGCAAAGCCAGAGCCGACTAAATTGTAAAAGTCGTCTTCTATGAATGTAGACTCTGCCTCCTCTGCTGTAGATGTGTCTTAATTAGTACCTCCCAAAGATATTATGGCTCTTTTACCTGATACTGTGATATAAGATCTTGCGGATAGTAACTGGAAGGTTCGAAAAGAAGCTCTTGACTCCATTCAAGACATTTTGAAGACGTGTTCAACCATAGTGCTGCCTCCTGCTGATTTTATTGAGAATGCTTTTGCACTATTGAAGGATCATAACAAGAATTTAGTGATCCAAGTGTTGGATATCATTGGTAAATTGTCTGCAGCTGCTTCCAAGTAGATGTTCAATCATGTCAAGTCTCATTTCGAGTCTATTATCGCAAACTACACGGACAAGAAGTAGGCAGTTAAAGTGGCTGTATCTGAGTGTTTGGTTGCTTTGATTTCGGCTTTCAGAACTGTTCAAGTTAGAGAGCTATTCCATGCTGGTTTGCAGAATAATTCGGGTATCATTGGAAAGGAAATTTTGGATGTGCTTGTAGATCACAAGGAGTTGTGTACAGCTTTAGATGCCTCAACTCTAGTGTCTGCAGTTGTAAGCTGTCTTGGGGATAAGTAAGCTGATGTTCGTCAGACGGCTTAAAAGTTTACTCAATCAGTTTTAAAGTCGATTTTTGATGGTAAAACACTGCTCAATCTATTTACAAAGTTCAAAGCTGATAAGAATGCTCTGGCCTTGCTGGCTGGTGATTCTAAACTTGCCAGAACTGCTCCCGCCAGCCCACAGTCCGCAAGAAAGATATCTCAGCCTGCATTAAAGACAAAGACTTTGCAATCGTCCACTTCTACCAAGTCGTTAGCCTCTGTCAGTCGCAATATTTCAAGCACGTCTATATCCCTGAAAGCATCGTCCGTAGATCTTGCTTAGTCTAGTGGAGACGAGTATCCGTTTATTGATTTAGGTTCCGATTCCAAACAATAGAGGATGCTGTAGGAGCGCAGCAATTCTTAGAGATGGTAATCTACTCAGAGTTAGGCGGAGTATATGGAATAGTTGCAATCTGCTTGTAGTCAGGCATTTTCTGAGGACTTGATGAAGTTGCTGTTTGATAAGGGACACTCTCAAGATAAAAGCCATATGGCTGCGGTCAACATTATAGATAAAGCGCTAAGTTTTGATACTGAATCTGCATGGAGTGCGGTATATTCCATTTAGTAGCAATAGTTATTAGCATTGAATGTGTCGGATTTCATTCTAAAGTATGTCAGCGTTAGGCTTAACGACACCAATACCGTAATGACTATTAAATGCTTGGAGATTGTTTAGAAAATTGTAGATCTGATGGAATAAGCTGACTCTTATCGCGTTACTGATTATGATATTGATTGCATCTTCCCTGCTCTGAGTTCAAAGCTTGGTGATGCTAAAGAAAATATTCGCTAGTAGTCGCGTGCTATCATTCGCAAGATTGGCATCCTTTATCCTGCAAGCAAGTGTATACCTTATCTGATTCAGGCCTTAGAGTCCAAGAATGCTAGACAGCGAGCCGAGTGTTTGGAGGAGATTAGATATTTTATTTAGAGAAATGGAGTCCAAGTTTGCAATGCATCCAAGCAGTTCCCTCTGGTCGCCGTGTTGTTGTCCGATAGAGACTCCACTGTCCGTAGAGGGGCCATAAACTTTTTTGTCGATATGTATGAGCATTATGCAGATGAAATGTTCAAGTACATGGGTGAAATATCTGCTCGAGAGAAATCATTCATCATGGATCGATTGAAGAGAAAAGATGGCAGTAAGTAATCTTTACCTGTGCATTAGTCGCCGGCACCTAAATCCCCATCTCAGAGGTTGAAACTTTAGAAGGAGCATCCACAGCAGAATTCCACTTAATAGTAGAAAGTTCAATAGCAAGATTAGTCATAGTTGCCAATGCCATCTTCAATTCTTAGGAAGCCGTCAGTGTCGTAATATGTCAGTTCTATGGAAGAAAATGCTCCTGCAGAGATTGTGTAATAGGTTAAGCAAGAGGTGCAGGTGCGCACTCCTGTTAAGCGATTCAGTCTAGAATTTTCCAAATTGAATCTCAACTCGCCATCATAGGCTGCAATCAATTTTAAACAGGCAGATACTCTACAACAAGCTACTTAATAAGATGATGGTAAGCTGGGCTACATGATGGATTTTATGCTGGTATAAATTACAAGCGGTGATGTATTGCAAGCCATTAGCGCCTTAAAGTAGTTGGAGCAGTACATTCATGAATCTCCGCGTACTATCGAATCTTACATGGATCGTCTGACTATAGCTCTAACTCTTCAGGTTCGTTTGGCGTTCACCTCCCCGATGTGGTAGACCAACTAGGATCATGTTAATCTTATTCGACTGTGTAAGCATCTCATCAACTCTCTCGTTCAGCTATTCTCTAATCCTTAATTGGCCAAGTCGACCACGCGTGAGTCTTTGCAGCCATTGATATAAGAGTTGCTTTTACATCTGACAGATCCTCTGCATGGTGTCGGCCAAGATGTTGAAGAGGCTAGTAGTTAGTTGACGCGAGCACTAAATGTTCTCATGCTGCGTATTCTGGATAATTGTGATAAGAATGACGTGTTCAAGATACTGTTCAATCTTTTAGAGAATAGTGTGGATGCGATTGACAGTGGCCGATAGACGGGTAGTGCCAAATTTGGAGAATTGGTCATGAAATGTATCTGGAAGTTGACTAAAGTACTGAAGGATGTCATCATAAGTGGCGGTATTGATGTTTAAGTGCTACTGCTCAACTTGCACAATTTCTTTACCAAAACACCGCCTAATGAGTGGAAGAAGCGTGCGATAGATTAGAAGTTGCTTGGAGATATGCCTTACAGAACTATCAAGACTATTATTCATGAGATTGTGATCGCTCTCGGTGATTAAGCATTAGCGATGATGCGTGGGATGGTGGAAATTAATAATGTTGAAAGAAGTGTAGTTTATGGATACTTGGTTCAAATGAATCAATATCGCAGCAAAGAATGATCAGCTTACACAGTGTATGTATAAGGAAAATACTATATAACTTTAATCATGATCAAGTTCATTTCCATACTTTTAGCGTCTAGTCAGCACTTCCAGAGACTAAATAATTACTAATCCAGTCCATAGATGTGCCATTAACAGAACTCTACCGCCTCCTATCCGTTTAGTTGAACAATTATCTACTTATTGAATAGAAAGGACACTGTGCTAGACAAGTAGCAAACTATAGGTGCTCATCAATTACTCGTACACAACGACCATTTCTGAGATCCCAGAAGCGCACAGTCTTATCATCGGATGCAGATACCAAATACGGAATCAATACTTGCTTGCTACTAACACTAGACTCCTTGACAGAGACGGTATAAAAATCCAGTGCTCGCACCCAATTCTCGTGCCCCACAATAGTGTACACACATTCCCCACCAGATTAGTAGATACTCCAAATCTTGATCAACTTATCTCTAGATGCAGATACTATAAACTATTATTTATCAGCTGAATATTCATTATCCTTATCATTACCACTAGATCTGGACTATTAACCACCGCTTGCAATCAGTTCATGGATCAAGCTGTTAGCTGTATGAGGTACAAATTTGACATCCTCAATCGCGTTTGAGTGACCATACATTTCATCAAACTTCACCTGACCATCCGTGGTGTCCATTAAAGTCAGAGCTTAATCATTTCCACCACAAACCAATAATTTACCATCTGCAGAGATGTCCATGCACCTAATCCACTAATCAGATTACTTTTATGGTAGTCGAAATACATTCAAACAGAATCCAGAGGAAATATTCCACTTACGGATAGTTTTATCACGAGAGCATGAATACAAAAGTTGTCCATTTAACTACTATTACTATTGAGGACACATTAAAACTCGAGATACACTATGATCATGTCCATATAAAGTCCTCACACAACTCCAATGGTTACTGTTGTTGTTGTTACTCTAATCCCATATCTTGATTGTAGAGTCTGCAGATCCACTAATAAGAAATTTAGACTTCTACTACCGGGACTATGTATTATCATCAGATACTATAGCAAAAGTCTAATTCAACATAATATCATCTTGATTGAATGTTAGAGAAGTGACGCCTTTAGTGTGACCTTTGAGAGTCTGAATGAGCTCACCATCATTGTCCAAATCGAACAGTCGTATCATGCAATCTTCATTACCACACGCAATGATCGAGTGTTGATAATCTACAGCGACACAGTTAACACTAGACTTGGTATTGAGTGTTAGTTGACTCTATGGTTTAGGAAGTTTTTGTAATGGATTAGTGGTATTCTTAGAGGGAGTTAATGACGATAATAGTGCAGAACCATTATTATTACTATTCTACATTTCAATCTACTGCTGCATTGATGGTGGAAGTGAACGCAATAATTCTTCCAGTTCCAACACCTTCCTTTACAATCTCAGTGTTGATGTCCATTTCCTTTCCAATAACTATCTATATTATGGCTATATCTCTTCATCTAATCCAATTCCAGTCGCCTCTCTAAACTATTTACCAACCTGAGGGAGACTGAGTTGGTTCTCTAAATACTCACATATAGCTAGATTCAACTCTTTCTACTAAGTCTGCGTTAATAAAGACATAATCTCCTTTAATCTTTCCAGTATTATAATTGCGAAATGTGGATATAAAGAGCAATGATAGATGGTATTAAGAGCAGTGATATTATGTTAAAATACGCGTTCTTTTCAACGTCGCGAATTGAATTGATTTGAAGAAGAGAAAGGCAACTGAAAAACTTCAGAAATGATGTACTGTAAATAACATTGACCAATAGAGTTAAACTACAATAATTCTTTGTAATTCATTGATTATTTGAATATTTATCACGATTATGATTGTGAGCATTCTGTCCACCATTTGAATCCTCAGCGGAATTAAAATCGCGCTAGTACAACTCTTCAAATTGACTCTTGAGGACACAGCTGGCAACGAATGAGAATCCATGGAATGTATCGTCTTTGACCGCCATTTGATTAGAGTCTATTCCAGGATTCTGAGATGAGTTGAAAATATCCAGAGCTAACTATTGCTGATACTACTGCTAATCGCGAAGGGGCTGAGCAGATGATTTTTATTACTACTACCACTGTTAATAATTTAGTAGTTCCGAGTCTGCGATGGGAGAATCAACCACAGGCATCTGGGTGAATGTCGAGTGAAAATTGTTGACATCTTCATCCGTTCTTAGAATGGGTACAATAGGCGGTTTAATCTTCTTCTATAGCAGTTTCTGAAAATCCATATGTCTGAACCATTAGTGCTTCTTGATAGCATCTGCATCCTCTGGTCCGTATCCTAGTCTAACAGTTGGTCTCTTTTTCAAGAGTTTAGTAATCAAATCCCGCGCAGAGCTAGATAAGTAACTAGGCAGTACCAACTTCTTGTTCAGAATCATATCGATAGTCTTCTTTCGATTATTAGACGTAAATGGAGGAGATCCGGTAAGCATATCGAATATCAGAGCACCTAAGGACCACCAGTCAACACTCTTCTCATATGGCATATTCGCCAGTACTTCACACGCCATATACTCCACAGTGCCCGCCATAGTAGATGTCTTGCCATCATCACCCACGGCCACTTTACTTAAACCAAAATCGGTCAGTTTCAGGTAACCATCTCTGTCCAGCAGGACATTCTCCGTCTTCAAGTCACGATAGATTATCCCAAGAGAATGTAGATGACCAAGCGCCAATAAGAGACAACTGGAGAAGAATATTGCCTCGTCCTCATTGAACATCTTCTTCCTATCCAGATACGTGAACAGCTCTCCACCCTGCGCATAGTCCAGAATCAAGTACAATTTATAATCAGTCTAAAAGGCATAGAATAGACGCACAATAAATGGATGTCTAGCCTCCTCCAGTATTGTCCGCTCAGTCTTTGTGTGCTGAGTGTCTTTAGTGTGTAGAGTAATGTGCGCCTTCTTCAGCACCTTCATCGCGTACAGCTGACCATCATCCACGCCAGTGACTTTACGCACAAGAAATACTTTGCCATACGCACCTTTTCCTATGACTTTCAACAGCTGGAAATCATTTTTATTTACTCCAAATTTATGTTATTATGAAGCTCTTTATGCAGACAGGATGCCACTGCCCCGATTAGACTTATCAGTCTTTTAACTGTTGCTGATATTTACAGGATTCTACTGATTATAATTATTACGGGTAGCGTCTTTACCGCCAACAACATTATTGCTGTTACTAACCATGTCGATGTCATGTATGATGATATCATGGGGAGTGCCATACTCAATAGTCTCTTGGAATGATTTAGCCTGATGGAGAGCAGATACACTCGAGTAGTAGCTATAAGCATCTTCATCCATTTCATACTAGGATGTTTATTATTACTATGTTTATTAACGAGAAGAAGAAGACGACTATTATTATCCCTTGTTGTCTTTTAAATGGCCACCAAGACCAGAAGAGCCGTAAGGATTTAGAAATTAACCAGCAATTCCCAGAAGCTTATTCACAGCACCATGCAGAGGTTATACCCCGCCATCCTCATCAGAATCTGTAAACACCACGTCTTCATCATTCCACTTGCGATTACCTCCATTAATACTATCATTGTTTCCCATACGATCATCATCACCATCATCTATATCATCCCCATCAAAGTAGAACATTTCTCATAAACTGTTAAAAGATAGAAACTGGATAAGATAAGAATATACAACGAGTGAACAGGTAAACGACGAGCCTACAGAATACCAACAGACAGTAAGAGTAAAAGCAAATTAACAAGATGACAAAAATAGCCAATGAGATGCAGAAGAGTATAGATAGATAGATAGACTCTGACAAAGCAATCGTTCGCCCTTTTCGTGTGGTAAGGAGATCGATCTCTTTCCTTCTTTGGTGAAGTCTCGCGCGTTGGTAACAAAAGTCGAAGAGGAAAGAATCTCTTTGCTCAAGAAGGCCACAAATGCGCGTTTCCTCCAATCATTCTCTCACTCGTTGACTCTTGATTCTCGTCAGTTAAAGTCAGCTGAACCTATTGCATATCGCCACTCTTTTATCCCTAGATCCAACAACTCATTAATTATTAATTAAGTATGACTACTCCTGCGAGAAGAAGACTTATCAGGGACTTGAAAAGAATGCAGAATGACTGTCCCGGTGGAATAAGTGCCTCCCCACCAGAGGACAATATTATGCTGTGGAATGCCGTGATCATCGGCCCGGAGGAAACAGCGTATGAAGATGGAATATTCAGGTTGCAGATGGAGTTCAATGAAGAGTATCCGAATAAGCCGCCTGCTGTCAGATTTATATCAAAAATGTTTCATCCCAATGTGTATCAAGACGGCAAGCTGTGTCTGGATATTCTGCAGAATCGATGGTCGCCGACATATGACGTGGCCGCCGTGCTCACATCGATTCAGTCTCTGCTTAATGATCCCAACACGAGCTCACCCGCCAATGCTGAAGCTGCACAAATGTACAATGAGAACAGGAAAGAGTATAATAAACGCGTGCGATAAATTGTTCAAGAGTCATGGAAGTGAATATGTTTACAGGTAATCGCGCGCGCTCTCTATCTTCGTTTTGCTGTATATGAATGTTGCCATCATAATAATAAATCTATTACTTTGCAATAGTCGAGTCTATTCTAATTAGTATTCATTACATTTAGCCGTTCATAATCTTTTGATTTTCATCCTGAAATCTAATATTCATACGCATAGAGTATTTGAAAAACTTCTCAGCACATTTCTAGATGCATGAATCCTCTTTTGAAGTCAGTGCAGTCGATGTAAAGTCATTAATACAATCACGGAAGCACATGTCAACCAGAGATCCTACCATTTTCATAGAGTCTTTCACCTGCTTCTACTCAATGTATCCCAGCATCTTCATTCTCTCACCCTCAGATAAACCAGACAAATCCATATTGACGCGTTATTTGATAGTTTCGTGTTATTCGCTTTAAGCGTATCTTTAGTTGAAAGAAGAGAAAGGATAAAACTACAGTGGTTTATATCAAATCTCCGTCAATAAGGTTTTACTGAGTATAAAATAATCCTGAGGTGATCCGTCATCAGACTCATAATTCGATGGACATATATCATCAATTTCATATCCGAGTTTTCGATATAATCGCAGCGCTTACTCGTTTACTACACAACGCGTATGTAGAATAAATACTCTATATAGAACTTGATCAATAGAAACTTACTCTTGAATACAGTTAGCATAGATTTACAGACTTGATACTTTGATCCTATCCGAAGCAAGATGTCCATCAGAAAAGACCCAAGTCCTAGACGAGCACAACACGCCTCCACTTGCAATTCATAACAATAAATTACGAGCTGTTTCACATTGTCGTTGTCAGTCGCGGCCGTATCTTCCAACACAAAACGGTAATGCAAGAATGCCACTAATTCCTCTTCCTCTTCGTCTTATGCGTCATTCTATTTACGACTCAGGATCAAGTATCGACTATTTTTATCCAGAGCTTCCGCCATTTTATCTTCAAGATTCCATCCATCCTTAGTTTTCTCATATCTACCCGTTGTAATCTAGTTGGTCGCTACGATCAATGTATGCGTACAGTATAGCCAGTTCTATAGAAGCTTACATGGGCTTCATGTTTCGCGTCAAGAGACTTTAAATCCATTGAATGTGGCGCCGTTGTAATTTCTTAGAGGGAAGCACTTATAGCGTATATCCATCCATACCACTAAATTCATCGGCATTCAGTTTCAAAGAATCCTACGCCAAGTAATAGGAGATGCCAGTTCAAATGTGAAATAACACCCCATAAAATACCTTTTCGAGTTATTTCAATTACTATTTTAGAAAAGACCTTGTCATTCTAAGATGCTTATCTTGCCTTTATAGAAATTCCCTTTAATTTCAAAGATTGCGGTTATTCAAACTTTTGCGACTCAAGTAAAGTCTCATAGTGAAATGCAATAAAAGGAGCGCTTCATCAATTTTTCGTTCCCGCCACTTTCTTAAAAAACAACAGAGGCGACTTTTACTCATTACAACTAAGAGTTAACGTAGTTTAATAGCATGGGAATCATATATACTTTGAGTATGTGGGCTTCTGCCGGAGTTGCTAGTAGAGTTCTTGCGCTGGGCCTGTAGAAGAAACCGCTCAGTCACGGTAAGTGTGTTGATTTGAAGTGTGAATAGATGAACATGCATTATATTTTGTAGACTTGCATAAGAGTGCATTATGGATTGGTACATGGACTGCCATTGGATGGTCATTTTATTCATACAAGACCCGTAAAGAACTTGCATATGTGGAGAGATTGTAATATTTGGTGGACAGGAAAGGCAGGAGAGATGAGTGGGATAGATTGTACTTTAACCTTGATTCTCCTCAGGAATAATGAAATTTTAATACTTATTCGATTGTCTTTAGTATTTACTTGTAGCATGATTTATACATTTTAATCAGCAATGCGTGTTACTTACCTGTTATTCGCGTAAATATTGTTAATTGAGATACAAAAGACGATCTACCACTTATATACAGTAAAGTTCATGGTCGTAATCTCTCGTGTGTGATCGTTCCCTCGCCGCTGTCGCTTTGCTCTACTCTGACTTATTTCTTCGTTGATCACAGCCGTCTTTTCTCATTCACGTTTGTCTTTTCAACATTACTTTTTTACTTCACCTTTAAATTCCATAATCACCGCCATTATTATTATTGTGTGATCAAATTAAATTATGAGTGATCAGGAAGATGAATTTGAGTGTCCTCTGTGTATGGAAGAGATTGATTTCACAGACAGAAACTTTAAGCCTTGTCCGTGTGGGTATAGAGTTTGTCGCTTCTGTTGGAATCATATAAAGGAGAATTTGAATAAGCTGTGTCCCGCCTGTAGACGAGAGTATAGAGATGAAGATGTCGAGTATCGCCCACCGTCGCTGAATGAGATTCAGGCTTATAAGGTGGAGAAGAAGAAGAAGGAGAAAGAGAAGAAGGAGATGGAGGGAATGAGTCGTAGACACTTGGCTAATTTGCGTGTGGTGCGCAGGAATTTGGTGTATGTGGTTGGACTGTCTCCGCAGATTTGTACTGAGGATATTCTGCGCTCGTATGAGTACTTTGGCTAGTATGGAAGAATATTGAAGATTGTGGTGAACAAAAAGTCTTACGGTGCCAACCAGTCTGATCGCAAGGAGTAGCACTCGTACGGTGTGTACATCACTTACGCTCGCAAGGAAGATGCTGCCAGATGTATCTAGACTGTGGATGGTACAGTGTTTGAGGGTAAAGTTCTGCGTGCATCTTATGGAACTACAAAGTATTGCACCTATTATCTGCGTGGACTAACCTGCTAGAATAGTGGATGCTTCTACTTGCACGAACCTGGAGATTCGGCGGATTCGTTCACTAAAGAGGAGATGGCCAGTGGAAAGCATCATGTAAAGTAGAATAATTAGGGACCTAATGCTGTTGGAGCATCTGGTTCTCCTACGTCTGGCATTTATCAAAACACCAATTATGCTATTGCCGGTAGTTAGCAGTTGCAATAGGCATCATCGAATCAGTAGTAAAGTGTCCTTTTGAATGCTGACGGTTAGATTGTTAATGGACAGCCTGCTCCTTTTGGTATCAATGCCCCTGATAAGTCTTATGATATCTCAGCAGCAATTGGCAATGCTTCAGATTCTCCTTAGATCGGTAATAATAATAGTCGTTTGTCCAATCCACGGTCAGCTGGTGTTGATCCTCAAGAGGAATGGCCTGCAGTTACCTCTGCTGCCGCTTCTTCTTCTACCACCTCTTTGAATAGACCGTCTTAGTCCTCAGCCGCATAGACGAAGAATTTGGCCTGGGGGTAGAATGTGAAGAGTACATTACTCGCGTAATCTAGTGGTATAAATTAGAGCAGTAGTATCCAAGATTAGACTTTGTATTAGAAGTAGGGTGATCAACAGTAGTAAGGTCTAGTGGAAGTTACAGATGGCGATGGCGTGTCTTGCTCTACACTGTTGGAGATGATAATGACTGGTAGAAGCAGGAATCCTGTGGAGCCGGTGATAAATACCAGTTCATTGCATAGGTATCTATTTCTGGCGCAATAGGCAAAAGAGTATTATACTGTTCTACTAGCTTAAGCCTAAAACAGCGGTGATAGTAGTGGACAGGTAAAGTTTGCATTTGATCCATTCAAGAATGATAGTTCCAATCAGTCGGATCAACAACAATAATAAAAGAATCAGAAGGATCGAGTGCAGACGCCTGATAAAAATGGTGGTAGTAAGAGTAGATTTGACTTTGTGGCACAGAGTTAGTCTTCGTCTCCTATCACCGCTAATAATTTGGGTGGAAGCGAGTACTTCGATGCATCGTCCACCTAGTAATCGTAGCCATTGTCTTTCTAGAGCTGGAGTGGTGCCATTTGATTAGATAAACCCATTTATCAATATACATATTTTATTTACACTATATCTTTGTCAGATTCATTTAGTAATCTAAGTCACTACTTGGAAATAATAGACTTTATGACATACTCTTTGCAATGATCTGAAATCATTTCAGCCATAGTCAGGATGGTGAGCATAGGATTAACACCAGATGCGGTTGGAAATACGCTACCATCACATACCCATACATTAGGACATTCGTACAACTATCCTCTAGGATTACATGCGCCTTATTTGCTGTCTCTTCCCATCCTTACAGTACCCATCTAATGTGCACTTAGAAGCATCCCGTCTAACACACTTCTGTTGGTAGTGGATCTACTAACGAAGTACTTGTCCAGCCATGATTAAAATCTCGGATTATCGATGGATACCTGCTCATTTTAACGGAATTCAAAATTAGGAACTTGATCTAGCGTGCACATCAACACTCTGGCCCCTTAAGATACCAAGACTTTATATGCCTGAACAAGGCCCAGTAATATCTATCCCCAATCGTGTTAAGACGCAGTCCATGATACAACAGGATTACCATCGCTGCCCGCTGTCACATAGCCTTTACTATCCTTGTCACGTTGCAGGACCAGAATAGGTGAAAAGCTCTGATATCCAAGAAATAACATTTTTGCATCTGCTGCAACCTGTTGAGCATCTTATAAGTCTGTCTGGTTCTGATAGACGTTCGATGCGTACTATATGGCAAGAGATGCTAATAGTGGAAGACCAGATGGTACTTCCAAACTCGGATAATATTAGTTCATTACGTCTCCACTGCCGCCCTATGTCTTAGGATTTAATCGGCAGACCGACGTCAATATACCACCTTCATATGGCTTAATTATTCTGTCCGGAAGCTTGCCAACAGCCAGAGCTACAGGATGACTTCTCAAATGCATTCCTATATTCCGGTTCTTAAAGTCAGATCTCTGCAACACTACTGGAGAACATAAGGCACCGGCAGACAGTACTACCAGCTTTGTATTGATTTTCAACCGCTTACCATCTATAGTTGTAGCCAAAACATGTTCAGCTAGGCCACCCTTCTTTTTATTGCGAACAATTTAATCAACTTTACAGTCTATTAAGAATTAAACACCATTTTGTGCAGCAATCTTCAAATAAGTCTCAACTCCACTCTACTTCACGCGACTCTAACATCCTAAAGAACAATGTCCACAATAATGATCCCGATCTTTAATATTCTATGGCACTGGATGAGCTTCTAGACCAAGTTACTTGCATCCGTCCAACAGAATCTGATTAGGAATATTCTATCGCTTAGGCATCGACACTCCGATCACCTTCTTTACCTTGTCCAGAGCTTTGTAAAATTCACTGCTACACGCCTACTGTATACCATACTCTTCACTCCACTCCATCCTAACATCTTGAGGTAAATCTAGACATGCACTCCAGTTAACCGCCGTTCCGCCGCCCAAAGTAGATCCTGCCAGATATCCAATGCTCGGCTCTTTAGAAAATAGTATAAATTTGTTCAAAAACAATCGCTCATATGAAGACTCTTCATTTAAAGTTAGATCCTCACCAATATATGCGGATCCTTATTCAACCACCAGCACCCGGAAACCTTGAATTTCACTCAACTTGGCCGCAGCGACTCCTCCGCCCGCACCGGAGCCAATAATCACTGCATCGTAATCCAGTTCATAAGCGTCTTCATTAGTGAGCTTTTTCAGCGTATCAGTATTTAGCATGGTGAATCCATCAATAACACTCGCCTAATCTTTAAATGATTGAGGAGCCGTCTCACTCTGAGGTGGATACTACAGAACACGATGAAAAAGACCATTACGTTCACGCAGACCAAATGTGATCATAGCCAGAGCAGAGAATTTAGAAACTAGTCGCGTTAGGACCATCTGAGGATAATAATGAGAATTGATATCCATCCATTGTATAGCCAGACTAGTTCTCGCAGTGAGAGGCAGTTGATCAAACGGCGCCCAGAATTGAAACAATGTCAATAACCAGGTGCCAATTGATGTACTTAGCAGATAAAGCAGAAAATTGACAGCACATTGTACCGGGGCACTGAGTGCATGTTCCAGTTTCCCCACCATGTAATTTACATGCTCATCGTTGATAGTTAGACGACAGAAATCTCGGAGATCTTGATCAGACACCTGTTGATCAGTGACCAAGGGATGTTGCGAGCGAAACTTTGCAATCGACTACTTGGCCAGCTATCCATCAATTTACGGGAACAGAGCCTCCGCTATACTCTTTAAAATCTTTCGCTGATTACTATGCATCCTTATAATTCAAAAATATTATTTAAGTAAACTTTTGGTGTTAGTCTTCAAAGTCAATAAAGAATATCTAAACTAAAAAAGGATACAGAAATGATCCCCTTTCAATGGGAAAACAACGGCAGAAATGAAACAACGATCAAGAATCTTGGCGAAAGCGGCATTAAGAGCACCTTTGTAGATAGGCATAGTATGTTAATAAATGCTCGAATGACAGTTTAAGATAGATTTTATTCATCTCAACGTATGGTTTATAAAGATTTTTAGCTTCAAAATCGTGTGAACAGCACGTGGATAATGGTAAAATTTCCATCAACTTCAGATGGATGCAGGTTAAAATCAGTCCAATACAACACACGAGTTTATGGTAAGAGAATTACATTCAAAAAGTAACCAAACGATAATTATATGTATATAAATAAGTAAAAATTAAGTACGTATATATTTAATCCATATCAGTCAGTGGACAGGTAGTGTATCATTAATCAAACTTCCAGCTTCACGTTCAAGCAGGTCACCTGTTGCTGATTCTGATCCTTCATTACCAGATTTACGTCATACTTACCGTTAGGCATAACTGACGGCAATGGGAAATCCTGAGTAATGTTGAATCCACCACTCTTAAATGGACACTGCGGAACATCAGGCATATCGCCCAGAGACTTGCAAACGTCCACCTCTGGCACCGGGATTCTAATGCCGCGGTACTTGACCTTGGTCACCACTTTAGTGCCAGCACTCACCTCACTCTTCAAATCACCAGTCACAACAACGTGCAGCACATCGCCCTTCTTTGGATTCTCTGGCGTGAAATTGATCGACCCCAGCTTGAGGATGTCATTCTCAGTGCCACAGCTGGTCCAGCTAAGAGAAGCAGATGCCACAGCAGCGAATACACTCAATAGCGCGGCTTTCATTATTACTTTATGAATGATTAAGTAATTAAATATTACAAAGTGATTACAGATATTGTAATAAGCGAGATAAATACAACGACTGATTAGATAAATGAAAGTGATCGAAAGGGGTTCCTCTTTATGATCTCGCCTTAACAATCATCTCTAAAGGAGGCGCCGACTGATTCGGTTGAGCATGTGGTTTAGACATCTTCTAGTTAATTGACATTGTTGAAACTAGAACAGATTACTAAGTTACATTCTTCATTTTCAACGCGCATGATTGTCATTATTTATTTGGTAGATGCTAAGGATTGAATCACTCAATTGAGCAGTGGGATCACCCTAATGCTCTCTTTTACTCACTCACTCACTTTGATCAAATTTAACTTGGCTGAGCGCGCTCGGTTAATGATATTTGCTTTGGTTTTTCTCTTTGTACAGTACCTCTAACTTACCCGCTTTATAGTAGGACTTAGCTCTAGTTCACCTGTTTTATAGATATAGTATACTGAAAAGTTTTATAAATGCCTAGCGAAAATATAAGTGTAAAGTTTCCCGTGTTTGCGCTGAATGTGAAGGATAATAAGGTCTATGTCGCCGGTGGTGGAGGTAATTCCAAGTCGGGCGTAAAGAATAGCATTGTACAGTTCGCTGTATCCTCAGCTAATACTATAAAGGGTGGTAGCATTAAAGATGATGAATTGAGATTTGAAGAGCTTGCCAAGTACGAGACGCCAGCGGATAAAGGAGCTGTAATGAACTTGGATCTGTATGGAAATATGGTGGCGGCTGGTATCGATGACTTTTGCTACTTGTATGATGAACATCCATAGTCTGTGCGGAGTGATAATGATATTAAAGACAATCAGGATGGTGAGGATAGTAATTCATGGTTGACTTTGCGCGATCAGAAGAGATCAGATATGAAAGAGGCCAAGTCCAAGTATGATGAATCTTACTAGAAAGTTGTCAAATTCAATGATGATGGACTCCTGCTGGCCACCGGTGGTACGGATGGAGTGTTGCGGCTATGGGATGTAAACTCGGACGGGCATCATTTACATTTGAAATCAGAGCTAAAGCAGCACAGCGGTGATATTGATGATCTATCGTTCGCTTATATCACTCTGGATAGTGGTAAATCTAATGATAGAAGGAGTACTAGGGATAGCGGGGTCAGCGAGATGAATTAGATTGTTGCATCTGTTAGTGCTGAGTAGATCTGTATCTGGAATGTGGATGATGCCAAAATTGTCCATTGCATCAATAGATTGTCTCTGAAAGATCGCTTTAAATTTTGTAGATTGGTGGAGGTGGAATTTGAATTGTACCTTTATACTGCGCACATTGATGAAAAGAAGCACGGTTATGTATCGTGTTATTCCGTCTCTGGTGGTGATAGTGTAAAGTTGCTTCGTCAGAATCGAGTATCGCTCCGACCTGTAACTTGTATGACAGTCATTGCCATGCCGAATGTGGAAGAGTTACACTCTCAACTGCATGTGCTGATCATTTGTGGTAACGCTGATGGAGATGTTCTCTTTATTGATGGCGAGACGTTGAGAGTATTCAAAAAGTATCCAGCTGCTCATGGCTTCTCAGTAACTGCCATCACCTCTGGCCAGGTAAAAGTTGGTAACTAGAAATAATCATAGCAATTAGATTATCTCATTGTGAGCGGTTCTGCAGATTATTCAGTCAAGCACTGGCTGCTCTCTCAAGTGATATAGTCATCATCTGGTGCTTTATTGGATAGCAATTTGATGATGCTTTTACTGTCCATTCTGGTTCTACTAGTCGCTGTCATTCTAGCATAGTTGTATTACAGATGAATCTAACTTATTTGCTATAAAAAATAAAATCATATAAAGTGGGATCCTTGTAGAACTAAATAGCATTTTTACTTTTTTATTTCATAAAGATATGGCTTATAAAACAATACAATACAATGATAAACATCAAGACTGTCCTTTACTGTGAGCCAGGTTGTGAATCCACCAATTAAGCTGAGTGCTCCAACCCATGCGGATACTTTCAAAGATTAGATTGCGGAAAGACTTGGCAGCATCTTCTTCACTCTGATCAAGACATAGAGCATCACGCAGGTACGAGATATCTTCCGCAGATTTCAGCTCTGGAATACCAGTAGATAGCATCATGGCAAACAGGTTGATGAACAGGTTGGCATTACGCCGAATTATGAGGTATGCTTTGACGCAAATATCCACAAATTATTAAAAATTGTGATTATCCTGCAGTTTGCCGACAGATGAAGACCCTCCACCAGATGCAGATGTAGCTTGAGAGGTGGATGCCAGTGAAGCGAGAGATTGATGAGAAGTATTCACCTTGGATCTGCCGCTACTGTTAATACCATTCATTGTAGAGCCACTGCAAATCACATACACAAAATCAGGCGTCAGCACAAAGGGAGCTCGTTCTCGTTTAATACCAAACTTTCGCTTCACATTACCTAGAAAGTGACCAAAATCTATATGGAATAGGTGGCCATCTTTGGACACCATAATATTGTCATTGTGCCGATCACCAATGCCGAGAACATAAGTTGCCACACAATAACCTGCACAGCTGAACGTAAAATTTTATACAGCCTTGTCGTAATCAGACTGTGAGGGATTGTTCTTCCTTAACCATTCATCAATAGGTTGATCTTTAAACGCGGCCGTACTTCCACCATACTGCTGCTGGATGTTACTCACTGTATCGCTATTGAGAACAACTTCAATAAGACCGGCACTTTTATTAGGATCATCGTATGATATCTATGTCGACAAGCAGCGATAAGGAGTCATTCTCAAGTCCAGAAGATCCTACTACCACAACTTTTCCATTATCCGGATCATTTGAAGTGTTAGCATATCCTACCGCAGGTCATCGCCAGATTTACAAATCAAATAAATATCATCCCCAGTCTAATCGACATTAGTGAACACGCACCACAGAGGCAGCTTCTTACTGTCCATAAATTTACATTTATTATTTAGCAGTCCAGTGGTCTCTAATCGCGGATCTATAGGCAGAGAGAACCGCTCAGGAAGTCTCAGATTATTGAGGCCGCGCTGGAAGGCCTCCTTGCGGTCACTATTACTCTTCACAGTGCGCACACAAAGAGAAAGGTCCGATAAACAGGTCATCACGTCAGACTATTGAATTAAATCATCCATAAACATTCCGCATCCTCTCAAGTATGCCTCAGCGTAGAGAGCAAATTTATGAGTAACTTTAGCATTTTCAATTTCCGATCTCAGGTGCCAGTAGAAAAAGTGTCCTATAGCCCGATTCAATAATGATCGCTTTAGTAAAAATCTGAACAGAGCACAATCAAGGTATGGTTCGTACTTGAGCACTTGAACCAATTGCATGAGATAGTCTTAAAGTTGCCCGTCAGAAAGCTCCTCAAGGCGAGACACTGCATAAGATCGTACATCTAAATCACCGTAGTAACAATCCAACATCTCCAATGCTGATACGGGCGAGACAGGTGCCCAAACTTTGAGTAATTTCTTCACCTCTACACAGTCATCTTGATAATTCCATCTGGCACTCAATATAATCTTTGGCAGTGCTTCTGGAATACTGATACAATAATAACGATTAGTCCACAGTAATGCTTTATCGTTGACAGAGAGTGGAGTTAGCGGATCATATCTGATAATTTTCCACAATTGATCAACAACAAAGTTGGGCAATAGATCAATCTCCAGAGCTTTGAGATTATAATCAAATTCATACTTTTCCTACGGATACACCACAGCACACGGAAAAGAGTCCATTCGTAGGAATATAGAAGGATCATCAGCACTGGCACCAAGATTATTGTTAACACAAGTTCCAAAAGGATTCGCCCGCTCACTCTTCCACATTGAAATCTTCTACATACCACTCTACAAAAATCCTTTATGGTCCATCAGAAGAACATTAACACTAGCCAGAGGAGTAGCATCTTCATCTCCATCCAAATCGGACTGAGATTATAATTGTTATTATTATTATTATTATTATTTCTTCTACTTTGAAGTCTTCATACGGCCATAGACAGTGAGACACAGGCGGGCCGCACGGGGGAGATTGTAACAAGTAATATCAAAACTTAGCCATGCTCCAAATCTCGGATTCTTACTGGCTATCACTTAATGAGTCTTGAGTGTTGGACTCATCAACACACCACCGTGGTATATGCCGGCTTCAATGTACAGAGTATCTGCCTAATCACAACTCAAATTCTCGCATGCAGCCAGATGTATTCGAAAGTTACGCGCCACATCCCATAAGGACATAATTTGCATACCATTCTATCCATCCTCCGAGAGCTTAGACTATCGCTCAAGACATAACTATGCGTGTGAGCCGATATTAGCAGTAGAGTCTTCAATTAGATCAAATTCTTCAATAGGATCATTAGATGATTAAGACAGATCTTCAACTTTGGCAAGACACAGCTCAATCTTCTCCTGCTTCATATAACACTTTCTGATATGCATATAGTCGATCATTCGATGCTCACCCATAAGATAATCCGCTCGACCACTAACCTTTAGACAATAGCTGTTCAGCTCAAAATCTTGCGGTAAACTCTTCTAATACCGCGCCGCAAATTTTTCAATAACCTGTGCTGGTCGTTCATCTAAAGAGCAGGTTAGAGTCTTGCGCATATCAGAGTGAGGAACATGAAGTCTGAACGTGATCTTGTCATAATTCGTCAAGTCGTATAACATCACATTATCCACATCATCTCCAGGATTGTCTACAATCTCGGGCCCATACATGAAAGACTTGAGATCCCTCTACTCTATAATCTATTGCCGAACACCGACCATCTGATGTCTAAATATATCAGTCTCATCATCTTGCAGATAGTCGAACCTATACAGACCAAAGTTGAGAATATTACCAATCTTCTTACTCATCAACTACTGTCGCTTTGACAGACGCTTCTGAGGGAATACATAAAATGTAAACTGCTGACCAGTCATGAGCCAATACTTTATGACACTGATGGAATGAAAGATCTGGCTCTCATCATACAGCTCAACCATTTGCTGGTCAGCATTAATGAATTTCAGCACAAATTACTCGGATGGCCTGCCCGATATACTCTATGGAAGTAGCGGATGAGACCAGAGATTATCCTTCATCAAATAAATTGGCTCATCTGTAGCAACTTCCATCTTGAGTGGTTAATCCAGTGATATATTGCTCAGCGAGCTACTGAGATTCGAGTCGAATGATCCATCAACGCCAGACGATTACTAATACTGTTAAATCTATATGACAAAATCCACTACAAACACCTTGCCCCAGACATCCTGAATCTATTTCTCTGCATTAATAGCTTGTCGATTTACTCGATTGATCCTATTACTTCTACTGCCTGATGATGACGGGGACTTATTGCCTCCACCCACTCTATCCAGTGTGGTAACACCACTACTAGCACTATCATTTCTGCTTACAAGATCCTATCCTCCCTCCGGCAACGAGCGACTCATTTAAAAATTGATATTATGGTTCACGTAGCTTTTACACTCACAACCTGCCTGCCTTTCTCCTTAGAAAGCAACAGCCGATCAACACACTCCGTGCTTGAAAAGGAAATATGCAGCGAAGGACGCGCTTGATCCGTAAAGAGAAATTCAACAGATTTGTTTCAGCGCGTTAACTCGCCGTAAAGAGATAAAGATGATTTGACCAGTGTAGATTGAAGCTTTAAAATGTACATGGAATATATTAAATTGAATCGAGTAAATTTATCATAACTATCATCAAATGTAAGGATATTATGCACTTTCAATGGTCATGTTAGTGCGCATGGTGTTGGCCATAAATCGATCGTGCAAGCGACCAGATTTACGCCCATCTTTAGTCCTTTCAACGTTCAGTGGCTTGATAGACTTGACGCGATCAGCTTCACCCGCAGAGAAGTCTGGTGTGTTGGATCTATAGAGATTACTGAGTCGACTGAGATGTTGCTATTGTTACTTGAGCAGCTGTTGCGACACACTTAGTTGATCAGAATCTCTATCAGGTATTTGGGTCATTACAGCAGTGTCACTAACCTTCTCATCGCCATAAAACTTGCTATACCATGTCTCGCGGTCCATATCTATTTCCGGCGCATTCTTGGATGGTCCATCATTAAACATACTCTACCTGAATGATGACCGCACCAATGACTGACGCATCTCCTCATCCATAACTTAGCTTTGATTAAAATTTTACTATTCCATAGTATTTGCTGCAGCCACAGGATTCTTCTAGTACAGAGATGGCATTATACGGGATGATCTGTTGGAGGATGCGTAGTATTCGTTAGCTTGATTACCGGCAGCCAGTTCATCAGCTTGTACAATCGATGGATTCCAAGAGGAGTGAGTTGGGCGACCAATGATATCACGGCCTGAAGTATTGTACTTTGGTCCGGTCATTAGAATGGCAATAAACATTCCAATAGCATCAGCGAATACCGATAGACTCAGAAATGCCAAGGCCAAATATTATTGGATTTGGTATTTTTATTGATTTACATTCGACTCGAACAACGATCTTCCATATACCATTTACAAGGTGTTATCATTTCCACTAGATGGAAACACCAAGAATCTTGCAACAAACGTGATTAATACGGCGCTATACATCGCGTAAAAGAAGCACATTCCACCATATACTCCCAGTAAATTTACCAGCTTATTTAATGCGCCACCTAATCCAAGTGATTGCTTTATCACACTTAATCCCAACACTAATCCCATGGATATCCAAGCCTAATCTAAGGCTAGCAGTACAGCGACTGCAATCGCGAAAGCTGTTTGAATGCCAAGCACTGAATACAGCCACTTGGGCGAAAGATACTAATTATAAGATTTTTTCTAGTCTTTATCACTCATTTCTCAGTGTAACTTGTGAATTATTTTAACTATTAGCACAGTAAAAAAGAAATGACACGGTCACACTCCACACTGAACAAAGGCGTGATTAATCTGAAACATCTGATGATTGGCTGATGAGGTAACATGATCAAGATGATTGGCCAAAACTGATTGGTGTTGCCAGCCAATTTTACAAGTCCGACTTGACTAAATGCAAGCATGGATGTGACCAAAGTATTTTATATTTCATTTTATTATGGCTGAGATTATATCATAAAAGATCAAGACGAATTGCTGAGAAGGCGATTTGCAGCCTCGTTTACACTACCATTGCAGTCTTTGAGCGCTTTTAAAGCCGAGTCGCGACTAAATCCCATGCTGGTCAGAGTTTCCACATCGCCTTCATTAATCTATGGTTGCACTGATTGAGGAATGTCAACTTGCTATCTCAAGCCACCATTAACTGAATTCTGCTATTTCTAAGATGAGAATAATTTCTACAATACAGAGACTACCGGTTTAGGTACCAAGATACTCTATGATCTCAAAACATTGAGATCATAAATTGTAGACAGAACGCTTCCTACTAACAGGGGAAGAAGCAATTTTCTTGATGACACAATAAATATCTAAACATTAAGAGAGCGGGTTAGAGATATACTACAGCCAGACTGATAAGAATAACTATTACCACTCCAGCCAATATCAAACGCGAAGATTTTTGTGTAATCGACGAATTGCTACGGCTAATTTGATATGATGGCACACACAACATGTACTGATGAAGCAACCCAAACACCAAAGGATAACTACACTGACTTAAATCATAAAGTTTTTATTGAAATAGCCAAATAATACTTACATTCCAAACTACTACTTGTCACGAAAGACTAAGCTGACCATGAAACTTGCCGAGACGAGATACAACACAAACGACTACACGAAAGCGCCAAGACTATTAGTGTACACTCATAGCAAGTTTGAAGCGATTACCATATATTTTCTTGATCCATGAAATCTCTCCAATGCTGAAAGTTGGTAAATCAGCAGCGATGCAAGCACAGAATCCTGCACCGGCAGAGTTAATTAGTTTAAAAGCGCCGGGGAAATGGACTACAATAACAGATTTAACACGAGTCTTAATGACTATGCTATGCAAACTGTACGTCTTACCTTTCCATTACCAGTAGTTTTGTGCAAGACGGTATACATATACTGAGCACCCAGAGTAACGCCCAAAGTCCCGACCGTCGCAAGTTTACTCACAAATGCCATAGTGTCTTACAATCAGACAAATCAACTAGAGCCAAGAAAAGTATTTCTAAGAAATTAAACGACTGAAATGTTAAAAGCACGATGTAAAGCTGAAACATGCTTAGCAATATACGCACTAATTGAGAGACGGAATAAGTTACGAAATCAGAAAATTCTTTATTATAATATGCCATACCTTACGTAAATAATGCAATCAGATCAATCCAAAACTAGGACCATTCGAATGTTGAGTTGGTCAATCAGGTAAGCGATGGCGGTCCTTAAAGAATACACAACGAAAGACGCAACCAATAAAGACAGAGAGACAATTCAGAAAGAAACGCGAAACGCGAAAAACACCCGAACGTCAAACAATACTTCGGAAGCGAGGTGAAACAACGAGACAGAGAGAGAGAGAGAGAGAGAGAGAGAGAGCGAGCGATACAAAATCAAACAAAAGGTCCGTTTGAAGTCGGCCACTCTGATATACTCACTTACTCTATCTCTCTCTTCTCTCCCTCTTCTTCTCTTCCCACACTTGACTTTTATAACAAGCTGTTTATACACTGCATCTTCTGCTTTGAACTTCTTGTATCAATCAATCAAGTTGTAATGAAGAATTCTGCTGTTGTTGGCTTTCTTGCTTCAACGCTGTTGGTGCTGGTTGAAGGTGCCCAGTCTCTGAATCCGTCTGTATGCCCTCCGCAAACAAAACTGAAGCCTGTTGATATCGTCTGGGTCATTAATGAGTATTCCTCTGCTACTAACCCATCTTCTGATATCAATAACTATAGAGCTTTTGCTAGCTAAGGTAAACTTGTCTTTTATGTCTGTTCAACGTTAACATCGATATTTTACTTGCTCTTCCATTGTATGTAGTTACTCGTGCCTTCCTAAGCTACCCTTCTGCTACCCAACAGAATACAGTTGCTGCTCTGAGAATGAATGCTGGATCAAACATAGTAAGCACTACCAATGACTGGGTCGCAGCGTCAAACTCCATTGCTGCCATGACCAGTACCTCATCTGGGTCTGATGCTATGAGCAACTTGGGGTCTGCATTGACTATTGCTGATTCGAAGTTTGATTACACTACTGGTAGTAATAGAACTCGCATAATCATCGTTCTTGCTTCTAAGGGACCTTACAGTCAACCTCTGATTAATGATCCAACGCAGGTTGCCATGAACATCAAAGCCCAGGGTACTTAGATTTACTTTGTTACCGCTTCCACTACCTTGAGAAAGTAGTACATGGCTAACATCGCTAGTCGTCCGCCATCTCGTTATGTTTTCACTGTGCCTAATTGGTCTGACTACCAGAGCTTTGTTGCCGACTTTGCAAATTTGATCAACAATGGTGATGGTTTTGTGTGCAGAGCTTTCGGTGATCCTCGTGTGATTTCATTTGATGGTTTGAGCTATGGGTTCTCTGGTACTGGTGTGTATTGGCTGGTCAACTCTCCAAAGAATGCGTTCGAGATTCAGGCTTTGGTAACGCCTTGTTATGCTGGGGCTAGTACAACATGTATGACTGGTGTGGCTGTGTCCTACTGGAACCCATCCTTTACCCGTTACTTGTTCATGTTGGAGCCAGCTTACGACACTATGCAAGTCTATTACCAGACATCTACCTTTTCGCTTGTTAAGATTGATCCTTCCGAGTATCAATCTTACTCATCTGTATGGACAGTCCAGTAGATTTTGCCTGAGAATGTGTTCTAGTTCTCTCACAATGTAAACGGTACCTATGTAGCTATTAAGCAGTCTTAGCTGGGAATTAATGTTCGTGTCCAGGCATCTCCGCTGCTTTTCAATGCTACATCTGGTTTGTGTGGTAACTACAACTCTTGTGCAGATGATGATTTGAGTTCTGCAAATGGCACTGCCTTCGTTTCTAATGTCGATGAGGCTAACATTGCTGCCAACTGGCAACGTGTACCGGAAGATCTTATTGCGTTTGACTTGACCAACGCTGCTGTAACCAAGTCTGACTGGGTTTCCTCCGAGAACGCAAAGACTCCTTACAAGGCTGAATCCCAGGATTGCTCCCGCTTGCCTGGCTTCTTGTAAGATGCTTGTAAGCAGGATTCTGGCAGAACTAACGCTGCTGGTATTGCTTTGGATTACTAGGAGATTGTCAACTAAGAGTGCTTTTCCTTTTGTAAACTTGGCCGTTTCCACTCGGCTGGCTTTGTTCCGTCTGACTGTGCTGAGGTTTGTCAGAATGGTAACATTGTATCCAGTATTGCATTGAACAACTTGCCATCAAAGTTAATGAATGTTGCGACTCCACCTAATTCCGTATTGGTTGACAAGTAGAATAACCGTACTAAAGTGTTCTTGCCTGAAGCAGTTGCTGGTGATTATTGCTTGAACCTGACCGCAACTGATCGCCTGAACCGTGTTAGTTATGACACTGTCTACCTGCGTGTGGAGTGTACTGGATCATCTTCGAGTCCTCTGAGTGTCACCGCCGATAACTTTACTGTGAATGTCAATCCTTTCTTTGGAATGCCTCTTGTTTAGGTATCTTCTTCTGTCTCTGATAGCTCCCGTGTGCGTAAGATGAGCTGGAAGGTCATTTCCGCGCCTGGTGACGATTCCTTCCCAGAGTTGGTGAATGCTAATGGGTATCGCCCAAGATTCGTTCCATATAGTGTCGGCAAGCATGTTCTGCAATTGGTTGTCTATGATGGTTGTCAGTATTACGAGAAGATTGTTGGTATCGATGTTGCATGTGTCGCCTGGAGTCCAAGTGTTGGCGTATAAGGAATGATCATCAAGACTGCGAATAATTATGCTGTACTCAGCGGTGGTTCGGGAGGCAGTGGATATCCTCAGTTCACCTATCAGTCATCTATTTAGTCTGGTGTAGCCTCCAGTTATAACTGGACTTTTGACTTTTCGATGATTGCTCCTGGTTTAAAGGCTGACTATACAGCTTATCCTAATACGATCGTGCTGCATTATCCGTAGAATGTGACATTTTTCAATGTGTCTACAACGACATCCTTGCTTACTAGCTCTATGTCTACTCCAACATCCACTAGTGTCGGGCCGGGTGCAACTAATGCTTTCAACTCCTACAGTATTCCTAGAGTTTACTTCAAGACTGTCAAGGATGTTAATACTACCACTCAGCCGCTGCAGTTGACCACCTTCTTCAAAGTGCAACCTCGTATCAATGTCTGCAATATCCAGATCGCTAATCCTACTTCTTAGTCCTTTACTGTTGAGTTTTAGGATGTGGTGCCTGATGGGTGTCTTGGTTAGTATAATCTAATGGTGAATACCAGTAATACTTGTTACTGGCAGACTGATTCTGTTCCTTTGACTGTTAGCTGTGGTCCTCCGCCTGTTGCCATGATTGATCACTGTAACTCTGTTGCTGGAACTTGCAACGTTGACTAAACTCTGGGTAATTCCTTGCCTGGCTCTTCTCAGAAATTTGTCTATTACAATTACACGTCTGCTACGTATCCTCAGATGAGCTTTAGATCCAGCGAAAGTTATGACTATCTTTAACTGGGCGGCGGTCGTACTTTGACAAGAAAGTGGAATGTGACTACCTCTTTTGATCCGTCCAACCAAGCCTCTACCTATCTGGACTCCACTTCTGCTAGCACTGTCACCTTTAGTCCAAATGCTGCAGGTGATTATAACATTACTCTGGCAGTGTCTGCTGGAAGTTGTTAATCATCTATTGGTTATGACTCTACTATTGTGCGCGTGCTTTGTGAAAATACCTGCTCTGGTACATTGAGTATGTCTACCGCAGCTAGTATTGCAAGTGGCACAAGTGCTTAGTTTACCGCTTCTGTGTCTAATACCACTTGTCAGTACTTTAGCAAGTATAGATATAACATGACTGGTTTCCCTGCTGTTTACAACAACTACTTCTATCGCAATACTCTGGGTGCAAATCCTAATGGTTTAGTTGGTACGCTGTAGACTGCCTCAGGATTCACCGTTAATCCATACTCTACTGCTCCAACCTGGGCTGGTTAGTACACTATGTCGCTTATATTCAATGATGGTTGTGCTTAGTCCACCAGCACTTAGACCTTTACTGTCACCTGTCCTAATACTCTGAGTTCTGTGACTGCTACTGGTGCATTCACTGCCTCTGATGTTAATGGAGTTATGTAGAGTATTAACCTTACTGCTGCTGCTAATGTCGGCGCTGCAGTTGGAACTCAGTTCTATTGGACTGTTTATGATTAGTCTAATGCAGTGGTTTCTAGTTCAGTTGGAACTAATTATGTTACACAGCTGGCAAAGGGAAGTTACAAGTTGGATCTGACAGCTAGCGATCAATGCTAGGCTATTAACAGCACTTATACGCTGACTGTCAATTGCGGATCAATTCCAACTCCTGTGCTGACTTCCACACTGATTCCTGGTAATTCAGTTAATGTATCTTACACTCCATTTGATGCGACAACTGTTGGATACACTAAAGTGTGGACAGTAAGGAACCGTTATGGCGCTAATATGGCTACTGTAACTGGTGCTGGCTATATGTACTTTACGCCAAACTTTCTTGGTACATATTATATCTCGTTGGCATTTGTGTCTTCTAGCTGTGACACTAATAGCACTACCTCCATTCAGTATAATGCTGTTGCTCCTTACACTATTGTGCCTGGAACTCAGTTCACTTCCAATATTCAGGCGGTGATGTCTGGTCGCAGTCAAGGCTTCCCTCAAGTGAACATCAATGCTAACCTGACTACTTTTACCAATACCACCTATGCTAATGTGTATTCCAATTCTTACTGGTATGTGGTGCAAGCTCCTGTATATAGTGCTTTCAGCAACTATACTGAGTCTCGTTCTATTGGGTCTGTAAATGGTTCATCCACTGTGAATACCACTATCAGCGTTAATTCTACGTTCTCTTACATTAAGAGTGTTTAGAGTAACACCACTACTACTTCGTATACTTTGGAGACTAAGTATAGTCAGCTACTGGTGTATTGTTCTCAGGCTGAGTTGAGAAATGCTGGTATGTTTAGTGTGTGTTTCCGTCCTGATGTCGCTGGTACTTATAAGTTGTAATTGGCTGTGGTTGGTCAGTATGGTGAGGTGTACTCTCTGACTAATCCGGTAACTGTCATTGCATCTTGTGCCTCTGCACTGAACTATAATGGTCCGGCTAACAACAACTTGATGCTGAGCTCCGTGGCTAGAGAATTGACTCAGGTCACTAGAGTTAATGTTGACACTGGAATGATGGGATTGGGATCTGTGAATAACCTGCTGGGCTATGGATTTGTGTTGTATGGTACCTTGAATACGTATCCGTTCATCTACAATGCTACTACTAATACCTCATCTTACGTGGAGGTGCCTGTTCCTTAGACCATTTCTGCTAGTAATGGTCGCTTGATTAACAACCTGGCTAATCGTGTGTCCTTCTTGGTGACTTAGAACTACTCCAACTACCTGCTTGAGCTCACCTCCACCACTGGGTGTTAGATTGTGAGATTCAACACCAGCTTGGATATTAGTTACTCTGACAGTGGCGTTGGCAAGTGGAACTCCATTTCTTCCTTTGGCGGAGCTGATTTTGCTGGCAATACCTCTGTGAATGCTAGTACTGCGATGGTGTACAGATATAACCCAGATAAGCGCTATGGTCTAGGATTTGTGGCAACTTACCGCGGTAATCTGAAGAGTGCTTCCGTGGCTTTCGGTAGATGTGGTGCTGCTGGTTTTGTTTCTGGTTCTACTAGTGCTCTGAGTACTGGTGCTATCATTGGTATTGCTATTGGTGCAGCTGTTGGTGGTCTATTACTGCTGGCTGGTGGATTCTTCCTATTCAAGAAGTATGGCCACAAGATGTTTAGCAGCGGTGGTGGCAGCGCTACCAAGAATGCTACTTATACTGTACCTACCCAGAAATCTACTCAGGTGGAGCAGACTCGTCAAGATCCAAGTGTTGCTGGTGAGTAGTACTGATCTTGATATGTTGGTAATTAATGGTTAATTTTGAATGTTGTTAAATTGGAATGTGGATAAAAATTTGATGTTGAGATGTAATAAGGATGAAATGACGATGAATAATGTATTTAATAGTTGTGAATTGTGTTACAGCTTCAGATTTTTCTAATTCCAGTTTTAAGATGAAGATAAGTGTAAGAGCTCAAACAACAATACTCTATTTAATATACTTCAAGGCAATGGACCAGTTTTTAGAAATACCTTATGAAGGTACGCGTTTAATCGCTCATTATCAACGGCCGGAGTAGATTAAACTGTGTTGAGGCACCGCTGCAAACTTTGAGCTAACAGAGCACACGATGCACTGTCCACACTATGCGATTTCCAGCACTAGAACAGAGCGTCCATCTCAGCACCGCACTGTTATTACTATTTACCGCCTTTAACTCCGCCTTTCTATCCAGACCGTCGCGCTCCTCCAATTACACCTGAGGATGACGCGTTATTCTTCAATCTCATTGGGATATCTCTACACATTTATATATAATAATAGAAAATTGAAAACTATTTTAGATACATTATAAACAGTGCAAGTCTTACTTCTTCATGGCACTTTGATTGTTATTCAGATATCTACAATCTATAATTCGAACGTTTCGCTTGTAAAAAACACAGTGATGAAAAGATAAAATCCAAAGACGCGCTTTGAATAAACTCTGTTAGGCAAAGCTCTCAAGTTTTCCATCGTTCGTTTCTTCCGCTTGAAGTCTTTAATTAATAATTAGGAAGATTGTATTAGAATAGGATCATCAACTTTTATAATGTCAGTGCCCCAAGTTGTAGTATCTCCTCAGGTTCTTTTTGAGATTAGTAATCATTTACAGTATGTGCAGGCTAATAATATTGACTCTAAGAATGCTGAGAGTGAGAGTAATAATCGCTGTCTTGGAGTACTGCTTGGCAATGTGCTGGATTAAGATTCTGATTAATATCAAGTTACAGCTTGCTTTCAACTTCCATGCAAAACTGGTGATAAAGATAATATAGAGCCTAGTGAATAATGGCGTGCTACTTGTTAAAGTATAATTGACTTTCACCTGCAACACAATGAATCGCTGACAGTTCTTGGCCTATACTCATGTCCCACTTTATCCACTGATGATATTAAGAATTATTCAGTGGACAGTAAACTTATTTAAGAGCTTGCCGGTATTATAATGAATTATTCAAAGGCCAAAGTACAATAACCTTTACTGTTTATAAATTGCTAATTCTCTAGCAGAGATGGACTCTCACTTGATACCAAGTTACTATCATAGGATGGCTTAATCATGACGCGTAGTTAACTAACATTATAGTCTTAATTGGATGTGGTGGTATAGAACACAGGGGATTATTGTAGTAATGACATTGCAGAAAAGATTGCCATTAGAGATTTAATGTCATCGCGAGTGGATGAGGTTGAATTATTGTAATCTAGACTTGATTCATTGCGTTAATTCCACAAGTAGGTGCAGCTTCATTAAAAGTCACTCAGAAATAATTATGACAATGAAATGAATGTTGCCGGAGTGAGAGATGGAGGCGCATCACAAGATTAAGATTCTACTGAGCGTGCTTTTTAATTTGTATCGTCTGTAATGAAGGCGGCGTATAATGCTGGTGATGGAAAGGACTATACGCCACGTCGTCAAATTACTTAATGTCGTGAGTTGTTGCACTTGCTCAAAGTCTTTGAGGCGTCCACGCAGCTAAACACTCTGATTGACCGTGAATTGATATGAACCACTTCTGAACTGAAATATATGTATACAATGTATGATTTATGTACTTTATAGCCTGTTTACTAAGTGGCTATATTAGTCTGTCAATTCTACTATCTACGTGTGGGATGGACAGATTGAACATTGGACTCCAAACTTTTTTTTAATTAACCAATTCCCAACCAATTAAGGACAATATATAAAAACATAGACTACTATAACAGCAACAAAAAGCGATTAGAGACAAAGTACAAACTATATATATCAAAGAACAATCAATCATTGGTAATTCATTGACATTCCAGAAATGACGTTGATAGCAATGTCGTTCGCAGTGGCAGTTGATGCAATTCCAGTTGGTCCAATTTTGGCGTTGGGATCATAAGTTTCTGCTATGAGATTATGAATATGCTTCGCCACATTGTTGTATTATAGTTATTACGACTATTGACTGGATTACGAAGATTAAAGTGACGAATCCTGATACTGCTACTACTACAATGACTCTGTGGTCTATATGGAAGCTAGCGATGACTGAGATCCAAGCAGGGATGAGTCTGGTATATACTGAGTATTTGATCCAAGTCCATACAGGTTGCCGAGGTACTTTTAGTCATCAATCTATCCTTTGAAATACGTCTTTCGCATCTAAAAAAAGGTTAGAGCAGTGAGCAGAGAATCACTTCCAGCCTGATGCTGTGGGCCAACTCTCTCCACTTTCAGCTCATCCGCCACGTCCTAGAGACCACCCTTGAGATTCTTGCAACTCCTCATCAGATACTTGATGTCATAGATACACGGAAACCAGAGCCTGAGCACGTCAAAGAACTCCGATTCAGTCTTACCAAGTCCATTCTACTTTAACTAGCCGTGGTATCCATTATTATCAGGTGTACCGTAGCCAGAGAGAACTTTGATCAAATACGCAAAATCATAGCTAGAATGGAACGATATCCACTTGACTTCATCCAACAGTACGAGGCCAGAGGTTATCATGAGCTCAGAGAATACGGTGGGATTAATTCCATCTACAGAGAATTTCTAAAAGTCTATACCACTCTTTTGCAGGAGCTCTATACTATCATTGGCGTACATATCCTCGGCCAGGTTAAATTTGAAATTAAACTGCCAGGTGCACACAGTTGGCGGCAACCGGCCCTGCTCATCAGCGAATGTAAGTCCCAGCTGGATGAGATTAAGAAGGTCCACATTACATCGCAGTGTCTAGTACAAATAATCCTGGGCAGTCTTGAAATTTCCCAAAGGTCGAGCGACAACTCCCGGGAACTCAGTATCCATAGCCACGTACGGATAGTCCTGTACAATCTGGGCAATATTCTTCATTTCCTCCTCCAAGTTCTCAGCCCACACATCCTTGATGATGTACTGGCAGTCTTTATTTAAAAGCTTCAGAAATGATTATGACATTTCCACTCCTCGATATATTGTTCTTAATGTCCAATTCGGTAATTCAACAGTACCACTAAAGATGAGAGAGGAGTTGCAGTGATAATAAACGCAATAACAGTCTCCTTTTACAGACTACTTGGCCAAATCAATGAGAACGATAGAAAGAGAGAAAGAGAGAGAGAATAAGGGGAAGCGGCGGCGTGTCTGTGTGTGTTTCTCGCCATATTTTACTTCCTCATGCGGAAAGATTTTAGATTTGTCTCATTCCAGGCTGATCCTATTAATGGTGGTCGAATATTAAATTAAATGGTCCATTTGAAATAGAGAGGTAAATACATATATAATGCAAATTAAGTAACTGAATGAGCATTAATACTTAAAGTCAATGATGCTATATTCATTCAGTAATGATTGTTTCTTGCTACGCAAAGCTTTTTTACGCGATTCTCTTGGAATATGCCTTTAAAACAATCTATATTCACAACTTTAAACCAAACAAATTCCTCCTTCTTGAACAGGGCAAGGCAAGGAAATGTCCA
The DNA here is from genome assembly GCA_023515745.1 of Amoeboaphelidium protococcarum. Lineage (NCBI taxonomy): Eukaryota > Fungi > Aphelidiomycota > Aphelidea > Amoeboaphelidium > Amoeboaphelidium protococcarum. The sequence continues at coordinate 638,365 of JALECJ010000020.1, read as the reverse complement.
AGTTTTACGGACACCGCTCTTTGACAAAAGCAAAAGCAAAACTATAATACTTCTATGTAACGATCCTCCGTTAGATGTCAGAACTTTGAGGATAAGCAATATCTCGAATGCCAAACCGACCTGACTTATATTGCCACTTTGCAACTTTGGTAGTTCGCAAAGCATTACACTGTTCACTTCATTTTGCCCTCTAAATTGATTATTTTCAATAAAAGATTGGTCGCATTAGAGTTGAGTGGTTTCACACGACCGCCATCTATATATACTAAACCAGTATCTAAGAATCGAAGGTCAAATTCATCTGAATTAATGTGTACTTGCGCAATTAGGTTAACGAGAGAGTTTAGCACACGTTAGACTATTTCAGGGTGGTTAACTTCAAATTCATAGAAACGCTACAGATATAGCGAACGTCGCGACACAGAATACTGTTCAATAATGTAGCGAAGACTGGAATTGAGGTCACCAAAGTCTTTACCTAAAATCAATAGCTCACGCGGAATATTTCCAGTAATACTGCGAATCTCAGGGATCAATTCTTCAGCAAAGTCAAGATTTTGAGCTATCTGTGCAAACTGAGGCGTTTAAAACCAAGACTTGACTTCATCATCAGTAAGCCCACAAATATGACTGACAAACTATTCATGACCAGATCCAAGTTAAAGACAATAAGGCAAATCAGCACTGACCGTCACGAAGATACATCCTCGCTTATAATTCATTCCCCAATCAATTATTGAGAATGGTTACTGGGCACGAATTAATTGCACGCCATCCACAAACAAAGCTTGCACTTCATCAAACGCCAAAATGACTTCGACGGCTTGTTCCACAACAATGTCTTCACAAAACATATCAAATAGCCGCATAAAATATTCGTGCGACAGATTATAGTCGATTAAAGCGTCAATCCATGAGACGCGATTACCGGACGGAATGCAATACTTGTACTTTTGTTGAATGGCAGCAGTAGTACTTTGCAGACCGGCAAGTACAGCATCGAAGAAGTATGCGTACCAATCTG